>OY757912.1:47631653-48006923 GCA_963585895.1 Sepioteuthis lessoniana
GGCTCCCTTTTCGATAGCTACTACACCAAGGTGTAGGGGAGGGCGCTACTCCATTACCAGGATTGCTCCACTTTACCTTATAATGCTGAGTGTTAAGCAAGGTGGTATCAAGTACCATTTTTAAAGTCTTTGGTATGACTCGACCTGGGATTGAACCCAGGTCTCCCGGGCCATTGGCGAACACTCTAACTGCTGGGCCAATGTCCCGGTTGATATATATATATATATATATATAATTATTTATATTTATATACCTATATATTTATATACATACATATATATATATATATATATATATATATATATATATATATATATATATATATATATATGCACATATATATACTTATGTATATATACGTATGTATATACGCGTATATTTATCTATATATATATTTATATTTATATACCTATATATTTATATATAAATATATATATACTTGCATATATATATTGGCGTATGTGTATATATATATATATATATGCATATACATATATACGCATGTATATATAATTATATATATATATATATATATATATATATATATATATACATGGTGGAATGATGAAATTGTCGCCCTAGAAAAGACGACATGATTCCATTTCCGTTTAATGAAAACCGGTTTTTTTTTTTGTTGCAGACCATCTACTAGTTGCCCAGTTGTGTACAAACCCCAAGTGCTGGGGGATAAGGGTGATTCATATCTTTCCCAAAAGTATTCCTAATTATCAAAATCTTCAAATTGATGAATTTTTCACTCGGAAAATTTCATCCGTGATTTCCCTATTATCAACGAAGTTAAGCTGACTGCATTTTAAGCAGTTACTTAAATATGACGTGTTTTTAAGCCACGTGACTAACTACTGATAGTGTTTTCAGGAGGTGCTTGCAGTGTAATGGACACGGTGACACGAGTTCAAATCCTGAACGAAACTGTTTGCATTTCTCAATGCGCTAATACTTTTCGGAAAGGTATGTATCCAACTAATCCCACTCCACCTATGGGTAAAAATGTAGGGCAGACTAGGCACTTTAACCTTGGTATGGCAACCACTCTAGGAGAAGGAAAACTCTGAATTCAAACCTGTTATATAAAAACTAACCTTGTGTTATATCCTGCTCGTGCGAAGGGGTTAGGTAAAGATAGTGTTTTCTTGAATCACATTATCTCAGAAGCACAAACTTGTTCTGTGTCTTGGTATGACTCTAAACTGCATTCGTTGGTGAGGTTCCAGGTCTGGATCTTTGGCTAATGTGGAATATTCCTTCATCACCATTACTCCCAGGTCAACTCTGATCCAGAGTAGTAGCTCTTTTTAAAGTCACACTTATAGAACAAACGGATTCTTGCAAATTATTTGTATTAGATAGGAATACTTGAAACCATATATTTGTGCAAAGAAATTATTATTATTATTATTATTCTCCTCTTCCTTTTTTTTTTTTTTATCGAGACGAATTATCTGACCCTCCACTCTTGGTGTTCATTTTCCCTTGGATAAACTTCTTTTTTATTCCTACTAAGTTGAATACTCCTCCTTCGTCCACATTGAATTTAGTTGACAACCATCCGATATATACCTTCTTCTGACAGAGTTACCTTCTCTTAGTTAGACCGCTTTTAATATAGCTGAGAGGCAGCAACTGTCTGTTGAATTGCCAGTAATAATTAACTCGCTGTCACTAAATTTAGAATGTCGAATCAATAAAGAGTTTCTTCCCCTTCTCTAATTTTCAAATTCAAAATATAAAATTTGTAGACTGTGTTGTAGAAATATACATTGATGAATATCATTAGAAAATTAGTATTACTTACTCTACTGTGTATCTTCGTGTATAAGTCGAGTTTTTAAGTTAAAATTTCCAGGCTAAATATTAGGGAGTAATAAACTGATACATGTTTCATTAGGTTGAAATCTGTGCAAATGTGAAATATAGAAGCAACTTTTAACTTCAGACATGAAAATATTGACCATTGTCTATATCATTGAATAACCTTAATATGAATAATTACTCTATTAATAATTAGGAAGAACTTCTTTGTTCTCTTTAGCCAGCCGAACTGTTTGATGCAGAACTGTTGAAATTCACTTTAGTCAGAAATAAGTCGGGCCAGAGGTTATCTGCCCGAAACCATTTTTTGTAGGGGTGAGTTACCCGCCCTTAGACTTTTTTTTTAGTTGTTGTTGTTATAAAATAAATGAAACACCTCGTGTGTTGATAGCAGTCCTGATGTGTTGCTTCGTTATTTGACTGGAAGTTATCTCATGTCTAAATGACTAACTGCGCTTGCCAGAAAGGAAAAGGTATGTCTCCTTTTTTTTTAGGGTTTAAGTCCACAAATTCCCAACAAGAACTACAAAAGTTAGTTGTTAATAGTTGTCAATTAGGAATTGGATATATTTGATAACTACGTTTTAAAAACAACAAAGCAAGTTAGAAATCAGTAATATGTAAGTGACGGAAGTATGGAATATGTTGTTTGAAATACAATTCCCAACATAACACATTAGTTTACGGTACAATCGTACATCTGAAAGAGCTACGAATGTAACGAGAAAATAGTCGATGTAACTGAAATCTCAAGCTCCTCCCTCTACAATAATATATGACCCCTAATTTTAAACAATGTAATCATTTTGTGGGAATTCCATCAGTGGCTCATGCACCTTCGTCTGTATAATCTTACCTCATGTCATGCTGTATTTCTCTGCAGGTTCGTATCGAAGTGCACGATTTCGAGACGGGGTCCCCAATGGAAGAAAAAGACGAAAACAAGAAACTTGAATATATGCTGTTTAACAGAGCAGGGCGCGTGTGTGTGACAATTCGCAAAATGAGGGTGTGTGGAATTCTCACTTTCACAACGTAGACGGCGGGTGAAATTCCCTTGACTAAAACTAAACCAACTGTTAGGTTTTTGGGCTTGACGTCGCTTCTCTCTTTGGCGGATTCTCTTAGCAGACTTTCTCTGGTCCTTTTTATCCAGCAGACTGGGTACTTATATGCAGGGGTGGATATTTCCTACTTTCGGATTTTCGGCTACCCATCGACTGGACAAAAATATCGACAGACTGTATGTTTCCAACCGGATCATTGGCCTAGTGGGTAGAGTGTACGCCGATGGCCTGGGAGACTGGGGTTCAATCCCAGGTTGAGTCATATCAAAGACTTAAAAAATGGTACTTGATACTTCCTTGCTTAACACTCAGCATTATAAGGTACGTGTCAAGGGTAAAGTGGAGCGCTCTACCTTACACCTCGGTGTAGTAGCTATTGAAAAGGGAGCCTTCGGGTCGCCCTCGGTTACAGTTGCCAACCAGACAGTACAGTATGTTCCAAGAACATCCTAAAAGGTGTGATAATAAAATTGAAGCTATTTTAAGTCACAGCCCTACTTCAGAGGCGCCTCTGGTGGTGTAATGGTTAGCAAGCTCGACTAGCAAACCTACACAAGTGAGTTCGAGTCTCATTGGGTGCCCCTTTCATATGGCCTTGTGCCATATGAAAGCAAAAAGCAAAAAGCTTAGTAAATTTCCACAGCCCCACTTCACTTATACTCACAGTTAGAATAGTGGTTCCCGCACAAAATGCATACAGCCACACACACTCAACATACCCGCGCAAATATGTCCCTGTCCCCTATATGGCCATACACATGTATGTACATACCTATATATATATATATATATATATATATATATATATATACCAATGGTCAACTCACAACCATACACATATGTATACACGTGTACATACGTACGTACACACATGCATGTACTCGCACCAACTCATGTGTCTATGTATATGCATATACATATAGATACTCTATATACTACCACACCAGCGTCTATAGTGTCACAATTTGATAATAGACATACTATTTCCAGTAGTATTATTTTAAAACATAATCTAACGACTTCCCCGTTACATATTAAAAAATTTTTACACTTACACTTTTTTACACTTACACAATTTTTACACTTACAGCGTGTGGTTGCAAGAGACAACAGACGAGAGGAATAGATTTAATTCCGTTTATTTTGAATAAATAAAAAACGTTATGTCAGGATAGATACGAGCCTTCTTCTTCTTCTTCTTCTTCTTCTTCTTCTTCTTCTTCTTCTTCTTCTTCTTCCAGATAATGGGTCAGAGGAGAGTGGGTGTAAGTCGTTCTCGAGCGGCTGGGTTGGTATTGCAGCTCGGTGTGTGACGGGGGTCATAAGCTCTAAGCCATCTCTAGTAGTGTAGGAATGGAAGTTTGATTGTTAGGGTTCTTTGTCTTGCCCGAATGCGACGTGTGACGATCTTCTCTCACGGGGTCTCTGAGCCAAAGGTATTTGTCGCCACCAAACGGGCGAGTGTTGTACAAGCCCTTTTTTAAGGTGGGTCCGGGCGCAGGGTCGTAGCCCAGACACACCCAGCATTCCCCCAAATGCCTCTGGCTCTGTCGGCATTCTCCTAAAAAAGAGGTGCCTCAGGCGCCAGGCGATAAGCCTGGCTGCTCCGAGGAGGGTTAGAGCCAAGGGGACGGCCTCCCGAGGCAGGAGGAATGTCAGTCTTGGCCGCGTGACGCAAATGCTAGGCCTCCTCGGTACTTGCGTCTGACAGCTTTGGCTGACTACCTTATGAACCATTTATTGGATTCTACTACCATTTTGAACTTTCGTCGACCATTTTATAGTCGCGTTTGGGTCGAATCGGCTCCAAAATCTTTGGAAGGGAAAGTTGCTGATTGGGTAAAAAGAAAAAGAAAAAAAGAAGAAAGAAAAAAAGATCTTTTAAATTGTAAATATAAAGTTACATTTGTAGCAGAAAGAACTTCGTATTTTTGTTTGGCGCGTAAATTAATTTGACCGTTATGGTCGTCGCATATTTTCACTCAATGAGGATGACTTATCCTATTCAGCCCGGACAATTTTCCCGGACAACATAAAAATGGTGAAATTTCGCCAAACTATCTCTTCCTCAGAACCTTTCGAGCTGGACGATCGTACTTTCTGTCCGCTCCCTTCATCGCACCAGAATCACAACACCATGAGGAAAGCCATCTAATTTATGGGCCTTTTGAGTCAACCGTCTTAGACCAAGGGTTCCCAGTTGAACATGAATAAGATGCATTTAATCCACCACTTATACAGGAACACCTTTATGTCGGCTCTAACTTTTGCTATGTCTACAGCGACGCGTAATTGACTCAGACATCCAGCTACTTCAGTCCTGGGCAACAATTTCTGGAGACTTTCATGCCTCTCTCCTACAACAACCAGGACCACACATTCATGGGTGACTACATCATTCCGGTCCTTAACCAGCAAAACCGACTTTTGCTATATCTATGGCGACGCATATTCCGCTCAGACATTCAACAATGCCTTGACAGTAGCGACGCACATTTCGCTCAGGCATTTAGCTGCTATAATTCCTTCTCAACTCAATTACTATTTCCTTCCTTCCTTCCTTCCTACGAGACTTGCAGACTAAAGATACCCTTTATTTTGGCTGCCATTAAACCTTCGTAAAAACTTTTCGATATCTCGTTCCATCTCCTTTATTTACAACAACATCGCAAGGAACTAACGTAACTCTTCATCGCTTAACATTTCAACCGGATGTATGCGCGGAGCATACATGCGCTGCGACGTGTTTTATTCATTTTGGTTTCAGCAATCGTCTAGACAACATCCGGCTTTTGAAATGTACGTTTGTGGTGTTTTATTTGTTTGTTTATTTATTGATTTTACTTTTACTTTGTTAGTTAATTTGGAATCTATTAGTAAATCAAAAGGGATTTCTGTATAAAACAACTTTAAAACCCTTTATCCCCAAAATGCGACCGCCCTGCAGGGCTTAAAATATGCTCATTGTATGCCCTGCAGAGGGGTAAAATTCCCCTGTCATTCTAAAAGGAAGGTCCTATGTATAACGTGAAACTGCATCTGATTATAAGGCTGCAGTTCTGGACATCTGAGGAGTGGAGAATACCCTTTTATTGCCATTACTCCTAGGTCTACTCTGATCAGAGTGGTTGTACCTGTTAGAGTTCCATCTATGAGTTGAATAGATGTGTTTAAAATTATTCGTTGTTGTGTTGATAGGACTATGTGCAAAAATAACCTTAAAAAACAACTACACAGAAAATATAAATATACAATGAAGGTGAGTCTCTGACCTCTCGCCATAAAATAGTCATAGACGGGTTGATATGCTGTTAAAGTCAATCAATCAATCAAAATTTCTCCCCAACATTCAAATTTCAACTCTGTCCGTTTAAATTTTGATGGTTGGTTCTGTTTTATGGTATATCAACTCGTATTTCAAGCAAAATCCAATTTATATTAAATATATATGATTCTGCAGGAATATTTTAAAATGAGTCAGAGCTCAATTATTTTAAATGGTTTCAAGTACAGGAACGATTAAATATTTCTATTTAACCCATAGGTACTAACAGGTATAACCACTCCAGGTCAGAGTGGATTTGGGAGGCAATGAAAGGTTACGCCACATTTCTTAAAGCTTTCACCATCAGATGGTTTAGTGTCTTATCAGGACACTCGTTAACTGGTGTGTCTTATCCCTCTACAGAGATAGGGAACTATTGTAAGGGAGCAATAGTGGTACTACTTAACCCATAGCAGGAAGAATAAGGGGGTTCATACCTTTCCGAAGGGTATTAGTTCGAAAGTGAACATGATAGCGCGATTGGAGATCGAACTCGCTTACATCGAGGTCACGGTCCAGCACTTTAGCCACGGGCACTACTCTCCGTGAAAAATAGTGTTTTATAATTGAAAAGTTGATCTATTCAGCGGTATCATTGCGCTCCCCGAGTCAGTAGTTTTCGATAAACAGGAAGCCTTACTTTCGGAGCAACCCTCCAATTTAGTCTTATTCATCTCTGATTCTAGGATTATATCTGGTAGTATTTTTTTTTTTTGGGTAAGAATTCCTGTTAAAGAATGCAGCAGGCCATAAAATGTCGTATTTTTGATATTTTTTTTATTTATTAGCCTGAAAATCTGGAGTCAAGTAATTCACAAATGTTCAAATGATTTTATAACCCCAAATTAATTTACACATGAATCGTACTTTTTAAATTGTTAGGCGTCTCATCGTGGTTGATATTGTAAGTAATATCGCAGATGCATTGCTACCGATTTGTGTATTCAATCCTCATTGGATGCCCCATACTTGTGGGCTTGTACTACACCTAAGCTAAGTTTTGTAAATAACATTTTTTTACATTGTGAAGACGAGGACTAAATGAGTAAATTTGATGAGTGCTCTCCCTTGACTTTTAAGATATGTCTTGATGATTATATTTGTTCAGGTAGATCTTTAGTAATCAGACTTCTTGTAATCCACTTTCTATACTAATACGGCCCTATTTTTTCCGGGTCACTTCACCAAGTCACTGGTTGAACAGGGTTTGTTCACCTTTCCGCAAATATTTGTAAAATACAAGCAAACTCTAGTGAATAAAGAAAGTGCTTTTGTGTTGTGAGGTGACGTCATTGCACCTAATTAATAGAAGACAAGGTTGAACTCTTAAAAAAGGTTATAAATTCGTTAAAAATGTATGAATGTTACAATATTGGTTAAAGAAACAGAAAAAACTCTCTGTTATATAATTATTTTTATCAGTCTGTGTACAAGGAAGTTGTGGGGTTTGAAAGGTTTTTAGCGTCGAGGTCACCAATGTGGGGTTTAAAGGTTTTTAGGTAGTCAGGCGCTAAGGGCAAGGCTGTGTTGCCGTAAGATATCTGACTCCATATTTTGATTATATTATTTTACCCCACGTTGACTGGCTGGCGCAATGCCTTGCCCAAAGAAGGTCCATAAGAAATATACAAAAAGGAAAAGATAAAAACAGATAAGAGACGAAAACATTTCTTTCATACTTTCCTTTATTTACTTGGTGAATGGACTAACCAACGCTACGTCCCAAGACACAGCGTGGTGCCCAAAACACCAGATAGTAAAATCGGTGTTGTCGGTTCGACGTCACTACCCGAAAAAGAGGTCGGTTCACAGAAAACCTGAGTATTTATCCCTCTTCACCGGCTCCAAATTCGCCACTCCAAAATCCTTCTAATTTTGGCGAGACCGCTTCCCATTGGCTACTTTACATTTTATTATTTTTCTTTTTTCTGATTTTAACCGGATGGATGCGTGGAGCCTTATGCGTGGCGACGCGTTTATACATTTTGTATCTGGCAGCCGACGAGTCAATATCCGGTTGGGAGTTTTACTGTTAATTCCTAAATCCCCACAAAGTACATTACTTAATTGCTTTGAACTTTACGTGAATTCTTAATTGTGGTTGAACCAATATTGTTGTTTCAACGTTACTAATGTAAGAGATTTTTTTATACTGAATTATTATGTCTTTGATTAAATTACCGGAAATAGTTTAACTCTAAACGAAGTTTCAAAATAATGTGGTAACAATAACATGCGCAATTAATAACATCAAATTTCGATTGATTAGTATAACAATACCAACATTTATTAAACAAAATAAGTAATCATTTACGGTTTTATCTTTTAGTTATTTATGTGACATTCAGATAAATTCTAATTAATTTAGGTGAGGTTTGTGTGCGTGTGGGAGCCCAGCCGTTTTTCACACGGAGGAGGAGGTAAAAAAAAGTCATACTTTAGGATCTTTTGTCTTTTAAATCTCCGGCTTGCAGCTTTAATGTGTGTGTTAAGACACATTTAATATTTCTATTCTTTTATTATCAAACTTGTTCTGATTCACATGATATTCTAAAAGTATGATGAGGTGTTTACCTTTAGATTATATGTTGATTGATTAATTCTTAACGACATATCAACCTGTTTAGTTATTGTTTGAGTCAATTTGTTCTTAAACATTTTGTCGTTGATTTCGATTTCGTTTTTAAGTCAGGACTGCAAATTGTGAATTTAATGGAAGACAGATTGATTGATGCATTCATTGTATATGCATATTTACATTTGGTGGGGGGGGAGTTACAAGTATTTCTAAAGAGGGACATTGGTCTAATGACAAAAATGTTTGCCAATGATTCGAAAGACTGGGGTTCAATCTCAGGTCGAGGTCATACCAAAGACTAAAAAAAAATGGTACTTGATGCGGCTTTACTTTACACTCAGCATTATAAGGTAAGGATCAAGGGTAAAGTGGAGCAATTCAGGGAATGGAGTAGCTCCCTCCCCAACACCTCGGTGCTGTAGCTATTGAAAAGGGAGCCTTCGGGTCTCCCTCGACTAAGGTCGCAAACTTTTTTTTAAAAAATTTCTTAAGAGCTTTTTGTACACAGTTATATGATAATTTTCAACAGATTTTTTACCCATTGATGAGACCCTAATTGATGCTACCACTACGGTCATAGTGGACTCGGGATTAATGGCAATGAAGGAGAGCCCCACTATCTGTTGCAGTTCATTGTCATACCCAAGACACCTTATACATCTTCATAAGTTACTGTCAGCATATTCTAAACTCCGTTGACAAGGTGAAAAGATAATCTATGTTCGATTATTTTCACTAATCTTGCACTCCTTTTGTCACAATGATGAAAATATCTAGTGTATAAGCGTCTAATCTGGTGTAATAGGTAGCTTGACTCGCAGGCCACAAGTAGAGCGTTCGATTATTACTGGCTGTTCCATACTTTTAGTCAATATTAAAAGATAAAAAATTGAACAAATACTAAATTTCGGTTAAATCTAGCTGCTACGAATCCAAAATAAAGTCAGTGCGTATTATATACATGACTTTTTCCAGGATTTTATTGTCCAAAGTTCGCAATGCGTGTTATATACAAATAATTACGCTATATAGTACATATAAAACGAGACGAAAACTAAATGTAGAAAAACATGCTTAGTGCTCTCCCTTGATTCATAAAGTAAGTCGGCCTAAGGAATTCGTTTGTACTTTAATATTAATTGGTTCATGTTCAAAGCCACCTTGAGAAGAAGTTTATGCGTCAACCATCTATTTTTTTTGTAATCCTCTATAAATAAAGTTTCGTGGAAACTTTTTTTTCTTGGTCAGTTTGTATAATGCTAGACTCTGTATTTCGTGGCAAATTTGGATTCAAAGTAGATAGATATACTATTTACCCAACCCCCAACGCTCGGGTAGGATATGACACAAGGTCAATTTTTAAGCGGAGTTTAACAGGTTTGAATTCAGAGTTTTCCTTCTCCTAGACTAGTTGCCTAACCAAGGCTGAAGAACCTAGTCTGTCCTACTATTTACCCATAGCTGGAAGGAGAATAATTGGATTCATACCTTTCCCAAGGGTATTAGTGCTATGTGAAATGCAATCAGTCTCGTCCAGGATTTGAACTCGTGTCGCCGTGTCCATTTCCTACAACGATAACGACTATACCACGGGCATTTTCAAAGTAGATAGATATATATTCATTATATTTGAAAACTAAAATATTGATAAAATAAGAGCTTTGCGGGTGCGGATTCCCATTTGCAATTTGCTGTGTGTAACTGACGCGTCGAGAGTAGATTACACTCTAACGTGGGGCCCCCTTATGCGCGAGGCCCAACCGCCGAAGGTAAAAAAATTATTTTTTAATACAAAAGAAAATTTAATAGTTTTGTAATTTGGTTGATGTTTGATTTGATATATTGATTTTAACGGCATGTCAGCCTGTATAGGGTTATTTCATGCCTGGAGGTTGGAGAATCACGTTTATACTACGTTCATATTTACATTTTTGTGTAGATTTTCTTAAGTGTTAAAATGAAGATGGCTCCTTCTCGTTTAAGTTGTTGGCGACTGTAGTCGAGGGCGAGCAGAAGGCTCCCTATTTAATAGCTACTTCACCGAGGTGTAGGGGAGGGCGCTACTTCTTTCCCACTTTACCCTTGATACGTACCTTATATTGCTGAGTGTTTAGTAAGGAGGTATCAAGTGCCATTTTTAAAGTCTTTGGTATGACGCGACCTGGGATTGAACTCAGGTCTCCCGGACCATTGGCGAACGCTCAACCCTCTTGGCCAATGAGCCGGTTTAAGTAGTAGTCAAAAGTTATTAGACCAGTTAACATACTTCGACAGCAATATTTAATCTACTGAAAGTGATGTCAACATACACCTAGCGAAGGCATGGACTGCTATGGACACGTTATCGATCTTATGGAAATCTGATCTTTCCGATAAAATAAAACGGGATTTCTTCCAAGCTGTAGCTGTGCTAATACTACTGTATGGATGCACCACATGAACACTAACGAAACACAGGGAGAAAAAAGCTTGTTGGGAACGACACAAGAATGCTACATGCTGTTTTGAACAAATCCTGAAAGTAACAAAACAGCAGCTGTACAGCTATTTACCTCCCATCTTACAAACTCTCCCAGTAAGACGAACAAGACATGAGGAATACTGCTAAAGAAGCAAAGTACAAACTCATTAGAGATGTTCTTCCATGGACTCTTACACAGGGACGCACCAGTATTGGCCGACTGGCAAGGACTTTCTTCGTTCCTGTGCGGACACTGGATATAATTTGGAGGACCTGCCAGGGTTGGATAACGAGAGAGAGAGAGAGAGAGAGAGAGAGAGAGAGAGAGTCAGTCAAGTAACTCCATATAGTTAGCAAGACTTGATGATTTCACCCATAGATGGGACCCTAACAGGTACTACCTCTATGGGTCAGAGTAGACCTGGAAATAGAGTCAGCAATTCTTAGCCCCACCGACAAGAGGAGCTGTTAATTGGATTCGGGAGTCTTACCCCTATGCAGAGATTCAGTCGGTGTATTCTACAGTCCCAACCGACTGGGTCGATAGATTGTTTTAGTTTTTGCTCTTTAAAAAGTGTAATTAAATGAAATAGAGCACAAAAGATTAACAAAATTCCCTAAGAAAAAAATACATGAGAAAGAATCCTGAAGTTTTCCTCGTTTTCTGAGAACAGAGAGAGTATTATATGTGGCACAGTTGCCTCGATGGTTAATTATCTTATTACCTGGTTTGGTTAGGCCGTGAGTTTTTCAGTTAGCTGTTAAGTTAGCTAAAACCCTTGAGGGGAAATTTAAGTCAAATTGTAAAGTTTAAGCGAGTACATAACGAACAACACAGGAAGGTCAAAATGTAAACAAAAAAAGGATTCATGTCTTGTCTGTGACAGGTTTGATTGGAGAAATGAAAACAGTGAATTTGGGAAACGTGAGAGATGACACAATAATTTAGCATGATGACATCATCCCTATCAAATTCCTGAATTTGGATAGATAAGAATTAGCAAATTTTGAAAAAGTTGTCAGTTAGTCGGTCAGTTGTCAGTTAGAAGTTGTATTCAGAGAGTTCGGTCGGGCTGAAGGGGGGTCGTATCTCTTTGTGTATGTTCATAGACCCATACAGATTCTCTCTCTCTCTCTCTCTCTCTCTCTCTCTCTCTCTCTCTCTCTCTCTCTCTCTCGTGCTACTGTATGCAGTCTGATCATCGAACAATAAATGATTGTTAATTGTTGACGGAGAGTTCTTCTTGTTTTTGAGTTGCCAACACCCAGGAAACTTTGTTTTTCCAACGGATCACCCCGACCGTCAGAAGAAGTTCCGGGTGGATTGTATCATTCCTTGTCAGTGGATATTTCAAACACAGCGTGGGCACCGACAGGATTGATAAACGAACTATCCGAAAATACATTTGGCACCGTTACCAGGATTCGACCCTGAAAACCCACGACCAAACTGTAGTATTACATTTGGTACCGTGCCCAAGATAAGGACCCAATCGGTGCAAACTGTAGTATAACATTTGGTGTTGTGACCGGCATAGTATCATATACAATAGTTAAAAGGTAACGAAAAGGAATAAAGTAAATGCAGACTCCTTTCTTTTCCAAAAATTATTCTTTCTCATAATTATTTATGTAATGTAAAAAAAAAAAAAAATTCTCACGCGAAAAATACGTTGAATTTTTATCAGTTAAATTTGACTTAAATTTACCATTTGTTCAACTATTTATTTGTTCATACTGACTAAAAATAAGAATTTATATAGTTTATATTGTGTCTTATAACACAACATTTAGATATTATTTAGAACAAATACACGGACATCCTCACCCTAAAAAGGCAATAAGCTACTGGCAAAAATAAGCTCATATAAGGAGAAACAAACTATTGGACAAACACACATTCTAGTATTGTAATGGTGTGGTGAGATATATGGCCTGAAAAGAAAGTTATATAGTTCTCGTTTTAAATGCACACCCTTAACCTTTGGGCTGAAAATCTGGAAAAATAGTGCGTCTTATACACCCATGATTAAGTTGTATAGCCATGACCAACTATACAAACACATATGTATGCAGAATCATAACGACACAACAATAAAGACGAGTGACACAGTTCTTTAGAAAAATATACCACTCACTTTATTTGAAAAGGTTGTGTGTGAGAGGGAGTTGGAGACCGAACAGAACTGCAACATATTGACCCCCACTCCTATGGCCACAACAGCATTTTTTTCCCGTTCTCTTGGGCTGCTCAACCGGGGGCCTGGGGGCCCAGTCTCTCTGGGTGCTGGTTTTCTCTACCGCATCTTATCTCCAACTGATTGAACTTCCTGTGCACCGAGTTATATAATAATTTGACGTCCACTCTTCTTGTGGGCGTCACAAATCGCACTCATTCAACCCATTCAGGGTCAAGGTTATATTCTGATATTCCTCGACCGGATGCACCTGTTATTTACACAAATGCATTTCCTATTTTGACAGCCCGGCCGGGTTGGAGGTCAATATACAACAATTATAGTAACTAAACAGTCTGTTGTTTTCTTGAAAGAAAAATTAGGAATAAAAAGATAAAAAGGCCGAAAAATTTTAAGGCATCAGTCAGAACCAGGGAAGCAGAAGCAGACAACCATAGATTAGACTGGGTTAGCAGTTATTTAAAACCTTTAAACCATTTCAAGAAGGCCACAAATTTATAAAGTCACAGGAAAAGATAAACCACCTAATGTATACGGATAATATCAGGTTATTTGCCAAAGATGAACAAAAACCTTGCTGTCTCTCAAACTTTAGTGAACGGGGATTGGTTGAGAAGTGAAAAAAGACAATGACGTAAAAAAATAATGAAATAAATAAATGCAAAAGTAACAGTTTTCCAGCAGGCCTCAGACAGAAAGCGAAATTGGCGCATGCCTAAAAAGAGGAACTTCCTGGCGCCAAAGAGAAACTCTTTCTTATAAACTTTCATCACCTCGGACGGACGGATGAACTTATTTCTCTCTACCACTACTAGGGAACGCACGTACCGGCTGAGTCCCGAATTTACCTGCGTGTTATGTCTCTCCTACTAGCGGCAGCTTCTGTCGAACGTACTTACTGAACACTGATACACATGATGAACCCTCAACTTATAATTTACAAAAGATAATTCCCGTATGTTCTTCAAACGCATTGTCGTGGAGATCACGACTTCAACTGGTTCAGGAAAATATATTACACCACAGAATGATCGTAAATCCCTAAAATAAGATTTGCGTCTAAAGGTATTCTTGTTTTTTTTCCTTCCGTCCTTAATTCTCTGACAGCTTCGACAGAAAAAAGAAGACAACAAGTGAATGGGGTAGGAAGAAGGAGTTAATTTAGAAACCTCAGAATTTCCCTACAATACCAACAATTAACCATCACCCGAAAAAATCTTTCATATGCTCCATTAGGGAAAAACCTCCAGTTAAGTTTGTTTGTCTTTTTTTTTTTTCGTTTGGTAACATTCCTAATTAGAATGAGACATTAGTTTTTAACGGCCTTTAAAAAAGAATAGAACATGACTGAAAGCTATTCAAAAAATTCTCTAAACTGTATAAGATATTCAGTGGCTTTGGATAAACAGTCCATAGATAGTTGCGAGCAAGGAAATGATCAATTCGAGCTGGGTCACCTGGGCAAGGAACTCTGATGTTGGAAGGCCCGAAACTCTTGATAAATCCTAAAACATCATTAATGATGCCTCCCAGTGCATCTATGTGTCTATATGAAATTACGATAGAGATTCATTGAATTTCAGGAAGAATGGTCACAAATTAAGATAAACATCACTAAGAGAATAGGATTATTATATATATAAGTCCGAATTTAACATGTGAGCCAAGCTCATAAATACCAAACACGGCATTTGAAATTGAAATTCAGAAATCAAAAACAAACTCTAAGTGCAACAACACTAAATTCTTTTTATAGAAGAAATATTTAAATACTCCGGATAATTTAAATAAATGTGGCCAGTTTTTTTCTGATATAATACCTTATCAGATTCTTAAATAAACCTGACACTCATTATCAGCTATTTCCTTTTTTAAAAAAGAAATTTAATTGACCTTTCTGATAAGATATTTGGATTGAAAACAATTTATTCCAGTGTTGAGTTTATGAAAAAAAAAAAAAAAAAAAAAAAAAAAAAACTCATAAAATAACTATGCACTCATTATCTATGCAGTATTACCCATAAATAAATACAAAAAATTATTTGAATTAAAATTATTATTTGAATTAAAAGAATTTAATTATTTGAATTAAAAAACAAAAGCAAAAAAAAAAAAAGAAGCTTGCTTCGCAAATATCCTTACAATATGAAATTTTGCATAGGAGTATAATTATTTTTGGATATTCATATGTTCATATTTTTGGTTATCTATTTATTTTTTTTAATCTCGAACAAAACTTCCGATCCACATTAATGAATATTTCTCATTTCTATCTTATATACTCGTATATATTTTTATCCAACCACTCTGACACGAGTAGGATTAGAACACAAGGTCTATTTTTAAGCGAAGTACTGTGGGTTTGAATTCAGAGTTTTTCTTACTCTTAAGGTGGTTGCCTAACTAAGACTAAAGAACCCAGTCTGTTCAACTATTTTACTCACATCTAGGAAAGAACAGATTGATTCATGCTTTTTCCAAGGACATTAGCGCTATGTGAAACACAAACAGCTTCGTCCAGGGTTTGAACTCGGTCATCGATTCCATTTCCTTCGACTATAATCGTTACACTAAGTGCACCTCATTATATACCTACGTGTGGCTATGCAAGAGAAGAAAAAGCAAGGAAAAGAGGAAGGGTTGATTTTTATTTGCAAAATTTTAAAACTAATCCTAGTAAATTTGACAATTCGTGGATCCTTCAGAAGTGCTGTCGATATCACATACATTCATTTGTTGCTAAACTTGTCGTTAGGTGTTTGGGTATCTTACTGATTTCAGACTTAATGCTGGAATTTACTTATGTCTTTTTTGTCACGTGGTATATTTTGTACTACGTTTATGGGGTTTCAAGTAATTTTAGTTACAATCTGACTCTGTCTTGGGTTTCTCTCTTTTCATACCCCATGTTATTTTGCCGGTTTCACTTCTTGGATATGAAGGCTGTAAAGGAATTATATGGAAAGAAGAAAGGAGGCCAAGATATCTCTTATATTTTGACTTTATTTCTGGGTTTAACAACCATTCAGTGAGTGAGAAATTATTCCTGAATCCAAATAAAGTGGCAGCGTCTCCAAGACAAGGTGTAAAAATGTATTAATCGCTTTTGGGCAGATATGTCCATTATTTGGTGTTTTAAGTTGTAGTCATTAAGTCCATTATATGGTGTTTTAAGTTGTAGTCATTAAGTCCATTATATGGTGTTTTATTTGAGAGTGCATTATTTGGTATTTTTAGTCGTAAGACCTTGGTACTAGTGAAAAGGTTAACCAACGTGCCACCTAAAGACGGACGGACGCATTGGGCCTCTCACCAGTAGCAAGAAAGATTTTAGTGTTGTCACTTCGCAGGTCACTGCTGAAAGAGAACGGGTTTCTTTCTTATACTGAGACAGTTCGTTTTTTGCGCATTCGTTGTCTCTTTTCCTGTCAGGGGCTTCTGGGAGTTTCTGCATTATTTTATATTTATTTCTAATTTAATTTTGATTTTCTTTTTCTATCCACAACACGTTCGTGTGGGTAAGGTTACTCAATGCTGCTTCCTGAATTAATGTAGGTCGTATATCAAGGTATAGATATTTGGTCATCGAAAAGTTTGGCTTTTGAGGAAATAAAAGGTTTTAGTTCGTTGCTTGAAAAGTTGGAAGATAGAATCTGATACTTATTCACGGCTTAGCCTCGTAAAACAAAGGTCAAGGAATCGTTCCATGCTGGCTGCAGGTACGTTCGTGACTAATAATATCGCAGGCAGGCATGGTCTCAAATGAAGGTCTATTCAGGGCTTGATGGCATAGTATTACAGTTCCTCCTCCTATGCCTTTTGTCCTTCAGAACGGTCCTGCGGGTGTTTACAAAGGAGTAGACAACAGGTTTGGTGGCGAGAAACCATGATTCTCAGCTAGGGTGTACCATCGGCGATGGTCGATGTGACTGGCACAGAAAGATTTTTTCAAGCAGTCCTTAAATCGGTTCTTTGGTGTCCCTCTGTCGCAATGGCCAGTGGAGAGCCCACTGCACATCTTGGGTAAGCGATGATTTCCCAACTTGGAGACGTGTCCAGCCCAGCTCAGCCTGGACTTCAGTAGCATAGCCTCGATACTGGTGATCTCCACAATCTCATTCTCTATTGGATTAAATTAAATTATGATTTTACTCTATTATAATCAGACACGATATTGGATTTTTTTTAGTTTTATGGCATATTAACCGTTGTAGGTTATTTAATGCCAAATCCTGTTTATACATATGTATTAGATATATATGAGTTGGTTTGGTTGGGTTTTATGGCATATCAACCACTGTAGGTTTTTTAATGCCAAATCCTCTTTATACATATATATTAAATACATATGATTTATAAACACATTTAACAGTAGTTAACAGTCTTAAACGATCCTGAACTCTTTTTTGCACACAGATCGTTTCAAGTATTGCTATATAACATCACAATATAACATCAGTCATTTGTTTGCTCACAGTTTGTTCAGTTTGATTCATAGATAGGACCCTATCACGTGTTACCACTCAGGGTCAGAAGGGACTTGAAAGCAATGGCAATAAAGGACTATTCCACATTCCCCAAACCTTCAAGGCTGGAGCCTAACCATTAGATGGTTTAATGTCATATGCAGGACACTCTTTGGGAGGAGTCTTACCCCTCTGCAGAGAAGCAGTCGGTGTATTTTACAGCCCCAGCCAACTGGGCCGACAATATTGGAATAAAATCATTATATGAAGGGTGTTTGCTATCTGAAAAATAAGAGTCAGATGAACCAAACTAATGTTATTTTTGGATTGAGCACCCCAAAATACTGTAAAACCTTTCAAAGACTCTTAGTAAATTTTTTGTTGAGCTAAGTTATATAATATTGTTGAAGATCAAATACAACTCGTTTACTTAAAAAGCACTTCAACATCGTCTTTACAATTCAATTACGATCACTTATAAGAGATAATACTGATATGAAAATTCCACTTATGATATTTTATTACCTAATTAAAATCCTCATCTGTTATTTAAAAATAATAATAATAAGCCAAATTTTGTACATAACGACAATAATCAGGTCAGAGAGAACTCCATGCAATAAAATTATTAGAGATTATGACCTACTGGATCATTGTTAGGGAATTCGACTCTCATTTGTGACCTTGTGCTAAAATAAGCTAACCTTAGTAAACGACAACAAGGATCAGGCCAAAATTTAACTAAGACAACTGATACAAAGATCCAGACATTAAAAAAAAAACTTTTGATTCATTTAAAAAAAAAAAAAAATAATAATAATAAGGTGCACGGAACAATCCCCGAAGGCTTGGAAAAGGGACTGGAAAATTTAGAAATCAAAGGACAAGCAGAGACCACCCAGACTACAGCATTGTTAAGATCGGCCAGAATACTGAGAAGAGTCCTGGAAACCAGAGGAGACTTGTCACTCAAACCCCAGTGAAAAACCATCAGCTAATACTGGTGTGAAAAGCTCACAGGAAGTAACGCAATAGTATTGGGATAGAAAAATGTGCTATGCTGATAATGAGAACCGGAAAACGACAAATGACGGAAAGAATAGAACTACCAAATCAAGAAAAAATCAAAACGCTCGGAGAAAAGGAAACTTACAAGTACTTGGGAATATTGGACGCAGACATCATCTAACAAGTGGAGATGGAAGAAAAAAATTTAAAAAGGGTATCTCAGGAGAACGAGAAAACGACCCGAAACCAAACTATATAGTAGAAATCTTATCAAAGAGATAAATGCCTAGGCTGTCCCCCTTGTAAGATATTTAGTGTTGAAAATGGTTAGTTTCCATAACACTATAAATTATTTGACAACACGAATGAATAACGAAACTTCTTTTGAAACACAACAACGAAAGGTTTATTATTTTTGCAGAAGTAAAAGAGTCAGAGTGAGAAAGGGTTCCTTTTGGTGTCGCCGGTTAGTATGTTTGTCTTTGAGTTTGTATGAAGTGTGTGTCACTGTAGCAAATAGCTCGTGTGACTGACTGCAAGGCTGGTTTTTCTGTGTGTGAAACTAGTAGCAGCATGTTCTTCTGTGAAGGCGAGAGAGATCTGTCTAGGGTGCTAACTAGGTGCTCTCTGACCGTCGGCCGACTACCAAAATAGACTAGAAAAATAGTTCTAGAGAGGAAGAAGGAATCAATGCGCTCTGTCCCTGATTGGTCAGTGTATAGCCGAATCGCTTGGCGTGGGTATTGATTCGCGAAAGGAAATAGGTCTGTGACTGCTACAAATACCTGGACGGTATTGAAGCGGACGAGAGAAGAACTTCAACAAATGGACCTTAGAACAAGAAAACTAATGACGATGTATAAGGCCTTACATCTGAGAGGTGACATAGACAGACTATATGTGCCAAGAAAAGAAGGAAGAAGACTCACCAACATTGAAGATAACGTCGATGCATCAATACGACAATTTGAAAACTATACAAAAAAGAGCTAAGAAAGACTAATCACAGCGACTAGAAATAAAAACTATTCAATGATCAACAGAACAACAAAAACTAGGAACAGAAATGGGCAGAAAAATAATTGTTTAGATATTTCAAGCGATAAACGAGCGAAATCTTACACAAGAAAACTTGAAAAATGGTGTAATGATCTTGTAATTTGCATTTCTAAAACAACAGCTTACAGTTGAAAAAGACAGTTCTTGCCGACGAGGTGCACAATGATGTCTGTATATGTAGAAAGTTTATTATTTGAATCCTATGAAAGAAAAATAACAGCTGCATGCGGCTTCTGTAATGTACCCATAGTATAGGTGGATATGGGTTCGTGATACAAAAACCTCCCCGGTGTTACTGTCTATACAAACGGATCAAAATGCACGTACTTATTCACAGCATATTGAAATGAAATGAGAAAGAGATTCGTGTCTCTTCCTTTAAATACCCCGATGTATCGCTATGGCAACAGATGGCGTCGTCTCATTATAGGGTTGTGTGTTAACCAGCTGGCAAAGGCAGGTAATCCAGCCGTAACATCTATTGAATTTTAGTACATATATCGATATGGTGAATACAGGGTCTTGAATAAACTAGTTTAGAGTAAGATAGAATTAGGGTAACTAACATTTATCCTTCTCCTTTATGGCATTGTGCCAAATGTACAAAAATGAATAGGAGTATGAATTCGCAGTCTTCATAGACATTGATTGACATTCAGTTCCTGGTTTAGGTTATTTTGATTTACCTAACGTTAGGATAGTTTGCATTCACTTTGCATTAATACTCTTAAGAAAGGTATGAACCCAGTTATCCGAAATATACGTAAAAAGCAGGGCAGTTGGGACCCTTTAAGATTGTCAAAGTAATCCACTTTAAGTATTTTATAGTGGCTAAGGTCCTTACTTCTGGTAACCATATAGCACCCTGTTGCTTGAAAAAGAGATGAGAATCAATCAATAAAATGTATTAACCTAGGAGGAGTTATAAAGGAGAATTACTCGGTATAACACCCAGACGACCTAATAAGTATCGAGAGAGGAGATGGGCACCTCCAGGTTCCTGATTCTATATATACACTTACTCAACCCGAGAAAGATGAGAAACAAGGTCAATTTTAAGCGATGTATTTCTGGTTTGCGTTGAAAGTTTTCCTACTCTAAACAGGTTGCCTTACCAAAGCTAGATAACACATTCTGTCTCACTATTTACCCACAGCTGGTGGGTTGGACAAGGGATGCATTCATACTTTTCCCGATGGGCATCAGAAAGAAGAGAAACGCAAATAGCTTCGTCTAGAATTTGAACTCTGGTTGCTGATTCCATTTGCTATATCGATAACAGTTTCGCTAACACTGTACATACAACCTGTTCTGTGTTGCCTGGAAAGGACATAGGCAAGTGAACTCTACCGCTCTTAGAGGTGCTATGAAGAAAGAGAGAGAGAGAGAGAGAGAGAGAGAGAAAGTCGTACTCCGACGATTTGATAGTTTATAAAAGCATAATTTCTATGTGGCCAAATTAATGCGAAAAGATTCCTTACACTCCTGGCCAAAGAGATATAAAAATACATGTTATTTTAAATGAATTTCAATGTGGCCAAATAAATGTGAAAAGTTTCTCTACACTCCTGGTCTAAGAGGCATGAAACGTACATGTTATTTTAAATGAATTTCAATGTGGCCAAATAAATGTGAAAAGATTCTCTACACTCCTGGTCTAAGAGGCATGAAACGTACATGTTATTTTAAACGAATTTCAATGTGGCCAAATAAATGTGAAAAGATTCTCTACACTCCTGATCGAAGAGGCATAAAAAAATACATGTTATTTTAAATGAATTTCAATGTGGCCGAATGGGAAAAGACTCCTTATAATCCTGGCCTAAGAGGCATGAAACGTATATGTCATTTTAAATAAATTCCAGTGTGGCCAAATAAATGTGAAAAGACTCCTTATAATCGTGGCCTAAGAGACATGAAACGTACATGTCATTTTAAATAAATTCCAATGTGGCCAAATAAATGTGAGAAGACTCCTTATAATCCTGGCCTTAGAGACATGAAACGTATATGTTATTTTAAATAAATTTTAATGTGTCTTTTAAATGTGAAAAGATTCCTTACATTCCCGGTCAAAGAAGCATGAACCATTCATGTTTTTTAGACATTCATGCCGCAGTTCAACGCACTTGGCACATTGTTTTTCAATGTTTCTTTAACTCTAAAAAAATGAATAAAAACTTTGAAAATAGGATAATTTCTTTCTTGTTTGAATGGAAGATATTTTTAGTCCCACTTTCGTACATATCTTGAGCACTCTCACGGACACATTTTGTGCACCCAACTCACACAGATTTTGCGCACCCCCTTTGTATACATTTTGAGTCCCCCTCGTACACATCTTAGCACCCTTCGTACATAATTTAGTACATCCAACATGCAGATATTGAGCACCCCCAAGAACATATTTTAGTACTCCCTTTGCACCCTTTCTAAGCACCCCTTGTAGACATTTCAGCACCCTTTTGTATACACCTAAGCACTCCCTTCGAACACATTTTGAGTCATCACTCGTACGCATTTTATCATCCCCTTCTTATACATTTTGAGTATCCCGTCGTACACATTTTAACACCCACTACGAGCACATTTTTAGTACCCCCTTGTGCACATATTAGCACTCCCTTCGTACACATTTTGAGTACCACTTTCGTATATATTTTAGCATCCTCTTCTTACACATTTTAGAACTCACTTTGTATACATTTTCAGCACCCCCTTCCCACCCATTTTAGCACCCCCTTCCTACCCATTTTAGCACCCCCTTCCAACACATTTTAACACCCCTTTCCCAACAATTTTAGCACCCCCCTTCCCACCCATTTTAGCACCCCCTTTCTTACACATTTTAGCACCTCCTTCCAACACATTTTGAGTCCCCATTCGAACACATTATATAACACCATCGTACGCATTTGAGCACTCCTTTCTTATATATTGTGAGCACTCCTTTCGTACGCATTTTGAGAGCACCTCATATACATTTTAGAAACTCCTCGTACACATTTTAGCGCACCTTTGTACACATTTTAGCATCCCCTTAGAACTTATTTTAGCATCCCCATGTACACATTTTATTACTTCCTCGGACAAATTTTATGAGCCGCTTGTGGAGGTGAAGAAAAAGTCGCTGGGGGGGAAAATAATAATAATAATATTGGCGGACGGGTAGAGACTATCCAAACGACAGCATTGCTAAGAACGGCCAGAATCCTGAGACGAGTCCTGGAGACTTGAGGAGACTTGCTGTCACTCAAACTCCAGTGAGAAACCATCAGCTAACACTGATGTGAAAAACTCTAAAGGAGTAAATAATAATAAGTATCTCGACCTTGCTATGGAATTGAAAAAAACTGTGGAACATGCAGGTGACAATTATACCAATTGTAATTGGTGCGTTTGGAGCAGTAACTAAAGGATTATTAAAGGGATTGGAGGACTTGGAAGTTGGCGGACGGGTGGAGACCATTCAAATGACAGCACTATTGAGAACGGTCAGAATACCGAGAAGAGTCCGGGAGACTTGAGGAGACTTGCTGTCACTCAGACCCCAGTGAAAAACCATCGGCTAACGCTGATATGAAAAATTCTAATGAGTGAATAATAATAATGATAGTGTTCAACAATATATTTTTTAAAATTTCGTTCTGTGATTTTTTGAAAAATCATAATGGATGAGGAAAAGAAAAGAAAATTATGATACTCATGCAATAACGATACCATTAAAATAAATCAACTCTTACAATTATTTTCTTGGTCAGACATTCATACGTAAAGAAAATGGATCATTATCGATCTAAGTAAAAACGCTGATACCAATTGGGAATTAGATTGGAAATTGCTGTTTTTTTTAAAAATGTTTTAACGGTACCATGCTAACAATAATCTTTGTACGATGTACCGTTTCTGGTATTTTACTGTATCATACATTTATAAAATCTGATCATAATGGTATAGATAGAAGGTCACAGGTCACAGTGAAACGCTCGTTTTATTTTATCTATTCACTGTTTGAATTTATTTTACAATGGTTTTTCTTTATCAGTTAGAAAGCTTTAAATCTGTCTCGTTTCGTTGTCATTTAGAACACGTGTTATTCTCAGATAGTTACTTTTTTTTTATAAAACAACGAAAATCTATTGTTATCTTTGATAATAAGATGGGAACGATTCTTTCAGATCAGGCCGCTTATAAAAAAAACATTATATAAAGACATTACATTGCACTTCAAATACAGTCACCTCCTCAGAAATAAACGTAGTAGGTTTTGGTTAAGTTTGTTTACTTTGTTTAATGGCATATCAGCATTCTTGGGTTATTTACTGCCTAAGACATCATTGTTGAAGAACAGTAGTGGTTAATATTATCCTATAACTAGGGGATAAGAAGTTCATGCTTTTCCTAAGAGTGTTTGTCCGAAGTGAACGTAATAGTGCAACTGGAGTTCAAACTAGCTTTCTACGATGTTGCAGACCAGCTCGTCAGCCATTACGCTACCGGACTTCTCTCACTGTATTTGGGTCTGTCAAAAGTTTTTCAATACTTTCGTACTTCCTAGTTGGTTTGTTGGTTGGTTGGTTGGTTGGTTGGGTTTTATGGCATCCAACCTTTGTAGGTTATTTAACGCCAAATCCATTTTTATGGAAAATAGTTCTATTTCAAAGAATTCAGTTTAACATAAGTACGCAGTTTAAATGTATGTAGAGTTTAATTGTGAAAAACATTTCTATTTCGAGCTATTCAGTTTAGTCAAGCAGTTCTAATTCAGCTAATTCAGTTTCGTATAAGTACAGATTTTGTTTACACACAGTTAAATGTCAAAACAGTTCTATATTAAACAAATCAGTTTAGTGTAAGTACAGTTTCGATGTCAAAAAACAGTTCCAATTCAAATAATTCAGTTTATCATAAGCACGCAGTTTAAATGTAAGTACGGCTTAATTGTCAAAAACATTTCTATTTCAAGCTATTCAGTCAAACAATTCAGTTTAGCATAAGTATGCCGTTAGTTCTATTTAACCCATAGATAGGGCCCGATCAGGTGCTACCACGCCGGGCCAGAATGGACCAGGGAGCAATGGCAATGAAGGGGTACTCCGTATTCCCCAAGGCTCCAGCATCACTGGAACCTCACCATCAGATTGTTTAGTGTCATATCCAGTATACTCATTCGGGGGTATCTTACCCCTCTGCAGAGGTGCAGTCAGTGTATTCTACAGCCCCAGCCGATTGGGCAATACTTCCTAGTTGATGACTGTGGTTGTTAGTATTGTGGTAGTTGATGCACTGACACGTTGAGCATTGCTTCACTGTGTGTGTGTGTGTGTGTGTGTGTGTGTGTGTGTGTGTGTATGTGTGTGTGTGTGGTTGTGTGTATGTGAGTGTGTGTGTATGTGAGTGTGAGTGTGTGTGTGTGTGTAGTTTGAAAGCCACAAAGATAAACGTGCTACGTAGTCTAATTCGGAAACTGAGGCTGTATGAGTTCGGATTGGGACATAAGGCTGCGGAAGTAACAGAAAACGCTTGTTGTGCTAAAGGTGAAGGCAGAATTGATAACAGTACAACAACCAGATGGTTGAAGAAATTTTGCTCGGATTGTAAGAAACTCGACGATCAGGCAAAGTTAGCTAGAACTGTTGATTTCGTGGCCATGCTCCAAGCCATACAGTCTGAGAGTATCAGGTGAACTCAATAGCTTTTGATTGTTTTTTTTTTTTTTGGCATATACCTTTATGAATCATTTAATGCCAAATCCTCACTCTCTCTCTATATATAAATATGTGTGTGTGTGTGTGTGTGTGTATGTTCTGTGTGTGTTGTGCGTTGTATGTTTGTGTGTTGTGTGTGTGTGCGTGTATGTGTGTGTGTTGTGTGTATTGTGCGTATTTGTGTGTTGTGTGTGTGGTTTGTAAGCGAATAGTTTGTAGAAAAATTTATTTTAAAACGAGTTGTTAGAGCTCATTTCTTTGCACACAGTGAAATGGTTTAAAATATTGCTATTTAACTTTAACGATTCTATTTATCAAGTATTCCTATGTAATATAAATAATTTGCTCTCAGCTGTTTAATAAAAAAACCCTAATAATAATCCTTAGTAAATGATTGAACAGTTCTATTTGACCCATAGATGTGACCCAAACAGGTACTACCGGGGGTGTCCTCGTGGTGTAATGGTTAAAGCGATGGACTGCGGAATCGTAGTAAGCGAGTTCGTACTCTAGTCACGCTATTACGTTCACTTTCGGGCAAATACCCTTGGGAAAGGTATGAACCCTCTAATCCTCCTAGCTATGGGTTAAATAGTACCATTACTGTTCTTTTAGGAGAATGGCTTTGGCATTAAATAACCTAAAAAGAGTTGATATGCCATTAAACAAAGAAACCAAACCAAACCAAACAGGTACTACTGCTCTTAGTCAGAGATGACCTGTGAGTAAAGGCAATGAAGGGAGTGTCCTCGTGGTGTAATGGTTAAAGCGATGGACTGTGGAATCGTAGTAAGCGAGTTCGAACTCTAATCGCGCTATTCCGTTCACTTTCGGACAAATGCCGTTCTGAAAGCTATGAACCCTCTTATCCTCCCAGCTATGAGTTAAATAGAAGGATGCATTTGGCATTGAAATAACCCAAGAAGGTTGATATGGCATTAAATAAAGAAATCAAACCAAAGGCAATGAAGTTCACTGCAGCTTATTTTCAGTTATAAAAAAGACCAGAGGCAATACTTCAAATAAATCGTGAACACACATCAAAAACAAATGCCATAATCCTAGGTTTTAGAATAGGGGCTGCATCATCACATGCAGTTTAGTGTCATACCAGGACACTTGTTGGTGATAGTGGGGGTCTTATCTCTCCGCAGAGGTGCTGTCGGCGTATTCTCTAGCCCCAGCCGATAGTACGGAGCTTGGTATTTCATAGTCCAATATGATTCCTCACCGTCACGACATTGGTAAAAGCAGCGTAACCTGCTGAATTGCCACAACAAAAAAATTCGACAATGGCCCTTCTTTCTTGGTGAGGCTAAGAACTTTTTGAACGAACCTCGTATATATATATATATATATATATATATATATATATATATATGGGAGGAAATGTCCGACAAGATGGAACAAATACGGCGTGAAAACCAAAATTTATTGGAGTATGTATTTATTTGAATTAACATTTCATTAATTTACAATTTTCATCAGATAATGATTTGGGATTTAGAAAGGAGAATTTTTATGTGATTGTCATGGCAACGCACTAAGGAACCCCAGTCGTAATGAATCTTTCAAAACATTCGAAATTGTGCTTATGACAATTATTTAAGCCATGAGACGAGGAGATTTGAATCTATCACTGTTATGCGTGAAGAAATATATTGTTATAATCAACAGGAAATAAGAGTACTTGTCACGAATCATTTGGAGAGAGAAAGAGAGAGAGAGAGTTCACAATTTTTTTCCTAATTTGAAAGAGACTCGTATCTCACTTCGTAAGCATTACCAGCAAAAAACGACAATTAAATGAATTCGTGGTCATTTCATTTCATATCAAACAATTAAACAACGACATTCATTTTTATAACGTGACCTTTTCTAATATAATCAATTCTTTTATTTTTTTATTTTTAAGTTCACCTTGACTTGAGATAAGTTAGATTAGCATAAACTTATCTCTATCATTCATTTATTACAATGTTGTATTATTTACCCAACCCCTCCTCCTCGAGCAGAATGTGACACAAATTTTAAGTGGAGTACAGGTGGTTTGAATTCAGTTTTTCTTCTCCTAGACTTGTTGCCATACCAAGGTCAAAGATCCCAGCCTTATTATTTTTCTATAGTTTGAGGAGAACAGATGGATTCTTACATTTTCTAAAGGGTATTAACGCTATGTGAAACGCAATCTTGCCCAGAATTTGAACTCGGGTCACCGATTCCATTTCATATGACGCTAACCGTTACGGTAAGCACGCTAAATTATAATGTAGTATTTAGTTATATTTTATTATTAACAATATATTATTATTTCAAATGAAACAAATAAGTGAGTTTTCAAATTTCATAGCTTAAATAAGGTTCTTGAGTACAATTTTCAATAGTTTACGTTCCCCCATATTGAAGGATCCGTAAACGCTTTCCTAAATGCGTATCTATCTATCTATCTATCTATCTATCTATCTATCTATCTATCAGGCATTGTATGAGCGGTAAGATACTAAGTCTAACGTAAAGTTGGGCGGGTTTCGATCTCAGCTTCAACCGTCTTACGTGTCCAGCCACACTGAAGAGTTGTGATACAACGAAACAGTCTATCTGTGGATGATAGTATATATATATATATATATATATATATATATATATATACATACGTGGTGCCTTCAATAAGTTTCCAGACTTTTTTTTTTGTACAGGCATTTAAAATTGTCTTAGACTCTTGAAAATTCACAATGTTATTGCTATACATCTTATGAAATGACTGACCAATTTTTATGATTTCAGCTTCAAATGAACAGCTACAGCAGCAATTGGAATACACCCTACTAAAGCCTGACTGTCACAGCTGGTGAATTTCAAAAATCCAATCTGGACGTGAGGACACTTTAGAAGAACAAAATGCAATAACATTCTGTTTTAAAATGGAAAAATACCACAGAAACGTATAGAATGCTTCCGACTGCTTTTGGAGCATCTTGCATGAATTGAGGATCAGTTTTTGAGTGGCATAAGAGATTCAAGGAAGGCGGGGAGTCTATGAGGGCTGATGAGAGGTGTGGGAGGAGTAAGGAAGTCAGAGTTGATTGGCAAAATTAAGAATTTCATGGATAAGGATCGTCGTATGTCTATAGAGATAATAAGTGTACAGTTTGATGTCCGTGTGGGAACTGTACATACAATTATTCGCGAGGTGATTGGCCAAAGGGTTAGGGTTAGGGTTACTATGTTGAGGTTTTAAGGGAGTTCAGGAAGAGATTCCGTCGGAAAAGGCCAGGACTCTTCAAATCGGGTCAGTGGCATTTCCACCAGGACAATGCACCAGTCCACAACTCCATCCTTGTCACAGACTATTTGACCAAGATGGGCATCATGGCAGTTCGTCACCCTCCCTATAGTACAGACCTTGCTCTCTGTGACTTTTGGTTATTCCCTAAGCTCAGAGGCTATCGTTATGAGACAATTGAGGAGATGAAAGAGGCTGTGACGAAGGTCATTGACACTCTCACACAAAAGGACTTCCATGGGGCCTTCCAGAAGTTGTTGGAACGGCAAAACAAGTGCATTGCAGCCGGAGGAGATTACTACGAAGGGGACTAAAGTTTTATGTGTGTACTATCAATAAAAGTGGCTATACGAAAAAAAGTCTGGAAACTTATTTAATGATCCTCATATATATATATATATATATATATATATATATATATATATATATATATATATATTCTGCAAGCACGAGTCTTTCTTGTGTGAATCGATGTATTGTCATCTTACTGTTAGATCACCAAGTTAGGTAGCGATGCACCTGTACAGTCGTCGATGGATGACCACTTAGTAACAGCTGACACCGTAAGCAATCGTAGGCTCGCGTGACAGCCTAAATAAAGCTTATTGAATAACAAGACTGTCTTACAAAATTGTTTTTTTTATTAATAAAGAAATAAGTGGAGAATGGATTAAAGGAAAATGAGAAAGAAAA
This sequence comes from Sepioteuthis lessoniana, assembly GCA_963585895.1. Lineage (NCBI taxonomy): Eukaryota > Metazoa > Mollusca > Cephalopoda > Myopsida > Loliginidae > Sepioteuthis > Sepioteuthis lessoniana. The sequence goes on from OY757912.1 coordinate 47,661,334, forward strand.
AGAACAAAAAAGTTCGTTACTTGACTCGTAGTTATTTGGGGGGCTTCAGGCTACAAGTCAAGGAAAAGACACAAGTCGAAAATGAGGATGAATTTAATAGCTGTTTATATAAACCATGATGTCACAGTGACGACTTATACGAGAACATTTTTCATTCCTTCTACTGATGACGTCGTCCAGTAACAGCTAATTCAATCGGTAGGGGAATTGAAACAATAACCGCAGTTGTATTTATAGTCGGTTGCATATGAAACCTAATATATAGGCACGGCTTTAGCTCGTCCTATTGCCTCCCACTGACTTTACTGCAACTCCCGCTTTTAGCTTTACTTATTTCCTATACCCCCCCCCCAAAAAAAAAAATCCGATTTGGAGAACTAAAAATGTATTTAAAAAATTCTTTATATAGCTGAAATTTATTGAAGCAAGTGTCAACACTTGGTGGAATTCAGGAAGAAATGTATTATTAGTTGTTAGTAATTAAAGTTGGTAGTTGGTTGGTTTTATGACTTGTCAAATTATATTGGGTAATTTATGCTTAAGTTTGCTTAGGAATCATTATCTCCAAATAATATTGCGTTTTCGCCATCATTTTAAGTACTTTTGTTCGTCAATGGTCCGGGAGACCGGGGTTCAATCCCAGGTTGAATCATACCAAAGACTTAAAAAATGATACTTGATATCTCGTTGCTTAACACTCAGCATTATAAGATACGTATCAACGGTAAAGTGGAGCAATCCAGGTAAAGGAGTAGCACCCTTCCCTACCCTCGGTGTAGTAGTTATTGAAAAGGGAACCTTCTGGTCGCCCTCAACTACGGTCGCCAACTTTATTTACTATACTAAGTTGCAATATCTGTGTTTTAAAATCAGTTTGGTTTGATTTTGTTGGATAACATACCAAGCCTTTGTGTAAGTCGTATTTATATAAATGATTGTAAGTGAATAGATTTACTAGTGGGTAAGTTTATTTTTTAATGAACCGAAACTTATTTGTTTGCATACAGTTGAATAGTTTCAAGTATTGTTATTTCACATTAGTAATTTGTTAATCAAGTATTCTTATCTAATACAAATAGTATGCACACAGCTGTACAGCTTCAAATAACTAATGATAATTATCCTTGGTAAATGACTGGCTCATAGATGGGACCTAAACAGGAACTACCATTCTGGGTTAGAGTGGACTTGGGAGTAGCGGTAAAGAAGGGATACTCCATATTCCCTAAACTCCAGAAATGGATCCTCACCATCAGATGCAGTTTAGTGTCATTCTCAGAACACTTTAAAAGTTAGTGTTTCAATGTGTTTGAAGATTACTTTAAATATCAATAAAACAAATCTATTTGATCTCTATATCTATCTATATATACGCAAAAATGTGTCTTCACAATCATTTTAAACAGGTTAACATATATGTGTCTGTGTGTGTGTCCTAAAAGCAGTACGACTGCAGAACTTCGTTAGTTCAAGGTAGTTTTCTTATTAATCGGACTGAGAATTTTGTAGCATTCTCATATATTTTTTCGTATATGTGTTCTTTTATTTTACTTTTTAAATATTTTTCTTTTAATCATTATTTTTTCTTTTTTTTCCATGGTGTAATATTTGCACAGTTTTTAAACTGTCAGGTTCTGAATTTCATACTGAATTTCACACACACACACACACACACACACACACACACACACACACACACATATATATATATATATAAGGAAGGACAGTATGGACATATAGTCACCAATGGCCGTTGACGGTGTCTACGTTATCCTAACTTTGATATATATGCTCCATCACTGATATTGAGCACTCTTATTATTATTATTATTATTATTATTTATAAATGTATATATATATATATATATATATAGAGAGAGAGAGAGAGAGAGAAAGAGAGAGAGAGTAGGAAGAACAAATGGAAGGGTAATTAACAGAAGAAAATAATTATTTTCTTATATATATATATATATATATATATATATATAAGAATGTGAATCTTGTCTTTGGGAATGATATTTTTAATCTATTAAAAAGGTAATAAAAACAAAACATGCCAAAAAATAACAAATGTTTTATGATTAGGGATTCAAAAACGATCTTCAAAGGTAAAGAAATTTCGTGAAAGTAAGAAGGAGAATGTTGAGGTCATTTGTAGGAGTGGAGAGTTACGTCAGAAATAACAAAAATTCCCGCCGTTTCCTCTTCACGAACAGACAGTGAAAAATGAATTCGCCATTTTGCCATTATTGCCAGGAACGAAAAACAGATAAAGTATATTTTTCTAGAAAGACACGCACAAGCATTGATCGACTACTATGTAACTGGGTGTAATTATATACTAAGTTTTCTTAGCTATGGCATATAGACCCCAGGTTGATTATAATACCTGCTGTAGATCAAGTGATCACTCATCTATCTCTTTAACATGCTCATTGCTGCTTAACTTCGATGATCTAGCGGAAACTGGTTCTCTCAGAATCAGCTTTTTCTTAGCCCAAGCGACAGAGCGAGTTGGATTTTATTATTTCAAGTAGAAATTATTAAAATGGATATTATTGAGTATAATTACATGACTAGATATAAGGGCCCGGGAGACCTGGGTTCAATCCCAGGTCGAGTCATACCAAAGACTTTAAAAATGGTACTTGATACCACCTTGCTTAACACTCAGCATTATAAGGTACGGTTCAAGGGTAAAGTGGAGCAATCCTGGGAATGGAGTAGCGCCCTCCCCTACACCTTGGTGTAGTAGCTATCGAAAAGGGAGCCTTCGGGTCCCCCTCGACTATGGTCGCTAACTTTACTTACATATTCCTATTTTTAAAGAGGGGTCTCTGTTGTGTAGTGACTAACGTGCTAAATTGTATCATCGTAGTAAGTGAGTTCGAACTCCAGTTACGCAATTATGTTCACTAATACCCACTGGAAAGTTATGAACCCCCTTATCCCCCTCCCCTAACTATAGATTAAATAGTACCACTACTGTTCTTCTACAAAGATGGCTTTGGCATTAAATAGCCCACAAATGTTAATATGCCATTAAACAAAGAAATCAAATCAATCCTATTTTTGTTTGCAGTGTAAATCCAGTAGAGTTTAGAAATAAATGATATCTCTTTTGGTTGAATAATGTTCCACCAGAAATAATGAAATCCTGGTAAATTTGGTTTAGAAGAACATTGACTTTATAAAAATCAATAAAGAAATAAGTACGCAATTACTGGTGGGCGATAGTGTAGATTCATTTAATTCCCAATAGAAACAAGTTAACTGTTCATCTCTATATAAGAATGAGACAACGCTCATTGGCTGTTTAACCGATGGTATGCGGATTAGTTTTGTGTATATTCATTTTTTGCTGCTTCCGGGATCCAGGCTATCCTCTGATCAGCAATGACCGATTCAGCTGAGTGAAGAAGTCTGATGTTGGAAACAGCCCAAGTTCATTTCAATGATTTCAAAGGACTTATTGAAAAGTAAGTAGCTGTTCTCCATCTATTATTATTTTACTCCTTGCAAGCTTTTTGCATCAGCTCTAATGTTTTTTCACTGAAGTCTAAGTGATAGCAAGTCTCCTCAGGTCCAGGACCCTTTAAAGTATTTGAAGTAATTTTAACCGTACTTGATGGTATCGATTCTTTTTCAGATCTCCATTATCCCCAGTCTCTTTTCCAGGACCTTGGTGTCCGTTCCAAGTACCCCGACTACGATTGGTATCACAGTCACCTTCATGTTCACAGCTTTTTAATGTCTCTTAAACGATCCAAGTATTTGTCTATCGATTATGTTTTCTTTCATTTTCTCTCTGTTATTAGCTGAAACGGCAAAATCCACTCGATGACAAGTTTTTTTCTTCTTTGGTAATAAACACCGGTTCTTGTCTTCTGGCAGAATAGGGTGATTCGTTTGTATCTCAAAGGCCTAGGGAATTTTATACATCTGTTTTTCTGACACAAATTCTGAATTTTGCATATACCATTTGTCAATATGATTGAAATTTTAATCTCTTGCACAATTCCCAATAGATCGTCTTTCCCATCCAGACGTGCTTTGTTTTATATTCCTTTTGTGTCAGTTTGCTGCATTATTAACTTTTGCTTTAATATAAATTAGTTCTTATGTCATTCTTTTTGTATTGTAATTAAAAAAGATTCAGTTTCTTGTTTCCTTGTTTACCTTTTTTCATAACACTCTAGTTTGATATAGTCTTTATTTCATCTAATTACCGGACCATTGGCCTAATGAGTAGAGTGTTCGCCAATAGTCCAGGAGACTAGGGTTCAATCCCAGGTCGAGTCATACCAAAGACTTAAAAAAAAAGTGCACTTGGTGCGACCTTGCTTAACACTCAGCATTATAAGGTACGGATAAAGTAGTGCAATCCAGGGAATGGAGTAGCGGCACTCCCCCTAGCTATTGAAAAGGGAGCCTTCGGGTCACCCTCGACTAAGGTGGCCAACTTTTTATTATTGTTACTCTTGGTTGATACTCTTTTCAGCATTATATTTACAAGTCCAATTTTCTTCTTCTTGAATACAGAGTTTTAATGTTCCACTTGAAATAATAAAATCTTGACATATTTGGTTTAGAAGAAAATAAACTTTTCTTTTAGGAAATTGTTAAGAGTGTACTTATTCATGGGCTGTACTGCACATTTAGATCATCATCAAGACATGCAAATAGCATGGGTTCCATTGACTCTTTCTCACCATCCGTTACTATCAGCCATCGCTCGTGGCTCGTAGATGCAGTATTGGCTATAAATAAAAACACGGCCAACAATTTATTTTTTTAAAAAAAAGCTAATTTTCTTCTAAACCAAAGACACCAGCTTTTTATTTCTAATGGAACATTATACACTAAAAGTGGATATTTTAAGTATCATTTATTTCCAAAATCTACAACATTAAAACTCTGTGACCAAAAATAACATTAACAACACACACATGCGCGCACGCATATATATATATATATATATATATATATATATATATATATATATATATATAAAGGGTGTACTTATATTTGGATGATTTTGGTTTAGAAGAAAATTCACTTTTTATTTAGAAAATGAACCCACTTAAGTGTGTATTTATTTGCAGTTTGGCTTGGTTTCTTTGTTTAATGGCATATCAACCTTCGTGGGTTATTTTTTGCCAAAGCTATAGAAGGACAGAAAAGGCTGTAGAAGGACAGTAGTGATATTACTTAACACATCGCTGGGAGGATAAAGGAAATCATACCTTTCCCAAGGGTATTAGTCCGAAAGTGAACGTAATACCGCAACTGGAGTTCGAACTCGCTTATTATGTTGTCAAAATCCAGCATGTTAGCCACCACGCCACAATATTCCCTTTCCTCATTATTAAATACACTGATTCATGTTCACTCATACAGAAATCATCATCAAGTCGTGCTGACAACATGGATTCCCTTGCTTCTTCCTCGCCATATGTCCCTATCGGCCGTCACTTTTGATAAGTCCTCTAGACGGCATCCAGTATCTGCAGAGAGCTGATGAATGTAGGTTTTTGCTGGTCGACCAGCACTGCTGTATTCATGTGAAGGGGTCCATCGGAGAATGTCTCTTATGAGTTCGTCCTTACTTCATCAGCAGTGTCTAACATATTTTGCTCTTTTTTTGATGGTTTGTAAGATGAGAGTTCAGTGGTTATACAGCTACTGTTATGTATGGCGTTGCTTTCTGGATTTGTTCAAAACTGAACACAGCATCCTTTTATAGATCCAATTTTGCTTTTTCTGCATGCGTTTCATTAAAATCCAAGTACAGATGCGTCTACAGCTTGGAAGTTTTGAATATCGGCTGCATAGCCTAGAGAATATAGAAATAAGACGGGTCGATTAAAAGTAAATATATAAAAAGCAAAGACAGGATAATGCGGTAGATGTGGTAAAATATCCCAAACATATCAATTCATGTGCTTGAAATTGTGTTTTTCAATCACTTGCTTTGGGACCCAACGAGCTGATATTTTCTGATATCCCAACTTCTCGAAATTTGTCCGTCTGTAATGTTCTTATCTTTAATGATCGTGTATATCCTATATAAGGCTCGTCCTGCAGATTCATACCACCCACTCTATGAATGCACGACACTAGACCGGTACCAACTTCCTGTTCGCACTATGTTGGCCATACACAGCAAACAATGGGAGCGCGCTTAGCGTAACGGTTATCGTTGTAAGAAATGGAATCGGCGAGCCGATTTCAAAATCGTGGATGAGGCTGTTTTTGTTTCACTTCGTGTTAATGCCTTTAAAAAAGGCATGAATCCATCTGTTCGACCACCAAGCTATGGGTAAATAGAAGGATAGACTGAATCCTTTTGTTTTGGTGGCAACTAAGTAGGCTGTTGGTAGATCCGCTGGTGAAAGTGCAGTTAGAACTCTGACGCTCAGTGTCACTCCTCCCCATCATTTTAGGAGAAGGACAACGATGAATTACAATCAACTGTACTCCGCTTAAAAACTGACTTTGTGTCACACTCTACTCGTGGCGGAAGGGTTAAGTAAATACATACACAGCAACAAGTTGACGGTGTATTTCTTTAAGATATTCACCCTTGTCATGCAAAACTTTAATTATCCTGTACATCTCTATGATTGTCCAATGTTTCATGGCAATAGTTTTCTTTGTTGTGGGGTAGAGTAAATATTTATCATTGGTGATATATAGGAATACTTGAACCCCTTTAACTGTGTGCACACAAATAATTGATATTAAATTGAATTAGTAGTGTTAGAAAAGAATACTTGAAACCATTTAATTATGTGCAAACAAATGAGCTCAAACTCATTTAGAAATAAAATTGCCTATAAACTATTTGCTTACAAATTATATATATATATATATAAACAGGGTTTGACATTAAGTAACCGTCAAGGTTGATATGCCTTTAAACCAAATTACCAAACCTTATATTTATTGTGACCTCGCATACGCATGCACCAAATTTTAAGGCTGCATAGTAAATAGAATAAATAATCTTGAATAATTAAATAGTAATACTTGAAACCATTTAACTGTGTGCAAACAATAAATAGCAATACTTGAAACCATTTAACTGTGTGCAAACAAATGAGCTCTAACTATTGTTTTGGGCTTACAGCTTTCACAATGTTGTAATTCCAGTCAGGTCAAGACTATCAATCATCATCATCATCATGTCGTGCGGCTAGCACGGATATCCCTGACCCTCTCTCTCCACGTCTCCCTATCATTCATCGCCTCTGGCAGGTCTTCAGGGTTACATCCCGTATCATCACATAGCTGTTGTATGTATGTTCGAGCTGGCCGTTCTGCTTTCGATAGGCCATATGCGGGGGTCCACAGGAGTACATCACTTACGATCTCGTCCTTGCTTCTCCAGCAGTGTCCGGCATGTCTGGTTCGTCTAGTTTGTATAGTTTTCGTGGTAGGTGGTAGGTGACCGTATAGTTGGCGCCTTGTGGGGTGTTGCTGCCAGGACTTGTTCAATATTGCTCTTAACATTCTTGAATAATTGCCGTCTAGCTTCTTCTCCAACCGCTTAGTCAGCGTCCAAGTAGTGCATCCATATAGCAGTATCGACACGACCGCAGCCTGGAAGAAACTGCGTTTCATTTTATCGGTCAGGTATGATTTCCAAATGATCGAAAGCCTATCGAAAGACTATCAATACCATTATTTATTGTTGAAATTATCTTTTTGCAGACAAGTTCAACTTTTATTGTCGTTCGAAATGGAATAGGCGACTCGTGTTCAAATTCTGTGCGAAACTGTTGGTGTTTCAGTTGATGCTAAACCCTTTGGGAATCCATTTGTTCTCCTTCACCTCCCAACAATGGGTTAATAGTAGGACAGTATAATCTTTAGCTTTTAGGAGATGGAAAACCCTAAATTCAAACCAGTAGTTCACCTCTAAAAAAGACCTTGTATCACATTCTGCTAGTAACAGAGGGGTTGGGTAAATACACACTTAATTTTCCGAGCATTGCTTGTGTGTGTGTGTGTGTGTGTGTGTGCACAGGCGCGGATGATGGATATCGATAAGCCGTCTGAGATTGACCGTAGTTGAGCTCCACGTGTGTGTAAGTGTGCGTGTGTGTGTGTAAGTGTCTGTGCATGTGAGTGTGCGTGTGCATGTGAGTGGGCGTGTATATGCGTGCGTGCGTGTGTGTGTGTGTATACGTGTGTGCGTGTAAGTGTGCGCACACGCGTGTGCACAAACGCGGATGATGGAAATCGATAAGCATTCTGAGATAACTTTTAAGGTTGACCGTGGTTGAGCCCCACGAGTAGCAGCAGAAGCACACATGCGAGTAACAGACACTTACCCACCCACTCAACAGTAGATAAGAGAGTTCTCTGCTCGTCGTGATAGGGAGGGGGTGATACTGCGCGTCAGAGTTCTAACTGCACTTTCACCAGCGAATCTACCAAAAGCCTACTTAGATATATTCTCATCTATTCGAAGGAATTCACTACTACTACTACCACTACTACGACAACTACTGAAGAAATATCAGTAAATTGTAGAGTTGTAGGTCTAAGGAGATGTGTAAGCAATATTTCGTCCCCTATAATTACTAGATACCGGTGTCTGCAAAGAAAAGATCAATATTAAATAGAATTATTAATCTTGAATAATCAAGTTGTAATACTTGAAACCATTCAATTGTGTGCAAACAAATGAGCTCTAACTTGTTTTAAAATTGTTACCTACAACTTATTCGCTTCCAATATATATATATATATATATATATACTAATCTAATATCTACCAGTATTCACGGTACCAGAAAAAAGCAAAAAAAAACCTGGCCAGGAACAAGAGATAAAAGTATCTCGAATCACCGCCCAGGGGAAAAAGAAAAAAGTTTTTTGGGTAAAAAAGAAAGAAAAGGCCAACTTCGTCCGACTCCTTGAAAAAAATCAAGGGGTACGCAGTCAGTGGTCAAAAGAAAACCAAAAAAACTCTCCGCGAATGCTGCAATGCTACAATTACTAAAGTGCTCAACACAAAGTAAACTTCCTGATGATCCGTTAAGGTGAAACTTTAGTAGAAGATTTTCGACTCGCGATTTAAGTTAATTCTCTCTCTCTATATATATATATAACACTCGGCTAAAGCTGTAGAATACGCCGACTGCATCTTTGCTAAGGATTAAGACTCCTTCACAACGAGTGTCATGGGTATGTGGCTCCAATTCTGGAGCTTTTAGGAATATGGAGTATTTATTTATTGTCATTACTTTTAGGTCTATTCTGGCACGGAGTAGAAGTAACTGTTAGGCTTCCATATAATGGGTCAAATCTAAATATTTAATCATTTATTACACTTGAAACCATTTAACAGTGTGCAAACGAATGAATAATGTTAAATAGAATGTTTAGTGTTAAATAGCAATGCTTGAAACCATTCAACTGTGTGCAAATAAATGAGCTCTGACTCGTATAAAAATAGTTACCTACAAACTATTCGTTTACAGAATTTTACGAGGCAAGGATACATGCTCTCATTCGAAGGTGGAACATTGCTTTTGAGAGAAATGGTGACTATGATGAGAAGTAGGGATGTGATTCACGCAGGACCAGTTTCATTTTGAAGTATGATACACATTCCTGTGTTTGTAATTATTCCTGTACTAATTTTTAATCAACTTCGTATATATATATATATATCATTTCGAGCCGTGAGAATGTTGGAACGTGCGAATGTATATCGTTCACATAAAATACTCTTTCATCTCCCGCGAGATCTGCTCGAACACATTAAAAATAAAAGAATGGGATGGAAATCCTTGAAGTGATGAAATAACAACGACACAGTGGAACACTATAACAAGATTTATTAGCAAACAGCGAATGAATAGAATAACACAAGAGGACAAGATAACACAAAACAAATCAACCAATTGTTTGGTTAGAGGAATGATGTATGTATTCTTATGTATCGGCGTTGGGGGTGTATGCGAATAAAACTGTCTTTACTTATCTCAGTCAAGTCGTTTCGTTGATTCAGTTCTTTAAACTCTCTCGGAGAAACAAGTTCACGGTTCACGGCCAAAAGTCCATCTTTTCTTTCTTTTCCCCTTCCATCGTCCACAAAAAGCAGGGCGATGTTTTTGCATTTAATTTTCACAAAAGTCTCTTGCTGAATTCTTTTATTATCGTCGTTCTGATAATATGTGCCCTCCAAGATAAATCTCTGTGGTACTTTTCTTTTTATTGGATCTCTTCGTCTTTGGTTGCGTAGCCACAAAGTATTTCTTTTGAGTTGGCTGGCCGCTGCGTGTAATCCTATCCGAAGATATCATCATTGACTTTTTAGCAGATTTGTATTCTTGGAGCGCAAAAGGCCGTCCTTAACACGTGCCATCTTTCAGCCAATCAGCGACTTCTATTTTCAAACTGTAGTATCCCCGAAGCATCTGGTTGTGAGGCTCCAGTTATGAATTTCTAGGGAGGTGGTGTACCTCTTCAAAGCCATTACTCCCTGGTTCACTCTGATCCTAAGTGGTAGTGTCTGTTAGGGATCTGTTTGCAAATCATTTGTATTAGACATGAATACTTGATATCATATAACCGAGCGCAAAACTCTTAAATTACGCAAAAAATGTAAAAGTGAATGTACGAGGTGCCTTCAATAAGTTTCCAGGTTTTTTTAGTACAGGTATTTAAAATTGTCATAGACTATATTCACTATGTTATTGCTATACATCTTATGAGATGACTGACCGATTTTTATAATTTCAGGTTCAACTGAACAGCTACAGCAGCAATTGGAATACACCGTATAGTCACAGCTGATTGTCACAGCTGGTGAATTTCAAAAATCCAATCTGGACGTGAGGACACTTTAGAAGAACGATATGCAATAAAACTCTCTTTTAAACTTGGAAAAAATACCACAGAAACGTATGGAATGCTTCAGACTGCTTTTGGAGGATCTTGCATGAATCGAGCATCAGTTTTTGAGTGGCATAAGAGATTCAAGGAAGGCAGGGAGTCTGAGGGCTGATGAGAGGCGTGGGAGGAGTAAGGAAGTCAGAACACCAGAGTTGATTGGCTAAATAAAGAATTTCATGGATAAGGACCGTCGTGTGTCTATAGAGACAATAAGTGCACAGTTTGATGTCAGTGTGGGAACTATACACATAATTATTCGCCGTGAGGAACTGAAGATGCGGAAGATTTGCGCGAAGTTTGTCCCAAGGGTGCTCAGAGAAGATCAGAAAGAAAGACGTTGTCATGACAGCAGGGAGATGGTGGAGCTGATCAATTCAGATCCCACAGTTCTTGATTCTCTGGTGACCTGCGATGAAAGCTGGATCTACTGCTATGACCCAGAGACCAAGAGACAGAGTTCCCAGTGGAAGCATGCTGGCTCTCCCAGACCCAAGAAGACCAGACAGAGCAAATCCACCCATAAACTTTTGATGATCCCTTTTTTTGACAGCACTGGCATGATCTACATGCACTGGTTTCCCACTGGACAGACAGTCAACAAGGAATACTATGTTGAGGTTTTAAGGGAGTTCAGGAAGAGATTCCGTCGGAAGAGGCCAGCACTCTTCAAATCGGGTCAGTGGCATTTCCACCAGGACAATGCACCAGTCCACAACTCCATCCTTGTCACAGACTATTTGACCAAGATGGGCATCAAGACAGTTCGTCACTCTCCCTATAGTCCAGACCTTGCTCCCTGTGACTTTTGGTTATTCCCTAAGCTCAAGGAAAAACTTAGAGGCTGTCGTTATGAGACAATTGAGGAGATGAAAGAGGCTGTGACGAATGTCATTGACATGCTCACACAAGAGGACTTCCATGGGGTCTTCCAGAAGTTGTTGGAACAGTACAACAAGTGCATTGCAGCTGAAGGAGATTACTTCGAAGGGGACTAGAGTTTCATGTGTGTACTATCAATAAAAGTGCCCATACGAAAAAAATCTGGAAACTTATTTAATGAGCCTTATATAATGTACGTAATTTCCTAACATTTAGGCATTAAATAACCCCAGACGGATTGACATACTGTTAAAATCAATCAATCAATCGAGATCGAGGCATTTGCAGACAATTGTGTGTGTATGTGTATGTGTGTGTGTGTGCGTGCGTGCGCGCATATGCACATATTGGCTGGGAATTCTCCACGTAATTTCTCTGACATCCAATTGTTGGAAGAATATTTTTTTTTCGGACATCCCTCGGATATGTGTGTATGTTTGTGTGCGTGCGTGCGTGCGTGCGTGTATACAAATGTGTTTAAGTGTACACGGCCGCGCGGGATGAAAATCTACATGTGTAAGAACTATACCACGCTCCCTCCGTTGCTTCATGTTTACAGCTTTCACAATGTTTAAATTCAGGTCGATTTCTGTATCTTACTTTTTGGACATTATTTGTTCAGCTATAAAATCAGGTTATTTGCAAACAGTTCGACAGGCACCTGTGACGTCATTTTATCGAAATTTTTATCAAGATAATCATCGTCCCTTTTTCATACCACCAAAAATATCTCAAAATAAAAATCACATTCTCATGGAGAAAGAGAAATTCAAACTTATGGTAAGATATCAGTATTTTAATAATTCGACTTATTGGGTTTTCTGACTAGTAACTGACTGCATCACTGTAGAAGGGTAAGACCCTGCCAACGAGTGTCCTAGTTATGACATTAAACAATCCGATGATGAGACTCCTGTACCGGAGCTTTAGGGAATACAAAGTACCCCTTTCATTGCCATTACTCCCAGGTTCTCTCAAACCCTGAGTGGTAGTACCTGAGAGGGTCTTATCTAAGGATCATATATAACTGTTTGACATTTAAATTGAATGCATACAAATAACTGATGTTTAATCAAATTGTTAGAAATAGAACTGTTTTATCCTTTGACTATGTGTAAACAAATGACTAATGTTTAATTGAAAGGTTGGTGAAGTATAGCAGTAATAGTTTAACTATGTGCAAACGAATGGGTAATGTGAATAGAATTATTTGTGTAAAATAGCAGTACTTAAATCTCTTCATTGTCTGCATACAACTGATTAATATTGAATAGCATTATTAATGTTAGATTGCAATAATTGAAACAATTTAACTGTGTAGAGACAATAGCAGCACGAGTGGGGAAACGAATTAGTTCTAATTCATTTAAAAATGAAGTGAAGTGAAGTTGGTGACCATAGTCGAGGATGACCTGAAGGCTCCCTTTTCGATAGCTACCACACCAAGGTGTAGGGGAGGGCGCTACTCCTTTCCCTGGATTGCTCCACTTTACCTTTGATCTGTACCTTATAATGCTGAGTGTTAGGCAAGGAGGCATCAAGTACCATTTTTTGAGTCTTTGGTATGAATCGACCTGGGATTAAACCCATATCTCCCAGGCCATTGGCGAACACTCCAACAGCTATATTTAAAAATGAAATTACCTACAAACTGCGCAAACAAATGATTGATGTTAAATTGTGATTGTTATATAGCAATAGTTCAAACCATTTAACTGTGTGCCAAAAAAAAATGAGCTCAGGCTCGTTTAAAAATGTTATCTACAAAATGTGTTAACGAATCATATATATCTAATATATATGTGCCAACAGGATTGGACATTAAATAATCTACAAGGGTTGATATGCCAAAAAATCCAACCAACCAACTATTATTGGGTTTTGTTTAAGTATGTACGTGATATACTAACTTCTTAGGAAGATGGAAAGGGAAAACAAAAACAGCGCACTGGTATGTAATAAATGTACAAAAACATTCTATCTATAATACACGGAAGTTGATAAGTAATAATATATCCAAGCAGACAAAATTAGATACAAATATCCGAGTCGTTCAAAAAATTCCAAACCTCACCGGGAAGAAAAAGACAACAGCTGAATATTTTTGTTGTGGTAACACAATACCACTTTTTTTTTTAAACTAGAAAAACTAATTCAGTTTTCTGTTTCAATTTCTGGGTTGGTGAGGTCTATAGAAAAGTGGAGGTGTGAAAAAATATAAAAATGGACAAAACGGAGACCCGTACAGTGATAAAGTATTCGTAAAAGAGAGGTTAAACATCAAAGGAAATCTATGAGGACATGGTACAGATACTTTCTGAGAACTTTCTTTCGTATGCAACTGTGGAGAAGTGGATTGCGGAATTGAAGTGAGACAGGGACGGAACAGATGACGTTCAATCAGATCGTCCAAAACCCTCAACCACTGATGAACAAGTTGATGTCATTCACCGAACGGTTTTGGGGGATAGACATCTCCCTGTGATCTTGGGGTTGAGCAAGCTGTCTATAAGATGGGTTTGAAGAATGTTGACACCAGAACGCAAACTGAAATGAGTCGACATTTCCAGGGCACTTATGACTCACTTCCAGGTCTACCCTAAGAATTTCTACCGCAGATTAGTAACTCAAGATAAAACCTGCGTTTACCACTTAGAACTTGAATAAAAGATTCAAAGCAAACAGTAGAAACACTCTGGTTTTTCACCTCGAAGCTACTATTATTTTTTTAAAATCTGAAGGCGTAATTATAATAGACTACCTGGAAAAAGGAAAAACTGTTAATGGAGATTACTAATCATCAGAATTAAGAAAAATGAAGGAAGCAATAGGTCTAAACGTAGGAGGGCCCGTTCACTCTGCTCATGTTGCAGGAGGTGAAGCAGCCAACTGTAGTTTTGAATTGCTACTGCATCCATCTTACTCAGATCCATCTGACTTCTTCCTTTTTCTTAAACTTAAATCTCATCTGTGTGGTCACCATTTCGGAAAAAATGATCAGATCATATGGCACATATGATCTGATCATTTTTTCTTGAAGAACCAGATGCCACCTTTTTTCCATGATGGGATTGCAATGTTTGAGTATCGTTGGACCAAGTGCATTGTTGTCAAGGAGGACTATATTGAAAAATAGTGAAAAACTGTCTTGTTTTTCCAACTTCTGGAACGACCATCGTTTGTCTACTCAAACAAACATTGTGTGTTAGGAGACAAAAGAGAAAAACTTGTTGCGACTCAAGAGGACGAAGAATAGTTTTGGTTATTATTCTTTAACGAGAACGTCGAAGGCTCGGCAGCAATTGGCCTGACAATCTTCAAAGGGGCTGTCATGTGACCCTAACTGCGCCACTTGTGGTATAAATAAATTCTCCCTCAAAGGGAGATAATTAGCTTTTATCTTCTTCACAATTCAAGATCTCCCGCAAAAAAGAAATAGAAAAAAAAAAAAGAAAAGAAAAGAAAAAACTTAATTCTATCATGAGGGAAATTAAATTAATTTTTGCTTGCTTGAATTGTTTAAAATATCCCAAAGTTAAAATCACCCTCATCCAGAAAAAGAGAAATTCAAACCCATGAAGATATCCATATCTTAAAAAATTCATTTTCACTAACAAAAAACCCTAAAACCAAACTAATTATAGAAATAAGAATAATAAATACTAATAACTAATACTAATAAATACATACTAATAACTCACTGACGATATATGTGGTTAGGGTGGGTATACTTTTCTGTGAAAGAGAAAGAGAGAGAGAGAAAAAAATATCGGCAAACAGATGTACGAAATTAGATATTTTATCGACTTTTATATTCTGTTATATCAATACTTATTAAAAAACAAAACAAAAACCTTGCATTCACGACTTAAGAGATTAGCAAAGTAGGCTTTTCAAATGGAGTTGAGTGTTCCTAATCTTTTAATACAGGGCATATGGAAGCGCATAATATACAACTAGAACAGTAAGATATTGAGCAATGACAAACAGTCTAATCCCCCATTCAAAAGCAAGCACATATTTTCACACATCGTACTCTATACAAAGAAACTCACTATATCTAAGAGTCAATCTTGCTGTTTTATAAAACTATTTGTTTATAATTCAAACTTGTTTATCTTCATTTGTGTTAATTACTTCATTTCACTAGATCTTTGACCTGGTAAATTCATTCTTTCTTTGGTTTGGGTTCTTTGTTTTAATGGCATATCAACCTTTGTAGGTTATTTAATACCAAAGCTATTCTCCTAGAAGAACAGTAGTGGTACAATTTAACCCATAGCTGGGAGGATAAGGGGGTTCATACCTTTCCCAAGGATATTTGCCCGAAAGTGAATGTAATAGCGCGACTGGAGTACGAACTCACGTACTACGATTCCGCAGTCCATCGCTTTAACCATTACACCACGAGGACACCCCTGGTAATTCATTCGGTTAGCAACATTAATCTAAGAGCCCCCCAAAAAAGTAGACAAGGGAAGCAAAAAAAAAAAAAAGAAGCTATATACATGACTTAACTGCAACTGCCAAATCTTTGCAAAATTAATCTTGACGTTATTACATCTTGTAGAAAGGCGATGATATTTTTTTTATGGCATATCAATCTTTGTAGGTTATTTAATGTAGATGAACAGCAGTGATATTATTTAACACATTGATAGGTGGTCTGATATCCTTTCTCAAAGATTACACTGAGTACGTCACCTTATTTTGAAACAGAACGCCATTAACAATGAAACAATGCTAAGAATTTTCTTGTTTTAATTATATATTTGCACATGTATATATTAATTTATTTCCTATATATATAACTGAAATAAATGAACACACACACACACACATATATATTTATTTATTCCATATATATATATATATATATATATATATATATATATATATATATATATATATATATATGAATAAAGTTGGTGACCATTGTCGAGGGCGATCCGATGGCTCCATTTGAATAACTATAACAGCGAGATGTAGGGGAGGGCGATACTCCTTTTCCTGGACTTCTCCACTTTAACCTTGATACATATCTTACGATGGTGAGTGTTAAGCAAGGAGGTATCAAGTACTATTTTATGGAGGTGCCCGTGGTGTAATTATTATCGTCGTAGGAAATGGACACGGCGACACGAGTTCAAATCCTGGACGAGGCTGATTGCATTTCACATAGCACTAATACCCTTGGGAAAGCTATGAATCCAATTATTCTCCCTCCAGCTATGGGTAAATAGTAGGACAGACTGGGTTCTTCAGCCTTGGTGAGGCAACTAGTCTAGGAGAAGGAAAACTCTGAATTAAAACCTGTTAAACTCCGCTTAAAAATTGACCTTGTGTCATATCCTACCCGAGCGGAGGGGTTGGTATATAGGATCAAGTACTATTTTTTGAGTCTTTGGTATGATTCAACCTGGGATCGAACCCCGGTCTCTCGCGCCATTGGCGAACACTCTACCCACTTGACCAATGGGCGGTATAAGTAAAGTTGGTGACCATAATTGAGGGCGACCCAAAGGCTCCTTTTTCATTAACTGCTACACCGAGATGTATGGGGAGGGCGCTACTCCTTCCCTGGGATTACACCACTTTACCCTTGGTCTCTACCTTATAATGCTGAGTGTTAAGCAAGTACCATTTTATGAGTCTTTGGTATGACTCGACCTGGGATTGAACACCGGTCTCCCGCGCCATTGGTGAACACACTACATTGGGCCAATGATTCATTTATTTATTTCATATATATATATATATATATATATAGTGTTATGAATGAGACGAACGCGAATTCTTTTCTTTACCAATTTCTCATATGTTTGAAAACTACTATGCTGAAAAAAGTGGAGAGTTGTTTGAGTGACACCGAGTTTCAAAACGAAAGAGGATGGCTCATCGAGAAATACTGAAAAAAGTTGTGTTTTAGGGACAGTACGAAGGACCGGGTTGTTGAGACGAGATACAGTGATTGCTCTATAAAAAGGGTCACTTTAAAACCCAAAGAAGTGTTCCATTTTTGTGGGGGGAAGTGTGTTGCTCTGCCTTTTTGTTTCATTCACCAAGTTTTCTATTTCTGTGTCGAATTCCTAGAACCAACACCCTTATAGACAGTCGGACAGGGTTCACCCATATCTAAGAATAAAGATACGTTTTTAATATATATATAAAGGAACATTATTCACTACTGGTAAAACCTTTGATAGTGCAGAAAAAATTACGCCTCAATTCTTCACATCTATGATATTATTTCATTCCGTATAATTTCAATCATTTTCTCAAATCCGCAGATAATTCAATAGTTATAAAAAAGTAAAAGGACATCCACGAGTCTAGTAATTAGGCTGTTTGAATCAAATAAACAAGTAACTTTTTCACTGACCATGTTAAAGGGTAAAATTGGTCGTTCGAGAAACAACCTTTAAACTACAGTCGGGAAGATTCAAGCTGTCAGTCAGATTCCCACGTAACATCAAGCGACCAATCAGAACTCAGAAAACGTTTACGAAATGGCGGATTAGAAGACAACAAATAAAGTGATCGCAGAATCTACCTAAAAATTAAAAAACACAAGGAAATTACCACTCGACATTTTTAGAAATACACACACGTACACACATATTTTAAAATGTCAGAAATTATTTGGCTCAGTGGAAGTGAATACTACCACTCCCAAATTAAATATAATGAACATTATTAAATTAAACCTTAAATATGACTATAAACTGAGTCCGACCCAAATCTTTTGTAAGAATTCAAAACAGGTTTTATAACTATACTTATTTTAAACCAGCGGACGGGAAATGCTTTTTGCCATGATCCCAGGATGAATATATTAGGAGATTTGTGTCCAAGATTTATCTTGCACACAAGAAAATAATGATTCAGGAATATTTCTAGATTTTTAATTTAATTGATTCGTTTCTATGAAATTGAAGTAGGCGAAATTGTGAAAGAAAAATTTAAACTGGGTAATTTACCTTTGTTTTCCGATTACTGTTTTAGACCAATGAAATATCTCGTCCCGAGTTTTCCAGTTGCTGTTTTAGACCAATGAAATGTCTCGTCCAGAGTTTTCCGGTTGCTGTTTTAGACCAATGAAATGTCTTGTCCAGAGTTTAATATAAAATAGAACTAACAGAAGTACTAAATTTAGAAAAGGTGCTTTGTACGTTCGAAGTTTTAGTAAAGAAACTCGCTATGTTCGAAGTTTACAATAGGTGCTCTGTATGTTTAAAGGTTACCAAAAAAATTCTCTATGTTTGAAGTTTGAAAAAGTGATCCTCTATGTTCATCTTTGAGAAAAGTGACTCTCTATGTTCGAAATTTGCAGATGAGGCTCCCTAAGACTAGAAAAGGGACTCTCTGTGTTCTAAGTTTAGAAAATGAACTTTTGATATTCGAAGTTTACAATAGTGACTCTCTATATTCTAAGTTTAAAAAAGTTTTTTTTTACGCCCGAAGCTTGCAAAGAGGAGTCTCTATGTTCGAAGTTTTAATTATGGAGATCTCTATATTCGAAGTTTATAAAAGAGACTCTCTACGTTCGAAGACTTGAAAAGGGACTTTCTATGTTCAAAGTTTGGAAAATATACTCTTGATGTTCGAAGTTTTTTGGAAATGGGCTATGTTCAAAGTTTAGAAAATGGGCTTTCTATATTCGAAGTTTAGAAAATAGGGTCTCTGTGTTTAAAGTTTAGAAAATGGGTTCTCTGTGTTGAAAGTTTAGAAAATTAGCTTTCTATGTTCGAAGTTTAGAAAATAGGGTCTCTGTGTTCAAAGTTTAGAAAATGAGCTTTCTATGTTCAAAGTTTAGAAAATGGGCTCTCTGTGTTCAAAATTTAGAAAATGGACTCTTTATGTTCGACGTTGACAAAAGAGACTCAATATTGAACGTTAACAATTGAAACTCTCTATGTTCGGATACTAGAAAAGGAACTCTCTGTATTCGAAGTTTACAAGAGACTCTCTATGTTCGAAGTTCATAAAAGGGGCTCTCTATGTTTGGAGATTTGAAAAGGAGCTCCCGATGTTCTAAGTTTACAAAAGAGGCTTTCTATGTTCGGAGATTGTAAAGGGGACTCTCTTTGTTCGAAGTTTAGAAAAGAAACTCTTTAAATTCGAAGACAGGAAAAGGAACTCTTAACGTTTGAAGATTAGAAAAGGAACACTCTATTTTCGAAGTTTATAAAAAGTACTCTCTATGTTCTGAAAATCGCCAATAGAAGGGATTACCATTCACTCATAGAGATATGGGCGCCAAAGTTTTGTGAATTAATTGACAGCTAAGTCTTTTAAATCTTGTTGGAGTTTCTGGAAGGACGAAACCATTTTTAAAAGAAGGTGCAATTTAACAAAGTACTCTTATGTGGTTGAGAAAATGGCTTAGTTGTGGTGAGTTGTTGGGAAATTCTGACGTTGGTAACTGGCCTTTTCTTTTTATACCCATTCACTTGTTATCATTTTTTGTTTGTTGAAACTGCAAAGGAATTAAGGAAGGAAAAAAACAAGGATACTTTTAAACTCATTTTATATTCCACAGGTTTAAAACTATTTCTTGGGGGAGAATGTTCTCCCCGAACCAGGAAAAAGGTGTTTACTCTGCAGGGCGGTGTAAAGATGTCTCAGAAATCATTTTTGGCAAATTGTGAATTTGAGGGACCGCCATATGTGTCTGTGTTCAGTCGGTATTTTCTGCTGACGCTGCTACGAGCTGAAGACATAACACACTGCTAAAGCATATGGCCTTAGTAAACACGATGAATGTTTATTCAGTCGAAGTGGTAAAAGCTTCCGAGTAACTGGTTTTCTTTGGCGCCAGGAAGCCTTTCCTTTTTGGCATGCACGGATTTTGCTTCCTGTCAGAACCTCTTTGGAAAATTGTTATTTTTGTATTTATTTCATTTCGTGTTTATTTCATTTTATTTCATGTTATTGTTTGTTTTTTTTCATTTTAGTGTATTTTTAAAAAATATTTTTTTACTTAATCCCTACACTCCGAACTTCTTGGAGTGATAAATCTTTTACTATTTTCAACCAATAAAATTCGTTCATAGTAAAGAGAATTTTAATCCGTTGGGGTTCATTTTAAAGTCTACACATTCTCCTTAAATGATAAAACAGTGAAGGAGAAGAAGCAGTTATGGAGACGCAGCCGACAGAGAGAAAGACACAGGGGCGTGGTCGGCATTTTCAAATAAAGTAATTGTTACTTGGACAGCCTGTCTTTTTATTGAAGTCACCTATCATAACCATAAACTGCCTGGAACCCAAAATGGTTTCTACCAGTTTCTCGAATTTTTCCATTAATTTTCAATGACAACAGAAGAAAGTTTTCTCAGTATTTTCATATATTTCTTTTATTTAACCCCAACAGAAAAGATGCACTTTGATTTTGACATGAAAGTATCATTTTCAACCTCATAAGAAAGGAAGCACTAAATTTTTTTCCAAGAAGTAATATTTGGAACATTCCATGACAATATGAACTTGTTCAACAATACTTCTTAATGACCAAATCGACACACAAAGGATATTTTGCGCCATTTGTTATTATAAAACAAAAGCATATTCCCTCACAAAACAGTGTGTCCATTTTTTTTTTCTAAGAACATTTTGAGAAAGCAGTTTCTTTTCTTTACGACTTTCTTTTCCTTTTATAAATTCGCAAATGAATGTTTTTTGATCACATAATCTTCATTCCTTCATTCACAAATTTTTCATATTGAAGCTCTTTGATCAGTTCTCCAATGTAATAAATATTACTTCATATAAACAACCCTGTAATTTACTGTAAATTGCCGTGTATAAGTCGACTTTTAGCACAAAAAAAATCTTTACAACACTAGTAGTGAACCAAAACGGCTGGGATTAAAATACAAACGTTTACCACGCAGTGGCCAACTAGTTGAAACAATACTCTTAACATTCGACATTCACCACTTACTGTAACTCCAGCAGACTGCCACAAACATTTCCAACTTAAACTTGTGTTTGGTGAACATATTCAACCAATTAATACAGAGGTTAAAATGAAACAATAAAGCTCTAATACAAATGAAGTATTATATTAACGCTATGTTCGACAATAGTCTGGGAGACCTGGGTTCAATCCCAGATTGCGTTATACCAAAGACTTTAAAAATGGTGCTTGATACCTCCTTGCTTAACACTCAGCAATATAAGGTACGTATCAAGGGTTGAGTGGAGCAATCCAGGGAAAGGAGTAGCGCCCTCCCCTACACTTCGATGTAGTAGCTATCGAAAAGGGAGCCTTTGGGTCACCCTCTATTACGGCCGCCAACTTACTTATATCACATTATGTTTTCTGTTAGACAACTAGGGTATGTTGTTTATCTGCGCAATGTTATGACAGCACAATAAATTATGAATTCATATGAATATAAACTGTAATGTGTAAGAGTTGCATGTTTCATATATGGCTGATGTAATTTTGATTTCATAGAAAAATGACTTATACAATACACTACTGGAGTAATGACAGTGGTAATAAGATATAATGTTAGTTTATTGAATAACTGGCATTATTAAAGTAAAGTTGGCGACCTTAGTCGAGGGTGACCCGAAGGCTCCCTTTTCAATAGCTACTACACGGAGGTGTAGAGGAGGGCGCTACTCCTTTCCTTGGTTGGCATTATTACTATGCTTACATTGCACAACATTTTAAACAAAGGTTACTTGAAGGTTATGTTATTGATAATTAAAACTTTGATTTTATCAGTACTGATAAAATCAAGGTTTTAATTGTCAATAACATAACCATCAAGTAACCTTTTGTTTGAGCAAACATCTTGAAGTCGACTTATGTGTCAGGTCGACTTGTACGCTGCAATTATCATTATACGTTGAGGTGACCAAGAGAAAAGATTTCATTGTTCTTATGTAGATTTTTTTCTATTTCTTAAAGAATTATTTTTACTTAAAAGCCGTCCTTCGGGTTTTGGCTACGTTAAGATCCGTGTTATTAAATCGAACATATATTAAAATGAAACAATATATTTGATTTGGCTATAAAAAAAAACAAAAAAACCCGAAACAAAACAAAACAAATTACACACCGGAAATGAAATTAAATTTTTTTATATGAAAGCAAATAGGAATCTATGGCGAAATATTTGCCGTAAATATGTACTGGTTGAATTTTCCTCTTGGTTCCGATGATATTTCGATAAATGTAAACACAGCGAGAATCTTATCTCGTTTCTAAGTTACAACTAAATGAAGAAATGAGTAGGCGGAGTTAAGGAATTACGGGCATTTCTTTTATAAAAAATATGTGGCTGTCTAAAAAATAAGTACATTTCTTAGCAAAATTCTATATGATATTATATATATATATATATATATATATATATTTCTTTTTCAAACCAAACTTGATTTTTTTCCTTGATTACAGATTTTCAGTACAATGCTATTGAGTTTGGTGCCTTAAAATATTTTATTATTGTGCAATTGTCATGGTAATACGAGGTGAGCAGGCAAAGAGAGAAAGAGGTGGGGAATGTATGTGTGTGTGTGTGTGTGTGTGTGACTAGGTAGAGCATATTAGAAAAAGAAAGAACAAGAAACAGAAAAAACGTTAGCGTACTTTACCTAGTTACAGTCACTCTCTTGTAAAAAGGCCGATGTGGATTGTCACAGGACACCAGTTGGGGGAAACTTACCCCTGTTCTTCGAATGGTAAAGATGTTTTCTCGTCTCTGTTCTTTGAACTATTGAAATGTGCCTATTTATTTCTGTTCATGGAACAGACTTTGTCTCGCTTCGGTATTGAAAAGTAAAGACCACATGACTAATGGAAACAAAGAAGACTTTTCACCGTTTTTGTATCTCGTTTCATATACTGCTTGTTCATAGAACAATTAGATTGGATATACTAATGCTAATATTGGACCTTAGTGAGTGGAGACGCGATTAAATATCCTCTCTAGCACTAACCACTACAATAAGTTGTTTCGCCTTGAAGTAAATGAGTAAAGTTTGCTAAGAATAACATTACTCTAAGCATTACTGCTCTTTACCAATATGTAGATAAGGATATAGCAAAGTATCTTGCGAGCTTGGTTGCAAGACAGAGAAATTTGTTCTATGTAAAGAAGCGTGCCTCAGAATAGAGCACAGTGTTTGAGTCCAAGTCTAAGGTATGATTTTCAAAGCAAGCACAGCCCAGCCGGCTGGGGCTTTAAATACATTGACTGCATATCTGCAGAGAGGTAAGATCACCTCCCCCGAACGGATGTCCTGGATATGACACAAAGCAATCTGATGGTGAGGCTCCAGCCCTGGTGCTTGGGGGAATGTGCAGTACCCCTTCATTACCATTACTCCCAGGTCCACTCTGACCTGGAGTGGTAGTACCTGATAGAGTCCCATCTATGGGTTAAATAAAACTGTTTGATAGTTTAACTGAATGCAAACAAAGGACTGATGTTTTATTAAATTGTTAGTGTTAAATAACAATACTTGAACCCATTTAACTTTGTGTAAACAATAGCAAAAATTAATTGTGTGCAAATAAATTACTCTAACCTTTTTTAAATGAAATCTCCTACAAAGTATTCTTTCAGATCATATATGTATATTCATTTAACTGTGTGTGTTAGCAAATAAGTGATGTTAAATAAAACTGTTTAACAAATGACAGATGTTTAATTGAATTATTAGAGTTAGCTAGCAAAACTTGAAACTATTCAACTGTATGCAAACAAATGAGCTCTGGCACGTTTAAAAATGTTACCTACAAACTCTTTGTTTACAAATGATAAATATTTAGTATATGTACAAACATCATTTGGAATTAAATAACCTAAAATGGTTAATATGTCATAAAATCCAACCAATCAATTCCCAGGCAAAGCAAGTCTTCTTCATTGGAAAATATTCCCTTGTCGATGTCTATTAATGTCCCCACGTATCTGTCTTTAAAAATCTACCTTTCTTTCTTTCTTTCTTTCTTTCTTTCTTTCTTATAGTTATTTTCTTCTTTCTTCATTTATAGTTATTTTCTTTCTTCCTTTTTCTTTCTTCTCATATTTCCTTTTTTCTTCAAGTTAATTTCCCCGTTTCTTTCTTTCTTTCTTTCTTTCTCACGCACACACTTACAATATATATACATATATAATGCAGTTTACTATATTCATTAATAAAGAGTGCGCAATAGTGGTGATAAAGTAAATATATTTAACTTAGGATAACGTGGACACAAAGTCAAATGCGCTTGGTGACTGTCAGTTTCTCGTCTATGTGATTCCATTTTGTAGTTGTAGGAATTAGGAAAAAAATTTTAAAGTAAGTTTCCCAGGAGGCCTCTGACAGGAAGCTAAACCCGTGCATGCCTGAAAGATAGGCTTCCTGGCACCAAAAAGAAATTCTCCCTCATTAAGCGTTCACCGCTGGTACTGTGTGGACCTCTTCGCTCGGCTGCTTGCATTGAGCGCACGTGCTAATTGGTTCCCGGGGCCTGATAGTCAGCATTGTTTCCTGCTAGCAAGCCGCCTCTGCCAAATATACCTCACTGAAAATACCCACTGGACAAAGGATAAACTTTAAACTCTTAAACCACGAAAAATGACTCTTATATATTTCAACACCTTGTCTAGAAAACGCGACTTCGACAGATTCAGGAAAACATTCCACACAGAATAGTCATGAACGAGTATAAAAGGTATCCTCGTTTCTTTCCTTCACCCTTAATTTTCATGCAGCCTTACACAGACAAAGAAGACAAGTTTAAGGGGGAAGAAGAAGAAGAAGGAGTCAGATACAAAAACTCATAATGATCCCCATGGAACTCGGCAATCGACACGACGACGACCTACAACCACAAATTAATAAAACCAAAATTTTCAATGCCCCATTTACTCTACTAAGTTCATTCTCTCTCTCTCTCTCTCTCTCTCTCTCTCATTTTCCTCCTCTCTCTATGTGATAACATGTTTACAAAGGGGTGCGGGAGAGTTTTCGACTCGATTTAGAGCCATGAAGGATCACATAAGCGAGAAACTGACTGCCATTAAACGCTGAAGTCTCTACGTTACACTAACTATATATATATATATATATATATATATATATATATATATTGCATGTGATGAACGAAAGAACTGACACAAACTGCGGTAAAAAAATTATGCTATTACTGACTATTAGGGTCTCATCCATGGATTGAATAGATCTGAGAAGTTAAAAACAATTTTGATCTACATTTGCTCTTAAAACATTGATATCAAAAATTGATGGGAATAGTTCTTTGAAGTTATAACTGTTAGCAAATAATTACTTAATAACCACAGTTACTTTAAACCATATATTTGGTTTCAAATTATCAATAACTGATAGCAATTGTTGAAACCATATAATTGTGTTTAAATTATTTGTATTTAGAATAGTAATTTAAAGCTATTCACTCTGTCGGCTAGGGTTGTAAAAGGCGCCGATTGCATCTCAACAAAGGGATAAGCCCCACTCTCCTCATCCTACAACGAATGTTCTGGGTATGACACTAAAATGCATCAGATGCTGAGACAGAGCTTAGAGTTTAGAGCTTTAGGGAATGTGGAATACCTCTTCATTTCCATTAATCCAAGCTCAACACTAATCCGGAGTGGTAGTACCAGTTAGGGTCCAGTCTATGAGTCAAATAGAACTGTTTAATCATTTACTATGCCAGAAATCATTTAACTATATCTTAAATGATTAATGTTAAATCAAATTATTAGTATCTAATAGCAATACTTGAAAACATTTACATGTGTGTATATAAGTGATTAATCTTGACTAGAATTATTTGTATTAGATAGCAATGGTTGAAACTATTTAACTGTGTGCAAATAGAACTATTAGTGTTAGGTAGCAGTACTTAAAACTATTTTACTGTGTGCAAACAATAAATAGCAATACTTGAAACAATTAAAGGATATGTATAAATAGGATTCGGCATTTAATAGCCAGCAAGGCTTGATATATCATTGAATCAAATAAGCTTACCTAACATTTTATTGTCTGAGGGTTACAATATTTTTTGGTGGTGGGGGGGGAGATATGAATACTGGTATGCACACCCAAACAATTGAATAAGATAGTAAAAGTAAAGTTAGCGACCGTATCGAGGGAGAACTGATGGCTCCCTTTTCAATAGTTACAACACCGAGACGTTGGGGAGGGCGCTACTCCTTTCCCTGGATTGCTTCACTTTATCCTTGATACGTACCTTGTAATGCTGAGTGTTAAGCAAGTAGGTATCAAGTACCATTTTTAAAGTCTTTGGTATGACCTGACCTGGGATTGAACCCCGGTCTCCGAGATCATTGGTAAACACTCTACCAACTAAACTAATGAACAATTGAATAATGCCAAAACAAGAATGACATCAAGACAATGTGTAGCTGTAAATGTGCCTTTTTTTTAAATTCATAGTTTATTTACATTCACAAATAATATCACAATGTTAACAAAAATCAATGTCCGACGGAATTATTTTTGTATTTTATTCAGCTGTGTATGTGCATAAATGATGGGGTAGGCGAAGAAGAATGGGGTTATTTTAAACTGGTCCCCACTCCTAGTCCCTTCTGAAGGAACCCTCAAAAGCTTTTTAAGTACTAGTTTGCATATTGTATTTCTACTGACATTGTACAAATCTTTCTACTGACATTATACAGCGGGTACTGTAAGCAACCTAAGGCCTGTATGCTATATCTAAGCAGACCTTCGTAAATAACGACATTATACAAATTTCAATGAGCCAAGCCATTCTTTTCCGCAAATCACGTCATCACGTGTGTGTGTGTGTGTGTGTGTGAGAGAGAGAGAGAGGGGAGAGAGAGAGAGAGAGAGAGAGAGCGTATCTTTCTCTCTGTGTGTGCCTATGTCAGTATTGTTGTGTGCGTATACGTGTATATGTCTACCTTTGTAGATCAGTGTGTATTCGTATGTACAATGTCATTCATGAATAATTACACCCCTAACAATTATTTTCTAAAATGTTAATTTACTTTCAAACTAAAGATGCCAGGATTTTACTATTACTATTGGAATATTACAGAATAAAAACGGATATTTTTAGGGATTATTTATTACCAAACTCTACGCCAATTAAACTGTAATAAAAAAAATATACGCACCCATTATATATGTTTATGCAATTTTATTTTAGGTTAGAGTTTCAATGCTGTTTTCTAATAAATAATACCTAATAATATCCGTTTTGATTCAAAGGTGTTCCAATAAAAAGAATAAAATCCTAGTATCTTTGCTTTAGAAAAAATATTTTTATTAAAAAATTGTTTGTGGTATACTTATTTGTGGATGGTTCAATATTTGAGTTGTTGAAGAAGTACTTCACTAAAATTTGTGAAATTTGTGCAGTACTCGTGAACAAAAATGTTGTACGGATTTTTTACGCTAACTTTTCTGAGCAGTACACTTTGTGATCTAGTATGCAAACAGCCCAAGGGAACAACTTCAGAAAAGACGGCAGAAAGTAGCTGTTATAGAATTGTTTTAGTTTTCAGGATTATGTTCGTCAAATTTTTTGGAAACACTATGTGTGTCTGTGTGTGTGTATGTCTCTCTCTCTCTCTCTCTCTCTCTCTCTCTCTCTCTCTGTTTATGTGTGTGTGTGAATGTCTAAGTGAACTTGACATGCCAGTGAAATGAAATCCTGATTTTATTTAATCTTCGACAATGTTGCAGCGAATGCGCACAATGACGAAAGGAAAGGTCATTTACCCGGTAATAATTACATACGGAACACAGGAAGACAGCACCGCTTTTTCTTTATCGACTGCCTGCAAATATGCACCATGACATTAAAACACAATATGGCTTTTCACACGATTTTATTTTGAACTACAAGCAAAAACACAAACGAAAGCAATAAAATTTTAACATGATACTTTTTGCCTGTCGTTTATATACGTCCCTGTAATAAAAATAAATTTGAAAAAATATCTCTAAGTCATTCCTTTTTGGTCAGGCGGAAAACCTTTCAGTATATATATATATATATATACACCCAACCGCTTTGCACGCGCAGGATGCGACACAAGGTCAATTTTCAGCTGAGTTTAACAGGTTTGAATTCAAAGTTTTTCTATTCTTTGATCGCTTGCCATACCAAAGTTAGAGTTCAGTCTACCCTACTATTTTACCCACATTTAGAAGGAGAATAAATTGATTTATACCTTTCCCAAAGGTATTAGCGCTGTGTGAAATGCTAACTTCGTCCAAGATTGGAACTCGGATCGTTATGTCCATTTCCTTCAACGGTAACCATTACGCCAGTATTGGGTGTGTGTGTGTGTGTGTGTGTACGTGTGATAATCGCTCTATCTTCACATGTGATTGCTGTTTTTTGATTCTCATAAAAGAGGAAAAGAAAAAAAAGAAATATCTGTACGCCAGGGTATTAAAGTGGCAAACGCTTGTACAACACGAATACCACTCCTTGAGTGATTATAATTATACTCCAGGGACTATCCGAGTCAAAATAGCCAATAGTCACAAATATCACAGGATATAATTTTCCTTTTCACTATAGTACTCAATTAACTTGAGCGACTGTGCTCTTTTGTTGGCATCAACATGTTTTTCTGCGAGACCACAACACTCATTTGCCATACAGTCGTTCTGCTGACGTATGCTTTCAGGGTTACTGCTACCCATAGAATTTGTTATCAAGGTTCACTCTCCTAGATCTGTTGTGATTTAAATTCAGCGTTTTTCCCTCTCTTAGATTTGTCACTCTATCAAGGAAAGAGAGCCCAGTCTACACTGCTATTTAACCAATAGCTGGAACACACACACAGACATAGAGAGAGAGAGAGAGAGAGAGAGAGAGAGAGAGAGAGAGAGAGAGAGAAACACACAGACACACAGACACACACACACACATATATATATATATATAAATTGATGTTTTGCAAGCGAAAGTCATCAGCATGCAAAACGGAATCGGCGGACTGAGGTAGAATTCAAAAGCGTTTGCTTTCGATTTGTATAAAGTGCGCACGCGCGCGTGTGTGTGATGATTGCTCAATCTTCACATATGATTGCAGTTTTTTTGATTCTCATAAAGGAGGGAAAGAAAGAAAAGAAAAAGAAGTATCTGTTCATCAGGGGATTAAAGTAGCAAACACCTGTACAACACGAATACCACTCTGTTCTCCTTCCATCTGTTCTCTCTCCAGCAATTGGTAAATGGGACAAACCAGGCACTCTAGCGTTGGCTGAACAATCAGTTTAGAAAGATAACTGCGAATTTCAAGCACGTCATGGGTCAGTAAAGGCCAGAATTCTGCAGTAAACAGAGGGGTGTATACATATATATATATATATGTGTGTGTGTGTGTGTGTGTGTGTGTGTGTGTGTGTGTGTGTGTGTGTGTGAATTTTCGCACCCACACTAACGTCAAAATGACCTACATCATGTTAAATCGTTAATATCTATGATTATTGTGCAATGTGAATTATATGCACTAACAAATGACGTTATGGGATATCTAATTTGTATAATGATTTTAAAAACAGATTATAAAGGCAGGTTTTTATTAATGTATTATGCTATCTATTTCTACTTTTATTGTTTTATTTTCATATATATTGTAATATATTGTTGTTGTGGGTGTTAGCATGTTCAGTAGGCTTAAGTAGGTTTAAGGACAACATAAGGCGTGCGTGCTTTAGTTAGGGCATCTTTATTCTAAATGGGCAGAGTGTATGTATGCATTCCTACGCCAAGGGGTTGTAATCTTGCGCGTAGAGAAATAGTCCGTGTTATTATTACATCCCCCTTACCAATGGAAAAGAAGGATGTTGCTATATTCCTTGTTTATTTGTTTTATATCTTTTTGGCATGTGTATTTCACGGCCACTTCTTGTTGTGTTGCATGTTGGCTATTTTATACTTTTCTGGTGTGAGACGTTTGTATTTGTGAGTCCTTTTTGCAATGAAGTGGTGTGGTCATTAAAATGAATCTGTTTATGGCTGGATGTTTCTGCTGCTCTTATTTGGACTCTGTTTCGTCTTTTTGATGGTCTATATGAGAGTTGAAGGATGTATGATCTGGGTTCTGCACATTTACTTGTGATTGTTGCTGGTTTCCATTTCCCAGTTTGGTCATCCAATATACGTACATTTTGTCTAGGGACAAGTGGTGGTAGATCGTGTGCTGTTCTATCATGATACATTTTCTGCATATCCTGTCAGTATTGGAAACTCTTGGGGTTGAAACTTTGGCAATTAAGTTTGATCTTAAAATGTGATTGTTTAAAAGTTCAGCTGGACTTGGAAGGTTGTGGTTGATTGGTGTTGTTCGCAAAGACAGCATTGCTAAGTTAGGATCCCTTCCTGCTTTCTTAGCCTTAATTAGAGCTATTTTAATTGTTTATATTTGTCTTTCAATAAAACCATTTGATTTTGGGAACTTTGGTGATGATATGATGTGATCAAATTGCCATTGTTGGGTAAATTCTTTGAATGCTTCACTGGAGTACTGTGGTTCATTGTCACTCACAACTCTGCTGAGAATACCATGTTCAGAGAATACTTGTTTCCTTCTTGGTACGACCATATTGCTTGTCGTCAGGCCATTCATTTTCCATATAATTGGAAATTTACTGTAATAATCAGCAATTATCAGATATTCATGATTATAGCAATTAAACAAATCTGTGCCGACAACTTCCCATACTCTGCTGGGGATGTCATATGGCTGTAAAGTTTCCTTTGGTTGTGCCGGAAGGTTTTCCTGGCATATTGAACAATTCTTGATCATGTTCTCGATATCTGCATTAATTCGCTCCCAGTATACAGCATCTCAGTATGTCTATGTTTTTCAACATCTTGATGGCTGTAATGTAGCTGGTCCAAGATAATTTTTTGTTGGGTTTAAGGAATAATAATTCTCGAGCCCTTCATGATGATACCATCTTTGACAGATAGTTTATCTCTATATGGCCAGTATGACCGTATTACCGGTGGTAAATCCTCAATTGAGTCTGGCCATCCTACTCTTATGATTCCTTATAGTTGATCAAGTACTGGATCAGCCTTGGTTTCTTTTCTTATCTCATTCAGGCGTTCACTCCAAATCAACTCTAATGTCTAGGTCGATTGTATCAGTATTTTCAGTGCTAGGGAGACGGCTTAGAGTATAAGCTAGAGTCATTTCCTGTCCTGGAATGTACTCGATTTGCATCTGGTATCCCTGTAGCTTAATAAGTCCTTTCAGGCTTGCATCAGTTTGTAATACTGGTATTTCCATTGTGTTAAAGTATGTTAACGTTGAGTCTTGATTGATTACTGTTTTGAGTTTCTCAAAACATTCCTTGTGGTGTTCTTTCCACAAAAAAGGGTGCATCTTTCTTCAACAGTCCTCGTAGAGTATGTGTCTTGTCAGCCAGGTTAGGAATAAACGGTGATAGGTATGTGATAAGACCTAAGACTTCTTGTAGCTCTTTTTTTCTTGTTGGATTCGGCATGTTTTGCAGGTCTTTGAGCTTTTCTGGGTCAGTGCTGACACCATTTTCACAATATATCATTCCGAAGAAAGATATGCTTTTTGATTTGATTTTGCATTTAGTTGAATTAAACACAAGACCATTTTCAGCGGCTATTTGCATGAGCCTGTGTAGAATATTATCGTATTCTTCTTCTGATTTAGCATAGAGAACGACGTCATCAGCGATTCCTATAGCGCCATCAACTTGCTCAAGTATTTGATCAATCTTCATTTAGAAGATGTCTTGTGATACGCTCAATCCGAATGATAACCGCTGAAAGCAGTACCTGCCATAAGAGGATTGGAACGTTGTTAACAATTGCGATTCAGTGTCGAGATATATAGACCAATAACCAGCTTTGGCGTCCAGTTTAGAGAATATCTTGGCGCCTGTAAAATGGTGTGTTATCTCTTCTATGGTCGGTATTGCATGGTGTGGTCTTCTGAGCGCTGTATTAAGGTGTCTTGGGTCTCGGCAAATTCTCAAACTCCCATCTTTTTCATGTGAGTATGCTAGACTTGAAATCCAGTCAGTAGGTTCAGTCACCTTTCTTATTATCTTATTTTTGACCATGTTATCAAGTTCCTGTTTTATATAGATTTTAAGTGCAATTGGGGTTTTCTAGGTGCGTCAATATGTGGATGTATGTTTTTTTGACCGATAGTCTGACTGCACCTGGAATGGAGCCAATTTTGTCGAACTGATCAGGATACATCTGCATCAGGTCTTTGGTTGCATTTATCCGTGTTGCTGCAGGAGTTTGGAATGCATCTTCTTTCTTGACTGTACAGTGAAGGGTAGTTAGTTTGCGCTGTTCCAGCGATCGATGGTAGCCCTAGTACTGCTGGGGCTTGTACGTTCACAATGTGGAAGGTGCTGACATGCCAGTCTGATTTGTTGTATTGACAGGATATTTTGATGTTACCAAAGCATTTTATTGGTGTGCCGTTATAAGGTATCAGTTTTTTGTTGATAAATCGTTTCTTTATGTTTCCGAAACCATCTGCGTCCAGTTTTTCTGGGAACATTCAACCTAATGTAGAAACGGGTAGGGTGTTCCCTTGTGCCCTTGTGTCGATCTTCAGACGCAACTTGTGGATGCCATTTCGATTTGGCAATTTAATGTTGATGAGTACGAAGGCTTCATCTCTTTGGGTCATATTAATACAATTGAACGTCAGGCTTTCCATTTGTTCCTCAGCTGTTCTGTTGTTGTATACTGCATCAGTTTTCACATACTGTTTTCTCCTATATTGTGGTTGATAGTGAGATTTTGGTTTTTTGTCTTCTCTGCTTTGTGACCTCGGCCTTTGTTTTGGTTTTGTTCCGTTTGACATACTGATGCCCAGTGGTTTGCTTTACTACATGTGTTGCATTTTGATCCGAATGCTGGACAAGCTTCACGGTGAGACATTTATTTGACCTAGTAGAACGTGTTGGTGTTCTTGTATATTAATATTATCCACATTATTATTATTCACCATAGCCCTCAGTTGTTTAATGTGAATGTTGGAAGCTTCGTATGTTTTGCCAATACTAACAGTTTCTTCCAGGGTTAGAGTTTTGTCTTTTCTTAGTAACTCCTTTTGGAAGTCTGCAATGGGAATACTGGCGATAATGAGTTCTGTTATCCGTTGCTGTTGCTCATGTTCTGTTAACGAACATCTCTGAGTCATTCGCCTGCATCTGTTGACAAAGTCGTCTAACGATTCCTCAGCTACCTGTTTATAAGTCATTAATTTTAAACGGTTTATTCTAAAATTTTCTTTACGTTCGATTTGTTCAATGAGCTTATTAAAAATAATTTCAGGAGAACGTTTTTCTTCCTCCGTTTATAACCATATGTTGTACTTTTTTACACCTACATTCCCAACTCTCAATTGTATGTAGTTTACTTGTTCTATTTTCCTTTTATTGACAACAAAATACAACTCCAACCGCTGTTTAAACAATCTAAATGTTTCAGCTAGATTTGAGGATTGCCAGTCCATATAAGGGATATCATTATTAGCCATTATAAATGTTTTACGTTGAACGTGTTTATAAAAAATATGCAAATTCAAGATGGCGGTATCACGTGAAAAAACCACGCACGTGGCAATAATTAAAAAGAGTTTGAATTAATTACCTGATAGGTTTTTTTCTTGAAATTCTGTAAAAAGACAACGTTTTGTTGTTGTTTTTTTTCGAGTTGGTTTGTTGGGCTTTTTGTCCAGAAGTGTCTTCGGTTTGTTTCTTTATACACGGATTTTCGGGATTTTTTTTAAGCCTTTAAATGTTGTTTTCGTTTTTTAAACCTTTAAATGTTGTTTTCGTTTTTTAAGCCTTGAAATGTCCTTTTTTATCATCCCGGCTGCCACCATGTAATATATTGTTGTTATGGGTGTTAGTATGTTCAGTAGGCTTAAGTAGGTTTAAGGACAAAATAAAGCGTGCGTGCTTTAGTTAGGGCATCTTTATTCTAAATGGGCAGAGTGTATGTATGCATTCCTACGCCAAGGGGTTGTAACCTTGAGCGTTGAGAAATAGTTCGTGTTATTACTACATATATGACATACTTTTGTGTATAATATAAATAAATTTCTTAAATGCCCCTTCATTTACATTTCTCCATTTAGCAGTGTTTTTTTTTATCGTAGCATCATCGAAACAATTTTTTTGTATTTCCCTTATAAGTAAGAAATTACACACACACACACATACACGAGCGCACACAGAGATAGATAGATAGATAGATAGATAGATAGATTTAAATTTTCGATTAAGTTCAATATTCTTTGTTCGGTTAAGATTCTTAAATCAACTTACTTTTAGCGTTTGACATTCATCATATTTGTATTTATTACCCACTAAAAAATTAACTGAAATATTTTCATTTTCTTTCATTGAGTACATAATTTTCTCTTTTATTCTTCCAGTCTCCAGCATTTCTGGGGCATCACCATCAGATTGTTTAGTGTCATATCCAGGACACTCGTTGTGGGGCGGGGGGTTGCCTTTGCCGAGAAACAGTCGATGTATTCTACAGCCCCAGCCGACTTGGCCATCTTGCAAATTATTGGTGTTAGGAAAGAATATTTGACACCATATAACTGTGCAAACAAATGATTATTATTAAATAGGAATAGTTACTTTTAGTCGTATTTGTTTATAAATTATTAGTATTAGACAGGAAACGGATCAGTGGGAGTTCAAATATACCGACTGCATCTTTTGCAGAGTGGTAATACTCCATCCACCGCTCAAAAGAGGGTGACTATATTACATCTGGTTATGACACTAAACCACATCCGTTGAGGCTGTTAGTCCTGGAGCTCTGGGGAGTGTGGCGTATCTCTTCTTTGTTATTACTTTGCTATTACTCCCAGGTCCACTTAAACCCGGAGTGGCAGTACCTGTTAGAGTTCCATCAATATGTCAAACAGATCTCAGCCCTGGGGCTATGAAATACGTCGACTGCATCTCTGCAGATGGGTAAAGACCCCCACCTTGCGAGTAAATGTCCTGAATGTGACACTAAACTGCATCTGATGGTGAGGCTTTTAGTTCTGTAGCTCAGGGGAATGTGGAGTACACCTTACTCCTAGGCCAACTCTAACCCGGAGTGGCAGTACCTGTTAGGGTCCCATCTATGGGTAAACAGAATTGTTTAATCCTTTACTATACTCGAAATCATTTAACTGTGTCCAAACAAATGATTAATGTTAAAGTCAACTATTAGTATTACATAGCTATGCATGAAAGCATTTAATAGTGTACAAATAGAACTTTAATGTTTGATAGCAATACTTAAAACTGTTTAACTGTGCATTTCAATCATGCATCTTAGATGCATCAGGGAGGTCTTCAGTGATGCGC
This sequence comes from Sepioteuthis lessoniana, assembly GCA_963585895.1. Lineage (NCBI taxonomy): Eukaryota > Metazoa > Mollusca > Cephalopoda > Myopsida > Loliginidae > Sepioteuthis > Sepioteuthis lessoniana. The sequence continues at coordinate 47,697,507 of OY757912.1, forward strand.
TGTCTTCATTGCCGATTTCGACAGTAACCCCGGCTGACACAGAGATGAAAGATCCAAGCCGCCTCCGTGATCGCGACGTGCTACGCTCGTGCCTCTACCAAAGCAAAGAAAAAAATAAAAAGGCCGGACTTCGGCCGTTCTTATAGACATCTGTCTTTTCGTAAACAACCAATGAAAACAGGGCATTCCACACTCCTCTGCTATATAACACCATCTTTACCTCATCCGGTTTCGCCCGGCTACTTCCGGAATCGGTACCGAGGTAAGATGTTATTTTAATACTCGTCCGTGTACATGATTTACACTTCACTAGACTTACACGAATCTCCCGCCAAATCTGTCCTATACTAATACTTCTAAACTAACATGAATTAAGCCAAATAGACTTATTAGTGTTAGATAGTGAAACTTTAAACTGTTTAACTGTGTCCAAATAGACCTTTTAGTGTTAGATAGTGATAATTGAAACCTTTTAATTATGTGCAAACAATTGATCTCTAGCTCGTTTATAAATTGTTACAAACTATTTGTTTACAAATCATATATATTTGATATGTATGTCTAAATAGGATTTCGCATTAAATAACCTACAAGGGTTATTAATATGCCATAAAATACAACCAACCCACTAAATCAAATGTTTGAAAATTATTGGTATACGATAAGAATACACCAAGCCATATAACTGTGTGCAAACAAATTATCATCATTACATTGGAATAACATATAACTGTGTATGAATGATTAGAATTGGTTAGAATACTTGAAGCTATACAAATGTGTGCACATTACCCATAAGGGGTTGACAAGCCGTTAAACAAATAAAACAACCAAAACTTAATATTTTCTAATTTTATCTCACTGCTCCTCCCTCTCTTTCCGTTTTTCTATGAAAATATCTCATTTTCTTGTTTAGTCTCTTGCTTTTGATTTCAGTTTCTCTATGTAAATTTCTCATTTCCATTTCTCTCTCTCTCTCTCTCTCTCTCTCTCTCTCTCTCTCTCTCTTGTATAGTAGAGAAAGACAACAACGTTGATGTATAAAAATATAATCTGCTTCTTTTCTTTTCCTTTTATTACCCAAAATGAACGTATGGGTGAAGTGTGTGTGTGTGTGAGAGAGAGAGAGAGAGAGAGTCGAAGATGGCTGCGCCGCAAACACAGGGGCTGAGGTACGAATCTTCGATGAAACCAATTCTCTCTTCGCTCTTTTCCCTGGTTGGGTCGAAATGTTGCTGGTTATATAATATCTCAGACACCCACGCAAATTCTCGTAGTCACATTTTCTTCAGCCTGCCACCTACCCATTACACGTGGGCACACCTCCTTTTAGCATACCACCTACACAATGCAATTGATCACGCTTCCTCCTAGCATGTCCCCCACGTAATTTCCGCGGTATTTCCGCCTAGAACACCTGCGTCCAGTTTACTTTAGTTACCAGATACATTTCCTGTTATTTTTGTTCCCAGTGTCCTACTTTGGCATCTGCATCGACAGATGTCAAAAGGGGTCTTCAAGTCAATATCCAACACATGTCATCTCATTTTAAAAGAAATGATTTCAATGGAGCATTGAAAATTGGAAGAGTCATCATTGTCATCGAACATTTATAAGCAAATGAAATTTCAGCATTAAATAAACCATAAAGAATCGATGTGTCGTTAAACAAATAAACCAAACTAGTACCCAGTGAAAATAGAACTCGCTCTCAGTAGGCCTGCTTGACTAATTCGGGGGATTCTCCATAGGTAATGCCTAAAAGTGCCCAACTGCCTCGAAATAAGCGAGTTCGAGCTCTAGTCGCGGTATTATGTTCATTTACGGACTAATACAAATGGAAAAGGTACGAACGCCCTGAACCCCCACCTCAGTTATGAGTTAAATTGTACCAATACTGTTTTTCTGCAAGGATGGCTTTAGCATCAAATAACCTACGATGGCTGATATGTCATTAAACAAAGAATCCAACCCAAACTTAGACTAATTCATTAATCCTTAAACTAGACAAAGTGCCTTGATAAGATTACCGGCAACATCTTAATTCTCGAAGATTCTTTTAGAACAAAAAAGGCATGAACGTTTCATAAAAGAAATAAACATTTACTAAATATAAACAACATTCGTTTACTAAGTTGAGAATCCCTCGTCATTTGTAGTGTGCATTTTGAGTTGTCGATGTGCCAACCAGCTTCTTTCTTTTACCTCAAGTCTGCGAGCGACTACCTTATAAGGGATGAGTATGTCGGCCCCCAAAAGGTCAGCCTATAATTCGTTGCTGTCTGGCTGGGAACAGACGTTATATGCCAGCAATTAAAACACTCCATTTACTATTCCTCACTTAAAAAGGGGTATAAATTCTAATACCACAAGGCCAACCAAATTCACTTTCGTACCCCAACCCACATGTGACCTACCAACGTTTAAACCTAATTAATTCATACATCTCAAGTCCCCAGATGTAATAGCATCGCTGAGTTGAAACTAAGTAAACAGACTACATTACGGAGATAAAATATTCAAGATGAAGAGATAAAATATATATTTATCAAAAAGTCAAATTCTCTTGGTTTTTTTTCTTTTGTTGCAATTCTAAATTTTTGATTTTGTTTCGGTTGCTGAAAATAAGCGTTATTTAAAACTGTCGTAATGCATTTATGTATGTGTGTATGCACATACACACACACACACATATATATATATATGCATATACATATATATACATATATATCTATGCATATATATTATCCCGATCATCATCATCAATTTACACTGATAGCATGGAGTTCCTTGATTCTCTCTCGCCATCCGTCCCTATCATCCATCGCTCCAGGTATGTCTTCTAGATCGCATCCAGTATCCGCACAGAGCTGATGTATGTAAGTCTTTGCTGGTCAGCCAATACTGGTGCGTCCTTGTGTAGGAGTCCATAGTAGATAGTCGCTTTTGAGTTCGTCTTTACTTCTCTAGCAGTGCCCCGCATATCTTGTTCGTCTGACTTGGTTGGTTTGTGAGATGGCAGGCAGATAGCCATACAGCTGCTGTTTTGTGGGGTGTTGCTTCCAGGAATTTGTTCAAAACAGCATGCAGCATTCTTGTGTAGTTCGCATTTAGCTTTTATTCTATGCGTTTCGTTAACATCAATTGTGGTCCATCCATATAGTAGTATTGCCACAGCCACATTTTGGGAGAAATCCCGTTTTATTTTATCAGAGATCAAATTTCTATATGATCGCCAAACTATCAATAGCGGCCTACGCTTTCCCTGTGCGTATGTTGACATCATTTTCAGTAGATAAGATATTGCTACTGTGGTATGGTAACTGCTCTACTAACTTTAGATGCATGCCACTTAAAGTGGACATGGTCCCTTCTTGTTTAAAATCTGTGTACGATCCAGCAAATCTTTGCCAAGACGATTCTGTGATTTGAAGATAACTCTTCAGAAGAGAAGTATGCTTCACAGTCTAAAATGCTATTTATCTACCTGTTTATGAATAGTTGCGTTTAAAAGTTATTTGGGTATATGTATGTCCATAGTTTTCCTTCTTCTTTTTTTTTAAATTTAGTGTTTAGACATGCTAGGCTGTTCTCAACTGAAAACTTGATGCTTTCCATTTCAATTTGGCGAGTTGTGTAAGTATGATTTATCATTTGTCTTTGCCTATATGAACACTCATATCTCCACCGATGATTAGAACGTTGTGTTTAGGAATGTGTCAGACAAGAGAAGATAGTTCGTTGCAGAACGTGATGATATCCGTTTCATCACTGGCATTGGTGGGGCTGTAGCAAGAGACGATTGTTGTGCAGGGCTTGCCATTAAATGAAGCGCACATCACTCTCGATTGAATTGTCTCCATGCTATTTTGTAATTTTAAGACACGAGGACTGAGAAATACTCCTGCGCCTCCTATGATGACATTGACGGAGTTTTTCTATACAGATTTCGAGAGAAGCATCCATCCATTGCTGGTATCATGTATTTTAGTACTACTTCGCTATGGTCGAATTTATATTCTCTTATGCATATGATGTCTATATACGCTGTCAGCTCCGGTAGCTTGTTTTACTGTATTTAAAGTCTTAATGTTAAATGTTGCTATGTTATTAATACTTTTGCATCTATGTAAGTTTGATGTGGGTTCTGTAGTTGATTTTTTTTTTTAACCCTGTGACCAGAGTTCCAACTTCAGCAGAATGTGACCCTTGTTTACTCAAGTTAAGGGGGATGCAGTTTGGACGTACGGTTTTAATTAGAGTCATGATAATCTTTCGATGGATATTTTTTCTCATCAAAAGACACCACCCTTATAGATGAGTAACAGTCGTTTCCAGACTAAACTATTTAATCCAGGCCATTGACCAATGAGATTCCTCCGCCCAGCTTATAATAAAAAGTGATGTGGACCCGTATTTGGATTCATCTACCTTACTTTAAAACTGCCAGGCTTCTTCACATGGTTTGCATTGCTATATGCTTGTGTGGCTCGAATGATACTTTCTAGTTACGACCGGTGACTGGATAACTATTGCAGAGTTTTATTTTCGCAAGTTATACATATCTGGTGTGACACTTAAAGGTTTTCATTGTTATGCTTTGAATTTTCTTATGTTTTAACTTAACAAAAAGGATAGTTCACATACTTTTTGTGACCTAGTTTTATAGATCAATCATATTACATTTGGTGATTAATTGAATTTTACCTCTTCCTTTCCCTCTTTTTCATAGACTTTCTTTCTTTTTTCTGATTGTACAGTATATATAAAGATTTACACAGAAAAATTAGTATCATAGACCGTATCTCTTCTTCAGCGATACTATTTTTTTCGAAAATACACCCACACACACACCCACACACACTCATACACACACACACACACACACACATATATATGCATATATATGCACATATATGTATGTATATGTACATCCACACACACACACACCCCAGCGGTTAGAGTGTTCGCCAATGGCCCGGGAGACCTGGGTTCAATCCCAGGTCGAGTCATACCAAAGACTTTAAAAATGGAACTTGATACCACCTTGCTTAACACTCAGCATTATAAGGTACGGTTCAAGGGTAAAGTGGAGCAATCCTGGGAATGGAGTAGCGCCCTCCCCTACACCTTGGTGTAGTAGCTATTGAAAAGGGAGCCTTCGGGTCACCCTCGACTATGGTCGCTAACTTTACTTACTTACATGTGTATATACACACATATATATACATATATTTATATATGCACATATATGTATATGCACATCTGTGAGAATGCAAATCGGACCATGCATCTTACCCCATCTGCAGGGGATACAGTCAGTGCTGACAGGGTGGCAAGCTACAAGTCTAGAGAAGTATGTACGAATTTTAAAAAAATAAGAAAACCAGTCCTGATTTTTTTGTACGAAATTTTTATTTTGTAAAATACAGGTTAGTGCAAGTGCAACTACCTGCATACTTAACTGACCCTATTTCTGTGTGACTTTTTCTTGTTTTCTCAACTGAAGATTTATCTTTAAAATATACGGGCCTGGAGGACATCAAAAGAAACACGATGGTGCTGCTTGATGCCATATTAAAAATGGAATATCAGAGGTTCTTCGACCGATGGAAAACTCACTAGAGTAAACATGTTGAATGCCGAAAGGACCGTTTTGAAGAAAATCAACGATCCAGTCATTGTTCATTTCCCTATTGGTACATACAGCTGCAGTATTGATACTTTTAGAACACACGTCATACAGTAAAGAAAATTAATTTTTCATTCATTGTTCATTTCTGTCTTGGTAACTACAGATTCAGTTTTGATACTTTTAAAACATACTTTGTATATTACATTTAATCCTGCGAACTTCACATAGTGAAGGAGCTAGGTAAGGAGCTAGTTTCGCAGACCATTGTTAATGAGTTCAATTATTAGCGGATGTCTTATATTTCAGGCCATGTTCCGAATTAAGCAAAGCTCAATAGATTATATACAAATGAAGAATATTAAAATAAATACGGCAGTGCACCTTGATTCTATTCCAAAAGAAGTTTCAGCAGATTTTAGAATTTTGTAGACACCACAAAGTGGCAGAGGTAAACCTGCAACATCTACTTAATAACAACTTTTTATTTTTTGTGAAGTTATGTGAAGTTAACAAAAAGTGTAGGGAACGAATAAATGAATAAATAAATTAATTAAAATTAAATTTAAAAAAAGAAAAAGAAAACTATTAGATTTACAGAAACTCCCAGAGGTCCCTAACAGGAAAAGGAGATGACGCATGCATAAAAGAAAAAAGGCATTCCTCTTGACAAAGGGGACGAGGCATTTCTTTGCTTTCAGGCGGTGATCAGCGGATTGATAACACCGTTGCTGGCGTGTCTGGGCAACACGCATACGTCTTTGGACCTAGCGTTGGTTAGCTCCTTTCACCCAGTAGCAGCTCTCTCTCGGTCAGCATTATGCTGAAATATACAAGACCCACAAATGAAGTATAAACTAACCCTTACCGGACTTTGACAAACTTCCAAAAGAAAACTAACCCTTTTGGAAGCCCGAAATACCAAATGAGGACAAATACATACATGAAACGATTTAACGTATTTTTGACACCTTAACTGGGGGATTCAATCATTTCAACGTATTCAGGAAAAACTCCCTCATCCACGGAATGGTTGTTGAACCCAGTAAATAAAGGAAAGTATAAAAGAAACGCCTTCGTCTCTTATCTGTTGCTGTTGTGACGGCAAATTGACTAAAATCCCAGAACGGGACTTTATTTTCACACGTGTGAAGACGGGGCAGGTTGGCACTTGATCCCCTATAGAATAAGTCCTCGTTCAGAGTTTTTCTCTCAGGCATATAAGAACTGGCATATTACGTGAGGGATCAATTTAGGGCCAGACTGACCGCCGCTGGCAAGGGGTTCCAAATTTCACACAATCACACACCCACCAGGCCGCTAAACTTCCTTCCCCTCGACAATGGAAGATAATGAGCCTATAGGTTTAGTCGTAATAATATTATATTGTAGTAGTCGGCAACTCCGGTTTCCCGTGTGATATTTTAAAGGAATTAATAGGACAATTCTAAGCAAGATAACATAAGGCGAATAGAAGCTGAAAAGAAAAAGTGACAACAACAAATTCGTAGTAGAACGGCAAAGAACAACTTAGACCAGGTGGTAACATAAAAATACATGAATTCCTTTACTACAGTTATATACACTTTCAAAGTGTCAAAACATATAATAATTGGACAGTCCACGAATATAAATGTCTTTGCTTGACTTTTGCTTTTCTTCAAATTGAGAGAGAGAGAGAGAGAGAGTGGTATACAAAATTTGGGTATAAAGGAAAATGTCCCCAAAGTTACTTATCTTATTTTTCGACGGGGTTCCACTGGAGAATCTTTCCTCTTTCACGGGCTAATAGACTTTGTTCTATTTTTTTACACTGGCTTGAAGAACCTGGGGTCCCTCTTGTTCTTTTGTCTTCAACCCGGAGTAAAATGGCTATGGTTCGTCTGCCCGCTACGAACCCTGCTCAAAAACAGACTTTTTTATTATTTACTTCCGCTGAGGGGAGGGGAGTTCCCACTTCCGTTTTGGGGTCCCGGCCAATCATTTGGCTTCTCTCTTCTTCCTCTTGGTGTCCGGCGACCTGGGTAAGGTCACCAAGTACCAACATCTGTTTATCCCCTCTGTGACCCATATTCTTCCTTAACGGTCACTTTTTTGACGGCTTGATACTGTCAATTCAAATACGAGGAGTAGTAAAATTATCTCCCTCCTTCCAGTGGGATATCGCGTGACACTGTCTTTTCTTTCGTATAATTCTTTTTGGGACTTTCTTGGGCAAGGCCGACTAACTAACGTTAAAGTAACATAAATAAAATAACCAAAATATGGAGTCAGATATCTAACGGCAACACAGCCTTGTCCTTTGCCCGTGACCTTCAGCCACAAACCCCACAAAAGTACAAACGTTTTTGAGAGACTTTTTCTTTTCTTTAACTGGTATGTCTACTTTGTTGGATTATTTTATGCCGAGTCTTTTTTAAAAAGATTTACAAAACATTTATAGTTTAAAAAGTTTATGATTCTTATAAAGAAAAGTCAATCGCCATTAGAAAATTTCTAATCGTTGAATTAGTTTTCAATCGTAGTAAATTATTTTTTAACTGTTATAAAAACAAAGTTTATTATAGTTGAAAAATATGGAACGCGTCACGAATTTGTGTGTCATCCTTGCACAGGGGCCATGCAAATCTTTAATGTATCGTTCCAATTTTGTGTATGAACAGTCGAAGCAAGTACTTACAAATAGCATAACGATACTCGTCCAGGACGAAACGTTTTACTTCGTGCAAATGCCATTAGGAAAGGTATGAATCCATCTTTTCTTCTCCCAACTAAGAGTAAATAGTCGGGCAGACTAGGTTCTCTCGCCTTGGGAAAACAACCAGTCTAGAAGGAAAACTCTCAATTCAAACAAGCAGTATTTTGCTTAAAGATTGACCTTGCATCGCATCCTGTCCGTGTGGATGGTTTGGTTTCTTTGTTTAATGGCATATCAACCTTTGTAGGTTATTTAATGCTAAATCCTTACACATAGAAGAGCAGTAGTGGTACTATTTAACCCATAACTGGGAGGATAAGAGGGTTCATACCTTTCCCAAGGGTATTTGCCTGAAAGTGAACGTAATAGCGCGACTGGAGTACGAACTCGCTTACTACGATTCCACAGTCCATCGTTTTAACCATTACACCACGAGGACACCCCCTGTTCGTGCGGAGGAGTTAGGAAAATGGAAACCTTTTTGAGTTTGAGTTTCAGTTCAGTTTCTTTGTTTAATGGTATATCAACCTTTGTAGGTTATTTAATGCCAAAGCCATTGTCCTAGAAGAACAGTTGTGGTACTATTTAACCCATAGCTGGGAGGATAAGGGGGTTCATACCTTTCCCAAGAGTATTTGCCCGAAGGTGAACGTAATAGTACGACTGGCGTACGAACTCGCGTACTACGATTCCGCAGTCCATCACTTTAACCATTACACCACAAAGACACCCCCTCGAAACCTTTTTGAGAAATTTGGCTTAAATTGTTGGATGTGTACATTATTTGTCATACCTGTAAGCATAAAAGTAAGCTTGCATCATTGTATGATTGTTCCGATTTTATAGCGCTGTGTTCAATGCACAACGGGGCCCGTTGGAAATGAATGTCTTTATCTCAGATGGATGACCATCCTTCTAGATTATATAATGCAGAAAATGGGAGAATCGTCTTAGCTCCTGGCTGAATCCCCTGCAAAGGAATACCGCCAATCAAAGAGAATATTTCCTAGGTATGATACTAAACTGTTTTTGATGGTGAGGCTTCAGTACTGAAAATCAGGGGAATATGAAGTACCCCTTCCTTGCCATTAGTCCCAACTCAACGCTGATTCGGGTTGGTTGTACCTGTTTGGGTCCCGTCTGTGGGCTAAAAAATTTGTTTAAAAATTATTCTTACAAAGCAAATAGAAAAAAAATGTAAATACGAGCGTAGACGAGTTCCTAACCTCTAGGCATAAAATAATCCAAGACGAGTCGATATGCCGTTAAAATTAATGAATCAGTTCTTTTTTGATACCAGAATTTTATTATGGTAATAGGGAGTTAAGTTCATACTTAAAAAGAGTACAGATATAATTGCGTCATTTTGACAGAAACTATATTAGTTTAAAAAATGAAACTACGATGAAATTTAAAAAACAAAAGTTACAAAAGAATAATAAAAAATATCAGATATTATGTTACTCAAATTCTATCTTTATTTGTTGTTGATTTCAACTTGCACAAGACAACGGGTTCACAAATCTCAAATCACTATTTAATAATAAAATCACTGCTAACTAACAATACTTGACGACTATTTACCAGACAATAGGCAAAAGAAGAGAGAGGTAAATATGGAGGATAAATAGCAGCTCTGTTGGCGACATTCTAACGGAGTATTTAAGTTACAAATAAAGACCTCCTGCCATTTGTTTGGTCTTGTTATGTCCGGACAATCAAAATTTTGGTATGTAAGCACTAAATTCACAAAAGATTAGGTGCAAAAGAAACCAACTCAAAAACGTCAGCAAAACGAGGCCCTGTAAGTTGAAGCAATACAAAAACGCAAGACGCCAATAACTAGCCATGACAACGACGACACTGATAGTAAAATAATTAGTGACTCTTAACCTTCTTCACCAGAGAGACACTTGTTTCGACCCCTGAAACAGAAAAGTTCAGGGTCTAACTTTAAACGACAATAAACATGCCATTTAACGTCTTATTTGTCGGCCATCTAACCGACGCGAAATAGGAACGTTTAGAATCAATTCAGGCGATTTAGTTTCATTGAAGTTAGAAAGGTTGAGATTGGCAGACGGAGTGGGTGAAGTACTGTATGTCTCACAGTTGGCACACGCATGCGCAATCAAACGTCATTTATGCACACACATTAATGGATGATTTGTTATTCATATGATTAATGGCAACATCAGAATTTACAATAAGCAATCCTAAAACAAATTCTAAAACAGTAACGCAATGCCAGTATAGAAGAGCGAAAGCTTTGTAATTGGCGTTAGAGATTAACTGTTTCAACAAAAAGAACAATCGGTTCTTGTTACTATAAGCAGTCAACTAGCAGCTAAATATGAGATTCTAACTAAATAGTTTCCAAAGTTTTCTCGGCTAAGCCGAAATGTAGAAGCCACAAAAATATTTTGGTGAACTGTATACGGAAATGATATATAAAAATATCTGAAAAATATATTTATCTAGTTAATAAAAATAATTTAAACTGTAGAACATTATTAATACTTAAGTATCAAAGCAATACCTCTCATTTATATCCCAATACAAAAAAAAATACCACAGATTCAGGAACAAAATAATATCCTTTGATAGAACAAGTTTAGTTTGGTTTCGTTTTATGGCATATCAACCATTGTTGGTTATTTAATGCCAAATTCTGTTTTTACATATATATATTAAATACACGATTTCTAAACACATTTTGTAGATACACTCAGTTAAATGACCCAACAGTTCTATTTCTAACAATTCAATTTAGCATAAGTCAAAAAAGTTAAATGGTTTTAAGTATTGCTATGTATCGCTAATAATTTAATTAAACATCAGTCATTTGTTTACGCACAGTTAAATTATCTAACAGTTCTATTTCTAACAATTCTATTTATCATGTCAATTGCTTTCCCCGTTTAAAAGTCAGTTCTATTTGACCCATAGATACGACCCTATCAGGTGCTACCACTATGGGCCGGAGTGGATCTAGGAGCGATAGCAATGAAGAGATACTCAGCATTCTCAAAAGCTCCGGCATTACTGGAGCCTCGCTATCAGATTGTTTCGTGTCATATCTCGGACACTCACTGGGGGCGGGTATTACTCCTCTGTAGAGATGCAGTCGGTGTATTCTACAACCCCAGCCGACTCGGCTTTTTATAGAATACGTCTTCTACAATAAAATTTTTCTTCGATTACCGCTATCAACTTTTTATCCACCGATGAACAAGTGCGAGTATGACTCCTATTTTATTTTTGTATTGTCGGTGAGACTTAGAATATGCTGAATGCATTTGCTACTCTGGGGTAAAACCTCTTTAAAAAGGATCTCCAGGATAATGTTCTTCATAATTAACAAGAACCTCCATCCATCTCGAATTGTCATTGAACCAACGTCTATATATTATTATGAACTGACTACTATTTAGGTTAATAACCCGCATAATACCCGTTAAAAATTGACGGTAAAATTCACGTATGAGTTGATACTTCTGCACGGAATCAGACTATCAGAGCGCTCTACTGAGGATGAAAGTATCGCACTCCAGGACTTCCATTTTGGATAAGTGTAGAATCTGTGGGCTCTATCTCATTTACTGTTACACTATATCTAGTGAGGTAATTAGAAGGATTAATTTCAACAGCATTTCAACCTGTCTAGGATTATTTTATGCCAAGAGGTTTGGGAATCATATTCATTATACGTTTATATGAAATTTTTTCAGTTTAAAAAAATATCTTTTTACTTACTTGTTTTTTTCCACACGGTTCTATCGAATAAAAATAGTTGGCTGATTTGGTTTCTTTGTTTAATTGCATATCAACCTTCGCGGGTTATTTAGTACCAAAACCATCCTTGTAGAAGAACAGTAATGTTACTCGTTAACCTTAGCATGAGGTGCCACTACACTGTTTAACTACTGATTCATACTTTTTCCAAGGGTATAAGTCCGACAATAAACATAATAGCGCGACTGGAATTCGAACTCGTTTACTACGATGCCGTAGTCCAACATGTTAGCATCTCCGTCAATAATTTCTTAAATAGATCTATTTGACCCATAGATGGGACCCTAAAAGATACTACCACTCTAGGTCTGAATGAATCTGGAAGTGATGGCAACGAAGGGGTCCTCCAAACCCCTCAAATATCTAGAACTGGAGTCTCACCATTAGATACAGATTAGTGCCATACTCAAGACAATTTTTTATGAGAACAGGTTACTCCTCTGCAACGTATTCTAAGACTCGCTGATAGGAATGATGAAGCAATTAGAAGTTTTGTTGTATAGCCACATAATGCATATACAGATGCATGCAGAATCATAACGACGGCACAATAATAAAGACGAGCGGACACAGGTCTTTAGAAAAATATACCTCTCACTTTATTGAAAGGGTTGTGTGTGAGAGGGAGTTGGAGACCGAACAGAACTGCAACATATCGAACCCCACTCTTATGGTCATAACAGCGTATCTTTCCGTTCTCCTAGGCTGCTTAACAGGGGGGCTGGGGGCCCAGCCTCTCTGGGACATGGTCCTCATTCCAGCATCTTCTCTCCAACTGATCTGAGGCTCTGAACTCCAACTGCTCAATCGGGGATCCTGAGGGCCCCCTCTGCTGGATGCTGGTTCTCTCTACAACATCTTATCTCCAACTGATTGAACTTCCTGTGCACCGAGTTACATAATAATTTGATGCCCACTCTTCTTCCTGCGAGCGTCACAATTTCGCACTCAATTCAACCCGTCCACAGTCAAGGTTATATCCTGATATTCCACGACCGGATGCACCTGTTATTGACACAGGTGCATTTCCTATTTTGACAGCTTGGCCGGGTTGGAGGTCAATATGCAACAGTTTATATTAGATAATGCTTGAAATACTATGCTTATAATTTATGGTTGGTTGGTTGGTTATTTGTAGATTATTCAATGCCAAATCCTGTTTATAAAAATATATATATGATTTATAAATAAATATTTATAGGTAACATTTTAAACAAACCAGAGTTAATTTGTTTGCACACAGTTAAATGATTTCAAGTATATTAAATGATTAAACAGTTCTATTCGACCCATAGATAGGATCCAAAGAGATACTATCATTCCAGGTCACAGAGGACTTAGGAGTAATGGTAATAAAGGGGTACTCAACAATACCCAAAGCTCCAGAACTGGATCTTCACCACCGAGTGCAGGTTAGATCTATACGAAAAACAACCATGAAAGGAAAAGTCTCACTGTGGCAGTATCATCCGCGACCTGCCCAATTTCACCTGCTAAACGATCTTAAACCCACATCACGTTGGTTAAGAAATGATTAGTCGGTCGCAGGTTTTGGCTGAAACTCTATTAGCCAGTGGTCTCCTCAACAGGGAAAGAAAAAAACAAACAAACCTGAACCCCAGAATATACTTGTAGTGTTGTTTTAATTCGCCCTTATGTTTTATTCTGACGGAAATGAGAGTGTGACACTTCGTTTTCTAGCTTAGGTTAGTGGGCTCTAATTGGGATCGATTTTTCTAGTGTGCATCTATAGTGGACGGTAGATGGAGAAAAAAAATCCTGTTCTGAGGTGCCACTACACTGTTTAACTACTGATTGCTCTCTCTCTCTCTCTCTCTCTCTCTCTCTCTCTCTCTCTTGAATATATGCAACCTCAACTTCCAGAAAAGAAAACAGCCTCTTACACGTGCTTCTCCCGGAACTAAAGTACCAAAAAGTGATAAATTTGTCTACTCACCTCTGACCGTACTAGTGCTAAATACTACAGTTATTACGAAAATAAAATAGCTCAACTATTTCCATCGAGAAAACCCTCTCTTTCTATTTTATTACCTATAAAAATTTGCTGACATCTCTAACATGTTTAACTATCCTTTTGATACTAGTCTCGTCCAGGATTTGAACGTGTGTTGCCGTGTCCATTTCCTATGACTATAACCATTACACCACGGTAAATCCACACATCAGGTACATAAATATGTTCATCCTGAAACAGAAGAGTTTATAGCGTCACATTACCCTTCAGCATATTCTAAGCCACACTGACAAGATGAAAAAGGATTTAGACGTGACTAAAATATGAGAAGAAACATTGAAATTGTCAATAACAATCGTAATGAATATTCGAAATAGTAGTTACTGTGTGAAGAATTTATCTGGGAAAGTGCTTCTCTGGAGATTAGGAATCTCCAGAGAAGCACTTTCCCAGATAAATTCTTACATGATATGATAAGTTTTGAAGGAGTGACTCGTGAAGGGAGTATTTCTTTTGAGAACCGTGAAAGATGATCGTAATCCTCGTCGTTATAGCAGTAGTAGCAGTTGCAGTAATGTGACGCAATGTGGCATTTAGATGCATTTTAGCTTAAGAATAAAATACTTTGGTTTGGTTTCCTTGTTTAATGGCATATCAACCTTTGTTGGCTATTTAATGCCTAAGCTATTCGTCTAGAAGAACAGCAGTGGTACTATTTAACCCATAGCTGGGAGGATACGGGGGTTCATACTTTTCCCTAGGATATTTGTCCGAAAGTAAACGTAATAGCGGGATATATATATATATATATATATATATATATAAGGTGCTTCATTCTAAAAGAAAAAATATTAACATTTTTTTCTTGTGGGCTTTGGTGAGTTCTAGTCACATTCAAATGGAATTTTAATATGATACACCATAAACGAAACGACCTTGTGACACCATGTAAGTATGAGGATAATCCCGGGAAAGGAAACAAAGAAATAGGAAATGACCATGCACTTCCTGTGTTCTCGAAAGTTGTAGAATTATCAAGAAGATTTTCCAGAATCGAAGTTCCGTCATAATAGCAAAGTAGACGTATATTCTGGGTACACTACCGATTATATGCTCAATGCATAGATGTAGCTTGTTACGATAGATTAATGTAAGAAATGAGAAAAATAAAATAAGAAACATAATCGATTAAATGCAGACAGGAAACTAGTCGTGGTTAACAGTCAAGTCGCCAAAAAAAAAGCAAAAGTTATGGGCTAAACACCAAACTTAAACAGCATTGAACCTGGTTAGTACAAGGATAAGTGATCGTTTTAAAATACCAAATATTACTGTAAGCAAAGGTCAATAAATAGATGCATCGTTAAGGGAGAAAAAATAAACAGTGAAGAATTTTACAAATATTTTCTTTAATTTTTTAAAATTCTAGTTGTTTTTATTACAAAGATGGAAGAAAGTAATCATCAAAATTTAGTATTAATTAACAAGAAAAAAAAAAAGGAAAAAAGAAAAAAAGGAAATGCCATCAAATGAATTTTGCTATTCCGGTGCACCACAAGGTAAGAATAAAAGAAAAGGAAAAGATAGACAAATACCTGGACCTTGCCAGAGAGCTGAAGAACATAAAGGTGGCAGTTATATATGTTATAGTTGGTGCTCTTGGAATGATCCCCAAATATTGAAAAAAAGAGACGGGAAGAACTGGAGATCAGAGGAAGAATGGAGCCCATCCAGACCACAGCATTGTTAAGATCAGCAAGAATACTTGGAAGAGTCCTGGAGACTTGAGTAGACTTGCTGTCACACAGACATCAGTGAAAAGCTATCAGTTAAAACTGGTGTGAAAAACTTGCATCGAGTTAAAATAATAATAATAATAACAAAATTTAAAAATTTTTTAGATACAAATGGATCATTTAATCTCGGCCAGACGATCAGACCCAGCCATAGTAAAAAGAAAAAAAAAAAACGAAAAAAACTTACTGAATAGTGAACTTTGCCGTTCTAGCTGACCACAGGATAAAACTGAAGGAAAGTGAAAAGAAAGATAAGTACCTAGACCTTCCTAGAGAACTGAAAAAACTATGGAACATGAAAGTGACGGTGACACTAATTGTAATTGGCGCCCTCAATACAGTCACCAAAGCATTGATACAGGGACGCGAGGACTTGGAAATTAGAGGACAAGTGGAGACCATCCAAACTACAGCATTGTTGAGATCGGCCAGAATACTGAAAAGAATCTTGGAGACCTAAGGAGACTTGCTGTCACTCAAACTCCAGTGGAAAACCATCAGCTTACGTTGGTGTGAAAAAAATCTCAAAAGAGTAAAATAATAATAATAATAATAATCATAATACTTATGATTTTGCGGGACTGCTCAGCTTGCGGTAGTACTATCAATGTGGCCGAAAAATATAATACAAAAGAGGCTGCTAAAAACATAAACATATAAAATACATACAATCACTACCTTCTTTGGGCGCCTCGGATGGTGTAATGGTTAGCAAGTTAGACTTGAAAACCTTCATGAGTGAGTTCGAGTCCTATTAGATGCCCCATTCATATGGTCTTGTGCCACAGTTGAGCAAAGCGCTTACTAAATTACAACAATCACTACCTTCTTTGGGTACCTCGAGTGGTTTAATGGTTAGCAAGTTAGGCAAGAAAACCTTCACGAGTGAGTTCAAGTTTCATTGGGAGCCCCATTCCTATGGCCTTGTACCACATGTGAGCAAAGTGCTTGGTAAATTACTCCAATCACTACTTTCTTTTACTCTTGGTTATGGGTAAAGATCAGATGAAGCATGATAAGAAACCGTAACTAAAGCAGAAAATTAAAAAAATGATGATAATAATAAACTGTGGAACATAAGGGTGACGGTGATACCGACTCTATTTGGCGCGCATAAAAGGCCCCCAAAGACCTAGAAAAGGGAACGGAAGAGTAGGAAAAGAGAGGACGAATCGAGACCATCCAAACTACAGCATTGTTAAAATCAGCCAAGAATACAGAGAAGAATACTGAAGACCTAAAGAGACGTGTGGTCACTCAGAATCCAGTAAAAGACCACCAGCTAATTCAGGAGTGAAAACTCGCAAGGAGTAAGATAATAAGAATAAAAAGTTTATCTGTGCAGGAACAAAACTAGTCAGTTATAAAATAAGTATCCCTCAAAGGAATCCGAACAGAAATATAAAACCTCGGTGTGAACTGAGACTAGAAGAAACTAATAAAAAAGCTGTGACAAGCGAAACTAAGGAAGTTGAAACATACAGGAACCCAGCTGAAAGAAAAGACCCCCAAAGGACAACCGCAGACATGTCTGACAACACAATTGGAAGAAATAAATCAAAAAGATATTGGCAAAAGAAGGAAAACTCAAAAGGTGTAGGGACTGGGTCAAAGAAAACAGGAGATTCCAAATAACGAAAGAAAATTTTACCAACAGGTTGGTGGAGAGTGCACAAAAATAAGTCAGCAACCGGAGACAAAAGAAACAAAACAATTTTCGAGTAAAATATGGAAAAAGAAAGAACATAACATAAATGTTGAATGGATAAATAACATGAAAAAAGAATTAAAAGAACTTAAAAGAGGCTAAAAAGCAAGCATACACCTGAATTTGCTAAGAGCAACAATCAAGAAAATACCAAATTGAAAATCAGTTGGCTATGGTGGCATACATGAATTCTGGTTTACAAAATTCGCCTCCATCCACTATAGATTGGCTCTTCAACTGAGTAAATTCTTACCAGAAGCAATGACACCTGAATGAATAATACCCTGATCCAAAAAAACTTTTTAAAAATACCATCACTAGCAACTGTAGACCGATAAGGTGTTTACGTATGATGCGGAAAATCCTGACCAAAGAAATCTATAACTCGCTTGTATGCCGCAGACTATTTCCGGAAGAACAAAAAGAATGCCACCGGGGAACAAGAGTACAAATGACCTACTATATATATAGACTAGCACATCATCAAAAAAGTCAAAATGAGGCAAGAAAATGTGGCCATGGCATGGATTGAGAGCAAGAAAACCTATCTCCCGAAAACGTGGATAATAGAGTGTTTGAAAATATACAAAATACCTTCTTAAATTCATCACTAATCCTATGGAAAACTGGAGAGTGGAACTGATTGTGGGAAGTCAAACCCTAGCAGGGAGATTCACAATCGCCACTACTATTTACTATAAAAATGATGTCACTTAACCACGGACTTAGGAAATATACCGGAGAGGGGGGGTCAACAAATTTTCAAAATCACAGGAAAAGATTAATCACCTTATGTATACAGGTGACATAAAAGAATTTGCAAAAATGAAAAAGAATTAGAGACCCTGATACAAACAATAAGAATATACAGTCAGAATATAGGAATGGAATTTGACAATGAAAAATGTTCCATGCTGAAAGAAATTGAAGGACTTCTAATATCAGCACAAAACAACTCCACAAAGACCATTCATGTTAAAGCGAGAATCGATAAAACGCAACAGAATAGCAAGTGCAGGTCATGTGGAGAAAGAGCTGAAACGATTAATGATGTAGAAATCGAATGATGAAGAATAGCACAAAAGGAGTACAAGACTAGGCACGAATGAGTCGGGAATGTAATACATTGGGAATTGTGCAAAGAATTGGATTCTGATCTTACTACCAAATGGTGTATGCACAAGCTAGAAACTGCTCAAGAAAATGTAACGCAATAAATTCTCTGGGATTTTAAGATACAAATAGATTGATTAATCTCGGTCAGAAGACCAGACCTTGTGCTATTCACCAACAAAAAGAGAACTTGTCGTCTAATAGAT
This sequence comes from Sepioteuthis lessoniana, assembly GCA_963585895.1. Classification (NCBI taxonomy): domain Eukaryota; kingdom Metazoa; phylum Mollusca; class Cephalopoda; order Myopsida; family Loliginidae; genus Sepioteuthis; species Sepioteuthis lessoniana. Next base: position 47,716,430 of record OY757912.1, read on the forward strand.
TTTGGCGTTCCAGTGGACCACAGAGTGAAAATAAAAGAAATCGAAAAGATAGACAAATACTTTGAAGGACTAAATAGTTAGACAAAGAACAAAACAAAACAAAAAAAAAATGCAAGTGACGGTGAAACTAGTTGGAATGGTTCCCGAAGGATTGGAAATGTGATGGAACAGGTGAAAATCGGAAGAAGAATCCAGACTATGTAGACGAGAGTATGAAATTGGCCAGAATATAGAGAAGAAGCTCGGAGACTTAGATTCCATTGAAAGCCCACCAGCTAAATCTGGTGTGAAAAATACTCAAGGAATAATAATAATAATGATAATTAGCAGTTGTTGTGGAAATTCTATTTCCATTCAAATGAATGAATTAATAAATAAGGGTAATTAGACCTGTTCGAATTTTATGTTCAGGCTATTTCCATCTGGTAATGAATCATTAAAACTTAATGATTTTTTAACTTTCAGAATATTTAGTTTTTTTATGAAATATCACGTGATAATTTCAAAATTAGTTTTCAAGTGAGCAATCTTCATCCCTCTCTCTCTCTCTCTCACACACACACACACACACACACACACAGAGTGAAAGAAAAAGAAGATGAAAAGCTTGAGAAATACCTGGACCTTGTCAGAGAGCTGAAAAAAGTTGTAGAACATGAAAGTGACTGTGATACCCATCGTAGTTGGAACCCTTGGAAACGTCTCAAAGAATCTTGAAACGAGACACGATGAACTGGAGATTAGAGGAAGAATCAATATTCTAGGGCTTGGAAAAGAGACTGGAGGAATTGGAGATTAGAGGGAAAATTGAGACTATTCAGACCACAGCACTGTTGAAATCAGCAAAAATACTTTGAAGAGTCCTGGAAAACTGTGACGACTTGCCGTCACTCAAACTCCAGTGAAAGTTCATTTTCTAACGCTGGTGTGAAAAAACCTGCAAGAAATATAATAATAATATAATGAGGCAGAGGATTTCATTGATAATAATCTTAACTGAAACCTCTGCAACGGTCCCCATGAACCTGGAAAAAAGACTCGATGAACTGGAGGTGAGAGGAAGATATTGAAACCATTCAGACCACAGCACTACTAAAATCAGGTAGGCGACGTAGAAGACTTAATGAGACTTGCTGTCACTCAGATTTCTGTGAAAAACCATCCGTTAGAGCTGGTGTGAAAAACTCCCAAGGACTAAAATAATATGGATAATGATGATGACGTCAACGATGACGATGATAACAATTGGTAATGCTTCATAAAAAATTTAAAAAAAGAAATAGATAAAATTATGCTATTTATGCTCCAAATGAAATATTGTATTTGAAACTACAGACGATTAGATCAATGGGGCGTTAGAAAGTAAGGGAGAGGCCAAAGAGAGAGAGAGAGAGAGAGAGAGAATAAAATATGATGATGAGTTAAGTTAAAAGGGATGATTTGGGATGAAAAGCAGAAATGGCTGCAGACAGAAGTGGCGGTTCGTTGTTTGGTAACAATACACGCACCTATCATACCAGTGACAAACAAATGTTAAACAGGATAAGGTTGCCCTAAACCGCACTGTCCACCGCCTATTTTTGTCTAGAATTTTCTGTGTGATGGGTGTGTGTGTGTGTATGAGTGCGCGCGCCCTAAATTAATACCTCAGCCTTTCACTCAGAAGAAATAACAAAATAAATATTTAAAAAAAAAACAAAAAAAAACAGAAGATAATAGAATTAAAATGTTAATTGAATAATAATGGCTTCTATTGTTACGCTGTTATGTTTATTTGTCGACAACACCGTCTGATTCGTTGGTCTCTTCTCATCTTTTTCTCTGTTTCTGTCTCTTTTTTTCTCTTTTGGTTTCTTCCCTTTGGTCATTTCTTTATTTTTTCATTTATTATTTTCTCTCTCTCAGTTTTTATTTTTCTTTATTCAATTTCTTTCTTTTTTTTTTTCTTTTTTTGATTATGATCGTAATTTTAATCTAAAGTTTCTTCATTAAGGAAATGAAGAAACCTTAGCAAACAATTACGATCAACTTTCTCGTCTTTCTTTCTTTCTTTCTTTCTTTCACTTATTTTTCTTGTTTTTTATTCAATTCCTTCCTTTCTTTCTTTCGTTCTTTCTTTTTAGTCATTTTACTTTTTTATTCAATGCATTTCTTTCTTGATAATTTTTCTTGTTTTTTTATTCAGTTCATTTCTTTCATTCATTCATTCATTCTTTCTTATTTATTTTATCTTTTTTATTTCATTTATTCTATTTTCGTTCATTCTTTCTTTCTTTCCTCCGGCTCATTTTACTAATCTTTTCAATTTCATTCATTGTATTTTCTTTCTGTTCATTTTTCTGTTGTTGTTTTTTTTTTTTTTTTTAGATATTCTATTCATATCTTTCATTCATTCATTCTTTTTTTTGTTTATCATTTTGTTTAGTCTTTTCCATTTCACTCATACATTTTTCTCATGTTTGCTCACTTTTTCTTTCGTCTTTTTTTTTTTTTTTGTTTCTTTCTAAGTGTTAATTTTTCTATTTCATTCATTCTTCTTCTTTTATTTACTTTCATTATTCTCACATTCTTCTTCATTTTCTTTTTGTGTATGTTTTCGTTTATATAATCATCCCGATTTTTCTTTCTTTCTTTCTTTCTTTCTTTCTTTCTTTCTTTCTGGTTTGTTCCTTTTCCGTCTGAGTCCTTTTGAAAATTCCATTTCTTTTTTCTTTTCGTGTTCATTTATTCCTTTTTTTTCGTTCTTTGTTCATCTTTCTCCCAAGTTATTCTTTCTTTCTTTCATTCAGTCTTTCTTTCTTTCTTTCTTTCTTTCTTTCTTTCTTTCTTTCTTTCTTATTCGTTCATTTTTAGATTTCATTCATTTATTTCTTCTTTTCAAATGCTTGTTTATTTTGTACCTTTTTGATGATATTCGTACATTTTCTTTTCGCCTCTTTGTCTAATTTTTAAAACGTTTTTCAGCCCCCAGTTCAAAAACTGTCCTTTATATATGTATATATACAGAGAGAGAGAGAGAGAGAGAGAGAGAGAGAGAGAGAGAGAGATTAGGACGTTAAATAAGTTCTCGCTGACTTTTCATGAAAAGTAATATTTTATTTTTCAAGATTAATAAGAGACATGTGACTGAAAGTATTCTCTATCGTTAGCTACTACTTTTCCCAATATTTCTGGCAGCGTTTGAATTCCCCATCGAAAAAAGGACGTCTTTTGGGGTTAATCACGATTCGACCCATTTCTTAGTATCTTCATCAGAATAAAAGTGCTGTTCAGCCAGGCCATCGATCGGAACAAGTGATAATCGGATGGGGCAATGTCTGGTGAATATGGCGACGGTGTAGGACTTCCTATTTTAGCGTTTCCAAGTGGGGTTTCACTTGTTTTGTAACATGTGCCCGAGCGTTACCACAGAGCAAAATCACTTTGTCACATCTCTGCTCGTATAGCAGCCATTTTTTCTTCAATGCTCAACTCAAACGCATCAGTTGTAGTCGATAGTGATCTCCCGCGATAGTTTCGGTCGGTTTGAACAGCTCATAATAAACTACACCCAGCTGATCCCTCTAAATGTGGAGAAGAAGCTTCGAACCATCGATGTTCGGCTTTGCCGACGATGTTAATGCATGGCTGGGCTTACCACACGATCTTCTTCTCTTAGAGTTATTGGAGTGTATCATCTTTTTATAGCTGTTCACGATACGATGGAAAGCACCTTCCTTTTTCTGCCGTTGAAGCAGCTGACAAGACGTCGACGTCTCTCGGCTTCAACTCGTTCTCAACGCCTTTGCTTTTGAATAATTCCTAATGCTTTCAAACGTTTCGAAACTGTGTGTTCAAGTCCTAATGATTCTGCAAGTTCAGCTTGTGCCTGACAGGAGTCTTTACGAAGAAATACCTTCAATTCTTCGTCGTTATCGTCGTAGGGAATGGACACGGCGACACGAGTTCAAATCCTGGACGAGACTGATTGCATTTCACATAGCACTAATACCATTGGGAAAGGTATGAATCCAATTATTCTCCTTCCAGCTATGGGTAAATAGTAGGACAGACTAGGTTCTTCAGCCTTGGTTAGGCAACTAGTCTAGGAGAAGGAAAACTCTGAATTCAAACCTGTTAAACTCCGCTTAAAAATTGACCTTGTGTCATATCTTGCCCGAGCGGAGGGGTTGGTAAATAGTACCTTCAATTCTTCGTTTTCAAACTTTTTCGGTGCGCCAGAGCATTCTTTATTTTCAACATCAAAATGATTATTTTTGAACCGTCAAAACCAATCTCTGCATGTTGTTTCCGACAGAGCGTGGTCGCCGTAAGTCTCAACAAGAATTCTGTGCGCTTCAGCAGCAGATTTCTTTTGAATAAAGTTGTGCAGTAAAATTTCCCCCAATACACTTTCCTTGTAACGAAATCTGACATGTTTAACGCAATGAAAAACAAAGTTGTTTACTCTTCGGCGAAATGACATTCACTGGATTTCAAGCTTGCTTATAAATGCGTTACCATCTGAAACTACACACATGCAGTTCTGGGAACGCCATCAGTTGGAAAACAGCGAGAACTTATTCAAGGTCCTATTACACACACACACACACACACACACACACACACACACACACACACATATATATATATATATATATTCTCTTTCAGCAGAACTTAGGATATGCTGACTGTATCCCCCGCAGAAAGTTAAGCCTCATCCTGAACAAAAAGGGATATCCTGGGAAGGGCATGGGACTGCATATGATAGAGAGACTTCAGTTCTGGAGATCTTGGAAGTGTAGAGAGCCCCTTCATTGTCATAACTCCCTGGTTCATTCTGATCCGCAGTGGTAGTACCTGTTAAAGTCCCATTCTCAGGTCAAATAGATCTCTTTAAAAATGATTCGTATTCAATAGGACTGTGTGCCAAAAAAAGCCTCTACAGAAACAACAACGTAAAAATGTAAATATGAACGTACAATTAACGCGATTCCCTAACTTCCCGGCATAAAATAACCCTGGACTGGTTGACATGCCGTTAATATATATATATATATATATATATATTAAACCTTTATATCACGCTGTACTTTTAAAAAAAGTCTCCACACCCTTTTCCCCTGACTCTTGTTTCCCATTATCCGATATCAAATTGATCTTACTCTTTAAAATGCTCCTTCGGTGTCATACACACCACGCCTCAACTTTTATTACACCACCCATCACAAGGTATTTTCTTTTTTTTTTCTTTTTTTAAACCACCTCTTCCACTCACAAACTGTTTACTCACACATGCGCAATGACTTCCGACATTTCACAAACAAGTTTTTAATGCTGGTGTATGTATTTATTAACCGTTAGATGTTTGCTCAGTAGCCGGGGGTAACACTGTGATTACACAGACTGTAACGAATGCATCTAAGTCTGAACCGCAGACCCCTATTTATCTACTTAGTATTTGAACCAGCTCTTTTTGTCTGTTCTTTAAAAAGGCACGAGTGTTAATAGATATGGTGTGTCTTATTTTTATTTCTTTGTTTTATTTCGAGCAAATAAAATCTGTTAATGTTGATAAGAGACAAACAATTCCAATGGTCAAATCAGATGAAAAGAAAAAAAAAACAATTGGAGTATGTATTTATTTTTGTGATAATAATCATATTAATGTTATTTCACAGATTTTCGGTTGTTTTCTTTCTTTTCTTTTCTGTTTTTTACTTCCCAAATCTCGTTTGTTTTTCGTTAACGTTTTGTCATAACTTTAGCACCTATTCCTATCACGAACCAACACACAAGCATTCATATCCCTAACGTTTGCACATAAGGATACAATGAATAATTATCTCCCTTATAACTTACATATCTGTTCGGACCCGTAGGGTGACACATTACAATATCAGAAACCCCTTCTCAATCACTTCTTTGAACAATGGGGACATTGATTCTGCCAGGGAACAGTAATGTTCCTCGGGAGAGTCAATGTATTTTTTAGATGAAGCATTAATAATCACCATCAGTATTCTTCTTCTTCTTCTTCTTCTTCTTCTTCTTCTTCTTCTTCTTCTTCTTCTTCTTATTATTATTATTATTATTATTATTATTATTATTATTACATTGATTAAATAGCATTATTCAAAAAGCCTACTTGACAAATGTAGGTAATATAGCCATTTGTCAATTTGGGGAGGCGTGCTTATTGTAACGATTATCGTCTCAGGGGATGGAATCGGTGACCCGAGTTCAAATCATGGATGAGGCCGTTTGAGTTTCTCTTCGTGCTAATGTCCTTAGAGAAGGCATGGATCCATCTGTTTTCCAACTAGTTATGGATAAATAATAGGACAGACTGGGTTCTTTAGCCTTGGTTAGGCAAACAGTCAAGAAGGTAAATTCTGAATTTAAACCAGCTGTAGTCCGATTAAAAATTAACAGTGTGTCACCAGCTGCTCGTGGCAGAGTGGCTGGGTAAATGCATACACTTGTAAAATAAGCCTTTTTCCATTTTGTGCCCCTTCTGCATACTGCTTGTTCACGGGACAATTGGTCAATAGTTTTAACTATTGGGACACATAAGCGTATTCTTTTGTTTAGTACCACAGGTATGTATATTGTATACATTAAACGTTGAATGTTCTTCAACGTGTAAATGAGTTTATCTTGTCCTTCCGTTCGTCGTGTTCAGTGTTAGTATATCACGGATATACCAATGTTAATATTGGTCCTTGGTGTGTGGGGATTTCACAAAATATCTTCCCTACCACCAAACATTCCAGTAATCATATCTCAAACACCTTCCTCCGTATAAACAGCGGTATAGAGCCCCGTAGTCGCCAGGTGTTCAGGAGCACTTTCATTTGTGTGTGTGTGTGTGTAAGAGAGAAAGAGAGGGAGGAGAGAGAGAGAGGAAGGAGAGAGAGAGAGGGGGGAAAGAGAGAAGGAGAGAGAGGGGGGAAGAGAGAAGGAGGGAGAGGTGGGGAGTTTATGGCGGCAAGTATGCTCGTGCAGTAAAAGAAAAGAATGACAGTGCACGTGGGTCATTCAATAAATGAGGTGAAATATTTTCAAAGAAGTTGGTAATGGGAAGCACTATTTACAACAGCACCCTTTTTCAAGGAAATCAATAGTGATGGACCCCTTCATGTCTCAGAAGACTGTCAGCATCACTTTCTTTACGGACTGCTGCACTTGGAACTTTTACTTCATCGTTGAATCACTGTATTTTCACTCCATGGACAATCTTTTCGACTCAGGATCGTCGTGGCAAATCCAAGTTTGGGTCATTTGTAAAAACGTTTGACTAAAACATGCTTCTTCGTACACATCATACATTCTTCGAAAAATTTTACACGATTTGCACCTTTCAGGCAGCAAAAAATTTGATAACAGACCTCTGTTTTAGTCTGCAGCTCTCTGTTTGATTTGCTGCCATTTTTAATAGCCTTAGAAGAAATACTTTGGCGAGATTAAAATAATTTTTGCAATAAACCACTTCTTTACCAACTGAATCACACTAATATATATATATATATATATATATATATGTGTGTGTGTGTGTGTGTGTGTGTGTGTGTGTGCATGTGTGTGTGTGCATGTGTGTGTGCCCATTGTGGTATTGATAAATGCATAGAATAAGTGCTTTAGAACGAACCTGAACCCGAAATACATATATCAATATTTAATGAGCTAAGACCTACTCAAAGTCATGTAGAGCACTCAGTGAGTATCAAATTTACTATAGTCGTAATGATCTGTATAATTAGCTTTCTTTCTAAACATTATTCCACACAAAACTTCTTCCTTGCAGTGTGTTCTGTTGTAAGTTTTGGTAAGCATAGAATCACATCTTTATTTCCAGGACTCCTAGGCCCACTCTGTTTATCTGATAGATAGATAGATAGATATGAATTTGTTGAGATAAGTGGATTGATAAGAAGAGGTTGAGATTGATTGATAGATAGACAGATAAATTCTCAACTACGAGACAAATAGATCTGTTTGGGATAATGAAGTGTTCACTTGTTTAAAACGATTGTGAAGATATGTTTTTGTACAGTATATAACAGGTTGGTTGGTTGGTTGGTTGGTTTGTTTTACGGTATCTCAACCCTTTTCGGGTCATTTAACGCCAAATTAGATTTCAAACAATTCAGTTTAGTATAAGTATAGTTTTTGTTTACAAACAGTTAAATGTCAAAACAATTCAGTTAAATGTCAAAAAAGTTCTATTTCAAACAATTCAGTTTAGCATAAGTACACAGTTTAGTTATATTTAAAAACAGTTCTATTTCAAACAGTTCAGTCTAGAATAAGTACGCAGTTTTAATGTCAAAAACAGTTCTATTTCAAACAATTCAGTTTCGCATAAGTACACAGTTTAGATCTATCTGAACCATAGATCAGTCCCTATCAGGCGCAACCACTCCGGGCAAGAGTGAACCTGGGAGCGATGGCGATGAAGGGGTACTCCGCATACCCCAAACCTCTGGTATTACTGGCACCTCACTAAGAGATTGTTTGGTGTCATATTCAGGACACTCATCGGTGGAAGGAGGTCTTACCACTCTGCAGAGAAGCAGTTGCTGTATTGTACAGCCCCAGCCAACTGGGTAATACACAGAGTTAAATGTAAAAACAGTTTTATTTCAAACAATTCAGTTTCGCATTAGTACGCAGTCAGTATATTTTACAGCCCCAGCCGACAGGGAAAGTATATAACAGGAGATCATAATATATATATATATATATATATATATATATAAAAGTAAAGTTGGCGACCGTAGTCGAGAGCGACCAAAAGGCTCACTTTTCAATATCTACTACATCGACGTGTGGGCACCTCTGGTGGTGTAATGGTTAGCAAGTTAGACTAGCAAACCTACACGAGTGAGTTCGAGTCTCATTGGGTGCCCCATTCATTTGGCCTTGTGCTAAATCGAAGTAAAGACCTTCGTAAATTACTACTACATCGACGTGTAAGGAAGGGCGCTACTCCTTTCCCTAGATTGCTCCACTTTACCCTTGATACGTACCTTATATTGTTGAGTGTTGAGCAAGGAGGTATCAAGTACCATTTTTAAAGTCTTTGTTATGACGCGACCTGGGATTGAACCCAGGTCTCCCGAATCATTGGCGAACACTCTACCCTCTAGGGCAATAAGAAAAGTTTTTATATAAAAAATGTATTTAATGATATTATGGCAAAGCAGGTACCAAAAAGTATTTGAAATATGGATATTAGAAGTCCATTACCTTAAATATCATCTAGTTTGCACAATAATCAGAGAAAAGTGGCTAATCAAGCGTGTGTATATATATATATATAAAGATTGTGTGGTATGTATAGAATTTAAACGGTGCTTTTAAAAGCGTGTGTATATTAACATTAATAAAATACTTTAAAATCGATTAAAATCTTTTAAAATTCTTAAAAAGGAGACCCTTTGTTTTATTCATGTCTCTTCAGAGAATTTAAACTGTGACAACTAAGTTTATGCATGAGGAATTAGATTTAGAGTAGTAACCATCGAAAAAGCATGGGTGCAGGAGAAAGAAAATAGATTGAAAAAAGAATTACCGTAAGCCTGAAAAATTGGCGTGGGTAATAAGATTTTCTTCCCGTGGTACAATAAGATTATTAAATAAAAGTAGTGAATACACAATGTAGTTTGGTATTTTGTCATGAGGATGGCATGAAGTATTGCCGAATGTAATTCGTTACTTGATGTCTCCAACATGGTAAACATAGTGGAGTTATATGCGGTTGCGAAGGGCGGATTTTCCAATAAGTGGTGGATGATGAATTTTGATTGCTCGATGCTGCAGTACAGTCTAAAGTATTTGTACGGATATAAGAGGGAATGTGCTAGTTCATTCTAACAGCTAATCTGAGTAGTGCGACCAATGTAGTAAACATCACAGTTGCACAAAAAATTTGTAAATAAGAAAGCTTTTTTGAAAAATAGTGACACTGTCTTTCAGTTTAGGAGGAAACAGACACAACCTGAAGCTAATGTCATCTCCTTTATAAGCTTGGGCTTTTTTGCAATATTCTATTTTACTACGGGAGATTTGCCCGTTGCATCTTTCATTTATAATATATACTTGGATAATGTTGTACTGATGGTACTACCTGCTAGAAAAGCTGAGTGGTGGTCCTCGTGACGTAGCGGCTAACGAGCGACACTCTAGTAAGCGAGTTCGAACTCCAGTCGCGCTAATAAATTCACTTTCGAACTATCACCTTTGGAAAATATATGAATCTTCTTATCCCACAAGTTATGGATTAAATGGCACCACTACTGTTTTTTTTACAAGGTTGGTTTTGGCATTAAATAGCTCACGAAGGTTTATGAAAATTTATTTCTAACAAAGAAACAAACCGACTACGTGTGGCACTTAATTTTGGCCAGAGTGGAAAAGACAGAAGTAACCCCGGACAATACGGCACCACAAAGCTACCTCCCACTATTTGTCGAAAAATACTATTGGGCCCTCAGTACGAACTTGGGTGCCAGACTGTCAAGGTGAGAAAAATTTAGCCAGTAAACAAGTTCGTTACTAGCTTCTTGAAAAGCCGATAAGTATTCAAACAGGCAAGAAGCTTCCCGAGAAATAAAATTAAAATCAAACGAAATTCTACCAAGTTAAACAAAGGATGAAAATTCAAAACGAGAATTCTACTGAAAAAAAAAAACTTTCAGAAAACTCAAAATTAAATAAAAACGGAAACTTTTCGACGAAACTAAAAAGAAAAAAAAATACTCAAATTCAAAGAACTTTGTTTCGCGGACACTCTCTTAGATAGGTTCCCGTAAATTACACTAAAATTTGCAACACTTTATCTTTTCTATCCCTTTCTTTCTTGTTTCTTTTTGCATAAAATTCCTTTCTAAAACTTTATTGTATGTGTTATCTTTTCGAATCAGTGTCCGAACTAGAAAGTTGCGGAACTTACCGGAACTTACCATTTAAAACTAAAGCCCCCTAAAAACATTACTCAGTTAAATACTAAATTGGATTTAGTGTCATGAAATGAGATTCTTCATGTTGCAATGAAAATATGATTGGGAAGATGGGACTTTTAATATACCAGAAAATTCTAACTTCATTGCACTGATACATCGGGGAACATTTAAATCGAGTCAATAACAAAGTTGGTTTTTCGAAAAGGGAATATGTTGCGAAACCTGACTAGTAAGTGGCCATAGATACTCAGAGTTAAAATGATGAAATAATACCGCTTTGGATTTGTAGAGACATCAAGACGGTTCAATTTGCTGATGTTCTTGAAAGTTTTGAGTGTGAATCTGACGGATATAATGATAACGACCATGGAGATTTGAATAAAATGTCAGCCGATTCTGAGGAAGATTTTTACCCAGATAATTACTAGAGTATATCATTCGGTAAATATCGATACATTTTTCAATAAAAAAACAAAATTATGAACCCAACATTAAATCTAATTATAGAACTGTACATTTCCGTAATTGGCTGTTTTATTGATTATAACTATTAATATACTTTAAGATAATTTATGTGTATCCTATTAGTACATTATTATTCCTTACTTCGATGATTTATCCAATTAACTTTTTGTTTAATTTCATGTGTTTGTGGTATTGGAAATTTGTGTCGTTTTTTTTTTATATTGATTACTATTGTTTTATAATCACCCATTTGATAACATTATCAATAATATAGTTTATTAGCCATGAAAAAAATTATAATACAGCTATCTTCATCAGACAAAATTATACCGAGTTTACAAATAGAATGCATGAAATATGTGCTCGACGCTCTTATGGCAGAGCAAGTATAAAACCTATAAATCATAGACAAAATAAGTCTGCTACTTAAGTTTCATGTTTTATATATATATATATATATATATATATATATATATATATATATATGCACGTATTTAAAGAGAAGGAGGGAGAGGAAGAGAGAAAAAATGTACAGACTGAAAAAATAGATATGGATGGAATGAGATAGATAATGTTGTACTGATGGTACTACCTGCTAGATAGATAGATATGTTTCATGTCTATCTATACATCTGCATATTTCACTCTGTTCGTATGTTGCCCAGTTGGCTGGGGTTGTAGAATACACCGACTGCACCTCTGCAGAGAGGAAAGACCCCCCACCCCCACCCAACGAGTGTCCAAGATATGACACTAAACAATCTAATGATGAGGTTCCAGTGATGCTGAGGGTTTTAGGGGTGCGGAGCACCCCTTCATTGCCATTGCTCCCAGGTCCACTTTGACCCAGAATGGTAGCATCTGATAGGGCCCTATCAGTTAGTTGAATAGAACTAAACTGCATACTTATTCTAAACTGAATTGTTTGAATAAGAACTGTTTGACTAAACTGAATAGCTTGAAATAGAAATGTTTTTGACAATTAAACTGCATGCTTAACTTGCATAAAAATGGATTCGGCGTCAAATAATCTACAAAGGTTGATATGCTATAAAAACCCTACCAACCAACCAACCAACCAATCTGTTCTTACGAATGTCAAATCTGTTTATTTGAATGCATATAAGTATATTTGTCTGTTCGAATCTTCGTATGAAGAGGGACAGACTGAAACAGATCCATAGAGAGTCCACAATGAAAGTCTCTATTTGAAATGGTGACCTTTCTTTAGGTTCAGTTTCAATTAATTGTGAGAAAATTTATAATTTCGACCAAATCCGACTGGTTAGATACTTGAAAGATTCGGGATAAGCAAGTGGTATAAACATTTAGCTTTCAAGCGATTGATCATATCCTTCGCGATGAACTTTATTTTACGTAGTCTCTCTCTCTCTCTCTCTCTCTCTCTCTCTCTCTCTCTCTGCCTTTTTCTTTGCGAAGTACTTTTCTCTCTATCTCATTCGAGTGCACCCTTCTGTCTCTAATAATATATATAAATATATATAACTTTCAAGCTATGAACTTTTTTCTCTAAATCTATCTGGATATCTCTCAATTTAAATATCTCTCTCTATAAATATATGTGTGTGTCTATCTCTCTCTTTGAGTGCTTCTCATTCTATCTCTCTCTTTATATATATATATATATATATAATATTCCTATCTTTCTGAATGCCTCTTCCCTCCCTTTCTATCTATCTATCTATCTATCTATCTAAATGCTTCTATCTCTATCAATTTGTGTTCAACTTTTTAATTTTTTGTATATTAGTCTCTGTCTCTATCTCTGTCTGTCTGTCTCATGCAAATTGACGCGCAACCGATTTCCTGGCAATCCCAGCAATCAGCTCAACCAAAAAACATCGACCAAGCCGACCTTTCAACCCTCATCCACTCGTCTGTGCGTCTGTCTGCCAATACGGCACTCCACTCCACTGTTAGGGTTCTCATCATCAGCTGTTTTAGAAACAACACAGAAAACGTCTTTCAGCCCAGTTTTTAACCTTCTCTGAAACGATGATGACGTCATTGATACGTCATCTTTGCCACTAACTGCCGTTTCGTAACGTCAGTTTCATGCCGCGAAGGATTCTTTCTTATAAGAAAAAGAAAATAAAATATAAAACAACAACAAAAGAACCCCCAAACAAATAAAGAAAACAAGAAAACACTTTATTTCGCTATTTTAAAAGAAAAGAAAAAAGTTTCTCATGGAATCCGATTCTCTTTTGTACGTTAGAAATAGGTTATCCATTCTGAAGATGTTGCTGTGAACCGGTGAAAAATCACCACCTTGAAGTCAGCTCTCTCTCTCTCTCTCTCTCCCCCCACCACACACACCATCTCCTCTCTCTCTCTTCCTATCTCTCCACCCAATTCTCCCTTCTCTCTCTTCCTATCTCCCCATACATATATTCCTGTTTGTAAATATTTATAAATCTACTACACACCTACATTGTGCATAACGTTTCCAGCATTCCTCAAAACACACTGACTTAAATATAATAGATTATCTTACTACTTACAGATCCACTTATGGTACGTGTCGAACAAGGGATCGCATTACTTGTTGAGTATTCCAGCACGGGAACGTTTTCCGGAGAAAATATCACCTATCTGTTCAGATTTATCGAACACACACACACACACACACACACACACACACACATATATATATATATATATATAGATGTTAGGGTATTACATTAGGGCGTTACATAACATTTACACACACACACACACACACACACACACACACACACACACACACACACACACACACATATATATATATATATTTTGAGGAGTGTATATTTAGGCAGCAAGTTATTATGCAAGCAAGTTTTGTTACGGACGATGGAACACTTTATTATTTTTAATTTTATTTTTTCAAGACTCCTTCTTATTTTTCTTATGTTGGGATTTAGATGATAATGGAATGGTCCCATATATTCTGCCCAAGCGCTTTCGACCATACTTTTGGTCGTCATCAGGGGTAGTGTAGTTTTGACTTGCTGTTGAGTTTTTGCTGTTTCAATAATTGGTAGTGTTTTGATTTGAAATTGTTGGTTGGAACGTTTTCAGCGTTTTGTTTTAAAACGTTCGGTTGGATAAAGGTTTACTAATAGAGTTAGTGATTTTAAGTTATTAAAAATATTTAATATGTTGATGCTTCTGTTAAATGCTATTTTATTTATGTTTGGTTTTTAATTTTTATGCATATTGCTTCTAGGATTTGTAATCGTTTTTTATTATTTTTTTATATATAATCATTGTATCATCTGTGAGAATCTTACATCGGAAGATGTAAGTTAGTGCTATTGTTATGTTTTATAATTAAATGTTGTTTTATGGCGCTATTTTCAGAAAGGTGGTAAGACAACGGGATAACGTTGTGGTTGTATTGCCAATGTAAGAATAATTTTTGTTTTTCTGGAGGCACTCTTGAAATGAACATATAAATTTATAAACTACATTGGCTTGGTTTAGGTGTATTTTAGTGGAATTGGTATTATTCTTAACGATAAGGATTGATGTTTTAAATTTAGTGTAGTAGATGATAAGTTTTATTTGCTTTTGATTTTTGATAGGTTTAATATGTTTTTTTATGATGTTGGTTATTGCTTGTTGGTCTAATTTGTAGTGATAGTGCATTGAAGATATAGTTTTATTTGTTGATCAACTAGTTTATTAGGTAAATTTTTATTAATAAAGGTTTGCTTTATGTTGGTAAGTTCTTTGTAAAATATTGTCTGAGACGAGGAAATGTAAAATGCTCTATGAATTAAGTTTTTTTATAATTGCTATTTTATTTTTTGTGGGGACATTCACTGTGGCAAAAAAAAACAAACAAAAACACAGAAGACTTCATAAGTGTATAGAGAAAAAGTTAGACGGGAATTGCACAAGAATGCTACAAGTCATATTGAACAAATCCTGGAAGCAACATCCCACAAAGCAGTAACTGTACGGTCACCTACCTCCCATCATCCAAAGAAAACGGACAAGACACGCGGGATATTGCTGGAGAAGTAAGAACGAACTCATAAGCGATGTTATTTTGTGGATCCC
The DNA here is from genome assembly GCA_963585895.1 of Sepioteuthis lessoniana. Taxonomy (NCBI): domain Eukaryota; kingdom Metazoa; phylum Mollusca; class Cephalopoda; order Myopsida; family Loliginidae; genus Sepioteuthis; species Sepioteuthis lessoniana. The sequence continues at coordinate 47,731,912 of OY757912.1, forward strand.
TTCACAAAGATGTGCAAATGTTGGACGACCGATAAGAGCCTATCAACAACAACCCTGTATGGACACAGGATGTAGTGGAAGAAAATAATGGATAGTAATCCGACAATTTGGGAAGAAAAATTGGCAACAAGTAATCCAAATAGAAAGGAAAGATTTATTGAGAAACAAAGTCGACACTATAGCGTTTCGGTTCTGCTGAACCATCATCAGGGCTATGAGGGGTTATATTAGTGATGTTAAGTATAGATGGATGTATAAAAAGTGTCAAAATATATAAAAATTTGGAAAAGTTGTATAACAAGAAAAGTTGGCAGTTTATTACAAGAAAAATTGTTCGTTTACTCAATCAATAAGCATTCGTTTCTTTAAAATACGTCACCTGATATTAGAAACATTGTGTAGAATCCATGTTCCATTAGTTCATCGAGAGATTTCAAATCATTCCACGTTTTCGACGAAATTCAAATCATATAAATCTGTATTTTTTTATATTAATGCATATGCCTAGGAAAATCCTAAAATATGAATATAAGCTTCAAGGCACAGACTTATGTCATCTGAGAAAATGTTGAGATGAACGAAAAACGCTGGACATTCTCCCACTCGAATATCTCACATCAACAACATCAAGATGTTTCGTAGATGCATAGACCTACTCAAAAACAAGAAGACTTCTATAACCAACTTTACACAAGAAAAATCACTCCTACCTGAATGTCCAGCGTTTTTCGTTCTTACCGACTGCTACTTAACCCGAACTGGGAGAGGGAGGCATTAGCATCAGGTATTCTTTACTTGGGGTCCCTTGTAGTAGGAGAATTTTTTTCTTTTATTTGCATACCTTCAGGAGGTTTATTATGGAGGACAAGACTGAAGCAATTAGGACACTTAGTACTGTGTGCCCACATTATTGTAGGGAGATCCCGGCCTTATTTTTTGTCTAGTTGGAGTCAGAGTGCGAAATTATAAGTATAAGTAGCCAAAAAGGAAAATTCCATTTGGCGGTCTCCGGTTGCCTCATGAGGCAATGCTAGAGGTGAGACAAATGATATTCTCACCACGTAAGAAAAAACCTTACACTAAACTGAAGGACGAGCCCATAATGAGAACGTCGACGTCTCAGCAAAAAAAAAGCTATCTTAGCTTCTTCATGAGGAGAAATTAGGAGACAGCACCCCGTAGCAGTTTCTGCGAAGACTATAACATTTAGCGAGAGAGGGCAAAAAAGATGGACTAATCCGCCGTATTTTCCTTTAACGCCTCCCGGCGGAATACCATAATATCCTGGTGGCTGTAGGTGCAGTGACACACATTGAGATGTTGGCTAACATAGCAGATAATATTGCTGACCTAACTTCTCATAGCACGGTTTCGATTGGGAAAATGCGAACACTAGAATTGGCAGACTCAATAGAAAATATCCTGGAAGGATTAAGTTCCTAATGATCTAGATAGAAAAGCAGCAGGACAAAAGAGCACATCCCACTCAAAGAACAAAGGTATAGCAAGGAGTAGTAGCAAGGCTCTCATGTGTCGCTTACCTAAGAAATTCGGGGATAAGGCACATCACTGTAGTCCGCCCTGTTCATTTAATGAGAAGCAGGGAACAGTCTTAGCCGGCAACCGGAGGTTACTCGATGTAGTGGTGATAATAGAATTAGTCGTCTATCATTTGTGCGTGACCATACCACTAGTATACCCTTCCTAGTAGACAGTAGGGCACAAATATCTGTTATGTTATCCCTGCTACTGGGACAGATAAAAAGAAAGGTCTCATAAATTTACCCTTCAGGCTGTTAACAAGTGTTTCGTTAAGAAATACGGCCATTTCGCCCATATTTTGTGATTGCTGACGAGGAGAAAGCCATATTGGCTGAAGATTTTTTACACAAATATGACCTTCTCGTGGATATTAACAGGTGCTGTCTGGTGGACACTGTGACGAGCATCGTCTGTGTCGGTGTGCAAAGGATTTTTCTTATCCTCTTCAATGGCTAACATGGAAGAGAATCCAATATTGTGCAAACTTTAAAAAATTGCAAACATTACCAAACACAAGGAGACTCTGCCTCACTCTATAACCTACTCTATAACTACCAACGGCCCCTCTGTTCATAACCAACCCTGTCGACTTGCGCCAGAAAAATTAAGTGTAGCTAAAGCCGAATTTACACAAATGATAGAACTAAATATTATCCGTCCATCAAAGAGCAATTGGACGCCACCTTAATACCTGGTGTTAAGTGGACGCCAAGTGATGGCATTTGGCGCACGTGTAGCGATTATAGAGCACTCAACTCTGCCATTAAACCTTACCGTTACCCTATTCCTCATATTCATGATGTAACGGCTATAATTCAGGATAGGTCTGTTTTTACTAAATTAGACATTATCAGCGCCTACCATCAAATTCCTGTAGAACCCCGACATTTGGGTTCTTTGAATTCCTACGCGTACCTTTTGGCTTAAGAAACGCGGCGCAGTCATTTCAAAGATTTGTCAACCACGTATTACTTATTTCATTTGTATCTATGTGGATGATGTCTTGATAGCTTGTTTGTCAATAGACAAACGTATTAAGCAAATGCAGTTCGTTTTTGAGCGCGTCGAAAAATTTGAGTTGTTATCAACCCAGTCAAATGTGAATTTGGGAAGTCAGAAATAAATTTCTTTGGACACAACATATATTCAGCGGGAATTTCTCCTTCCTCTTCTAAGGTAGAAGCCATCGAAATTTTTCCCGTGCCAGACACGATGAGGAAGCTAAGATAGTTTTTAGGCATGATAAATTTTCATACAAAATTCCTCCCCTAGTGTGTGCAGGTGGTAAAACCTTTGACAGACATTTTGACTGATGTAAAAAATTCTGCCCCTGCCTTAACAGCATTTTAAAAAATTAAAAAGATATTGTTCCAGGTTGTAAAATTGTCGCATGTTGTTCCAGACAACCAGTTGTATTTGGCGGTTGACGCATCTTCTATTGGTGTAGGTGCTGTTCAACTTCAGAAAATGGGTGACCAGTGGGTGACTTCTCGCTGTGTATTCGGTCGTTAGCAAATTTTGACATTTGTTGGAGGGGCGGACTTTCTATATATTGACCGACCATAAACCCTTTGCTGGGCGCCTTCCAGTCAAGCTCGGACAAGTACTCACCCCTTGAAACAAGACCTCAGAATTATCTGTTACAATTCACTTAAGATATCCATTTTATAAAAAGGAGTGAAAACATACCTGCAGACACCTTGTCTCTTCTGCTAGAAAGGTTTACGTCAAGGATGGCGGACTTGACACGCAATTCTCCTGCGCAGAATCAATGGCCCGCATACGTGCCTAAACTTTTGCAAACCTGCACATACGTATTTGTGCAGGATTTAGCCAAGACCAACACATTGCAGCCTTCATAGAGAAAACCCTTTTATTTACTCTCGCCCTCTTATTTCCAAGTCCTCCAGTCCCTGTATCAACCCTTTGGTGACTGTACCAAATGCTCCAATTGCAATTGGTATCACTATCACTTTCATGTTCCACAGTTTTTCAATCTCCAAGAAAGGTTCAGGTACTTATCTTTCTTTTCACTTTCTTTCTTCTTCTAGGTCTGGTCGTCCGGCCAACATTAAATGATTCGCTGCTATCTCAGAACTCTTGAGGAGTTTGTGCGTCTCATTCTTCAGGACAGATCCAGGGTTGTGCGTATAACATTTATTTCTATGATCAAATTTCAATTTCTTGCACAATTTCCAGTAGTTCCCCTTGCCTACCCAGTCGTATCTCGACATATACTCTTTTTATTCTAATTTGCTGCATTCGTTTATTATGTTATGATTGTTTCATCTCTTTCACCACATAACCTACATTTGCTATTTTGTTGCGTCTTATCTATTCTTGCTTTGATACAACTGGTTCTTATGGCGTTGTTTTGAGCTGCTATTAGAAAAGATTTAGTTTCTCTCTTAAATTTTCGATTTTCAAGTCACGTTCAAGTTTTCTCGTGAAAGATGTCGCTTGTTAGTCGCTTACAATTGCTTTTCTTCCCCTGTTTTATTATTATTATTACTCCTTGAGAATTTTTCACATCAGTGTCAGCTGATGGTCTTTCATTGGAGTCTGAATGACAACGACCCCCCTCAAGTCTCCAGGGCTCTTCTCAATATTCTGGCTGATCTCAGAAATGCTGTAGTTTGAATTGTCTCTACTCGTCCTCTTATTTCTAAGTCTTCTAGTCCTTTTACCAATCCTTTGGTGACTATACCAAGAGCATCAACTACAATTGGTCCAACCTTCACTTTTATGTTCCACAGTTTTTCAATTCCCTAGCAAGATCCAGGTATTTATCCTTCTTTTCACTTTCTTTCAACTTTACTCTGTGGTCAGTCAGGATAGCAAAGTCCACAATTTTTCAAGTTCTTTTTTTGTTGTTGATTATAATAAGGTCTGGTTGTCTTAGAGGAGTTTGTGTGTCTCATTATTCAGGACAAATTCTGGGTTGTACATATACCATTTGTTCGGGTCAAATTTCAATTTTTGCACAGTCCCAGAGGATCACCTTACCCTCCCAATCGTGTCTAGTCTTATACTCTTTCTGTGCTAATTTGCTGCGCTCACTTATCAGATTGATCTTTTCGTCTCTATCCACATGATATACATTTGCTATTTTGTGGCATCTTATCAAATCTTGCTTTGATAGAGTTGGTCTTTATGGCGTTTTTTTTTTGTGCTGCTATTGGGAAAGATTCAGTTTCTCTCTTAAGGTTTCCTTTTCTTAGCCATGTCCACGTTTTCTCGTGTGAGATGTCGCTTATTAGTCGCTTAAATCGCCTATAGATTTGTTTTTCTTCCCATTTTTGTTTTCTGGTTATTTCCGGTATGCTGGTCCTCGTGTCGTCCGTATTGTTTCTGGTGGCTGTGATCAGTCTTTCTCGCACTTTTCTATTTAGTCTTCGAGTCGTTGTCTCGACGCGTCAACGATGTCTTCAATGCTGGCAAGTCCTCTTCCTCCCTCTTTTCTTGATACATATAGTCTGTCAACGTCATCTCTGGGATGTAATGCCTTATGCATGTTCTTTGGTCTATTTGTTTAAGGTCTTCTCTGGTTCACTTCAAGAATGGTCTCGAGTATCTTACAACGGGGACAGTCCAGCTATTTATTCCTTTGATAAGGTCCCTGCTATATAGTTTTCTCTCGAGTAACTTTCTGGTTCTCCCGAGATACTCTTTTTAAATTTTTTCTCTCATCTCCACTTATTTTATGGTGTCAACTTCCAATATTCCCAAATAGTTATAGGTTTCCTTTTCTTCGGGCGTTCTGATTTTTTCTTCTACCAGTTCGATTCCTTCTGTCATGTTTCGTTTCCCGCTTTCTAGCATGGCGCATTTTTCTAAGTCAAATTCCATTTCTATATCTTGACTGTATATTCCCTCTGTCTGTATTAGGGTTTCCAATTTTTTTTCGTTTTGCCAAACAATTTGATGTCGTCCATGTACATTAAATGGTTTATCTTTTCTTGCGATTTACTAAGTTTGTATCCAGTGGTGCATTTCCTAAGAATGTGATTGAGCGGCATCATCGCTTTTTCTAACAGTAATGGTAATAGTACATCTCCCTGGAATATGCCTCTCTGGGTCTTTAACTCTGCAAAGCTTTTTCCTCTTACTATCAACTCCACTTTCAAGGTTTCCATGGTCTTCTCGATAAACTCTATGACTTCTTCGGGTATTTCATATATTTTGAAACAGTGTAATATCCAGATTTGGGGGATCATATTGTTATCTTCTTGTAGTCAATCCTGACCATAGCTAGATTTTTCCCTCTTTTTTCTCTCTCTATTTTTATTATTATTATTATTCCTTGCGAATTTTTCACACCAGCGTTAGCTGATGGTCTTTCACTGGAGTCTGAGAGACAGCAAGTTTCCTCAAGTCTCCTGGACTATTTTCTTTATTCTGGCCGATCTCAACAAATCTGTTGTTTGGATGGTCTCTACTCGTCCTCCGATTCCTAAATCTTTCAGTCTCCTTACTAAGCCTTTATAGATCGTTTCGAGCGCTCCAATTATAATTGGTATCAATTTTACTCTCATGTTACATCGCTTTTTAGTTCTCTGATCTGGTAGAAGTTCTTGTTTCTCTTTTCGTCTTCTTTGGTTTTCTCTTAAAAGTCTGCAGGGACGACAAAGTCCATCATTCGGCACATTCCCTATTTTTTTTTTTTTTTTTTTTTTTTTTTTTTTTTTGTTATCTATCACTAGACCTGGTCTTCTGGCCGGGAATCAGTAATTTGTTTCGATCTCAAAATCCTAAAGAATTTTGTGCATCTCATTCTTCAGGACAGATTCTGGTTTATGCATAAACCATTTGTTCGTATGGTCAAATTTCAATTTCTTTCACAATTCCCATTGGATCACCTTGTCCACCCAATCATGTCTAGCCTTATACTCTTTCTGTGCTAATTTGCAGCATTTGCTTATTATGTAATAAATCGTTTCGTCTCTATCACCACATAACCTAAACTTGCTATTTTGTGGCGTCTTATCTATTTTCGCTTTATCATAGTTGGTTCTTATAGCGTTATTTTGTGCTGCTATGAGAAGAGATTCAGTTTCTAAGGTTTCCTTTTCTTAGCAATGTCCAAGGTTTCTCGTGTGATATTTCGCCAGTTTGTCGTCTGAAATATCCATACAGTTATTATTACTTTTGTTAAGAGGATACACTCTAATCTGAGACAGAAATACAAAAGAGTGATTCTTTTATTCTAAGTTTGGTTTGGTTTCCTTGGTGTCAGCTTCCAATATTCTCAAGTAGTTGTAGATTTCCTTTTCTCTGAGCGTTTTGATTTAAAGTATATCAACCTTTGTTGGCTTATTTAATGTCGAACTCAATCTTTTTTTGCGAGCAATTACATGATTTTCATCATCATCATCATATCGTGCTGGCAGCACGGATATCCCTGACCCTCTCTCGCCACTCCTCCCTATCGTTCATCGCCCTAGGCAGGTCTTCAGGACAACATCCTGTATCCTCACACAGCTGCTGAATGTACGTTCGTGCTGGTCGTCCTGCTTTTGCGCGGCCGTGTGTGGGGATCCATAAGAGTACATCTCTTATGAGTTCATCTCTGCTTCTCCAGCAATGTCCTGCATGTCTGGTTCGCCTAACTTGAATAGATTTCGTGATAGGGGGCAGGTGGCCGTACAGTTGGTGTCTTGTGGGGTGCCGCTGCCAGGACTTGTTGAGGATTGCACGCAGCATTCTTGTGTAATTGCCATCTAGTTTCTTCTCGAGCCGTCTTGTTAGCGTCCATGTAGTGCATCCATATAGCAGTATCGATGTGACCGCTGCCTGGAAGAAACTGCGTTTCATTTTATCGGTCAGGTCCGACTTCCATATAGTCGATAGCCTATTGATAGCTGTCCATGCTTTCGTTAACCTCGTTTCGATGTCCTTTTCGGGTGATTCGACGCTGCTTCCTAGGTACGTGAATTTGTCTACTAGTTTAAGAGGGGTTCCTTCTAGAGTGGAGATGTCCCCCGTTTGGTTATAGCACATATATTCCGTTTTGTGTGCATTAACATGGAGGCCTATGCTTGCTGCTGCTCGTTCCAGGCTATGCAGAAGTGTTTCGGCTTGGTCAGGTGTATTTGCCAGTATCGCTATGTCATCGGCGTAGTCGGCGTCGGTAATTGTTGTTGCGGGATATCTTCTGCTTCTTTTCTTCGTCAGTTCGAAGCCATTCTCTTTGATTTTGTCAATCGATGTTCTAAGTACGTAGTCTAGACAAATGATAAAGAGATACGGAGCCAGCGTGTCCCCTTGTAGTACTCCTGCTACAATGTCGAAGTATTCTGTGTCTCCATCTGGTGATCGTACTTTTACTTTAGTGTTTCTATAGAGAATCGTTATTGCCGCTACGGTTTCTTTAGGTATGCCGTACGCTAGTAGGATTTGTTCCATCTTTCCTCTGTGAATGGAGTCGAAAGCCTTGGTAAAGTCGACAAATATTAATGTCGCTTGTAGGTTCTTTGCCCGTACACCTTCAAGGATTCTGCGGATGGTTAGTATTTGTGAGGTCGTAGATCTATTTCTTCGGAAGCCATTTTGGTTTTTTCTAAGTATGTTGTCGATTTTGGGTTCTATGCGGTTTCGTAGTAGGGCATTGTAGATTTTGGCAGCTATGGATGTAAGTGTTATGCCTCGGTAGTTTTTGGCTAATCCGAGGTCCCCCTTTTTAGGGAAGGGGAGTATGCATCCCTTCGTCCATCTATCTATCGGATTTTGATTGTATACTGCGTTGCAGTGTCGGAGCAGTATGTCGTCGAATTGTCTGGTCTTCCATACTTCCGGGGGAATTTCGTCCAGTCCTGCAGCTTTCCTATTTTTAATTTTTCTGAGAACCGAGTCGAGTTCTCCTTGTGTGAACGGTCCAAGTTTAATGTCTAATTGTTTGCTAATTATTCTGGTGATTGGTTCATGCGTTATTTTTGGTGGGTTTCCAAGTAAGTTTTCGAAGTGCTGTTTCCACAGTTTTATTCTTTCTTGTTGGTTTGCTGCTTTAAGTTTTGCTTTGGCTGTGCTCTTTCTTCTGCTCACTTCGTTTATTGTTTGCCAGGCAATTCTAGATTGTCTATCTTCTACCGAGTCTCTGATCTTATCTATCTGATTTTGAATGTATTCTGTCTGTTCCTTTATATATATGCCTGCTAATTGATTTTGTGCCGTTTTTAGTTTTAAGGCATTTGTGTTTGTTGGGTTTTTTCGATAGTTTTTGGAGGCTGTTTTCACTAGTGCACGTTTTTCTCTCACCGCTAAGGTTTCCCATGGGACTCTATATTTAGTTTTAATTTTTGTTGGAATGTATTTTGCTGCTGCCTCAAGGTGTGCATTGACGAAATTTTCGTATTCGTCGTTTGGTGTACTTTTTTCCGTCTTTTCTTGTAGTGTTTCGAATCTGTTTCTCAATTCTAATACGTATTTATCTCTGACATCTTTGTTGTTTAATAGGGCCCAGTCATAGTGTTTGGTGGTCGCTGTTCGTTTGGCGTTTTTTCGTAGGCTTAACCGTATTTTCGCTGTGACTATTCGGTGATCGGTGGACACACCCTCAAAAGAGGAGTATGCCTCGCAATTCAATGCACTATTCTTCCATTTCTTGTTTATAAGGACGTAGTCTATCTGAGCTTTAGTATTGTTTGCGTACGTGTATGTCCATAGTTTGCCCTCTCTTTTTTGGTAGTTTGTATTGAGGCATGCTAATCTATTTTCTATCATGAAATCTGTTAGATGTTGCCCATTTCTATTTGACGTGTTGTGGAGGCTGTATTTGTTGTTTCCGTTTTTCCCGATTTGTGCATTCATGTCTCCGCCAATGACTAACATGTTGTGTTTCGGGATGCTACGCACTAATGAGGATAACTCATCGTAGAAGGTGACTATTTCATTTTCTTCACTAACATTGGTGGGGCTGTAGCATGAGACGATTGTTGCTCTGGGGTTTCCGTTAAATGTAGCTACCATCATCCTAGGTCGTATTTTCTCTATGCTATTAAGCGTTTTTAGTGCTCTAGGTCCTATAAGCAATCCTACCCCTCCTACTGCGGCGTTGACAGAGTTTTTCCATGCGGATACAGTGGCGAGCGACCATCCATTGCCAGTTTCGTGATATTTGATATCTTCTGTGTGCGTGTATCTGTGTTCTTGTATGCAAATTATTTCTATATTATGTTCTTCGGCCGATGCAATTAGCTCTGGGAGTTGTCCTATTCTATTTAAGGTTCTTACGTTAAATGTGGCTATTTGTAGTGTTTGCTTGCATTTTAGTAGTTTTGATTGTTTGAGCTCTGTAGCTGATTTTTCGAACACCGAGGCTCCGATTACAGCTTCAAGTAACTATTCTTAAAACAAATAATTTGCACACAGTTATATGGCTTCAAGTATTCCAATCTAATACTAATAATCTGGAAGCAATTATAAGGTTTCTTGCATTTAATTATAATAATCATTTGGAACAAATTAGAGCTTCAGGAAACAATTTTTAAATAAATTATGAATAATTTGTTCATAGTTATATGGGTTTCAAGTGTTTGTATTTAATATAAATAATTTTCAAACGAACTTATTTGACTGATAGATGTGACCCTAACAAATACTACACCTTAGGTCAGAGTAGATCTGGGAGTAATGGCAACGAATATGTGACTCATCACTACCCTGAGCTCCTAAATTGGAGTCTCGCCGTACACAGTACACACTTTGATCTTATACAGAGAGCACAAATACTACACATTGATCTTAGGCAGGAGGGCTCAACTATATATAGATAAAACCGTCATTTCGCTGAGAACTCTACCAGTATCAATAATATAGTAGAGTCTTAAATTGCCCTAAAAATTTAGAAAGTTAAATTCATTGAAAAGAAATTTGTTTAAAACGGAAAACAGTAGATTATTTCAGACGTTTACAGATCGAAAAAAAACCCTCGGAAAAAAGCAAAACATGTAAAATGTTTGAAGTAAAAGTCTGTCAAAAAGAATAATACTTTTAATAGACAGATGAAAAATTAAGAGAATTATATATATATATATATATATATATATATATATATAGAGAGAGAGAGAGAGAGAGACAGAGAGAGAGAAACAGATTAAGAAAGAAAGAAAGAAAGAAAGAAAATAAAGAGGATGAGATTGATAGATAATGTAGAGAATGAGATAGATAGATAGATAGATAGATAGATAGATAGTGCAATCACTGAATGAATTATACTTATTTTCTTGCTTTTTCCTTTATCTCATTCTGTAAAATTTTTAGAATAACAGATGCTGAAAGGGCAGGAAAATAAGGAAAAGTTCATATTGTTTGTAAGAAATTCTAGAAAACAAGACTAATTTGGCCAGTGACCTGCTCGCTGGCACCTTTATGAGCTTTCAGTTTCTGTCTTGTAGGAAATTTTTATCCGTGAAAAGTAGACGCGTTTCTTTGGAGACTAAGAGATCAAAGTCGTCATTATTGAGAGGCGTAGTGAACACTGGAAACTGGTCACGACATAATTTACTTTAATTAGCACAATCAGAGGAGAAGGCAAATGACATTTTCGGTGAGAAGTCGCAAAAGAATTTGTGATCTCTTTGGACTCTTTGTGTCGGTTACGCATAAAACCAAATCAGAACAAATAGTCATTTACTAAGTTTAGCTTAGTTTGGCGCAAGGTCATTAGTACAGTGCAGCCAGTGAGAATCGAACTTACTAGTTATGATTTGCTAGCCTAGCACGCTAACCATTACACCATGAGAGGCATCAAAAATATAATTTACCAAGCTTATCTTAAGTTGGTACAAGGGCAGAATCGTGGAGCACCGAATCAGAATCACATTCACAAACAATGGACTGTTTGCCAAGCTCGCTAACATTTATATCGTACGAGGAACCCTAGATCGGTATAAGTGGGTAATTTTTGAAATCTGAATTTTTATTTTACTAAGAAAATAAAGGTAAAAACAATTTTTTAAAAAAGTTTTTTTAATATATTTTTTTGCCTTGGAAAGTGGATATAAAAAATAATGAAAATATATTGTCATGTACTTGTGTTGCCTCATGGCTGAGATACAAACCCCTGTCCCACCTGTTTGGTTAGTTGGTTGAGGTTTTTATGGCATTTCAACCTTTGTGGGTTATTTAATGCCAAATCCTGTTTTTATATATGATTTGTCAGCAAAAGGCTTGTTGGTAACTTTATTCTTAAACAAGTTGTTAGAGTTCATTTGTCTGCACACAGTTATATGGTTTCAACTATCCCTATCTAACAATTTGATATCCATATTTACCAACCCCTCCGCTCGGGCAGGATATTACACAGGGTCAATTTTTAAGCGGAGTTTAACAGGTTTGAATTCAGAGTTTCCCTTCTCCTAGACTAGTTGTCTCACCAAGGCTGAAGAACCCAGTATGTCCTACTATTTACCCATAGCTGGAGGGAGGATAATTGGATTCATACCTTTCCCAAGGGTATTAGTGCTATGTGAAATGCAATCAGTCTCGTCCGGGATTTAAACTCGTTTTGCTTTGTCTATTTCCTACGACGATAACCATTACACCACGGGCAATTTGATATCATTCATTCGTTTGCACTCAGCTAAATAGTTTCAAGTATTGCTATTTGATATTAGTATTTATCACGTATTCTAGTGTAATATAAATAATTTGCACACAGTTGTATGATTTCAAATAACTAATAATAATAATCCTTTGTAAATGATTGAACAGTTCTATTTGACCCATAGAAGAGAATGTAATAGGCACAACTCCGGGTCAGAGTGGACCTGAGAGTAATGGCAATAAAGGGATACTCCTTATTATCCAAAGCTCGAGGAATGGAGTCTTGTAGGGATTAAAAAGAAATAAAAAAGACAGTATCATGAAAAAGACAAAATAATAAATGCAAACAAATGTAACAGTTTCCCTCGAAGGAAATCGGTGCGTGCCCAAAAAGAGGAGCTTCCTGGCGTTAAAAAGAAACTCGACCTCAGAAGCATTTACCACCTCGGCTGAAACAGACTCACCTTTTTCTTTCTGCTGCAAGTAGGGAACGCACATGCCAGCAGAGTCCCGAACATAGTGGCACGCTGTGTCTCTCCTACTAGTAGCAGCCTCTACTGAACAAACTCACTGAACATACAGACACATGACGGGTCCCTCGAACTTGCAATTTGCCTAGAACGATTCCGTGATATTTCTTCAAGCACCTTGTCTGGGGGAGCACGACTATTTCTACAGGTTCAAGAAAACATTTCTATCCACCGAATTGTCGTAAACCCCCAAAATAAAATTTGAGTCAAAGGTATCCTTGTTTTTTTATTTTTTCATTTTTTTTTTGGCTTCCGTCTTTAGTTCCCTTACAGCTTTACCCAACAAAAAAGAAGATAACAACTAACGGGAAGAAGCAGTCAGTATATAATCCTCAAAACCTCCCAACAATGCCAACAATATACACACCCCACGAAAAACCTTCATATACCCCATAGTCTGACTATCAAATGCAGTTTAGTATCATACCCAGAACACTCTGCAGAAGTACGGTCGGCTTATTCTAAGAGCCCCAGTAACAGAGTAGACTCATGTTCGAGCCTGTGAAAAGTTATGATTTCTTTTAACGAGTTTTATCGAACATGAAACGTTGAAAGCACTGGTTCCTGTCAAATCACCCCATTTAAACAATGGTGAACCTGTTCAGTTCAGAGATGAGTGACCAGTTAGGAACAGCAGGTACTGTCGGTTGAAGAGCTTAGAATATGATATATATAGTATAAGGGTTTTTCGGGCAGGTGGTTAGTTGTTGGCATTGTTGGGTTGAAGCTTTAAATGAATTAAGGACAAAGACCGGGACGCTTACAAACTCAAATTTTGTTCAACAGGTCTACAACTATTTTGTGGTGGGAACGTTTTTTCCGAGCCAGGAAAAAGCCGTCTACTCCATAGAACGGTGTAGAGAAAGCTGGCAGAGTTTTTTTGGGCACCCGGAAGCCCATCTTTTTCAGATATGCGCAGATTGCGCTTGCTGTCAGAAACATCATGGGAAATTGTTATTTTTGTATTTTGTCTTGCATTTATTTTGTTTTTTATGCTATTGTTTTTTGCTGTTTTTTTTTCTTATTTAATCCCTACAAGTAAATGACAACGAAATTGGAGATATATAACAAAAATTAAAAATAAATTAATAAAGCTCTAATCGTAACAGATAGACTCAAAAAATCCACAATATGTTTGTATTTATCCAACGTCTCTACCACTGGCAGGAGACGACACAAGGTCAACCTTTCGGCGAAGTACTTCTATTTTAAATTCTGAGATTTCCTTCTTATCGACTGATTGTCATTACAAGACTAAAGGGACCAATTCAATTATTCATAGCATGGAGTAGAAGAAGACATGGTTCATACCTTTTCTCAAAGGCAATAGCACGAAATAAAAAGTAAACAGGATCGTCCAGGATTAGATCTCGAATTGCCGAGTCCATTTCTTTATATGATAACCGTGATTTAACCTGCATCTCCAGTATGAATTGTAATTTACTAAAAGGTTCGAAATTGTTGAAATTCTAAGGTTAGATTTTTTTGGAGATTATCAATCTTAAGATTATTACTTGTTCACCTGACTTTTTTTTTTTTTTTTTTTGCTTTCTTTTGAGAGTTGGGTAGTCATAATGTTTGTTAAAAAGCATAGTAAAATTTATTTGAAATTTTTGTCATTTATTAAGGATAAAAACCTTTAAGCCCGAAAGCAAAATTCTAAATTTCATATTTTTTATTTTATCTTTTTTAACTTATTAATTGTTAACTTATTTCAAATCATTAAAGTGATAAAAAAAAACGAATAAAACTCGTCGTAAAATTTAATTTTTAAATGAGTTTAGTTAGACCAGATTTTTAAAAAATTATCTGTTATTTTTATTTTACTTTTTTACACACCATCAGTAGTAGTAGTTGTTGTTGTTGGATTTTCTGTTTATTTGTTTAATGACATATCAATGTTCGTGGGTTATTTAATGCCAAAGCCAACCTTGTAAAAGAACTGCAGTAATACTATTTAACCTAGAGCTAGGGGTAGGGTTTCATACTTTTCCCAAACGTGTAAGTCCAAAAGTGAATACAATAGCGTGACTGGAGTTTGAACTCGGTTACCTCAAGGCTGCAGTTCAGCAATTACCCTACGGAGACTCTTACAGTAGTAGTAGTAGTAGTGTGATGAAAATTATGATGATGATGATGATATAATGGCTATCAACAGAGTTACCCCAAAGAATAGCTATCGAGATTTGTTGCGTCGTTTACTCCCCTTCACGAGGCTTCAAAAAGCCTTTCTACAAACATTCTGAAGTGTAAGCAATATTAATCTTTTACTTATAACTTACCACAAATCTGAATATAATATTTTGTCTCTGAATAGATAACGAAATTGAAAGCAGATGAGTGAGCCCTTGATGTAACCACTCTCCAATAACTACTTTACTGTTAAGGGAGTCACAAATGCAAAAAGGCTCTTACATCCGTTGTCAAACTTGACAAGGACCAAATCATGTTTCATGTACTTTTTAGCGAATAGACTTTTTGATATCTTTCATCAATAACTCTTTTTTTATGTCTTCCACAAGTTTGATTGGAAGTTCTTTGACAAGGACTATTGTATGTTTGCATGGGATCAGTTTACACTTCTCAATGGTAGCCAGGAGAGCACTTTCATTATTCTGCACATGACGTTAGTATTTGCCTGACACAATGATTTGTGCTTTGTTCAGTCAAAGACGTATGAAACGTCCATAAAACAGAAGAATATCATCTTACCGCAAAACATTCTGCACTCTTTAATATCAAATTATTTAGCTTTGGATGGTGGACTCTCTCTGTTATTGAATATTTAGAATGCGAGTCACGCAAGCTATTGGTAGTTTGTTTTTTCCACGAGATGCTGCCTAATTACGGTCTTGGGCCAACGCTGATCATTTGATAAAACAATGAATTCGATCAATGTTGATAAATTTGTTTTACTCTGGTTATTCAGATAGATAAAAAGAATATTTGTTGGAATTTTTTAAAGGTTCAAAAGATTTGCAGAAATCATTAAAAAAAAAATTAAAAATTAAACTAGAAAAAAAAAAAGAAAGGATCCTAAATTTTTTCCACTAGTAAAAAAATTTCCTAACAAGAGAAATTAAGTGAAGATAAAGAAAATATTTGTCAAAAAAATTAGAGAAAGGGTATGAAGTAGATACATTACCATTTCTGGGAGTTCCCCTGGCATTGTGGTTAACGCGCAAGACTGCGACATCGTAGCGAGTTCGAACTCCAAACGTTCAGTTTCAAACTAACACCCTTAATGAATGGTATGAACTCCATTATACCCCCAAGTTATCGGTCAAATAGTACCATTACTGTCCTTCTTTAAAGATGGCTTTGGCATGGAATAACTCACGAAGGTTGACATGCCATTAAGTGAAGAAATTGAAACCTGACTTATTTCTGCCTCCAAAATGATTTTCTAACCAACCAATGTTGTATTCTCCGACGACTGGGGGGGGGGGTGGAGTGGATTTGCAAGTCATAAGGCATAAAAGGGACGATTTTTTTTTTAACTCCAGTCCGACCCAGAGACTTAAGGCCCTGCTACCCAGAGAAGTAAGTTGCTTACAAGAAGAAGAATGCAAAAGTTGACAGTCACCAGCCTTTCTCTAAAAATCAACTCATATATGAGACTTTAAAAAGAAACTAATTTTTTTTTGCAATTTAAAAGAGAAATTGGATTTTCACTAAAATTCAACGTACATACTATATGCGAATTTAAAAGAGAACTTTAATTCTAAAAAAAAAATCTGTGATCAAAGAAGATAATTTATTTTCTTCCCAACTTAATTACAACTTAATTCATCTACCTGGTTTTAACTCAACATTTTCTATACACTGTAATTGAGCTCACCATTTCACAACAATTGTAGAACTTCTCCTAGAAGAAATTTGCAATAATTGAACACTTAAGCCATTTCCAAGTATTATCATCGTTCACCGAAACTTTTGAATACTTCATAAATTTGATCACACTCCAAACTTGAAACTTGACTTACATACAACTCTTTATGTTTCAAACATTTTGTTACCCGTCCTAGAATTGTTTGCCTCAATTATCCTTATTAAAAAAATCTTTTCTCGATGCATAATGTAATGATTTGAATTTCTAAATATCTAATTTCAAATTTCTAATTTTAATGTAAAATATTTGAGCCTGTTTTTGTTTAATATAAGTTTTAGCTTTCTGCTTCAATTCACAGCGAGTTTCCTTTCCTATCCATTCATATGTATGTGTGTGTGTGTATGTGTGTGTGTGTGTGTGTGTTTGTCTTTTATCCTACTGGAAAAATTCCAATAGTCTATTGTTTGTGTTTCTATCAATCGGTTCTACATATACAAGCCCTTTAATCTGACTAATATTTAATTCTGCAAACAAATTATTAGTATTAAATTAGATAGGAACACGTGATAAATAGAATTACTAATGTTAAATCGCAAATATTGAAACTATTTAGTAATTTACTAAGCTTTTCGCTTAGATGTAGCACAAGGCAGTATGTTGGGGCACTCAATGAGACTTGAATTCACTCGTGGAGGTTTGCTAGTCTAGCTTGCTGACCATTACACCACCCGTATGCAAAGAATGATTAATATTAGATAGAAGTATTACTTTTAAATAGCAATACTTGAAATTATGTGTGCAAGTAATAAATAGCAATACTTAAAACCATTTGATTGTATGCAAACAAAGGGTTAATATTGAATAGAATTATTCGTATTAAATAGCAATACTTGAAATTATTTAAAAAACAAAAAAATGTATAGTAATACTTAAAACAGTGGGCAAATAAATGAGCTATTAAAGTTATTTACTAACAATTCACTTAAAAAATTATATATGCTCTCGAGCAGGATGCGACAGAAGGTCAATTTTAAGCAGAGTTTAACAGGTTTGAATTCAGTTTACCCTCTCCTAGACAGGTTGCCATACCAAGATCAAAGAGCCCTGTCTGCCCTACAATTTACTCATAGCAGAATGTGAGATGTAAATCCTGTTTATATATATATATATATATATATATATATATATAAGAAAATAAACTAAATAAACAAATAAATGAAAAAGTTAAATTACCATAATTATAACTGACAGAAGAAATTTGAAAAATTAAAATAAAACGGAAATTCAACAAAACGAGGAGGTAACTCCTAAATCTCCCCCTACACCCCACATGTTTATTCTGGTTTAATTTTAATTCTAATTTTAATTAATTATCCATTGGGTCTGAAGAAGTCCTGTATTAATTTTTTCTTCATGTTTTTGGTTCACACCAAAAACTGAAAATACGGGATGGAAATAAATTTATAATCCTGAATTAACCGGTCTTTGATTTTTTTCTTAAAGATATATATATATATATATATATATATATATATATATATATATATATATATATATATATATCGGAAATAATTGGCCATTGAGCAAATAACACCTCGAAGTATAAATAACGAATCCTGAAACCATTTATTATGGATGCAAGCTGAGACATGATCACTTTCAGCCGGCTCACTCTAATGAGTTGGTGTGATGTTGAAAAGACCCGAACCCTCAGTGAACTAAAGAACATCAATGATGATGCATACAACCACATATAAATACATATACATATATATATGTATATATATATATAATAAGTAAATATATATTAGTTTTTATATATATTTAATAGCAAGGAAGCTTGTCATGTTTTATAAACGTCATGAAACCTGAGGTCGCAGACAAGCTTCCATGCTATTAAATATATATAAACATTAAATATATATATGCTATTAAATATACATAAAAACTAATATATATTTACTTATCATAATCATATAATAGCTCTATCACAGATATTAAGTATTCTCCAAATTATATCATATTTGGTTCACCACGAACCCTCAAAGTGAGATAGTGACAACCAACACTGTTACAATATATATATATATATATATATATATATATATATATATGTGTGTGTGTGTGTGTGTGTGTGTGTGTGTGTGTGTGTGTGTGTGTGTTAACCTCTTAAATCAGAGGTTGGTTGGTTGTTGGGGTTTTATGGCAT
Source organism: Sepioteuthis lessoniana (assembly GCA_963585895.1). Taxonomy (NCBI): domain Eukaryota; kingdom Metazoa; phylum Mollusca; class Cephalopoda; order Myopsida; family Loliginidae; genus Sepioteuthis; species Sepioteuthis lessoniana. The sequence goes on from OY757912.1 coordinate 47,750,567, forward strand.
ATCGAACTTTGTAGGTTATTTAACGCCAAATCCATTTTTATGTAAATGATCAGTTCTATTTCAAACAATTCAGTTTAGCATGAGTACACAGTTTAATTGTCAAAACATTTTTATTTCAAGCTATTCAGTTTAGTCAAACAGTTCTAATTCAGCTAATTCGGTTTAAAAGTTCTATATTAAACAAGTCGGTTTAGTGTAAGTACAGTTTCAATCTCAAAAACAGTTCTATTTCAAATAATTCAGTTTAGCATAAGAACGCAGTTTAAAAGTAAGTACAATTTGATTGTGAAAAGCATTTCTATTTCAAGCTATTAAGTTTAGTCATGCAGTTCTAATTCAAACAATTCAGTTTAGTATAAGTACAGATTTTGTTTACACACTGTTAAATGTCAAAACAGTTCTATATAAAACAATTCAGTTTAGTGTAAGTACAGTTTCAATGTAAAAAAACAGTTCCATTTCAAATAACTCAGTTTAGCATAAGCACGCAGTTTAAATGTAAGTAAACAGTTTACTTTTTAGTCAAGCAGTTCTAATTCAGCAAATTTAGATTAGTTTAAGTACAGGTTTTCTTTGCACACAATTAAATGTGAAAACAGTTCTATATTAAACAAATCAGTTTAGTGTAAGTACATTTTCAATGTCAAAAAAAGTTCGGTTTAGCACAAGCACGCAGTTCAAATGTAAGTAAAGTTTAATTGTCAAAAACCTTTCTATTTCAAGCTATTCAGTATAGTCAAACAGTTCTAATTCAAACAATTCAGTTTAGTATAAGTATGCAGTTAGTTCTATTTAACCCTATCAAGTGGTACCATTCCCGGCCAAAGTGGACCAGGGAGCAATGGCATTAAAGGGATACTCCGTATTCCCTAAAGCTCCACCATTACTGGAGCCTCACCATCAGATTGTTTAGTGTCATATCCAGGACACTCATTTGGTAAGGGAGGGTCTTACCCCTCTGCAGAGTTGCAGTCGGTGTATTCTACAGCTCCAGCCAACTGGGCAATACATAGAGTTAAAAGTCAAAACAGTTTTATTTCAGATAATTTAGTTTTGCATAAGTACGCAGTTTAAATGTCAAAACAGTTCTTTTTTAAACAATTCAGTTTAGCATAAATACGCAGTTTAAATGCAAAAAAAAAAACAAACTCCAACTACCGTTTAGTTCTATTTAACCCATAGATAGGACCCTTATCAGGTGCTACCACTCTGGGCCAGAGTGGACCTAGGAACGATGGCAATAAAGAGGGACTCCGCATTCCCCAAAGATCCAGCATTACTGGAATCTTACCATCAGATTGTTTAGTGTCATATCTAGGACACTCGTTGGGGTGGGGTTTTACCTCTCTGCAGAGGTACAGTCGGTGTATTCTACAGCCCCAGCCGACTGTGCTATAAATCGGAGGTGATTTTATCACTAGATGTAGGCAGAGAAATAAATTTAGACTATTTTCAAAAATAAGTGAATGAATAAATAGATAAAAATAACTGATTTATTAAATTGGTAAATGAATTCGAATTTGAATTTATTATATTAGTAATTTTTGCTCTATTATTGTAATTGGGGGGGGGATTTTACCGTAAATAACATTAGTTTTAGATTTTTTCAGTTCATTTTAATGATAAAAATTGATGTACTAAAATTAGATATGACTGAATAAAATTTTTTATGCATATAAATGTTTGAATGTTTAGACATGTATTTTTGCAGCTGTAATTTTTTTCCTCAGATAAATTTGAAGTATGATGAAACCTGATGTTTCTTTGCATGACAAAATTAAGTTGATACTTATTGTTACTTGAAGTGGAACGGTTACTTTTATATAGAAAAAATAATTTTGTTTTTAAAATTTTTTTAAACTCCGATTGTAAATGTGGAAGAGTTATTCTAATCCATTTTCTTGTTTGATATGAAGAAGTTTTGTTAATTCTTTAAAGCATTGATTTTTTATCAATGCTTTTTAATAGGATGGAAATAAATTTGTTATCTTAACGTCACCGATTGTTGTTTTTTTTTTAGAGAAAGAATTCACAAATTGCCCGGGAGATCGGGGTTCAATCCCAGGTCGACTCCTACCCCCCCAATGGTACTTGATACCTCCTTGGTTAACACTCGGCATTATAAAGTACGTATCAAGGGTAAAGCAGAGCAATCCAGTGAAAGGAGAAGCGCGACGGTGTCGTAGCTATTGAAAAGGTAGCCTTCAGGTTGCCCTCGACAACAGTCACCAACTTTATATATATATATAAACAGGATTTGGCATTAAATAACCATCAAGGTTTGATATGCCATTAAACCAAATAACCTAACCTCATTTAAATCGACCAATAATTATCAAAATTAATTCCGATTTACTGTTTGGGTTTGTATCAATCGGTTTGCTTATGTTACATTGCGGATCTCTGGCAAGCTTGTCGAAGAAAAGGTTGAGAAGACGTAGAACTTGTCACTTCATCTTGGTGACGAAAGAATAGATAAACATGTAGTTAGAGTTTGGTTACGCACGTTAATTAATGCGTTAATAATTCCATCGGTTTCTGAAATGTTTTTCATGGGGAGGAAGAAACTTCCAGCATGTTTTTATGGAAAATATCGAAGCCCCTAAAGAGGGGTTTCTAAAAAAGTTAAAGAAACTTGACTACAAAAATTTAAAACGCAAACTTTCTCAAGCCTATTTCACTCGAGTTGACCTCTAATCTCACACCTGTCAATGAAATATTCTTACACTTCCAGCCGAGTCAGCAGGGGCAGTAGAATACACCGACTGCATCTCTGCAGAGGATTAAGATCCCTCCTTCATCTAGTGAGTATCCTAAATATGACACTAAATCATCTGATAGTCAGGCTCCTGTCCTGGAGATCTGGGGAGTGGCCATTACAACCAGGTCCACTCAGACCTAAATTGATAGTACCTATTAAGGTCCCATCTATGGGTCGAATAAAACTGTTTAACCTTTTAACGGTATGCAAACAAATGACTGATATCAAATTAGATGGTAATTGTTAAATTGCAATACTTAAAACCATTTAACACTGCAAAGAAATGAACTCTGGTTCGTTTCAAAATGCTACCTCTAAACTATTTGTGTACAAATTATATATATATATATATATATATATATATATATATATATATATGTGTGTGTGTGTGTGTGTGTGTGTGTGTGTGTGTGTGTGTGTGTGTGTGTGTGTAAATAGGATTTGGCATCAAATATCTTACAAGAGATGATATGCCATAAAAACCCAACCAACCAAACCAACCCATACCCCCGGAGGACATTACATAACACTCGTACAAGTCCTGTAATCGGACCAATTATCCGGGCAATATTTATCAAATTGTTTTATTCTATCAATTGATTCGATGAGTGAAAGTTCTGTAAAACAATTCTTTTTGAATACCACTAATATCTATCAATATTTTGTACGCTGGAAAAAATGTTTATTGTGTGTCTGCCGAGCTACGTAAAATTTTTTTTTATGTTTAAAGAAAACAGATAAAACACAAAACAAACAAATAAAAATTGTTTTGGAGAATGAATGAAGGAAGAAGAAAGAGACAGAAAATTCTCCTCCCATAGCTAAGAAGTGAGAACAGATGATTCATGCCTTTCTCAAGTTTACTCGGGTGAAGTAAAGTAAACAGTTTCGTCTAAGATTTGAACTCAGGTCACCAAGTCAAAGTGTTTGGTAATAAATAATATCACATGGTATCAATTTTAATTGTATAAATTTCTATCGGAAATGATGATATCCTGGTTTTACAATCAGCAAAATCTCTGGAAACTCTATAAGGAAAAATAAAATTCCAACGTTGTACAAGTTGCTTAGTAGAGTGTTAGGCAACGGTCTGAGAGACCGGGGTTCAATCCCAGGTCGAATCATACTAAAGACTCAAAAAATGTTACCTGATGTCTCCTTGCTTAACACTCAGCATTATAAGGTAAGGATCAAGGGTAAAGTGGAGGAATCCAGGGAATGGAATAGCGCCCTCCCCTACACCACGGTGTGGTAGCTATTGAAAAGGGAGCCTTCGGGTCACCCTCGACTAAGGTTGTCAACTTTACTTATATATATGTAAGGTGTATGCTGTTGCATATTCATATTTTTGGTTGCATAATTTTAATGCCATATATTTTTGTATTGAATAATGCCTAATAATATCCGTTTTGATTGTATAATGTTTTCATTATAAATAATAAAATCCTGATATCTTTGTTTTAGAAGAAACTTAACTTTCTATTTAAAAAATAGGGATGTACTACTTATTTATTGACGATACTGTATAACAATTTATTAGTATTCTCACAAGAATAAAATATGAAACAAAAGCCAGGTTTAATAGGTTCGTCTCATGTATTTGTAATTCCGGAAATTGTTCAGTTAAGTCGACATTTACTTTTGGAAGACGACTCAGGGATTGACCTTGACCATATCCCCCGGGTTACTGCCTGAAAGGACGGACCCTGGAACTGGACTTTTGGAGTCTTCAGGTCATGAGGACAAGAAGAGACGAATATGGTGACTTAGTGTTCAATTCAATGAAAATCGGAGTTGTATCAGATGAAGTGCATCATTTAAGATTTCCAGCTGTGAGATTTGAGTAAATTTTCAATTCATACGATTATCATTTCAACTGGTCGAGTTACATTGACATCAAAATGTCGGTCATCTACTGAGAAGTAAGTGGATCAGTATATTTATTTATTAGATTAGAACAACAAAGTACTGGCCGTTCTCATTTCATGGAAGAACAAATATGCATAAAACAATGTTATCTATTAAGTTCAAAACTCAACAAAACTCTAAGCGAGCTTATTAACTGCAAATTAGATAATATGCAGATTGAATTCGTTTGGATTTAAGTTTCATTTTTTCAGGTGCTGATAAGATGTTCTGCTTTCACGATTTGGTCCTATTTTTAAAATGGTGTCAGTTCAGGAATGTTCACAACACATTATGACATCACACATCTTAGTGTACAACATAGAAAGCAACATTTTTTGATTTTGCCTTGTCAAATACAACGATTGTATCTTTTGCAGAGGAGGTTAGATCCCCCGCCACCACTACAAAAGGGGTGTCCTGATATGATATTAAACTGCATCTGGTGGTGGGGATCCAGTTCTGGAGCTCTAGGTAATGTGAAGTTACCTCTTTGTTGGCATTACTCCTAGCTTCAATTGTATTCGTGGTCGTACTTATTAGGGTCTTATCCATGGGTCAAACATAGCTGTTAGGAAATTAATAGTAGCAAAGCCATCTAACAATATGCAAATGAATAGTGATTTGAAACCATATTATTATGAACAAATTATTTGTATGAGAATAATTACTTATGTGGTTATTGTCGAATATTAGCCCTGTCTCTGTGAATGACCAAAGATCGTCGAATTACTCGTAAGCGAACTACACTAATTGAGACTTTGGACAGTTTTTAAAATACCTTCAAACACAGTTACGACATCTTGTTTGCCTTCAAAAAAACCTAAACACCAAATCCTTGTTTGTTATATATATATATATATATATATATATATAGTAGCGTCCAAAACTTAGGGACAAAATTTTAAAACCTAATATTTGTTAGAAATAACAACTGTGAAAAGCTGAAATTTTGACAATTGGTAGTCGTTATCATCCATAATAACATGCTAAAATTTGAATCATTTGCAAAGAATAGAAAAAGAATTATAACAATTATTTATTTATTTTCAAATTTGGAACGTCCAAAAGTAAGGGACAAAATTGAGAAAAACAATGTAAACAGCCAAATATTAGGTTTTAAAATTTTGTCCCTTAGTTTTGGACGCTACTGTATATATATATATATATATATATATATATATATATATATATATACACTGCATCATTTTTAAACAAGTGTTCGAATTTCAGTCTTCCCTGTCAGCGGGATTCAGAATATACTGACTGTATCCCCTGCAGAGAGCTGACCTCATCACATAGAGATGTCCTTGGTATGACACTAAACTGTATAGTGAGGCTCCAGTTCTGGGAAGGGAAGTACTCCTTTATTATCATTACTCACATGTCCACTATAATTCGGAGTGGTACTACTTATTAGGGACCCATCTATGGAACAAATAGATTTGTCTAAAAATTATTCGTATTTGATAAAAATACTTGATACCATATGACTGTAAATTATTTGTATTAAGAAAAGTTACTAGAAACTACAATTGTTTACTTAGGATTATTATTAGTTATTTGAAACCATATAACTGTGTGCACACAAATGGCTATTCTTAAATAGAAATGAATGGCCCGGTCCATTGGCCTAATGAGTAGAGTGTTCGCCAATGGTCCGGGAGACCGGGGTTCAATCCCAGGTCGAGTCATACCAAAGACTCAAACAATGGATCTTGTCGCTGCCTTACTTAACGCTCAGCATTATAAGGTACGGATCAAGAGTAAAGTGGAGCAATCCAGGGAAAGGAGTAGCACCTTCCCGACACCTCAGTGTAGTAGCTATTGAAAAGGGAGCCTTCGAATCACCCTCGACTAAAGTCGACTAAATATAATTATTTGTATTGATATCAACTACATAAAATATAAATGTAAAATGAACTCAATTCCCTAACCTCTTGACTTAAAATAACCCTAGATGGGTTAACATGCCGTTTAGAGCAGACTGAAATTGGTCAATTCAGCTTAAGCTGTTTGTGCATACTTTTGCCTTTTTCCTTCTCTCTGTCAGATGTCTGGACAAATTGACTTGTTATTGATTGACAAAAGAACCGAATGAGTAAGTGAGCACTTGAGAAAATCACTTTCCTTTGACTACATTAATTTCAGTTGTAGTTGTGATGTTAAAAACATTTTTAGTACTGCTACGATAACTTTAGAATTCCTCAGGTGGGAATTTCAACGTTTCGGAAAAGAATTGAGCCACGCTCGGTATCTGTTCCTTTATTTAACGACATGTCAAACTTCATGGGTTATTTAATGCCAAAGTCATCTTTGTAGAAGAAAAGTGGTAGTGTTATTTAACCCATAGCTGGGAGTAACATGCCTTTCAAGGCAGACTGAAATCAATCAATCAACTTTGGGAAAGGTATGAACCTTCTTATGAAGTTTCATAAGTGTCCAAAAGTGAACATAATAGCGTGACTGAAGCTCGAACTTACTTACTACGATGTCACAGTCCAACATTTTAGCCACTACTCCCTCAAGTTCGGTATAAACAAGGCTGTAATCCGTAGTAAATAAAAGATAAAAACAAATAAAACATTTTTTTAATATGAAAAATTATCCGAAAATTTAATATGGGTAAGTACTACTTGTTTGACTCTTTTAAATACAGATAATTATCCTAAACGTAACGGTTTTTTCATTGGTTTAGAAATCTATATTGTCAAAATTTATGTTCTTGATAGTGATAATTTTATGAAGAGACAGGTGTTTAATTTGACCGAGTAAATACGATTACGAACACTTCTCAACAAAAGCGACTCTACACCATCTATTTTAAATGATGACTACTTTACAACCCGTATGTAATATGATTAAATACAATCAGTTTTTTTTATAACGTTTTAATAAATCTTTCGTGACCTGTGGGAAGTCCTTTTTTTAAGTCAACCGAAAATGTTCACCTCGACACCCATTGTCCATATAGCAAAAACAAACCCAAATCGTGACCTGTTGCACCCATTCATTTCGGGAAGAAACGCAGAAAAAATATAATGGGTAATCAAATATATCCGATCAATGGCAATAGTTATGCGACTTTCAAGCATGTCGATTTCTGAGCTGATTCGAGCCAGTCTCAGTATGTTTATAAGAGGCTCTGATTTCATGCAGCAGGACAAAAAAAAAAAAAAAACAAACAAACCTGGCCCTGTTAGCGGTCATATCAAAAAGACGTCAAACGATGACAAAACAGCAGCAGCGACCTCAATGTAATGACTAAAGAGCAACAGTAACGTTGAACGATCACTAAGAAGACGAAGCAACAGCAACATCAACTTGATATCTAATCAGAATTATATAATACGATGAAAGCTAATCCCAGTACGTCAACCGACAATAAAGTCTTTCTTTTATTCATCTCATAAAAATCTTGTCTCCTTTGTGTTACCTCGTACGCTTTTACTATTGACGCGAGTTATGGTACTCAAAGATTTTTATTTCTTCACTTGTCAGAACTAAAGCTCCTGCAACAATTCTCTGTATATTGACCGGTAGTGTATATTTTCATTGGTTTAGAAATCTATATAGTCAAAGTTTATGTTCTTAATAAAGATAATTTTATGAAGAATAGACCAGTGTTTAATTTGACCGGGTGACTACGATTACGAACACTTCTTAGTCTATAAACATTTTGTCGAGCAATTGGCATTTATCAACCGAATTATTGATAATCTTACGATGGGCATGTTAAAACGAATACACTTTGCTCTTGAGAACACGCTCTGTGGTTAGGAACGCAGTAAATGATTAATTATGAGTTTATATTCTGAAAACCGAAGAGGTTTAGTATCATATGCATTGCTTTCTCAAATTTCAAACTGAAGTAACACACAAAAAAGAAAAAGAAAACATTTTAATACGAGGCTTGCCTTGAAATTGATGCCTTCTATTTATTTCCACGAATTTCCATGAAACTACAGATAACAACTTTGGCTTTACGAACGAAGATTCATGAAGGCATTTTTTGATTGGTGGAGGCACGCTGATGACTGATGTGCCCTATGTGAGTTAGGCAAGACCTGTCACGATGGCTGCAGTGGAAAGTGTGAATATCGAGAAATAAGTGCGATATAAAAAAATGCAATGGAATATTGAAAATATAGTAAATGTTATAAATGAATAAAATTTCAGTATGAAATAACCCAAAAGGAGTTGATATGCCTTTAAACGAACATACTTTAACCATCCAGCAGCCTGCTTTCAACGGCTGCTCTAGGGATAGTCCTGGTTCATATGCAATTAATTTTTATCTTGCGCATGATTGATTCAGCCATGTTACTCGAATATAATTTAACAGTGCTTTCTCTCTGCATCCTTTCAACAAACTGTCCCAAAGAGAATAATGGGCCTTAACCCACCATGACATGTTGGCAGGTGTGTAGCAGAAAGAAACTTGAATTTTTGTTTGGCGCGTAATTTAATTTGACCGTTAGAGTCGCCGAACATTTTCACCCAATCAGGATGACTTGTTCGATTCAGCCCGAACCATATTTCCTGGCAGCACCAAAAATTGAAGAAAGCCCGCGAATCTCTCTCTCGCTCAGAAATCCTCAAAGGGAACGGACGTCTATTCGTCTGTTCCTGAATAGCAGTAGCTGCATCAACCATTATGAGGAGAGACATCTAGTTCATGGATCCCTTGGGTCTATTCTTTTAGAACAAGGGATTCTAGTTAAAAACAAATTAGATGATACACTCTAACAACTTCCTACCTTCTTTCCTTACTGTGAGACCTCGCAGCACACCAGTGTAAACCCCTTTACTTCATGCTGCCATTAAAATCTTGATACAAAACCTAACGACGTCTTCTTTCTTCTCCACCACCTTTATTTTCCATCAACGTTTAGCGAGGGGATAACAACCAACGAAATACCAACGCAACCAACGTAAAACCAACTTAAACCTTAAATCTAAAAACCCAACAATAATAATAATAATAATGTTATCCCCATCGCTATAAATGGTGACCTTCCGACAGTGAGAACACGCAACAACAACAAAAAAAAAAAACAAACAAAAAAAACAAATCAAATATACCACTACAAAATGGAAACTAAATACCAAAAACACAATATCACCTCCTACTGGTGATTTGAATTTGTTCTCCTAGAATGATTACTTCACCAAGGCAAGGAAGCCAAGCCTGCTTTATAATTTTATCCAGAGCTGGGACAAGAGATGGATTTATTGTAATTATCTGTGAATAACCGATTGCATCTCTGCAGAGGGATACGATTTATTGTAATTATCTGTGAATAACCGATTTATTGTAATTATCTGTGAATAACCGATTGTGAATAACTGATTTATTGTAATTATCTGTGAATAACCGATTTATTGTAATTATCTGTGAATAACCGATTGTGAATAACTGATTTATTGTAATTATCTGTGAATAACCGATTGCATCTCTGCAGAGGGATAAGACCCTCTGCAGAGGGATAAGACCCCCCCACTAATGAGTGTCCCGGATATGTCATTAAACCAACTGATGGCGAAGCTCCAGCCTTAGTGGTTTGGGGAATATGGAGTACCCCGTCATTGCCATTGCTCCCAGGTCCTCACTGACCCCGAGTAGTAGCACCTGATAGGGTTCTATCTATGGGTCAAATAGAACTGTTTAACATTTAAACTGTGTGCAAACAAATGACTTGTGCTCAATTGAATTGTTAGGAAAAAAAAACTGTTAGATCATTTAATTGTGTGTAAACAAATGACTGATGTTTAATTGAATTGTTAGTGATACATAGCAATACTTGGAACCATTTAACTGTGTGTGCAAACGATTAAGTAATGATTAATAGAACAATTAGTGTCAAATAACAATACTTGAAATTCTTTAACTGTGTGCCTAAATTGAACTATTAGTAATACATAGCAATGCTTAGAACCACTAGCTGAGTACAAATCAACGAATAGTGTTGAAAAGAATCATCATCATCATCATCATATCGCGCTGGTAGCACGGATATCCCTGACCCTCTCTCGCCACTCCTCCCTATCGTTCATCGCCCTAGGTAGGTATCAGGACAACATCCTGTATCCTCACATAGCTGCTGAATGTACGTTCGAGCTGGTCGTCCTGCTTTTGCGCGGCCATGTGTGGGGATCCATAAGAGTACATCTCTTATGAGTTCATCTCTGCTTCTCCAGCAGTGTCCTGCATGTCTGGTTCGTCTAACTTGAATAGTTTTCGTGATAGGAGGCAGGTGGCCGTACAGTTGGTGTCTTGTGGGGTGCTGCTGCCAGGACTTGTTCAGGATTGCATGCAGCATTCTTGTGTAATTGCCATCCAGTTTCTTCTCCACCCGTTTTGTTAGCGTCCATGTAGTGCATCCATATAGCAGTATCGATGTGACCGCTGCCTGGAAGAAACTGCGTTTCATTTTATCGGTTAGGTCTGATTTCCATATAATCGATAGCCTATTGATAGCTGTCCATGCTTTCGTTAGCCTCGTTTCGATGTCCTTTTCGGTTGATTCGACGCTGCTTCCTAGGTAAGTGAATTTGTCTACTAGTTTAAGTGGGGTTCCTTCTAGAGTGGAGATGTCCCCCGTTTGGTTATAGCACATATATTCCGTTTTGTGTGCATTAACATAGAGGCCTATACTTGCTGCTGCTTGTTCCAAACTATGCAGAAGAGTTTCGGCTTGGTCAGGTGTATTTGCCAGTATCGCTATGTCATCGGCGTAGTCGGCGTCGGTAATTGTTGTTGCGGGGTATCTTCTGCTTCTTTTCTTCGTCAGTTCGAAGCCATTCTCTTTGATTTTGTCAATCGATGTTCTAAGTACGTAGTCTAGACAAATGATAAAGAGGTACGGGGCCAGCGTGTCCCCTTGTAGTACTCCTGCTACAATGTCAAAGTATTCTGTGTCTCCATCCGGTGATCGTACTTTTACTTTAGTGTTTCTATAGAGAATCGTTATTGCAGCTACGGTTTCTTTAGGTATGCCATACGCTAGTAGGATTTGTTCCATCTTTCCTCTGTGAATGGAGTCGAAAGCCTTGGTAAAGTCGACAAATATTAATGTCGCTTGTAGGTTCTTTGCCCGTACACCTTCAAGGATTCTGCGGATGGGTTGAAAAGAATAATTAGTGTTAAACAGCAATACTTGTAACCATTTCAGTGTTTGCAAACAAGATTAATATTGAATAGAATTATTACTGTTAGATAGCAATAATTGAAACTATTTAACCGTGTTGAAACAATAGCAATACTAGGGTGCAATCAGATTAGTTCTCATTTAAAAAATGAAATCACCTACAAACTATTCACTAACAAATCATGTGTATATCTATTTAAATGAGTGTAAACGAATTATTGATGTTAAATTGTTACTGTTACAAAGCAATACTTGGGATAATGTAACTGTGTGCAATCAAACGATTACTAGCAAATAGAATAACTCGTGTTAGATAGAAATACTTGAAACCATTTAACTATGTGTAAAAAAAATGAGCTCAGGCTCGTTTAAAAATGTTATCAGCAAAATGGAAACCAAACCAAACCAATCTAAGTGAGTAAAATTGACGACCGTAGTCGAGGACGACCAGAAGGCTCCCTTTTCAATAGCTACTACACCGAGGTGTAGGGGAGGGCGCTACTCCTTTCTCTGAATTGCTCCACTTTACCCTTGATATGTACCTTATATTGCTGAGTGTTAAGCAAGGACGTATTAAGTACCATTTTAAAGGTCTTTGATATAAAGCGACGTACGATTGAAACCAGGTCTCCCGAACAATTGGCGAACACTCTCCCCACTAAATTATGTATACTTATATTTGTAAAAACAGGATTTGGCGTTAAATAACTTACCAAGATTGATATGACATAAAACCCAACAAACCATCAAACAAATGAGCTCTGATTCGTTTAAAAATGTTCCGAACAAATGATTTTGTTTACAAATCATATTTAATATATGCATGAAGAGGATCTGGCATTAAATAACCAGCCAGGGTTGATATGCTATAAAACCCAACAAATTAATTAATAAAAGTAACACTTGTCCTTCATTTTTTATTTACTTAATAATGACCAACTTACAACCCGAATGTAATGTGGGTAAGTACTGTCAGTTGATCTAGTAACTGATATCAGTTGAATCTAAGTGTGAGAAAATAAAGATTATATGTCACACTTTCACTTGCTTCAGAGTTCAAAAAGTATGAATGATATGCTAAAAACAATAGATGAGTATTAATATGACTAAAGTGTTTAACGACTCCACATGTATCAAAATTATTGATGCCGACTATTGATAGTATCGGTGTGCTTAGTGCTAAGGACGATATTTTGTCGAGTCCCCATTTAACAAGGACGAATATTAGCTTTAGTATATCTGTGACATTGAACAAAACGGAAGAAAAGACAAGATAACCGCATTTATACATGCAAGAATATTTAACCTTTTATATACATAATATTCATACCAATGGAATTAAGAATAAAGAATACACAAACGTGTTCCGACAGCTAGAAATATGCACTAATAAGACCGAGTTCAAAACCGGGATGAGGCTATTTTGTCAGCTTTTTAAACATATAGTGGGACAGGAAACAGACGAAGTCTTTGTCTGCCATCAATATCATGATAGTCAGGGATCATCAGTAGAGGGTGGCAATGGAAGGAGAGATACGATAAACTCATTTGCACATACAAGAACATTTAACCTTTTATATACATAATGGTATTAAGAAGAAAGAATACACAAACATGTTCCGACAACTAGGAATATACACATATTGTTCTATGAGCAAACACTGTATACAAAAACAAAAAGCAATTAAGTACAAAATAAAAAAAAAAAGACTTACTCGATTAGGTAAAGTAAAATACCCAGATTGCTTTACTGCTACCTAGCAGGTTTCGAGACACATCTCTCCGATTCAAAGAAAAGAGGCAAAAGAGATCGAGAATGAGTTTCTGGGACTGTCATGTAACACTCCACAAAGCTCCCAATAGACATGCCCATTCTCCAAGGGAAATAATTATTTACTGTCTCCTTACTATAAGCACCAAATACAAAATGACACCAAATATGGTGAAATCAAATATTTTTGATATTTTTGATTCGTATTATTGTTCATCTTTCTAATTCTTATAACGTTTTATTGCAACTCATTCAAATCATCACTTCCTGCGGCAACAAGGAATAGCAAGCATCTGAAAAAAAAAAGAATAAGCTCCGGGAGCGACTTGAACTCACGACATTTTTATGACTCAGAGAAATACTATTTCTACGCCCCGGCTGCTTTACAAGCTCAGCTACGGGAGAACGGAGAGTGTTAAAGCCTAAATGACACTTATAAAGCCATTCTGATTGATTGTCATCATATTTATCATTACTGTTTTTGTTATGTTAGTATATTAGTTATAGAAGTAACGACCCAACTGCGTTTAATTAGAAAGATCTAAGTCGCCTGAACTGCTATCAACAATATTGATTGGATGGTGGGTTTTTTGGCATGTCAACTCTTGTTAAGTTATTTAATACCAAAGTCAGTCTTTTTTAAAAGACACACACACACACACACACACACATATATATATATATATATATATATATGCTCAATCCCCCCTGCACGAACAGGATACGACACAAGCTCAATTTTTAAGCGGAGTTTAACAGGTTTGAATTCATAGTTTTCCTTCTCCTAGACTGGTGGGCATACCGAGGTTAAAGAATCTAATCAATTTACTCATCGGGATAATAGCTGGATACATACCTTTCTAAATGGTATTAGCGCTATGTGAAATGCAAACAGTATCATCTAGGGTTTGAACTCGTATCGCCGTGTCCATTTCCTACGACAATACCCATTATTCCACGAGCTCCTCCGTTATAATTATGGTTTCAAGTAAATATGATAATGATCATTTGTAAACAATTATAGCATCAAGTACGTATTCTTAATACAAATAATTTCTGCATAGTTATATGATTTCAAGTAGCTCAAGCGATTATTTAGTCACTAATAATAATCTTTCGTAAATAATTACAGTTAAAGTAACTATCCTTAATACAAATAGTTTGCATACAATTATATGGTTTCAAGTATTTTTATCAATTACTAATAATTTGAATCTATACAGTTTCATGTATTACTTATCGAATAATTTTAAGCAAATTTACATCAGAATGTTGTATAAAGTGCAAGAAGAGGATTAGGGTAGAGGCTGGTCTTAGATTAAATGTCTGACTCTTCGCTAATTTCGTTTGTAACCCACGCATATATATTAATTCCTAATAGCATTTCTTACCCTGAAACTCTTCTGACTCACATGATGCTGGGTTGATGGTCGGTTCTTTGATGTCAGTGTAACTCGACCAATTTAAATGGTAATCATGTATAAATTGAAAATTTACCCAAATCTAACAGCTAGATATTCTAAACGTTACTCTGCACCTGACATTGCTCCACCCTTCATTGAATGAATAGAAATACATCGTATTCGTCTCTTCTGCCCTTGTTGTCTGAAACCATGAAAATTCAGTCCAATACCTTAGGTTGTTCCTCCCAGAATACATCTCCCGCCTGCACCCAAAAGGGTAAATGCTGTATCAGTCCCTGACGTCTGAGGCGTCCCCACCACACACACACCTAAAAAAAAAAGAAAATGTTGACTGAACTGAAAAATATCTGGATCTATCTCCATGTAAACATGAGGGTTCCCCCTCACTAAATACGCTCTGTCGGCGGAGCTTAGAATATGCCGACTGTATCCCCAGCAGAGGAGGTGCCTGTGGTGTAATGGTAACCGTCATAGGAAATGGACACAGCGACACGAGTTCAAATCCTGGAGGAGACTGATAGCATTTCACATAGCACTAATACCCTTGGGAAAGGTATGAATCCAATTATTCTACCTCCAGCAATGGGTAAATAGTAGGACAGACTGGGTTCTTCTGCCTTGGTGAGGCAACTAGTCTAGGAGAAGGGAAACTCTGAATTTAAAACATGTTAAACTCCGCTTAAAAATTGACCTTGTGTCATATCTTTCCCGAGCGGAGGGGTTGGTAAATAGGGTATCCTCAGCAGAGGGATACATCCCCGCCTCTGCAAAAAAAAAAGAGAGTCCAGGGTCCCATATATGGTTCAAGTAGATCTGTTAGAAAAATATTAGTATCAGATAGGGATACTTGAAACCACACACACAACTGTGCGCAAATTTGTATGAGAATAGAGAAAAAGCTTGATAGGTAAAAAATAGAAAACTCTTGATTGGGAAAAAAGAGAAAAGGCTTCATAAGGAAAAAAGAGAAAAAGCTAGATTGGGGAAAAAAGAGAAAACGCTTGATTGGGGAAAAAGAGAAAACACTTGATAAGGAAAAAAGAGAAAAGGCTTGACTGAAAAAAAAAGAGGGAAAGCTTCTTTGGGAAAAAGAGAAAACGCTTGATAGGGGAAAAAGAGAAAAACCTTGATAGGGAAAAAGAGAAAGGCTTGATAGGGAAAAAAGAGAGAAAGCTAGATGGGAACAACACAAGAATGCTACGTGCTGTCTTGAACAAATCCTAGAAGCAACACCCCACAAAACAGCAGCTGTTCGCATGCCTACCTACCTCTCCTCTTTCAAACCATCAGAGTAAGATGAACAGGACATACGGGGCACTACTGAAGAAGTAAGGACAAACTCATAAGTGACATTCTCCTCTGGATCCCTACACATGGACGCACCAGTGTAGGCCGACCAGCAAAGACTTTCATACATTAGCTCTGTGTAGACACTGGACAAGATTATCCGCCCGGAGCGATGGATAATAAGGACAGATGATGAGAGAGAATCTGGGAACCCCGTACTGTCAGCACGACTTGATGATGATGATGATAATTGTTTACGAAAGATTATTATTAGTTATTTGAGTCTTTAATGGCTTGAAATACGTGAACCTTATAACCGTATGTAAATTATTTGTATTAAGAACAGTTACTTGAAGCTATAACTGTTTTCAAAATAGGATTATTATTATTATTAGTAGTAGTAGTAGTAGTAGTTAGTTGAAACCATATAATTGTTTGCAATATTTAAAATCATATAACAGTGTTTAAATTATTTGTATTAAGAATCGTTACTTGAAGCTATAATTGTTTACAAATGATTATCATTATTTACTTGAAACTATATCAATCCTCATAAAAAAACCAAAAAAAAAACCCCGACTAACTTCGATATTGATTACCCCAACATGGGTTGATATGTCACAAAACCAACCAACCAACTTATACCACTGACAATTAAAGGGATTGAACTGGCTAAAAACCAATGAACAAAACAATAAGACAATTCAGAAACCCTGTAGAGATTATAAATAATTTTTTTTAAATCAATAATTCCAAAAACTGTAGCAGTTACCCAGCGAAATCGGCGCAAGCCTGAAAAAAAGGGGCTTCCTGGCGCAAAAAAAAAAACACGAAATTCTCTCTCATTAAGCATTCACTACTGTTATCAAATAGACCTCTTTTCTCTTGGCTGCTGGTGGTGAGCGAACGTGCTGATTGGATCCTGGGACCTAGTAGCCAACTATGTCTCCAGCTAATAGCCACTTCTACAAAATAATCTATTTCAACACTTTGTCTAAAAAACGAAACTATTTCTACTGGTTCAGGAAAACATTCTTTACCATCAAAATAAAGTTTGAGTTTAAAGGTATCCTTGTCTCTTTCCTTTCGTCCTTATATATCTTGCAGCTTCTCACGGATAAAAGAAGACAACAAATGAATGGGGTCAGAAGAAGAAAAAGGAGTCAGATACGAAACTAAGACTCATCCCAACAGAACCCAACAATTCACCGACAACCAGTATCTACACCATGAATAAATAAACAACCTTCCTCATAAAGTCCTATAACCCCAGAAACCAATCTATCCCACATTTATCTACAAATAGCAAATACAATCCATAACCACTTTTTGAAATACGTCGAAATTTCGATCAACTTAATAGAATGATAAAATGGAAAAATATTCAATGATAGAGAGTTAATTAAAAAAAAATGTCAACCGAATAACTTCAAACAAAATTTAACAACAGAATGATTTAGAGGTTTTACCATACAAAAGAAAACAAGAAATTCATGACATAATTATGAAGGTTTAATTTGGTTTGGTTTGGTTTTATGGCATTGTAAGTTATTTAATGCCAAATTCTCTTTATGTATATATATATATATATATATATATATATCAAAAATATGATTTCTTAACATATTTTGTAGCTAACATTTTTAAACGAGCCTGAGCTTTTTTTTTTTTTTTGCAGACAGTTAAATGGTTTCATTTATTCTTATCTAATATGAATACACAATTAAACGTAAAAACAGTTCTATTTCAAACAATTCAGTTTAGCATAAGCACACAGTTTAAATTTCAAACAGTTCTATTTGACCCCAAAATAGGACCCTGTCAGGTGCTACCACTCCGAGTCAGAGTGGACCTGAGAGCGATGGCAAATCTCCAGCATTACTAGAACCTCACCATGAGATTGTTTAGTGTCATATACAGGACACTCATTGGGTGAGTCTTACTTCTCTGCTGAGATGCAGTCGGCATATTCTATAACCCTTGCCAAATAGGCCATAATTATGAAGGTGGAGTCATGCTAATTCAAGAACTTAACGATCCCTGTTCAAATAAAGAGAAATTTAATTTGTAATTTTAAAAAATTATTATCTATGCATGTACACCCAAACCTTCTGCCAAGAGTAGGTAGTGATACAAGTTCAATTTTTCGGCAGAATAGTTGATTTGAATGCAAAGCTTTCCTTCTCCTGGACTGGTTGTCTCACCAAGACTAAAAAAAAAAACAGTCTACATTACAAGAGAACGGATAGATTCGAACCTTTCCCAATGTCATTAGTGCGAAGTGAAACACAAGCAACATCATCCTGGATTTGAACTCTGGTCTCCGATTCTTGTTCTTACGAAGTTAAGAGCGTCTCCTAAAAACTGCATCACTCCCTGGTTTTCCAGGCTTCAACAGGCGTTTGCTCCTGGTGAGTGTTATTGTGTTAACTGTCTGGTTCCAAGAGGGGCCCTTATCCCTAAGCAATACCTTTGCAGGGCTGAGTTTATAGCTTGGCGCCTGAGGCACCCCAATATGAGGAATGCAGAAGAAATCAAGCATTTTTTGTAACAGCGTGCATGTGTCTCGATTTGAGCATGGCCTCCGACTATAAAATGATCTTGTGTCGAATCCTGCCAGGTGGGAATTTGGATGATTATGAAGCGCGCCCCCCTAAAAATAAAATGTTATCGCAGCAACTAAATATAAAAACTGTAAGGAATATTATACGATATGTTCACAAACATTGAATAACAGAGTTTCATTCCATAAAAGTAAATTAAAAATCCTGAAAACGGAACTCTGTATACAGAGTGTTTAAAAAATGTTAATATTTCTATGGGAGCTCTTTTATGATATCATTACTTTAAAGTCTCCAATTGTCCACCATCCCTGTCAATACATTACTGGAATCTTCCTCAAGTGGTCTCCATAATATCAGTTCTGCTTTTCCAATAAATATACTCCCATAGAAATATTAATATTTCTTAATCATCTCGGGGAGATTCCAAGAATGTGTTGACAGAGACAGGGAACAAGTGGAGACGGTTTGGAATTATATTATAAAGATACTCCTAGAAGAGTGTTAACATCTTGCCATTGGCCTAATGAGTAGAGTGTTTGCCAATGGTCCGGGAGACCGGGGTTCAGTCCCTGGTCGAGTCATACCAAAGACTCAAAAAATGGTACTTGATGCTGCCTTACTCAGCATTATAAGGTTAAGATCAAGTTTAAAGAGGAGCAATCCAGGGAAAGGAGTAGCACCCTCCCATACACCACGGTGTAGTAGCTATTGAAAAGGGAGCCTTCGGGTCGCCCTCGACTAAGGTCACCAATTTTACTTACTATATTTCAAAATCACATGCAGTAACAGACTTTTTGAAATAATACTAAATTCCTAGGGAGGAGTCTACGTGTTATTGTGGCTCAAGTGCTGTTATGCAACATCGTAGTAAGTGTGTTCGGACACTATTACGCACTATTACGTTCATTTTCGGACTAATGCTCTTTGGGAATGTATGAATCCCTTTATCCGCACCCCCCTCAGAATGGGTTTAAATGTATCACTACTGTCCTTCTACAAGGATGGCTTAGGCATCAAATAACCCATGAAAGTTGATATACTGTTAAAGAATAAACGAATGCTAATTTACCGAGCAGACGATTATGCAGTGAGTAAGAGGGGAAAAGCATTTACTTACGCTGTTTTTTGACAGACCACAACAATCTCCCAATGTGACACCGACTTCGTGACCGATATAACTTTTCCAGTTAACCGACACCCCTCTCCACGTTATGTTTACTTTTTAAAAAGAAGATAGCTGCTGGTGTTAGTAAAAACTGCAGAAGTTACGGGTCAGCGCCAGAAAGAATTATTTTTCTGACCTAGCTGTCGGCGAGGTTTATAATACTCTGACTGTATCCTCTTCAGAAGAGTAAGACACCACTCCCCAAAAAAGAAACGGTATCGTGGGTATGACACTAAACTGCATCTGATGGTGAGGATCCAGTCATGGAGATCTGAAGAGTGAAGAGTATCTCTTTCAGAGTGGTAGTACCAGTGAGGGTCCCATTTATGGATCAAAGAGATCTGTTTAAAAATTATTCGATTGGAATACTTGATGCCATATAACTATAAATTGTTTATATCAAGGATAGTTAATAAAAGCTATAATTGTTTACGAATGATTATTATTAGTTACTTGAAATCATATGACTGTGTGCAAACAAATGACGATAATTAAAGAGAAAAATATAACTTGAAACCATATAATTTTAGTATTAGATAAGATCATTTTAAACCATAGAACTACGTGCAAATTATTTTTATTAAATAGGAATACTCGATACCATATAGCTGTATGCCAAAAGCACTGAAGAAACAACTATACAAAAATGTACGTATAAACGTTTAATGAACGCAGTTCCCTAACTTCTTGGCATGAAATAACGCCAGACGGGTTGACATGCCATTAAAAGCAATCAGTCATTTTAGCCTAACTCGTTAACCGTTACACTATGCGAGTAGCTAAGAAATCTTATTGAAGTGAGTTAAAGTTAATCTTTCTATTATCAAATGACAAACAAAGAACAAACTTTTTGATCAAATGTCCGCGGTGTCAGCTGTCACAATACAATGAAAAGCGATATTTATGAATTAAGTTCAAAATTAAAAGCTCTGGATGCAACATTGACACAAATAAAACAAACTACATGATAGATTAAAAATAATTTTATGACAAATGATTATTAAAAAATATTCATACTGAATTAGTAATCAGACGAATAAAGAAACAAGGTCTTCGAGTTTTAATGACGTGGTCTGTGAATTAACAAAAATGAATATGAGATATCTCTCGAGTGACACTTTTAGAAATGAATGAGACATGTGTTTCATTGGCCTTAGTGCTTAACTTTCTGATAAAATTCTTTCTTTCTCTCTTTCTTTTCATTTTTCTAACGTCTTTTCCAGTTCATTCATTCTATTTTCTTTCATTAATTTTTCCTTCTGTTTGTTCAGTTTTCTTATCTTTATTCCTTTAATTTCTTTCTTTCTTTCTTACACTTTTCCATTGGGGGTGTCCTCGTGATGTAATGGTTACAGCGATGGACTGCGGAATCGGAGTAAGCGAGTTCGTACTCCAGTCGCGCTATTACGTTCACTTTCGGGCAAATACCCTTGGGAAATGTATGAACCCCCTTATCCTCCCAGCTATGGGTTAAATAGTGCTACTGTTCTTCTAGGAGAATAGCTTTGGTATTGAATAACCTAAAAAAGTTGATATGCCATTAAACAAAGAAACCATTCATTTTTATTTATTTATTTTCATTTTTCTCATGTTTTTTCCATTTCATTTGTTCTATTTTCTTTCATTCAATTTTTTTCTTTCTGTTCATTTTCCTTGATTTTATTCCATGCATTTCTATGTCTTTCTTTCTTTATTTCTTAAAGTGTTGTATTCTGGCTATCCTATATATGCTTTGTACCATAGCTACAGATTGCTATACTGTGCATCCTAAATTATGGATATACTGTGCATCCTAAATCATGTTGTCCGCCCTGTCGACATAGCTTGGAATACGTAGACTTTATCCCCAGCAGAGAGTTAAGACCCCCTTCCCACCTCAAAAAGAAAGGGTATCGTGGGTATGACACTAAACTACATCCGATGGTAAAGGTCCAGTTCTGAAGCTCTGAGGAGTGTGGAGTACCCTTTTATTTCCATTACTCCCAGGTCCGCTCTGACCTAGAGTGATACTGTTAGGGTTCCATGTATGGGTCAAAATTATCCGTATGTGCAAAAAGCAAAAACTCCTAAAAATCAAATACACAAAAATAGAAATACAATGAGCACGATTACCTAATCTCTAGACATGAAATAACCCTAGACAAGTTGACATACCGTCAGAATCAATCTCTGAATCAATCATAAATCATGTTTACATTATCTCTGTCGCTTACAAGTTTTTTTTTGTTTTGTTTTTTACATTCTTTGTAGTAAATCTTTCTTGCCTGAAGCCTATTATTCAATCCAACAATAAAATGAAATAAAGATTAAAGTAAATCAATCATTTGCAGACAAGCGTAGCTCAGTCTAGGAACAAAACTTCAAACCCAATGTAGAGAGACAATGAATAATTATCACGCTTAGAAAATGGGCATGTCCTTTGAGAGTCTCATGAGGTATCCCTTATCAACCCATTCCCGATCATTTTACCACTGTTCTTTTAACAGTAGTAACGGTGTCTCTGACCCAGTTAGGGAACGGTAAAGCCACATGGTTATATAACCTATTTTCATTAAGTAAGTTTTTTCTATTTTTGTACTCCTTTCATATACTGCTATTTCATGGAACACTATGTAACTATTTTATCTATTGGAATACATTCGTGTATTCTTTCTTTTAATATCCCAGGTATGTTTATATAATAATGTTAGAAGTCCTTGCGCCTGTAAATGAGTCTATCTTGTCTTTTATTTCATTGTGTTCAGTGTTAGTATATCATGGATATACTAATGCTAATATTTGTCCTAGGTAAATGGGGACTCAACTAAATATTTTCTCTACCTCCAAGAATTCCAATACCAGAGAAGATCGTACTCAAAATTTAAGTTGTGCGAATCTAAATTTTTAACTGTTACAGCATGACACAGTTACCTAAATTTACTGTTAATTTGTACGAATTTTGGATTTCAGTCTTTTGAGTGAAATATTTCTCAACTTAAAAAGATAATCTGCATATTAAAAAATTCTGGCACTTATACGAGGGTCGGCTTAAAAGTTCATAGGCTGACCAAGATACTCGCATGGAATGTGACCAAATGAAGTTTACTTTTCAACATTATCCTCCACGCGGTCAAAATATTTCTTCTATCGGTGTTGCAGTTTTTGAATCCCATTGGTTAAAAAGTCATCAACAGCAGATATAATGTTATCATATGAACTTTTCAGCTTAACCTTGTATATATATATATATGGCTGAGTGGTAGAATCTTGGATTGGCGTTTGAGTCAACCGGGTTTCGATCCCAGCTTCGGGAATCTAGCCTGTCTAGCCACACTGAAGAGTTCTGATAGAACGAAACAGATCTGTCTGTGGATGACAATATATATATATATATATATATATATATGTGTGTGTGAGAGAGAGAGAAGACAATACGAAAAATTGACATATATTGTTAAAGGGTACCTTCATTAGAAATAAAATCTTATTTCACAAAAACGTGACCAGAGTGAGGTGGGGCATAGCCCAAGATTAAAAATAAATATCATTAATAGAATGCTTTGTAGTGGCAAAATATTTTATTACATTTATTGCTTCCCTACACGTGTATTTTTTACGTACATTTCATCTGGGTGATAACAAGATTCACACGGAAGAAGAGGTTCTTATCGTTGTTTGTATTGCTTACTTCTCACTTCTCGGATCTTTTCGGGACCCGGTGTTCGTACATCTCTACTGTAATCTGATTGATGGTACGGATGAGAGGGGTGCAGCTTGTTCCCTAACAGGGTACAGTTATTTATCTGACTTCCAAAATTGTGACACAAAGTTGGTTTAGAAGCTAACTTCACTCGAAGTGAGTGCAAAATTTGCTTAGCTCCAACATTCCCCTTCTTGGGCGCTTCAGGCAACGGGTAACTTATCCAGCTCTTACTTCGTTTTGACGAGAGGGCAAGTGCTGCCTTAGAGGAAAGGTCTCTGGAACTAATTCTTACTCACCCAACGCAAACGCCGAGTAAGTATCCTCTCGCAGGGTAGTGCAATGCGATTTACAATCAAGTTATGCTGACAGCACTGGTTCCTGTCAGATCACCCAAGTTAAGCAGTGATAATCCTATTTAGACGAGTGACCACTACTAAGCAGGCTCTGTAAGTAATTCGAGGTCTTGGTTTGGTTTGGTTTTATCATACCAACCATTTTTAGTTATTCAATGCCAAATCATGTTCTTACATATATATTAAATATGATTTATAAACACATTTTATAGATACACACAATTAAATGATCAAACAGTTCTATTCCTGACAATTCAGTTATCAACGAAATCAAATGGTTCCAAGTATTGCTATGTATCACTTACAATTCAATTGAACATCAGTCATTTGTTTGCACGCAGTTAAATGATCAAACAGTTCTATTTCTAACGATTCAATTTAGCGTGTCATTTGTTTGCATTCAGTTTAAATGCTAAACAATTCTATTTGACCCATAGATAGGACCCTATCAGGTGCTACTACTCCGGGCCAGAGTGGACCTGGGAGCGATGACAAAGAAAAGACACTCCGCATTCCCTAAAGTTGCAGCATTACTGGAGCCTCACCATCAGATTGTTTAGTGTCATATACAGGACACTTGTTGGAGGAGAGGGTCTTACTTCTGTTTTGTTTTATTTTTGATTTTTAATTTTTTTGGGGGGGGGTATTTGAGTTTGATAGCATATCAACCTTTGATAGTTATTTAATGCCAAATCTTGTTTATATATAGATTATATATGATTTTTAAGTGAATAGTTTGTTGGTAACATTATTTCTACAGCCCCAACCAACTGAACAAGAATAATCTGAAGTCTGTATGTCTAAGCAAAGTTGAGTAAATCACAACAGAGTGTAGCAATAAGTTTTTTTTTCTGTCCCGAAGTCTTTATGAATGAACCAGCTCTTGTTCCACCCTTTTGGTTCCTTTACTTTTTGCCAGACATGAACATTACTTAATTAGTCCTTATATTCGTCAAAATCTCGACTGCAAATTATTTCTGTTATACAAACAAGATTCGGCAACAATTGAATTTCGAGCTGGTTGGGTAGTGACTGATTTGAGACCCCACCTAAAAAACGTTCTGTTTACCGTAAATTATTCTATACTAGTCGACTTTATAAGTCTGAAAAAATCTCTACAGAACTAAGGGTCGACTTATACGGTAGGGCTAAAATCCAAAATTTTACCACAGAAGAGTCAACCAGCGGAAACAGTACCGCTCACAATCGACATACACCATTTACTGTAACTTCAGCACATTGCCACCTACATTTTCAACTTAAACTTGTGTTTGGTGAATATATTTAACAAATTAACACAGAAATTAATATAAGATAATAAAACTCTTATAAGAATTAAGTATTATATTAACGCTATATCACATTCTAATATTTTTTAGACTCGAAATTTCAGTAGAAAAAGAAGAAAACCAAAAAAAAAAAAAATGGGTAGTGTAGCAACGAATGAACAATAGACCCCCCACACCGTCCAGCAAAAGGGAAAGAGACAAATGTATGTAAATGCTTATAAAAGCTGAAAAATTATACTAAAGACACCATTCATAAATAATACAGGAAAGTGTAAACAGTTCCATTCGAAGGCAAGTTCAAAACTGATGAGTAATATTTTGTACTTTGCTAAACTGTCATTTAAATACATGTGTGATTTTATTTAATATTGCTACAGTAAAATCAGAGCTGTATTGTATGTGTGTCTTAAATGGAAGAACAATTAAAACTGTAAACCCGAAATCAAAATTTTGAACCTAGACAAAGAAGCTAACACTGTTGGACATATTAGACTCCTCCACCCTCATATCCTTAAATTGAATGTGAAATAGACTGGTGGATGCATAAAAAGTACTCTGGTAAATTAAAAAAAAATAATAGTGGACTTTAACTAAGTTAAAACTTAATGAAAAACATAGGAACAAATTTTTTTAAACCGAAAACCATGGGAAGCAGCATGGTGGACGTTAAAGGCTAGATGATACACTCTCTGATGCCTAACCTGGTCCTGGGCGGATGAATCCAACGGAACAACTGCCAAAATCGATTAGTTCGATCGGGGAACTACTGCTGCTCATCTATAAGGGTGGCTCCTATGGATGAGAATAAAAACAGGTTAAGTAGCCGACCAGTACCCTATTTGGAGGTCGACCTATACAGCAAGTAGTGATCTACCGCAGAATTTTGAGTTAAAAATCTTGAGGTCGATTTATATACAGAAGTATATATCTTTCTAATACTAAAATTCTCATTCTATCAATATATATATATATATATATATTGTCGCAAACCATGGTTAAAAAGTCAGGAATTTGGTTTGACAATTAAGTAAAAAATTAATTGAATAAGAAAGACGAAACGTTTAGGTTGCGTCTTACTTTCCTGGGTCTCCCTCTTTATTCACACGTGGATATTATTATAGATATTATATATTATATAATATCTATTACAATAAGGAGCGACATTCAAGAAACAGATATAGCAATTCATTAAGTTAATAGAACTTTATAAACTACAGGGTTTCGGAAGAAACAAAAAAGTAAGTAAAGGAGTTGCAACCTACCCTACGCTTCGGTGGAGTAGCTATTGAAAAGGGAGCCTTCGGGTCGCCCTCGACTAAGGTCGACCAACTTACTCACAATAAAATATCAATCTATTGTGTTAGTATAACGTTTATTCTAAGGCTAACGGCAACAAATAAATGAATTAATACTTCTTTAATTTTAACAATTTATTAATCAACACGTGAAACAATTAATCACAATATACAGTTCTCCCTGTGTATAAAGTTGAGATTAAGGGACTTACCGGCGTGCTGAAGAAGATATCTGGTCTCTTGGGGTTGTCTTTCTGGGAGCTTTTAACGTCTCCGCCTGGAATCTGACTGGATTTTTGACTTTTGCGTCAAGACTTCTGGGCTCATCACTTGATTAGTATATCCAATCACAGCGAGCCTCTCCATCCCTCACTCCCTCCCTCACTCCATACACAGGAATTACCATTTTACTAACACAACATATCTATCTATCTATCTATAAATGAGAGGTGTGCATGTTCAAAACATTGTTTCATTGTCTTTCTCAGGTGATTCATCAAACATCGTCTTTTCCTATGATTTATGATACTGAAAACTTTTTTAAAAAATTTTTCAATACACGAAATTTTAATTTTTTTTTTCTTTTTTTTTTAATTGATTTTGTTTTGTTTTATTTACTTATTTATTTTCTCATTTTTTAGTTTGGTTACATGGTTCTAATAGCATTTCAACATTTGATGGTTATTTAATGTCAAATCTTGTTTATACATATATTATATATGATTTTTAAGTGAATAGTTTGTTGGTAACATTATTTTTTAAACGAGCCGCAGGTCATTTGTTCCCACATAGTTAAATGATTTCAAGTATTGTTATTTATTGTTTACACACAGTTAAATGGTTTCAAGTATTGCTAATGGTTAAACAACTCTATTTGACCCATAGGTTGAGCCCTGACAGGTACAACCAATCCGGGTTGGAATCGACCTTAGAAAAATGTCAATGAAGATGTATTGCCAAAACCTCCAGAACTGGAGCCTTACCATCAGATAGTTTAATGTCATATCCAGGATACTCATTGAGGAGGTCTTACTCTTCTGGAGAGATGCAGTCGGCGTATTCTACTGCTCAAACCGACTGGGCTATTTGTTTTTTTGCTGTTTTTCCCCTCTAACCTGAATTACTTGACAATTGCTGTTATTGGGTGAGAAGTCTAAACTCTGATCTACTTTCCCCATGTTTAACACCTTCGTTGTTTTCTTAAAACATTGATTTCTCATCCTTAAGAAAATTCTACTATTCATATTTACCCTTTAACCTACAAGTCGTGTGGGTCTCAACAATTTAGAACTATTAATTGAAAAAAAAAATTAAGAAGAATTCCAGTATTTGCTTTTTTTTTTACTTAGTTAGTTTTCGGGATGGGGATGTAATGGCTAAAGTGCTAGACTGTGACTTTGAAGTAAGCGACTTCAAACTTTACTCACCTAATTACGCTTACGTTCAGAATAATTCCCTTATGAAAAGTATGAACCTTCTTATCCACCACCCCCTTGCAGTTATGGGTTAAAAAATACAACTGCTGTTTTCCTACAAGGATGGCTTTGGCATTAAATAATCCTCGAAGGTTGATTTGCCATTAAACAAAGAAACAAAATCATGTTTTTCTTTTCTGTTATACAAAACTTTAAAAAAATTTTAATGCGCGACATTTTACTGTTTTGTTTGCTACTTTATTATTATTATTATTATTATTATTATTTGCGAGGGGCTTTGGGTTTTTTTTACTTTCATCCACAGTACTTGCTGTTATTTTATTTATCTATCTCATCATTTTTTCCTAAAGTCTCGTCTAATTCCTTCGTGTTTGACACCTTTCTGATTTCTGACCCCAAGGAAAATTCTATTATGTAGTATTTCCATTTACTCTGAAAGCCATGTGGGTTTGAATAATTTTGAACTATTATTCTTTTAAAAATCTTTTACAAGCATTTCAGGGTGAGTCTTTTTCGACTGACATAGTTTTCTTTACGTAAGTAGAGTTTATGATAGAAAGCATCACCCCATATCTAGGTTCGGCTGTTCTGACTTATAATTGCAACCTGTTTGTCAAGCAGCCGATACAGAGTCACGAGTGTGAGGAAGGCTGTTACAAGTGAACGACACCCCTAACTTGTTGTAGTTAACTAATCTGTACCTTTACAACAAACTATTACTACCTCTTTGTTTGTAAAACCTAACCCGAGTCATTTTTGTTCAATCTTGGCTACACTATTTTTTAAAAGTTTGACAAGAATCGCTAAACTTGCTAAAGTCTTCGAGGCTTTTGATTCTCAGACATTAAGAAATCATATTTCAACTGGACATTTCCATAAACTCAAATCTCGCTTTCTAGTTTGTGTAAGATTGTATTTTTACGACTGACAGCTCCAATGCCCAGTCTCATAGAAAAATTATTTTAAAAAATCTTAGATCCGGAGTACCTTCTCTCCAGGAAGCACTTACCACTTCGTCTTAAAGAAATAAAGGCTACATTTATTGTACAGTGCCGAAGGCACCTCTGAAAGATATTGCCGACAGAACGAAGTAATTTTTGCACCCACCCGGCAAAAGATTCGCTTCCTGCTGGGTTCCCATATTAAACCAACCATGTGTAACATATCAACACCCCCACGGTGGGTAGATAACTTTTGCATTTAGTCTATTGTGCTACTTTTTTTTTGGGGGGGGACGTTAAAGCTGAAGATTCTTTTTCACACAAATAAGTTGTCGGAAATGGAAGTAAAATCATGACTGATTCATTGTTTCGGTGTTTAACATAATTGCTGACTCGCCCTCATGGGTATCCTTCCTGGGTAAAGGACGCCTTTAGGGGTGAAGAACCTCCTATGAGAACTATGGTACAGGACAACCTTGTGTTGTAATACATTGCTATGAATGAATTAACTAAAAATTTGTGACCCAGAACAAATTATAAACAGGGCATCGTTATTCTATAACAGAGTTGCTGCAGTATTATCATATTTTGAGCCGAATAGGAAGTCTCATCAATAGGTCAAATAGATCTGTTTAAAAATCATTAGTATTGGATAGGAATACTCGATACTATGTAACTGTGAATTTTTTGTCTTAGAAATAGTCAATTGTTTACAAACGATTATCATTAATTAATTGGAATTGTACCAATGTGTGCAAACAAATGACTTATTAAATTGAAATAGTTACTTGATACGATATAATTATTTGTATTAGATAGGAATACTTGATATCATACAAATCTGAAAAAAAAAAACTCTTAAGAAAAATTGCACAAAAAAAGTAAATATAAATGAATTATGAATCCGATTCCATTACCTCAAGGCATAAAATAACCTTAAACGGGTTAACATGCTGTTAAAATCAATAAAACAATCTACTATTGTTAGTCTACCGAAGTTAGAACGTGTTTCTTACATAAAACTGTTTTTTTATATCAAGATTTCATTAAGAGAACATAAAAATTGAGAAGAAATTTTATTACCTTTTTTAATGGCATATTAACCTTAGGGTATTATTTAATACCAAAGTCATCTTCGTAGAAGAACAGTTGTGGTACTACTTAAATCATAGCTGGAGGGATAAGGGGGTTGATACTTTCCCCAAGGATATTAGTCCGAAAGTGACTGGAATTCGAGTTCGCATGCAACGATGTTACAATTTAGCTCGTTATCCATTACGCCACAATTACTCCGACTTATATCAAAGGGTTCTTGGCATATGATAGTGTGACAAAAGTAACCACCATATAGTGTAACACTGAATAAGTGTGTTGACGTTTCGGAGATATCAGCTGGGATGTTTTGTTTTTTGAGGTGGCATGATGTGGCCCTCACTTGAAACTTTGTTTTCATCACCCTGGGCACGTCCCTGTTATTCGTGGCAATCCAGATTTGCATTTTAAGGGTGCTGGCAATGGTCCTGTTGTCATAATTTGGATCGGTAGAGAGCATGAGTTGTACAGCGGCGCATCTCCGATCTCGCTCGTTGAACACTGTGTCACTTTCAGACATGATAGAAGGCTCCTATCGCTCTTGGGATTTGTACACAACTGGCCAACTAGTAGATGGTCTGCAACAAAAAAAAAAAAAAAAAAGAAAACCGGTTTTCATTTAACGGAAATAGAATCATGTCGTCTTTTCTAAAGCGAAAATTTTATCGTTCCACCTTGTATCTGGCGCAACCAGTCTCAGGACCAATTATCTATTAGATTTACCGTGTTTCTTTTTTTGGGGGTTTGGTCGGATTTTTACGGCATATCAACCTTTGTAAGTTATTTAATGCCAAATCATATTCATATTTATATATTAAATGTCTATGATTTGTAAAAGATTAATTTGTTGGTACCAATTTTAAAACGATCATGAACTAATTTGTTTGCATACAGTTAAATGGTTACAAGTATTATCATTTAACACGAATAACTTTATTTGTCCTCACTTAAATGGTTTCAAGTATAGAAAATGATTAAATATTTCTATTTGACCCATAGATGAGACCTTTACCATTCCAAGTCACAGTAGACCTAAAGCTCAAGGACAGAAGCCTCAGCATCAAATAGTTTAGAGTCATATATCCAGGACATTCTTAGTGCAGGAGGGAGTTCTTTCCCCTCTTCAGAGATGCAGTCGACGTTTTCTATAACCAGAGATAACTGGGTTATGCTTTTTTTAGCGTTAAAGATGAAAACCTTTTTTCGCACGCATAAATCATCAGAAACAGAAATAACATCTTCACTACTTTATTGATTGACACTCTTGTTGACTCTCCACGTTAGATATCCTTCCAGCACCTCCTAGATGTAAGTTACCAACATCTTGAAAACAGTGGTTCAAGACTAGCTTAATAACTATTTCTCGATAACTACAAGGGACTTCTAATTTAATATTAATAATTAATTCGTTTGCACTGTTATATGCTTTCAAGTACTCTTATCCTAATACTAACAATTTCAAACAGGAGGAGTCACTGTGCCGTAATGGATAACGTGTTCCCTTTTAAATAAATACCTTTGGGAAAGATATGAACCTTCTTATATCAGTCGAACAGATATGCTTATGCCTTTCCCCAGGTTAGAAGTGTACTCAACTGCCCCGACCAGGATATGACACAAAGTTAATTTTTAATCGGAGTAGAGCTGGTTAAAATTCAGATTTTTCTTTCGCTAAGACTGATTACATTACCAAGGCTACAGAGCTCAGACTGCCCTTCTAATTACCCTTAGGAGGGGTAAGGGGCGACTCATACCTTTTCCATGGGCATTAGCACGAAATGAAAATCAAACAATTTCATCTAGTATTTGAATTCGGGTCCGAGTATTTACGTATTTGTAAACTCGGATTCTTGGGGGGGAGGTCTTTCTAATCACTGCCAGTTATTGATAATCGAACCTAAATAAAAATTAGAATTTCGAAGGCTGACTTTCAAGGTTGGCAAAACCTCCGTACTTTGAAGATTGACGCGACACAATTTTGCCTTATGCCACACTAAGCTAATATAGTAAATAACTAGTATCAGTCAAATTAACTAAAGTTGCCAGAAGATGGTCAGTGATCTGAAACGATGAAATTACCTGGAAGTAGCTCTTAATGAGATTCGTAGCGTATATGCTGGCATGTAAACAAAGCCGTTGCTGTGCGCGAAGTCTTCCTCGTGTCAAGTAGTAAGGAATCATTTTAATAATGGTCGACTCTTTCAAGTTGGCACCGATTCAAATCGGTCAAATAACCTGGAAATATGAACAGAAACTGATGGCATTTGACCTTTACTAGGCTTCGAAAAAAAAAATCTGGGCTATCGTTTTTGGTGCACTAACCCGAATTCGTAAAGAAATATCGCAAGTACGCTTGCATTTTGTAAAATGAATCGGAGACTTGTTTTGAATGAATTGGGTTAATGCAATTAGGTCTTCGCGTACATCGTAGACACGTGTTCTGAAATTAGCCGATAAAGTCGGGCGTCAGACGATTATATTGGAGCAACGTAGTTGCTATTTACTAAGCTTTGCTTAGTCTGGTAATCAGGCCTCAAGTTGCATATACAGCCGTATCGTCGGGGATTAGAATACGCTGACTATATCCCTAAGGGTGTCTTGGTTTCTTTGCTTTAATGGTATATCAACTTTAGTGGGTTATTTAATGTCAAAGTCATCCTTAGCAGAAGTACTGTAGTGGTACTATTTAACACAGGACTGGAAGGATAAGGGAATTCACATCTTTCCCAGGGATATTAGTCCGAAAGTTAACGTAATAGCGTGACTGGAGTTCGAACTCGCTTACTCCGATGTCGAAAACCAGCACGTTAGCCACTAGCCCGCGGGGAACCACCACCGTCGAGGTTTCCAGGGTATGACGCTAAACTGCACCTGATGGTTGGGGTCCAGTTGTGTTGCTCACAGGTTCACTCTGACCCGGAGTGGTAGTACTAGTTATGGTCCCATCTATGGAAAGTCCCCGTAACGTAGAGGCTAATGTTCTGGGCTGTGACATTGTAGTAAGCGAGTTCGAACTTTAGTTGTGCTATTTCGTTCACTTTCAGAAAAATATCCATGCGAAACGTATGGATCCCTTATCCCCCAGCTGTTGGTTACATTAGTATCACTGCTGTACTTCTACAAGAGTTACTTTGGTATTGAATAACCTAGGAAGGTTGGTATGCCATTACACAAAGATAGCAAACAAAAACAAAACTCTTGTATGGGTCAAAAAGAACTGTAGTGAAAATTATAGATATTCGATTGAACCGTGTGGAAAAAATATTAAAAAACAACTACACAAAATAAGTAAATATCAATGTACAATGACTTGCTGTTTTTAAGTAGTCACCTATTAAAGTAAACAGGCTCTTCGCTGTTTAACTTCGGTAATCCAACGTAAAATGATGCTTTCAGTTTGAGAGAAACGAAGATTTTTAAATAATGTTCAAACTTGCCCTTTTTTTATCATTAGTAATACATATAGTACTTGCTATAAACAAAATAAAATCTCCCATAATGCCTTTTGACAGGAAGAACAATCTTCGCATGTACAAAAAGTCCTCCTGGTGCCAAAAAGCTGTGGGGGCCTCGAATGATTTGATGGTCAGTGCTTTAGACTGGCAAAACCATTGTTGGTGAGTTCAAGTCTCACTGATCATGTGCCACAAATAAGCAAAGCTTAGTAAATAATCAAATCCTTTTCAGCTATACGTTACCAGCCTAAGGAAAAAATACTTTTACCGTGAGTTTTCGAAAAGGAAAAATAACAACCAACACAACTCCACTATTTTATTCTATCAGTTGTCTGGCCACTGACAATCTTTTTTATCCTGATTTCCAGTGTATTTTCAAAGGAAATCATATCAAAAATATGTTATTATCTATGTAGTGATATTATTTGTAATGTGTTCATAAATAAGAGCAGAAAACCCGCGCTCCAAGTGAAATTTTATGTTATATAAATTAATTATGAATTTATTTCTCTCACGTCTTTATTGCTGCAGTAAACCGAACAATGTTTTTGTATGGCCCAGTTGGTTGAGTCTGTAAGATATACCGTATGCATCTTTGCAGAGGAGTAAGACTCCCGCAACGAGTGTCCTGTATATGACACTAAACAATCTGATAGAGAGGTTCCAGTAAAGCAGGAGCTTTGGGGAATGTAGAGTACCCCTTTATTGCCATCACTCCAAGGTCCAGTCTTGCCTGGAGTGGTCGCACCTGATAGTCCTATCTATAGGTCAAATAGAATTAAACTGTGTACTTATGCAAAACTGAATTGTTCGAAATAAAACTGTTTTTGACATTTAAACTGTGTACTTATGCTAAACTGAATTTAAAAAAAAATAGAGCTGTTTATATGTATAAAAATGGATTTGACATTAAATAACCTACAATGGCTGATATGCCTTAAAACCAAATCAAACCAAACTAAAACGATGTTTTTGTAAGAATTTATAAGTTAATAAACATCATAGAGAAATTATTATTAATGTCTCTATATGCACACATTTCTTGTAAACACAGCAATACAATTTTTAGAATCTTGATTTTCCGGTGATGGAAGAAATTCATCGAAGACAAAAGTTAGTTTTTGTCCAGAACAACCCAACGAAACAATTTTCGTTATTTATGCGGTAATGTACATAAAAATTATATAGAAATGTAATGCTTTCATTCACCATCCAGATAAGAGTAAGTTTCAGTCATTTCATTCATTTTATCTTTTAACTAAACAGTTACATTTAAGTCTTAAAAATTATATATCGGTAATCAGCCATAACTCGACATCTGCGAATGAGGATTGTACTTGAGTGACTTTAACCACACCTATATGGCATCCCCATCCCCGTCTTTGTATACACAATTGATTAAATAAGCAATTGACTGAAATTTACTCTTATAAGAATTTCAATGCTGTAGAGTTTGGCAATAAATTATGGTTAATAATAACCGTTTTGATTGTATAATGTTCCGCATGAAATAATAAAATCCTAGCATCTTTGATTTACAAGAAAATTAACTTTTAATGAAAACTTCAGAAGTGTACTTAATTATAGGCGATGTACTATATTATGTATATAAAGCTGGGGTGGTTGGGGAACAGATAGATTCATTAACCAAGGGCATTAGTGAGATATATATATATATATATATATATATATATATATATATATATATATATATATATTATGGGAGTGGGGGTGATTTCTCAGCGAATTTTAATTTTAAATGAATTGTTTGCTCATAATTAAGTGGTTTCAAGTATTCCTATCAAACACAAATAATTCTAGCTAATATGAATCATTTATTTTCACCTGTCTAAATGATTTCAAGTATTCCTCTCCAACACAAATAATTCTTTTTAAAATTAATCATTTGTTTGCACACAGTTAAATGGTTTCAAGCATTGCTATTTAACATTAGTAATTCTATTTATCAAGTATTCCTATCAAATACGAACATTTTGCACACAGCTTTATGACTTCAAATAACTAATAGAAATAATCCTAAATAAGTGATTGCACAGTTCTATCTGACCCATACAAGACCCTAACAGGTACAATAACTCTGGGTCAGTGTGGACTTGAGAGTAATGGTAATTAAGGAGTACTCTACATTATCCAAAGCTCCAGGATTGAAGCCTCACCATCTGATGCATTTTAGTGTCATACCCAGGATACTGCTAGGAGTCTTACACTCATTGCAGAGGTGCAATCGGCGTATTCTATAGCCCAAGCCGACAGAATCGGTATAAACACTTTTAGACAATAGTTTAATCTTTCACAAATGTATAATCTTTATTAAAAAGAAAAAAAATTTTTTTTTAATTTTCAAGAATATTTGAAGAGAAAATATTTGTCGCAAAAACCAATCACCTCATTTCCGTTCAACTCTGAATTTAACACAATGGAATCAAAATGAAATATAAAGATGATTTTGTTTAAATAGTGGTTTTCGCTAGTATATTCTTATCTTGGGTTTATTTTTTGCACTGAATAGTCTTCAGTTTGATTAGTGTAAGAAGCTCATAAATGGATTCATGGAACAGCAGAAATAACGTCGTAAATACCGTCTCGGTCATCAGTAAGTTGTAGGGAACGAATAAATAAATAAAATATTTAAATTGAATAATAAAAAAAAGAAAGCTTAAAATTTGCAGAAACTCCCAGAGGTCCCTGACAGGAAAAAGGGATGACGCATGCGTAAAGAAGAAAGGCAACCTCCTGACAAGAGGGAACAGGCTTTCTTTCTCTTTCAGGCGGTGACCAGCGAATTGATAACATCATTGCTGGCGGGTGTCTGGGCACCACGCATATGTCTTTGGACTAGGCGTTGGTTAGTCCCTTTCACCCAGTAGCAGCTCTCTCTCTCTCGGTTAACATTATGCTGAAATGTGAAGACTTCAAGATGGAAACTACAAACAAAAACAACCGGACTTTGACAAACTTCCAAAAGAAACTAACCTTATGGAAGCCCTAAATACCCAATGAGGACAAACATATATAAGAAACGAGTAACGTGTTTTTGACACCTTAACTGGGGGATTCAACCATTTCAATTGTATTCAGAGAAAACTCCCTCACCCATAGAATGGTTGTTGAACCCAATAAATAAAGGAAAGTCTAAAAGAAACGTCTTCGTCTCTTATCTGTTCCTGTCTTCTTTTGTTTAATTCTATTTGGGACTTTCTTGGGCAAGGCGTTACACCGACTAGCCAACGTGGGGGTAAAATAAAATAACCTAATAATGGAGTCAGATATCAAACGGCAATGCAGCTTAGCCCTTGCCCTTGACCTTCAGTAGAAACCCCACAAAGTACATTTCTCGCAATTTTTATAAAAAGTTCATCTAAATTTCTTCCATATCAAAGATACCAGGAATTTAATATTTCTTGCAAAAGAGTATCAAACAAATAACGGATATTGTTAGGTATTATTTATTAACCAAACTCTGCAGTATTAAAACTTCGTAAGCTCATTAATTGATTATTTTAACAGCAGAGTATGCAAGAATAGGGAAATATTATGTACTTCGTGGCTACCGTCTCACACATAAATAAGTATACCTCTAGCATTTTTATAAGGAAATTATTTACAAAATTAAAGACAGCAGGAACTTAATTTTTTCAGAGGAATATTATACCACCAAAAACAGATATTTTTGTCTTATTTATAATTTATTTGCCAAACTCTACCGCATTAAACATCCTTAACGAAAAATACGGATATGAGAAGTCCAAAAATAAGTATACTCCTAATATGTATTTTTCCCGGTTGCCAATAATCAAATCTGTATACCCTACCAGATGAAGATCCTGACTTCCAGTTAACATCAGCGATATGATTTTAATGAAATTAAAATCGAAGGTATTTGAATTTTCACCGGATAGGTTTGTCTCTTTTAAAACCCCTAATCGAGCTGGAAAGTAAATTTCATCCTGCCCAATGTCTTTCTCGTAAAATTTTACTTAAGAGTATTTTTTATCTATCTTCTATACCCTTTCGTCCTAAAGATGTACGCACTAAGACCCACAGTCAGACATCGAGCTTTATTGTTTAGATACATATATATACTCCTATTTAAACATATATATATATATATATATATATATATATATATATATATATATATATATATACGCGCATGTACACTCATATATATTCATATGAATATACATATATACTCAGATATATATATATGCACATACACATATATATGTACATATAAATATATACATATATATACATGTACGATCATATATTAACGTATGAATATCCATATATATTCATGTATGTATACACACACACATATATATATATACATACATGTGTGTGTGTGTGTGTGTGAAGTTTGACAGTAGGCCTTCATTCAAGTGTGTTTGATTAAATAATAAAGACACATTTTGTGTATACAATTTTATTAGGATCCTAATAATATTATATTAACAAAATGCGTCTTTATTAATTAATCAAACATATATATATATATTGGCTTAGAGGTAGAGTGTTCGCCAATGGCCTGAGAGACTGGGGTTCAATCGCAGGTCGAGTCATACCAAAGACTCAAAAAATGGTACTTGATACCTCATTGCTCAACACTTAGCATTATAAGGTACGTTTCAAGGGTAAAGTGAATTTTTCCAGGGAAAGGAATAGCGCCCTTTCCTACACCTCGGTGTAGTAGCTATTGAAAAGGGTGCTTTCGTGTAGACTTCGTCAAATTTACTTTATAGATAGATAGATAGATAGATGAAAACATATACATATCGTAGCCGTCCCGGCTACTCAATCTAAAATCCCCGGTTTAGAGAAACACTGAATCATCCGTGACGTCAGACAACGAAACGTTATGCCTACGTTCACGGAACGAACTTCTGTTACTTACGTACGAACGTTGAAAGGAATTAATTCTGGTAGCATTTTGGAATCAAGTTTGTAACCGCAGGATGAAATACATTATATGTAAAAGTTCCTTTTCAAAGTATAATGAAGTATTTCATTATTACTTATATTTAATAAAGGAACTTTAAGTATACAGAAGCCTTTTCACTCAATCTAGTAATGAAGCATCGACTGACACAATATAAACACAGTAGGTAGAAACCAAAACTCAAGCAGGAGGCTAGGCTCGCTCGTGCCCGGGTGAGAGGTTGAATCTGTTCATCTCTCAGCTGCATGGGGTCTTCGTCCTCACCACCAAACCAAGCTGCCGAATGTGGAACCAACCACAGCCAAAAAATCAATCACTGCTACTCTCTCATTCAAATAGCTCTTCTCAGAAGTAACTTCATTCAAACAGCTCTTCTGAGAACTAACTTCAGAAAGTCTTCGAGTTCACCTTTGGTTTCCTCACTACACCTTGTTAGTAGAGACCACGATATGACGACACAGCATCCAGCACCAACTGCACACCAGCACCAGTTTAACCCAACAGCCGTTCCAACGCAACTAAGCAATAGCACCTGCATCTCCTAGTTCACAAGCGACCACACTGCTCGGACCTGCATCAACACTTCGAGGCCACATCGACACACACATTCGATTAACCAAGGATTGAATAAACAGAGACATCGATCACACAGCCTCTACAATCAGCATCTGTAGCACCTTGTCCACGGGCGACCACACCACTCGGACTAGCACCAACACTTCGAGGCTATATCGACACACACCCAGTTAAACAAGGACTGCATAAATTGGAATATCGATCATCCAGCCTCTGCAAGCAATGCGTCCACATCATCGACAGTCTCCAGCAATATCTACAACCTGTAGCAGAAAGAATTTCAAATTATTATTTTGTGCGGGGATTGCTTTTGCAGTTGGAGTTTATATATTTCGCCCAATGAGAATGACTGATGCCATTGATGCCCGGGTCACCTCCCCGGGGCAATATAAAAGGCCGCGCTAACCATTTCTCGCCCTCTTCTCGCTTCCCCGCCGGCCAGCAGCAGGACAAGCCAATCAACATGACAGAGTACATTCTCTCTCTTCGCTTCCCGTCTTGCTAGCAGCAGGACAGACCATCTTTTCTTCTTTCACCACTGCAGCAGTCCAGTAAGCATTATGAGGAGAACACACCAAATTTATGGACCATTGGAGTCTGGGAAATCATTCTTTCATCATTCATCTTTCCTTCTCAATCAACGGATCCTCGGAGAAACACATTGGATATTTTCAACTCCTGCTTTGACTTCAGCCTTTTAATTCCTGTCCTGACGACAGCATCTCAACTTCTGCTTTGACTTCTACATCTCAATTCCTGCTCTGACATTCAGCTACTTTATTCCTTCTCAACTCAACAAATGTTTTCTCTACCTGCGACTTACAGCACATGGGTTCCTTTCGCCTCAAGCTGTTAATAAAACTTCCAAATTGAAAACTATCAATATCTTCGTCAACTCATTTGTTCTTCCTTTTAATATAACAAGAGACAACAGAACTCTACAACCTCAACTGTCATTTTTGTATAAATGGTAATATTATCTTCCCTTTTGTTATAAACCTGACCATACAGTTACACCAACAATTTGCACCAAACACAGAGACCATCCTCACCTTCAAGACGTGCAGTCACCACAAACTAATAGGCAGCCGAGTTACAACTTTCTACAACACTGACTTTCAACACTCAACAGAGACTACACCGACGTGATACAACAATTGCGATTCTATACCCCTACACCTTTTGTGTACGATTCGCTCAATAAAACCTAATATTTAAACTTATCCACTTGTCTGTCGTTTTTCCAGTCCTCAATAACACACAATACAATTTACAACCGTTCGTGGGATCGACACATTTATCGGAGTCCCGCGATACATACATATATAAGCAGGTAACTACTCATATATACACATATACATTAAAATCAGAGGTATCTGAATTTCACCAAGGACGTTTACCTCCTTTAAGACCTCTAATCGCACTGGAAAGTGAATTCAATATAGTTCATCGTCTTTCTCGTAAAATTTTACATTAGAATTCATACTTTGTTTTTTTTTTTGTTGTTGTTGTTGTTTTTTGTATCTTCCTTGAAAACTGGATGTATTTACATTTTCAAAAGTGCTCTGCGCCGTGTTATAAACCTCCTTGAGTGGGGTAAGGTAAATATCATTATCAGATAGTGAAGTTCAGATAGTGAAGTTTTGGAAATCGACTTTACTTAGTGGCTAGTAGTTACATTTTTATTTTCATCTAAATCAGAGTTATTTGAATTTTCACCGGGTGCGTTTTTCCTCTTTACCCCCCCCCCCCCCGGAATCGAACTGGAAAGTAAATTTCATGTAACTCAGCCTTTCTCGTAACATTTCACCTAAGAATAAATACTTTGTTTCTATGTATCTACTTTTCCCTTTTGCCCTATCTACACACAGACACAGATACACCTGCCTCATATATATATATATATATATATATATATATATATATATATTTAATAAAGGATTGGTTTGGTTTGTTTGGTTTTATGGCATATCAACCTTTGTAGGTTATTTAACGCCAAATCCATTTTTATGTAAATAATCTGTTCTATTGAAAACAGTTCAGTTTAGCATAAGTACACAGTTTAATTGTCAAAAACATTTCCATTTCAAACTATTCAAGCAGTTATATGTAATAATTCAGTTAAGTGTAAATACAGTTTTAATGTCGAAAAACAGTTCTATTTGAAATAATTCAGTTAAGCATAAGCACGCAGTTTAAGTGTAAGTACGGTTTAATTGTCAAAAACGTTTCTATTTCAAGCTATTCGGTTTACTCAATTCATTCTAGCATAAGTATGCTGTTAGTTCTATTTAACCCATAGATAGCGCCCTATCAGGTGCTACCACTCCGGGCCAGAGTGGACCTGGGAGCGATGGCAATGAAGTGGTACTCCGCATTCCCCAAAGCTCCAGGACTGCTGGAACCTCACCATCAGATTGTTTAGTGTCATATCCAGGACACTCATTAGGGGCGGGTCTTACCCCTCTGCAGAGGTGCAGTCAGTGTATTCTACAGCCCCAGCCGACTGGACAATACACAGATTTAAATGTCAGACAGTTTTATTTCAGATAATTCAGTTCAGCATAAGTACACATTTTAGACGTCAAAAACAGTTCTATTTCGAGCAATTCAGTTCAGCACTAGTACGCAGTTCCAATGTCAAAACAGTTCTATTTTAAACAATTCAGTTTAGCATAAATACGCAGTTTAAATGCAAAAATGAGTATAGTGAAAGAAGCACGGTTTAGTTCTATTTAACCCATAGATATGACCCTTATCAGGTGCTACCACTTCGGGCCAGAGTGGACCTGGGAGCGATGGCAATGAAGGGGTACTCCGCATTCCCCAAAGCTCCAGCATTGCTGAAACCTCACCATCAGATTGTTTAGTGTCATATCCAGGACACTCGTTGGAGGGGTCTTACCCCTCTGCAGAGAAGCAGTCGGTGTATTCTACAGCCCCAGCCGACTGGGCAAATATATAATAAAGCGGGTGTATTCACATATATATAAATATATATATCAGATGAATGAAAGTAATCGACAAATATTTTCAATTTTATGCAATAATTTTAATTCTAATCGGTGTATTCTTACCACATAATTAAACTAAGAGTTTGATAACCTTGTTGGCGTACCACGGTATCTAAGTACTATGTGATTGCTTGGACTGGGTTACATTGTACTTAATTGGAAGGATCGATTTCTGATCGAGATTAAACTTGGACCTTCTCCAAGATTCTATATATATTCCAATTCTTGTTATTTTTATTTGGTTTGTTTGATGGCATATCAACCTTCGTGGGTTATTTAATGCCAAAGCCATCCCTGTAGAAAAACAGTAGCGGTACTATTTAACTCATAGCTAGATAAGAGGGTTCACTTTATTTTGGGTCCTTACAATGTACGAAATGAAACAATTTTGGCATTTGCATTTATAGGATAGGAAGATTTTTTTGCACAAATCCTTCAAATGGGGAACGTCTACTAGTTTGTCTGTCGGTCTAAAAAACAAAAGCACCGACTTCTATTACTATCTCGACTACTAAATAAGCTAATATTCTCTTATACATGGTACTTTGTGCGGACCGAACTCACTATTCTTGTAAATTGGTCTGCGGAAGGAGCTGCTAACAATTATTCAACAGTAGGCACCCAAAATTGCCATTTATTAA
The DNA here is from genome assembly GCA_963585895.1 of Sepioteuthis lessoniana. NCBI lineage: Eukaryota > Metazoa > Mollusca > Cephalopoda > Myopsida > Loliginidae > Sepioteuthis > Sepioteuthis lessoniana. Next base: position 47,793,329 of record OY757912.1, read on the forward strand.
AATGAGCTAAATCTACATTAGTGAGGCACCCACTGAGGATCGAACTTACTGCAACTACAAATCTGTCTGCGAGACGGGCTTTCTAATCATCTCTCTTGGTTAACTTTACCGAAATAAAGAAATATTTGTTTCTTTTTTTGCAATGGCGGTGTGGTACTGATTGAAATTATCACTAAGAAAAAGTTTAGAGCTTATCAGTCGATTGATAAGAGACACTTGTGAGAAACAGGTCTTGATAAACACCAGTTTTAATTTTACTCACCCGAAAAAGAACTGGAAAACTAAGTTTCATTCGACTGAAATTATAATAATTTTTTTTTTGACTCATTAAACCATCACTAATATGGGAACTACAGAAAACTGAATCTGTGTCGTGACTGGTTGGTTGGTTGGTTGGTTGGTTTGTGGATGATTGGTTTTAAGTCATGTGAATCCTAGTTGGGTTATTATATATCCTAGGTCAGTCTCTTATGTAATTATATAATTTCAATAACTATTATTATTCAATAATGATAATGATCATTTGTTTGCAATGTTATACGTTTTCAAGTATTTTTATTCTAATACTAATAAATTTCAAACTGGAAGAGTCTCCATTGCCTTGGAGCTAACACGTTTGACTGCGACATTGTCGTAAGCGAGTTCGAACTCTAGTCACGCTATTACTTCCAATTTTAGACAAATACCTTTAGAAAAGATATGAATCCCTTTATCCCCCCCACCCAAATATGGGTTAAAAAGCTCTACTGCTGTTCTTCTACAAGGATGACTTTGGCATAAAATAAACCACGAAGATTGATATGCCATTAAACAAAGAAGAGTTCTCCAACAATATTGTTAATCCCACGATAGATAAATCCTCATATATAACCGTAGATGCACATGGAAATGATTAAGATAACTAGAGTAGTGGTAGCTATGAATAAATATGAAGGGAAACAATGAATCGTTATCTCTCTTAGGGGATTGGCATGTCCAGAAGGATTTTACCTGACAGTCTCAGAAACTCTTTCTCGACCTCTATTTGTTATTGTTCTTTGAACAGTAGAAACGTTGTCTCTGCTGACTTTGCCAAGAGACGGTATATTATCCACACATGTCAAGCGAGCATTTTTCCATTTTGTGTCCCTTCTATATACTTCTTGTTCATGGAACAATATATGCATAGTTCTACCTATTCTGATATATTTGTATATCCTTTCTTGGTAAGTCCACCAGCATGTATATAGTGCATATAAAATATTAAGTTTCTTGTATGTGTAATTTGCTTAATCTTGTCATTCCTTTCGATTTGTTTTGGATCTGTATCTGGTTTCTTTGTTTAATGGCATTCCAACCTTTGTAGGTTATTTAATGCCAAAGGTATTCCCCTAGAAGAATAGTAGTGGTACTATTTAACCCATAGCTGCGAGGATAGGGGGGTTCATACCTTTCCCAAGGGTATTTGCCCGAAAGTGAACGTAATAGCGCGACTGGAGTACGAACTCGCGTAAAACAATTCCTTAGTCCACCGCTTTAACCATTACACCACGAGGACACCCCCCGGATCTGTATCTCACAAATATACTAATGTTAATGCACTTTAAAAATCTCATGACAACAACAACAACTATAACAACAATAGAACCACTTATATGTTTAGATTAGCGGGCGCGTTTAGCATAACAGTTATCGTCTAGAAAAGGCATGAATCCATCTTGAAGAGTGGGGATTCGACTAAATATCTTCTCTACCACTGAGCATTCCAATTCATGCATGCATAGACAGATAGACAGATAGATAAGAACAGACTGAAATAGATCATCATCATCATGTCGCGCCATCAGCACAGATACCCCTGACTCTCTCTCACCACCCCTCCTTATCGTTCATCGCTTCCGGCAGGTCTTCAGGGCTACATCCCGTATGAGTACAGAGCTGCTGTATGTAGGTTCTAGCTGGTCGTCCCGCCTTTGCTCGTCCATATAAAGGGGTCCACAGAAGTACATCACTTATGAGTTCGTCCTTACTTCTACAGCAGTGTCCCGCATGTCTGGTTCGTCTAACTTGGATAGTTTTCGTGTTGGGTGGTAGGTGGCTGTACAATTGCTGCTTTGTGGAGTGCTGCCTCCATGACTTGTTCAGTATTGCTCGCAGCATTCTTGTGTAGTGGCCGTCAAGCTTTTTCTCCATACATTTAGTTAGCGTCCATGTAGTGCATCCATACAGCAGTATCGACACGACTTCTGCTTGGAAGAAACTGCGTTTCATTTTATCGGTCAGGTCTGACTTCCATATGACCGATAGCCTATCGATAGCTGTCCATGCCTTTGTTAGTCGCGTGTTGATGTCTTTTTCGGTCGATCGTGTCAGCTAGTTTCAGAGAGCTACCGTTTAGTGTGGAGATGTCGCCTGTTTGATTAAAGCACATATATTCCGTTTTGTATGCATTGACATGGAGGCCTATGGCTGCAGTTGCTCGTTCCAGAATATGCAACAGGGTTTCGGCTTAGGCGGGTGCATTTTCCAGAAGCGCTATTACTGAGATAGATTGATAAATGAATAGACAGGTCTTTTTATGGAATGTCAACCCCTCTAAGATTATTTGATGCCGAGAGGTTAGGGAATTGCGTTCATTGTATGTTTATATTTGCATTTTTTGTGTTGTTGTTTCTTTAGAGTTTGTTTATTTATTTATTTATTTGTTTATTTTGAGCACGGTCCTATCGAATAAAAATTATTTTTAAACAGATCTATTTGATCCATAGACGGGACTCTAAAATTACTACCACTCTGGGTCAGAGTGGATCTGGGAATAATGGCAATAAAGGGCTACTCTACACCCGCTAGATCTCCAGAACTGGAGCTGCACTATCAAATGCCGTTTACTGTCATGCTCAGATCATAGATAGATAGATAGATAGATAGATAGGGCTTGAAATGTACTTATATTTAACAGGATGTCTAATGAAAATATTTATAAACATGGAAAATATCACAGAGAAAAAATAGGATTCGGATGTTGTAAATCGTCTCTGGTTCTATTTGTTATTCGCATTTGACACTTTGATTAAAAGCAGTAAAAAGAGATAAAATAATAGCGATACAGTCGTAGAGGAAATGACGTGTCGAATGAAAAGTCCATTTGCACAAGAATATCGCTTTGTCATCATTACGCGTCAAGGGCGACAAAAAGGAACAAGAAGAGGAAATTGCCAAGCCAACACAAGTCCAGTCTCTTGGTAACTGTTAACAACATATTGACAAATTTTGTCGCAACACAAAGATATTAAAGCCAGGCCACACATCCGCCAGCATTCCTTGCGAAGCAATGAAATTCTTGATAGAATAAAGGTCCAATTTTTAAAATAAATGTCACTGAATGCCACTGGGTCCAGTCCAGTCGCGTGTATACACTTAAAACGCCTTATGACAACAATAGCAATAATAACGACAATACAACGATTTACATATATAGTTTAGTGGGAGCGCTTAGCGTAACTGTTATAATCTTGAAAAGACATGAATCCATCTCTTTTCTCGCCAGCTGTGAATAAAATAGTATGGCAGATTGGGTTCTTTAGCCTTGGTAATGCAACCGGTCTAGAAGAAAAATCTCTGAATTCAAACTAGCCCAACCCCTCTTAAAAATTGACCTTGTGTCACATACTGTTGGGGGCAGAGAGGTTGTGTAAATATAGACTTGAATTTATATCTCTGTGCTAGAATAAAGTATTAGGGGTTTCGCAATTGGGGTTATTCTGTTATTAGGGTGTACCAAAATTATTTTCATTTTTTTACAGACTTTTGACTCCAAAACTTATTTCATGTACACATTTTAAGACTATAATTCCTATCTATCTATCTACTTGTGTGTGTATCAAGTCCATACGAAGTATAGGTCTGGCTGCCATACCACTGGAGTCATTGATGAAAGTCAAGCATGTAGTGGCCTATATTATCCTACAATTATTTAGCCATTAGTGAAATACAATAATTATCTGATTAGCATCAAAACCTATTAAAGATATATCGGTAATTATAAAGTCTTAAAAAATTCGTCAATCAAAAGTTGATGTTATGGAAAGTAACTTTTACCCAGGACATAATTGCTTAAAATTTGGATATTTGTTGAAGGAAGTGACATGCCAAACGTTCCATCAGTTACCAGACCAAGAAACTCGTATCCCCCAAGATATTAAAATGTCCCTTTTTTATGTAATAGTCTATGTAACATAAAAATATGGGAGGCATGCTTAACGTAACGGTTACCAATATAGGAAATGGAATCAATGATCTGACGAGACTGTCTGCTTTTCACTTCGCGAATCCATCGCTTCTCCCTCTACCTATGGGTAAATAGTAAGTCAGACTAAGTTATGTATTTAACCAAACCCTCCGAGCAGGATGTGACATAAGAGGAGTTTAATAGTTTTCCTTTTCCTAGACCGGTTCCCATAACAAAGTTAAAGAAACCAGTCTGCCCTGTTATCTTCTCGTCGCTGAAAGGAGAATAGTGGTTATTAGATCTATATGGAATGCGAATAGCTTGGTCCAAAATTTGAACTCGGATCGCTGTATATAACTATTACACTACGAACGCCTTTCAGACTGGCTTCTGTAGCTTTGGCCTCGCAATCAGTCTAGAGGAAGAAGAACTGAATTCAAACCAAGTGTACGCCACTTTAAAATTGACCTTGTGCCACATCTTACCTGAGACGGTGGGGTTGGATAAAAGAATGTTTCAAATAAAAGGATTGATTCAATGTTAATGCTTTTTATTGCCAAAAATATGTAGATTTTTCGACATAGATGATATAAACATTTCGTTGGATATCACAGTTCAGTGGGTGTCTTTTTCTTCGTTTTATGACCTGACATTTATTTCATGGACACATCTAAAGACTGTCTGTCTGTCTGTCTGTCTGTCTCTTCTTCATAACACTTTGTAATTCAAATTTTTATTCCCGCATGATATGTCTTTTTTCTTAATTGCTTACGTTGTAAAAATATGGAAAATGGCCATCTATACAAAGAAAAACATATTTGTTCGGTAGGGTTAGGGTTAGGGTTTGTTAGGTTTTACGTCATATCAACCTTGTTGGTAGGTTATTCAACACCAAATCCTGTTTATACGAGTATAAGTAAACATAATTTGTAAACATGTAGATTGGTTTGGTCTGGTCTGGTTTGGTTTCCATTTTGTTGGTAACATTTTTAAACGAGCCTCAGATCATTTGGAGCATGTCCTCAGCTCCTGTAAGATATGTAGCAGTCACAGATCTATTTCCTCTCGTGAATCAATGCCCCCGCCAAGCAATTCTGCCACACACTGAACAATCAGGGGCAGAGCGCATTGATTCCTATTCCTCTCAAGAACTATTTTTTTTTGCCTTTTTGGAAGTCTCGACAAGCCAGAGGGTACCTAGTTAGCAGCCAAGACAGACCTCTCTCGCGTCCTCTACAATGGACATTCCACATGGAACGCCTTCCCTGAAGAACACGCTGCTGCTAGCTTCACACACAGAAGAACCAGCCTTGCAGTCAGTCACACGAGCTACTTGCTACAGTGACACACACTTCCTACAAACTCAAGGACCAACATACTAACCGGCGACACCAAAAAGAACCCTTTCTCACTCTGACTCTTACTTCTGCTACTATAATAAACCTTTCGTTGTTGTGTTTTCAAAAGAAGTTTCGTTATTTATTTGTATTGTCAATTCATTTATAGTGTTATGGAAACTAACCTTTCAACACTAAAGACAGCTCTTAGAAATGGGAGTTATACCTGGAGGCACAACAGAGTACTAGATGAGTTGGTCAGATTTATAAAGAATTATATGAAATCTGAATCAACTATTTCAACCAAGAAATTTGTTTCAGAGAGGGGCAGAATATACGCCGGCTCTAAGAAAACAATCAAGCATCGAACTATACCCGGTCAAAACCTTCTTGGATCAAATGGAGATAGGGAGGTATCTGTCAACCTACAAGGATGGCATAATGATTACCCAAAATACAATATCTAGCAAAGGTCTGTGACCAGATATTGTTCTTCTGTCAAGGGCAAACCCTAAAATCATCGTGGCAGAATAATGGAAATACATCAGCGTAGTGGTCACTCTGGTGTGAAGTGCACCGCTTAAATGGTAAGACGAATCGATCCCTCCATCACGTGGTTCAGGCTGTGAATGAATTTTACCCCTTCATAGCCACGAGTATTACCTAACCTTGATTGACTGTGGACCAACACTGTTCTCTAATTGGTGACTGAGCGTGACAAGAATCTGAGAGCGTTATCTGGGAGCTGGAGTCGATATTTTGTGAGAGAGGTTCGCTCATGAGATCCTTACAAACAACAACACCGCATTCCATAGCAGGACTTTCAAGGCTTTCATAGTGAAAGGAGGTGTCCAGCTGCACTTTCTGCGTGCACATGTACCATCCGGAAACAGGTTTATAGAAAGGAGTCATAGGAATGTAAAACAGATTGCTACACGAAAGCAGTGCCCCATTCAAGAAGCCGTTTATTAGTACAATGTGACACCGAAGGATGACACGTCGAGCCCCGTTGCACTCACTGATGCAATTCGCTCGTATAAGGTTCGGCTCAAAGGCATTGATGCTGTTCTTATCACGGAAACCGGAGACATACCACGGATAATACGAAGTTGGAGACGTGGTGTATGTAAAACCACCTTAGAAAAATGTACCTCCAAATTTACGTCTGGGAAGGTCACTAGGGTCGTCAATCCAAAGTCTGTCCTATTTGATGGCATGCCACGTCATGTTATTTAGTTCAGTGAACGTCATTACGTCATGGAACCGATGTTCGGCAATAAGCGACGATGATTACTCCACGAGTAGTGGAGAGTTGGAAGTAGATTTGCAGATGTTCACTGAGTCTCTTCTCTGTGGCAGAGATAGAGGGTGATTACCATGTAGATGATGTACCTCCTCTGCGAAGGAACACCTGACATAAATATCCGCTCCCTGCTTGTTGGAGCGGTGATCAGGAGACCAGGAGGGAGTGTTGCAAAGAAATAGGTCGACGCGAAAAGAGGCCAAGAATTGGGTGCGTTCGGTGATGTAAACACTCTAAAATTAGTACCATTTTGAGCAAGAATTATGTCCTCTTCGTGAAATTCTGCCACTGTAGGTGTAGCAAGCAAAATCTACGTGACAGTCGCCGTACTGATTTGCCTAGGAGTGGTATTGGTCTGATATTAGTCAATAGTAGATTTGAGGTGAGATAGAAATATATATATATATATATATAACACAGATTTCTTCAGTCGAGGACAGTCGCTGGTGAGCTCTAGCAAACCTTCACGAATGAGTTCGAGTTTTATTGGGTGCCCCATTCATACGGCCTTGTGCCACTTTTAAGCAAAAAATCTTAGTAAATTACTATAAGCACTAATGAGTTGCGAACAGTAGGAAAGAGAGTTGGATTCCAGGATTAACAGTACCGACATTTTGCGCGTGGGGGGGGGTATCATGTGTTGATACCAACCCCTCCGCACGAGCAAGATGTGACACAAGATCAATTTTTAGGAGGAGTTTAACAGACTTGAATTCAGAGTTTTCCTTCCCCCAGGCCAGTTGCTATACCAAGGTTAACGAGTCCAGTCAGTCCTACTATTTACCCATAGTTAGAGAGAGAATAATTTGATTCATAACTTTCCCAATGGTAAATGGGACTCTAACAGTCACTACCACTCCACTCTACCTAGATCTCTAGAATTGAAGCCTCACTATCAGATGTGGCTTAGTGTCATACTAAGGACACTTCCTTTTTTTTTTTTTTGACTGGGCAGAAGATACATGCCGCGTTATCTAAACCCCTTTGACAGGGCGACTGAAAGTTATAATAAAATGGCTGACTCCCACCACTAGATACATATAGATGTGGTTAGCTCGAATTATGCATATGGAATGGGTTCAAAGTAGCAAAAGGCTTACTTGATGAGAATAGATGATATGAACATATAGCTACACCACTCCCTGGCAGAGTCAGATAACGTCTGTACTGTTCTAGGTAAAAAGAAGTCGAGAATGGGCTTCTGAATTTATCATGTAACATCTTACGAGGCTCCCTTCCGGACGTGCCGATTTTCTCATTTTTTATGTATCCTCTATCTATCAAAACGTATATTATTTGATATTATTTGTCAATATTTCTGAGATGAGATAATATGTACATTATTTACATTTTTCGGACTATTGTCCTCATCTTTGTCGCCATGTTTATCACAACGTTTCTGTCGTTGTACGCTCCGGCCTTCTTTAGGTGGTTGGAATGTCGAACTTAACCCTTTATTTCGCTCACCAGGATAGACTGTTCCATGAGCCCTGTTTAATGGATGTCAGTTATCTCCTGTTAATTTCCCCTCTGAAAGTTCTCCACAGCCTTCACCAGGTATTGAACTCACACTCTTTTTGGGTATGTCACTGGATCTAACCAAAAATTCATACACAGATGTCCTCAAGGACACATGGCACAGTGGATAAAGGCGTTGGTTATATGTCAGGGTACAAACTACCACGAGACTACCAACAATATCGAGTACCTACAACGGTTACGTGATATATACAGCGCAAACTGAAACGAGCCAAATATTGTAAAACATTTGACTTTATCTAGTATTATGCCACCTAGTCGTCTGGGGCTGTAGAATACGCCAACTACACCTCTATAGAGGGGTAAGAACATACCCTGCAACGATGCTACCAGTTGGTTGTGGGTGGCGACCCGTAATGCTTCAAGACAGGATCTTAGTGGCTGAGCAGTCAATGATCTTGCAACCGAAATGATCCCGTGACCCGTAACTCTCAACTTTGGAATTTACTGGGCTTGACGATCGGTCGGAAAGGTCTAATCCAATCAATCGGCTGGTCATCTCAAGCCCTACTACCTATATAATTGTCCCGACTGCATTCTTCAAATTATTCTTGTGGCAAACAAGTACTTAACCCTATTTTATCTTAAAGGTTCTAGAAGGTATTGCACTAAGATAGCAATACTCAAAATCATTTAAACTATGTGCAAACAAATGATTAATAGTAACAAGAATCATTAGTATTAAATAGCAATACTTGAAACTATTTAACTGTGTGCCAACAAATGAGCTCTAATTCGTTTAAAAATACTTACCTACAAACTCTTCGCATACAAAATATGTGTGTGCAGCGAGTGTGTAAACTGGATTTGGCATTAGATAATCCATAAGGGTTGGTATGTCATTAAAGCAAATAACCAAACTAATTAAACTAACCGAGTATTAATACGTGTTCTGAGATGTAAGCAAATAGACTCGCGGCGAAATTTGGCTGAGGAATCGGAATATGTGAAGGCATGTATGAGCTCGTTCTTAGAGAAATGTCCTGGTTTTTGGGAGAGCGAAGTTCGTGGAGAAAGAGACTGAGAGTCCTTTCCCGAAAGTAAGAATCGCAGGAAGCTGAGTAAAAGGGATTTGCTTAGCTTTGCTGGGGTTAGATACACTAATCACAAGTTGCATTCAGAACATGCTGCTGCAGCTGCTGCTGCTGCTGCTTAAGTGGTCGTCCATCTAAGTATTGAACAGGCTCTCCGGTGCGCTTAAATTCGAGGATCTAGCGGAAACCACTGCTTTCAGCATGACTTGACCGTAAGTCGGATTTTCGGTTTGTTTGGGTTTTTTTCTTTAAATGATGAGAAAATTTATTCATTTTTTATTTATATTATCATTCACCTATTCATCCACTGGGTAACGCCACAAAAATGTGATTTTAGAATAATGCACAAATATTTATTTCTTTAAAAGTTGTTTCGGCTTGTACAGGCTTACGAATACTTTAGTTAAAATTTTACCTAACGCTCATCATACATGCGTTCTACAAAGTGTGTAAATTTAGGTTTGCTGAATTAAGTATGACCTTTTGACTTTTTAACAAAAATTGTGAGCATTGTGGCGTAACGATTATCATCGTAAGGAAGTAGATTCGATGAACCGTGTTCAAATCCTGGACAAAACTGTTTGCGTTTCACTTCCTGCTTGAGAAAGGTATGAATTCATCACTTCTCCCACCAGCTATTAGTCAGATTAAATTTAATTAAGGAGAAGGAAAACTGAATTAAAACCAATAGTACTTCGCTCAAAAATTGACATTGTGTTACATCTTACCCGTGGTGGAAGAGTTGGGTAAAAACAGAAAGTAGGCCTACCTTAAAGGCTCCATTACCAAGGAAAAATAATAATTTCTTTGAAAATATATTTACTATAGAGAATGTTTGCATAAGGTAAATATTTGGTAAAAACATACTCTGCTTAAAAAATAACCTTATTTTATACCCTGTCCGTAGCTGAGGGATAGGGAAAATACATACAATCAAAACATATTATTAGCTTGTATTTTGCATTGTGGTTAGCTTACATTGGTACATATCAATAATACAATAGAAACCTGCTTCGTAGGTGAGCTAGATATGTATTTTATTTTCAAATGTCAACTTTGAAATAGTGTTCACATCATTGAAACTTGAGTACTCATATTTTTCTCACACTTCTACGATAAAGGATCATCTTTCTTCAAGAGAATTCTTGTAAAACAAATTTTTAAATAAAGAAAACTCGTGTACATACGTGTCGCAAAGTCAGGGGTCTTTTCGACATTGTATTTATATTGTAAATTGGACTCTCCGTCTAAAACCGTAGAAAATCGATATTTTTCAAATCTAACAAATTACCTGAATAGAACGCTAAGCAACAAACAACATTAATCGCAAAAAAATGTTTTTCCTTCTTTTTCTCTCTCTCTTTTTTTTAAAGATAGAACCAATCTAGTTCGGGTGTGCCTTTAGATTTTCATAAAATTTAAACTAACATCGAAACTTCCAAACATTGAATGGTGAGATTTATTTATTGCGTGTTCAAAACACCAAATATGCAATGTTGTTTTATTATACTAACTGGTGTGTTAATCAATACGTCACAGAATTGTGGGATAGCTTCATCTTCTTTTTATTCTTCCCTTTCTGCTTTTCTCGCTCTCTCTTTCTCGTCAATCCGGAAAGCGGCATTTTATCAGACCACGTGTACTCCAAAGATTCTTGATAGATCGATTTGCCATTGGCAAAGGCCCAAAACTTAGTCTTTGATTCTCACTTGGTGTAATGTAATAGTTAACGGGCAAGGTTAGAATTCTTACTGAGTTCGATTCTCAATAGTTGCTTCATATTTCTGACCTTGTGCCAAACTCAACAAAACTTGGTATGTCTTTACTTGACCCCTCTGCCACGGACAGTATGCGATACAATGACAATTTTTCTAAGTTGGTTTGCCATACCACGGCCTGAGAGACCAGTTGAGAGAAGAGATAAATAAATAAAAAATTGATCATATGTATATATATATATATATATATATATATATTTATATATATATATATAATGAACTGTTGAAGTAGCATATCAGTTAGCCTGAAGATGTTATCTGATCAAAGTGTCTGGTTGGTCTTATATATATATATAAACGGGTTTGATTAAATAAAATCGAATCCTTGTTTTGGAGGGTTTTTTTTCTTTTTTCTTTTAAGAGTCCTTATGTATTTTAATGTTACAATCTTGAAACTTGTTGATGGTTTCTCCAAAAGAGCTATTTGTGTTATACTGAGTATTTTCGGTTCTTGTCAGATCCATTATATATATTTATTGAGATGCTGCTTCCGAGGTAGGTGAAGTTGTCCACCAGTTTAAGCGATGTACGCCTGTGGACCCCTTCACATGGACGAGCAAAGACTGGACGAACAGCTAGAACCTATCTACAACAGCTCTATACCGATACAGTGTGTAGCCTGGTGGACCTGCCGGGAGCGATGGACGATAGAAACGGGTGGGGAGAGTAGGTAAGAGAAATCCGTGCTAGCAGCACAACATGATGATGATATATATATATATATATATATATATATATATATATATATATATATATATACACTTCTCTCTTGTGAGGGTAACCGCTTTGAAGTGTTTTGATTATATTTGGAGAGAATATGTTTCAAATTAGTTGTCACGTGACCGGCTTGTATGTTTCTTGTTTGTTTGTTTGTTTGTTGGATTTTTTCATAGTGTAATTTTTAAGGGGTTACCCTTCAAATAAGCAGCGATTTGTTGTTTGGTTGATTTGTTAGCCTTGGTACTTTATGGTCGTGAAATTTTTATTCTTTCCAGGTTGGGTGGTTGAGTTTCATATCAAATCCAAATGGCACTAATGTTTTTCAGATTTTTTATCCATTTTTCTTTTTTCTTCTTTTTTTTCAATTATTGGTTTTATGTTTATATCTTTTTCAATTCTTTCTATGATTGTTAATTTTGCATATTAAAGTCTTGACCGTTTGAGTGGAAATGCTGTTCAACTAATATCAGATTGTTCTGACCCATATTTTTGATCCTGCGTTTGTAGTTATTTAATCTAAAGTATAACGGCCATTTTGACTTTCCAACCTATTGTATTAGGCAGCTTATGCATTCCAGTAAATAAATTACATTTTTGCTTCTGCAATTTGATTCATGATAAATTTTGAAAGTCGTTTTGGTTGTGAAACTAGTGAATGAGTTGGCTGATTTGAAGTGTTGTTGATAAGGTTGTTCTTAATATTACATGGTTGGAAGACTTTAGGGGACTTTATTGTGGGTTTCCGATGGATTGCTTTATTGTTTATTATATCGTTGCTACCTATCATTTATCAATAGGTTTGTATGCCTGATTTTTAAAATTTAGCTTTTAAGTGGGAGTTTACTCTCATAATGTCCTTAATGTTCTTGGTTATCTGGGCAAGTGGTGGGAGAGTGATGGTGAGTGCTTTTACGAGGGGGGTGCGATTCATCTTCACTTTTGTTCTTAGTTTTAGGGTGTCTTGTCTCGGGTTGGAGATGGCTTCGGTTGTCTAGTTTTCGTTTAGCATTTGGGTATATCCCCGAGTTGAGAACCGTTGTTTACGTTTATCGCTTTGCATTTTTAAATCCATTTCATCTGTGCAGATTCTTCTTTGTCTGATTGCTTGTGAGTAGGAAATTCTGTCTTTGAGATGTTTGGAGTGAGAAGATCTGTAATGGAGATAGTTGTGTGTATTAGTGTGTTTTGTGTCATATTGCTTATAGTTGTCTATTCATGTCAATATATAAGAGGTTTCTAAAAATGCTATTGAATCTGCAGACTTTTCGCGGTGAAATTTGAACGAGTCGGGCATCATATCTAAATTGGTTGGGAAATTATTTAGTTTTGCCTCTCCACTTATGTATATGATTAATATGTCATCAATGAGTCTTGCGTAAAAGATGCAGTCATTCTTAATTTCCGGGTAGAAGTACGTATTTTCAAATTTGTCTATGTAGGTGGTTGCGTGTGAAGTAGCTGCAAGAGTGCCCATGGCGTATACTTTTGTTTGTATGAAGTATCAACTGTAAAAATAAAGTTATTTAATGTTAGTCTGTGTTGCATTATTGTTATTATTACTTTTGTGGAGGCTTTTTTGTTTCCCCTATGGGGTTTAGAAGATTCGTGGTGTAGGTCGTCGGTATCGGTGAATTGCTGGGTTCTATTGGGATGATTCTATGTTTCGTACCTGACTCCTTTTTTTTTTTCTTTTTCTAACCTCATTAACCTATCTTCTTTTGTCTGTATGAAGCCGCGAGAGAATTGAGGACAGAAGGAAAGAAACAGGGATACTTTTATACTTTATTTTGGGATTCACGACTATTTTGTACCGAAACGTTTTCCAGAAACGGTAGAAGTAGTCGCGTTTCTCATACAAGATTTTGAAAGATATGAGTCCTTTTCGAAGGGTTATAAGTTCATGGGTTGGTTGTATCTTCAGTGAGGTATTTTTAGCAGAGGCGATTGCTAGCAGAAGACACGACTAGCTACCAGACCCCGGGACCCAATCAGCATGTGCGTTTACGACCAGCAGCCGAGAGAAAAGGGTCCTTCTAATAGGAGTGGTGAATGCTTAGTGTCAGAATTTCTCTTTTGGCGCTAGGAAGCTCATCTTTTCAGGCATGTGCGGATTTCACTTCCTGTCAGAGGTCCCCTGGGAACTGCTACATTTTGAATTTATTTATTTATTCATCTTATTTCTTATTAATCGCCACACTCTCTTGTTTAGGTGTCCCCCGCAGCTAAATATATATAGCGATTTAAAATCCATTGTGACTAGAATCGCATCTTGCAGTATTGTTTTGATGTCGCTGTTTATGTTTTGAAAATTCGTTGTATTACGTATGTAGAACTTTACTTCCTTAGCAAATAGTTGCATGAAGTGATCTACCTATTTTGATAGCTTAGTTATGTGACAGTTGATTGAGGAAATTACTGGTATTCAAGTGTTGTTGATTTAATGTATTTTTCTTGTGGGTAGAAGCGAGCGAGTTTTGCGTCGCTGAGTTTTCGTATCTCTGATGTTTCCTTAACAATAAGATTTTTTAGGATCATATCATTTAATGAATTTATAATGGTCACAATAGGGGTCATATCCCTATAATCCATTAAAAAATAAACTATATAAATGTAATATTCTAATTTATCTTATCATTTTTGTTCATTTACACGCATATATATATATATATAATGATATTATTTTATACATATATGTATATTTACACACACACACACACACATATATATAGTTATATTTATGTATATGTGCATATATATATATATATATGTTTATATATATATATATATATATATATATATATATACATTTATATATGTATATTTATATATATCAGTAATATCCAGTCAGCGTCCGAAGATGGTGGGTGTGGATTATTCGTGTATAGAATATATGAGGAATAAAATATTACTGAAAATCAGATACAAGCACAAGAATTATATATATATATATATATATATATATATATATATATATATATAGTGCAATTAGAAGGAAACTCAAACCTGGTTAAATTGTAATTATACATTTATTTCGCCGGATAATATCGTTATACTCTCCGTCTCGTCAGATGACTGTACATATTTAACTTGAAGTTAAAAAACACCAAATATGGTTTACAGTCTATATGTGCATGAAAAGAAAAACCCACAATTACAATATCTAAGGCTCGGTCGTTTTATTTGCTTTTTTTTAATCCTACGCAATTTAGGATACATACCTATGTTTTCAATTCCAACTCCCACACATTTTTACTCCTACACAACATAGACTATTTTTATTAGATTGTTTTAACTTCCCGAGATCAAGTCCAGGACTAATCTGTTTGCATTGCAGATAACGCTAATTACCTTGGGAAATGTGTGAATACAAATATTCTCCCTCTAGCCATGGATAGATAGTAGAAGGTAGACTTAACCCTTTAGCCATGGTATGGCAACCAGCCTAGGAGAAGGAAAAATTTGGATTCAAACCTGTAAAGCTTCGCTTAAAAATTGATCTTGTGATCCTCGTGCAGAGGGGTTGGTTAACACGAGTACACACACACACACACACACACACACACATATATATATATTTATTTATATATTTATATATATATATATATATATATATATATATATATATTGTATAGATAAATATAAATATATATATTTACATATACATACATATTTACACACACATACACTCATATAAATGCCGGAAAATTGTAGAATCTTGTATCATTACCGACCGCAATATAAAATATATCAAAATGTTAAGTGTTCCCTGGACCGTTAACATTTCGATATATTCAACAAATATAGCGAAATCATGCCTTGGACGATGGACAAGAAGGTCTTTAGTGTGAAGATGAATTACGAAAATAATTCTTTCAAGATCTTTCAAGCAAGATATAGAAAGAAGTTCATTTTTAACACATTTACAAAAAGGGATTAGATTTTTAAGTTGTTCAAGAACTTTGAAATTGAGGACACTTGTGAAGATCGTAGGAGAGCAGGTTTCTCACCATTTTGGCCTCCGATAACAATCCGAACACCCAAAAATGTCACCAATATTCAAGAGTCAGCCGCCCAGTGTCCATATCTTTGCAACAGAGGAGCCAAAAAATCTCTCTATTTTCTGTTCAGCGCATTCTGATTAAGGATCCCAAACTTTATCCAAATCAAGCACCAATTGAACCAGTTCGATTTAGAATAAAAGGAAGTCATGTGCCAGTGGTTTTCGCAAAAGATCTACGATGACGAGAATTCTTTGAATGATGTCTGATTTTCGGGTGAATCCCACTTTCTCTTGAATGGTCATGTTAACTCTCATAAGTGGGTGTTTTGAAGAAGAGAGAACCCTTTCAAAGTCGTTGGAGTCCTCTGGATTAAAAAAATGCAAGGCATGGATCGCCATCTCGAAGCATGACACTATTGGACAATTTTTCTTTTAAAATAATCAGGGTAACGCAGTGAGAGTGACAAAATAGTGTTGCATTCCAGCAGTTCTGGACAGAGCTCAAGAAGCGTGAGCACCTTAAAGGTGCTCAACTTCACACTGCTAATGTTACCACGACATGGTACCTTGAAAATTTGGGGAGCGTCTCATCAGCCGCGAAGCTGAAGTGGAATGGGCAACTTACTCGTCTGACCTGACCCCTGACCACCCCCCATATTTCTTCTTCTGAGGATTCCTCAAAGACAACATCTACTAGGGCACCATTGCTATATTGAAAACAGTCATCATTGAGATGATTCAAGCGATCGCTCAGAAGAAATATGCACGCATTATCAGCAAATTTGCACACCGCATTCAACAGTGATTTCAACTAAACGGCAGACATCTGTTGTATATCATCATCATCATCATCATCTCGCGCTGGTAGCACGGATATCCCTGACCCTCTCACGCCAATCCTCCCTATCGTTCATCGCCCTAGGTAGGTTTTCAGGACAACATCCCGTATCCTCACATAGCTGCTGAATGTATGTTCGTGCTGGTCGTCCTGCTTTTGCACGGCCATGTGTGGGGGTCCATAAGAGTACATCTCTTATGAGTTCGTCCATGCTTCTCCAGCAGTGTCCTGCATGTCTGGTTCGTCTAACTTGAATAGTTTTCGTGATAGGGGGCAGGTGGCCGTACTTTAGGGTTTCTATTGACATTTTTGGTTCAGGTTTGAGACAAAGTCCTTGCAGATCCTAAAATGGTTTTCATTTGTGTTTCAATAAATTTAACTCTATCATTTGTAGTCTTTGATTTGTCTCCAATGATTTTATTTCAAAAATTATGAAACAGCCAGTATAGTAATTTTTATAACGAAGCATTTAGAAATGGACTAAATTTCGGTATTAAATAAACAATTGATAACAAATGCATCTACACACACACTCTCTCTCTCTCTCTCTCTCTCTCTCTCTCTCTCTCTCTCTCTCTCTCTGGTGTATGTACTCTCGAGCTCCTCTTGACATTTTTTGGTTCCTCTTTGAGACGAAGTGGTTACAGATCCGAAAATGTTACCCTTTTTCCTTTGAATGAATATAATTTCTATTGTTCTATCATTTGTAAATCTTGATTTGTGCCCGATTATTTTGTTTCAAAAATTGTGAAACACCGAATATATATATATATATATATATATATATATATATATATATATATATATATATATATATATATATATATGGTTATTAGTAATTATTGATGTTTGTGCATATTTCACCGGATTTGGTTATTGAATCTGTCTTTGTCCGCTCTGTTAGCAGGGTTTGGAATACGCTATCCCCTGCTGAGCAGACCCTTACCATCTCTCTGTACCCCACTTAACTGTATCTGATGGTGAGGCTCCAGTTCTGGAGAATTGGAATGTATAGAGCACCTGTTCATTGCTATTACTCCGAGGTCTATTCAGAAACAATTACACAAAAAATGTAAATATGAATGTACAGTGAACACGATTCTCTACCCTCAAGCCATAAAACAACCCAAGACTGATTGACATGCAGATTGAAATTCAATCAATCAATCAATCAATGTCTTTGTGTCTGGATGACTACCAAGTTTAGTATTGATGTTTATATTTGGGTTGGTTTGCGTTGTAGCTCCAATTATCCCCCTCTCTCTCTCTCTCTCTCTCTCTCTTCTTGTCTGAGTATGTCCGCATATGTGTGTGGTTTGATTCAGCCGGTATTTCCCTTGGTATCGTTGATTCTTTTTTTTGGGGGGGGGGGGTGCGGTTAATCATAACATGTGATTTTTCCGTTTTTCTGTGGAGTTTCACAGCCATTAATTCCATTTCATAATAAAATGTTGGGTCTGTTGTACTTTAAATATTTAAGGCAACCATGTCACATGTTGTATATTGTAAACCACGTGTTCTCTTTCTGTGTCATATATATATATATATATATATATATATATATATATATATATTATATATATATACACACATATATATATATATATATATATATATATATATATACACACACACGGGAGGGGGATAAAAGTACGGACACACTTCATTAGACTTTTTTCGGCTCTCAGACCTGGAGTGGTAAGATCTATCTGGGGTTAGAATATGCAGTTAACGGAATTTTCCTCTCGTCTAGAAAACTCACATGGCTACTCGCGATACCCATCCTCAACCGGCCTCTGAAAATAAGGTTTGGTTTCTTTATTTAATGGTATAAAAACCTTTGTGGGTTATTTAATACCAAAGCCTTCCTTGTAGAAGAACAGTAGTGGTACTATTCAACCCATAGCTGGGGTGATAAGAGGGTTTATACCTTTCCCAAAGGTATTAGTCCGAAAATGAATGTAAACACGCAACTGGAGCTCAAACTCCCTCACTAAGATGTCACAGTCCAGCACGCTAACCACTACACAAGAAATCCCTACCCCTTTGTGTAAAAGTTCATGAATAAAAACAATGACTGAAACCTATTCTTATCTGGTGTGAGGATGTTAATACTATATTTCTATATAATGTTTTTTGGTGTTGTTTTTACATTACTGCAGTCATTTTCCTCGTATGCTATTCTAAATACATAGAGTTTTGTTTATTCTACTTTCATAAGTACACAATATATATACACACACAAATATTTTTAAGCAGCAGACAAGTGTTTACACTTCATAATCTCTTTAAGGTCATATTTTATTACGCAATGTGCTTTTAGAACGTCATTTTTCACTTAGTTAACAACAACATAAAATAAAATGTGATTTGAACTTATTAAACCCTTAAACTCACTGCAATTTTATTTTTCGAAAAAAAAAAAGATTTTACATTTTATAAGGGGGTGTTCGCTTTTACATTCTAATTCAATGTAGAATGATCACCCATTTCCGGCACAAGTATAAGAAAAAGGAACACCCCTCCACTGGAAGTAAAAAAGAAAAAAAAATTCGACCTGTCTGGTTATTTGTCTTTTCCAACGCTAACTGTCCCGGAATTGGGTGATCATTCTATGTTAAATTAAAATGTGAAAGTGAACCCTCTTATAATTTTTTTTTAAACAAAAAAAAACTTTACGGTGAGTTTGAGGGTCAAATTAGTTTAAAATCACACATACACACAAAAATTGCAAGAAAAACATTTTTCCCAGTGAACTTGAACGGGTGCACCTGAAGAAATTCTGATTTAAATTCTTTCTTTTTTTCTCTCTCTCTTTTCTATCTCCCACCTGTCTCATCATGGAGTCTCGGCTTTCTCTTCCTTTTTTCCCTTTTACAATTTGGTTGTTTTTCGTTTGTTTTTGTTTTTGTTTTTTTTTAATTGATGTGTTTGTTTGTTATTTAATATATAATTTTAAAGATTAATCAAAACTTGTCAGGTTTCCTCCAAGAAAAAATAGTTCATTTTTGCTACAGTGTAAAATCACACACAGCAGCTGTAACTTGTCATCGTATATGAAGCAACGTCGTAACATGATAAAGCGAAAATAATTTGTTTTAAAAACAAAAAAGTTACTCGTATTTGTGTACACACAATATAAACATTTTATTACGCATACACATTAGCACGCAACACATTTATTAATCTCCTTACGCTCTTACGTCGTATCTTTTCTTTAAAAGTACAAATTCTTTTATCGAATACATTTTTATTCAATTTCATTTATTCATGTTTTAACTTTTAAACTTAAAATAAGAGCCTTGGAATATATTATCAACAGAATTTTTAAAATTAATTAATTAAAAGCAAATAAACAAAACAAAACGATATGACAGATCACACATGAATATAGATATTTTTCTGTTCATTATGTCATCATTCCCTGCTTCGGTGTGTGCAAGTAAAAAAAAAAAAAATTAATTTAAGGTTACGAACAAGTAGTTTTATTAAGACTTAATAGTCAAGACATGCTGAAGTTAAGCTACTATAAACGAGTTCAATACTTAACGGGGTAACCACTTTGGCACTCACTTTGTAATAGGAGGTACTGTAAACATAAAACAATATAATACCTGTGTACCGGACTAAAGAAAACTTATCGATATAGTCGGGGTTTTTTTTTTTTCTGTTATTGGTTTAGAATTTTAAAATGATTTTTTTATATATGAAAATCATTTTAAAAAAGAAAATAATCAAAATAAATAGCTAGTACTAGAGACAACTCTAAACGCAGAAGAAAGAACTATATACACTAAAAATTAAATAGCTTTTGAAAATTGAGAATATTTTTGTAATAAATCTATTTTACCATTTTGTTATAGCAAAAAAATAAATGAATGAATAAATAAAATAAAATAAGCGATCAATGGAAGAAAGGAGTCTTTTTTTTTTTTTGGTAGTTTGACTTTGAATTATATCATCATGATTTTGTTACAAACCTGACCGACTCATCTAAGAAGATAAAGGCTTCTCCTTCTAAGAAAGCATTTCTATAGGTATCTAAAAAATAAAAATATAAAGAATTTAAAACAAAACAATAAATGTAGAGGCTGAAATAAAGCTATACGCTCCAAGGAAAAGCATCAAAGCTTGCGTAGGTAGACGATGGAATACCTTAGTCTGTATGAATGAGAGAGAGAGAGAGAGAAAGAAGGAAATATTGGGAGGAGGTATAGAGAAAAAGGATAAGGTAGAGGAGAATAGCCAGGAAAAGACTATGTTAAGTTAGAGAGCGATAAAAGAGGGAGATGGGAATTAGAGAAAGTGATTATAAAGATAGAGGAACAGGGAGAGTGAGGCCTGTCTTAAATTGCTGCAACTGTGTTGCGTCCTGAGCTTCGATGTGGTGGCTCCGACAACGGTGGCAATCTTCTCTTCAATTAATTATTATTATTCTAACCTCTTTTTTTCACTCTTCTTAACAGACCAGAAAAAGGGAAGACTGATAGACAGAAGAATATAACAAGGACAATTTTTCTTTGCTTTAATTTACAGCCATTCTTTGCTCTTAGTGCGTGGTACTCTCGTTTTTAGGTACAAGAAGAGCTTCATCATCTCTTGTGTCTCAAAAAATACGAAAGAAAAAGAAAAAATAATTCCCCCCTTCAACAACCATGACAACAGCAACGAAACAAAGAAAAGAAGCCAATAATACTCGGAAAGATACCCTCCTACCCGACGGATCTTCCAATCCGACCGGAGAAGGATCAGCCGGAGCCGGAACGACCCTCACGAATTATGTACCTCCAGACGGAGGATGGGGTTGGGTTGTTTGTATCGCATCTCTTTGGGTTAATGGAATTGTCTTTGGGGTCCTAAATTCATATGGGATCCTCTATGTGTCAATGTTAAAAAAATACGGAGGTGATGATCCTAATATCTCGTTCAAAACTTGTAAGTAACGGCTTCTGTTTTCCCTCTTTATTTTTTTTAATAATTATTGTTTAAGCTTAGCATTTTTTTTTTTAAACTTAACTTAAAAAAGTAATCTTTGAACTTAAAAAATCTTGCTAAATTTTAATTGCTTCTTTAAAAAATTTTTTAAAACAAATCTCACATTTTTATTTCAAAATAAACCTTTTTTTTCTCCAAAATTTAAATATTAAATTTTACTTGCTTCTCAGATCGTTTTAAAAATAACTTGTAGCTCTTATTAACGTAGCTTTTAGAATAATCAGGACTTATTTATTTCATAACACTTAAAACTGGTTATTTTATGTTTTCATAATTTGGGAATCGCGTAATATTTGGTATTTCAATTTTAGAGATCGACTTCTATTTTATAAATCTACCACCTGTTCATCTTCATTCATTTACATTCAATTATTCATTCATTATTACTTATTTCAACGAAATTTTATTTTTCATTTAAAAGTTGCACAACAATAAACTATACTAACATTATATCATTGACATAAATCTTGAAATACACGTGTACGTATCAGCAATGTCTTTTTTTTTCTTTCACTCGCTCTTCTTTACTCTTACATCACAGCTGATCAAAGCTGCCTGTTTACCTAACTAGTTTTATACTCCTCTAAATTAAGTTTGGATATATTACATGCTACCGGTTATATATATATATATATATATATATATATATATATATATATATATATAAAGTTTTTATAGATACTGTTAATAATACCATGGCTGACTGACTGTCTCTCTCACTTTACGTAATAGTATGCATCATTGCATAACACGACTCTACCCTTTTTTAAGTACTTAAGTACTACTACCTTTCACAAAAGATATGGTAGAAAGCACTGATTTTTTTTTTTTTTCTTTTTCTATATGTCTTAACTATCTTTTGGATAACACTTAGATTTCTTTATTTGATTGTTCTATAAAGATATCTACTTTTCTATATTTTATCTTACCCACACGTACTGATTATTCAAAGCACATGTTTTTAAAGCTTATGTGAGAAAGATATGCACATGTTTTTTTTTTTTTGTTTTTTTTTTTTTGTTTTTTTTTTTTGTTGAGGTTCCTCATCAGATTTGTTCCGACTTTCGTTTTAGTTTTGTGTTTGAAAATAAAATATTGAGTCCTTTCGAAAATAACCATCCCATGAAAATGCCGTTATTTCTGCTGTAATGTATAAATTATATGTACTTAATGTTCACCATCCAAATAAGAGTAAGTTTCAGTCAACTGCTTTTTCTTTTTGATGTCTTCAACTAGCTATAATTCGAGCATAGGTCATATTTCTTTAATATTTCCCTCTCCTAACCACTAAGGTGTCGTGTTATGTCGTAATTTTGAGATTTAACTAACTATTCGGTAAAAAGAAAAAAACAAACTTACTCTTATCTGGATAGCGAATGTAAAGATTACATTTCATACTCTATATTTTGGTGTATTACTACAGAATTAACATAAATACATCGGCGGGTTATTCTGGATAATTACTAAATATGGTAATCTGGTCTTGGTTAGGATTTCTCTTCCCACTTTATTTGGTAGACTCGCGTGTCTAGTGATTTTTTTTTTTTTCTCTTAAAAACAAATTTAATAATTAGTTTACAATAATTCAAATGGTAGTTGTTAGCCTGAAAAATAAGTGAATTATTCGTAAAACAAAACTTTAACTTCTGCAGCCTGTAAATTTAAATTTATGAAATTTAACTTTTTCAAACAATTCTTCAATTTGAAAATTGATCTTACTGTAAGACTAAAACAATTTTAGATTATTGCATGAGATGATGATCCACCCCACCCCACCAAAACAATATTTAGTTTTAAACTTAGTTGTCTTTTTAGCTTTTTTGTAGAAAACCGAACAAAACGAATTTTATTAGCCCTAAATGATTTTTAAAAAGACCGCGAGAAACAAATTTCTCCTTTAATTACTTAGAGTAAAATGTTTTGTGGGGTATTTTTAATGTTTTTTTTTTTCTTATATAGTTTAATCTAAATATTTTAAAGATCTAATTAATGATATTCATTTTTTTTTTATTTCACTATAATACTTTATTTTTTTACTTCAACGATTTTTTGCAAACTCTTTGACAAATAAATGCTGAATAAACTTTAAATTCTCGCATTAAACAATTAATAGTCAACGTTAATGTCAATATTTACTGTATATATTCAATTTACTATACTCTTTCAAATAAGCGGCACAAAAAATGTGCTTGACAATGAGAGCGTAGAAAAATAATAACGGTTCCTATTCGTAAATATGACATTAAATTTACTTTGATTGTTTAAATCTGGTTTCTTTTTTTTTTTTTTTTTTTTGCTGGGTGGGGATACATAAATTGTTTGTACTTTGTTTTTATACCGAATTTTTCAAAGACTGAAAAGCCGAAACATCGCCCTTTATTTTTACAGCTTTTACTTATTGTTTTTTTTTTTTTTTTTTTTTTTCCTTTGCCAAAGTTGGCCTTATTGAAACACTCAGAATTAAGTTAGTTTTTAAATTATTTTCTGAATTATAAGCATTAACATAAAATTATTCAATAATGCCCATTGGTATTATTCTCTTGTTTTATTCACTCACAAATCGTTGCCAATCATACGAACGCTCAGGGCTTTAAATTTTCATTCATTGGCGCTAAACAATTTTTTCTAGAAAAATTAAATAAAGAAAAAGTTATTTGAGAATTTTTTATTAAAGACAAATCGATAAGTCTTCAGATTTCCATCTGTTAGTATTTGTAGGGATTACATCCCACACATTTCTAATCTATCTTTTAGGTGTTTAAGGAATCAAGTATTTTTCAATTTTGAAAATTTTTTTTGATCAAGGTATTTCCAGATCAATTACTGGTCTGAATGGATAAATCCAGTAAAACGACTATTGAATAATTAATTTTTTTTTTTTTTTTTTTTTTTTTTTTTTTAGTCAAGTAAGATGAATGCGGTGAAATTTTAAAGTAAAAAAAACCCCAACAGACTTAGAAGATGGGCTTGTACAAAGTGTGTGTGGTTTTTTTTTTTTTTTTTTTTTTTTTTTTTAATTTTTTTTTCATGATATATAGTTTTTATTTATTTCATGCTGACTTTCTTGGGTGTGTGTGTGTGTGGTAAAACTAGAAAACTTTTTCTCTGGCTGTCCGATCACGTGACCTGTTTGTCTTAAGCTAATTGAATGCTATGAAGATTGTGTTGCATCATTAAAGAAAAATAATTGGGTCGGGAAGTCTCTTTCACTACAGAAACAACAGCATAACGACCAAAATGTGTTGTGATGAATTATAAAAAAAAACGTTTGTCCAAATCATCAACTTGAAATAACAAAAAAACTACAATCTCGTCTGGGGGATCAAAGAAGAATTGGAAATAGTCATTATTTTAATAGGTTGATTCAAAACTAATCTCTCCTGTTTCTATCAATGTATTATATCGTTCTTTATTTTTCTACAATATCCTAAAATAGATTTAACCATAGAAAAAGTTTGTTCTTAGAATATTTTAAAAAACACTAGAGATACGAGTCAGTTATGAAATACTCATCAATACTTTATCTGAATTTAATATGAAGTAGAAAGAGAACAAAATTCATTATGAAACATTTTGTTGAAAGAAAAATAACTTGAACTTTAAAGGTGTGTGCACGCGCATGCGTGTGTTATGAAGGAAGACGTGAATTAGTGACAAACGGAAAAAATACTGATTAAAATGTTTATAAGGAACCAATGAAACCCATTCTCTATCTATATACATTACTGTAAAACGTCGCATCATAACCTGTTTAAGTAATCTTTGAAGATCATTGCCAAAGATGGAATCGCCACTTTTTTATATTCAAACAGAATTTAAAAAAAAAGGAAAATGTGTATATGTAAAATGATTAATCTCTTGGTCTCAACTGAGAAGGTATCTTGATAGAAATGTTTTTGCTAGAAATTTCATCTTGCTTACTTTTTTTACTGCTGTTAGGTAAATCATATAATGATTCCAGACAATTTGTAAATAGTAATAAAAACAGATGTATCCCAGTACAACTAGGAGATGGCACTACCAAGTAAACACCATTGCACTAAGAGATGCCACTAAATGAACTTGCTCAACCTGGCATCCAGTGAAATCAGTAATGATTGTCCTGGAGTGGTTGAAAAAAAATATTTCACTGGTGAGAAATTACATTAAAAAAATATTCTGATATCTCATGTAGATATGACACTCAGGCCATACTGAAAACATTGAATTCTGGTAAATCACCAAAACTGAACAACAACGAGCCTGCTTGGTACTTAGTTGGGTGGGAGTGACTAATTCAGAACCATATATACTATAAACAATCTTTAACCTGTATAACAGATTAAGCAAAAATTAATCAAATAAGATTTTGGTTCTATTTAAAAACATAGATAATTGTAAAAAAATACATTAGCAGAGAACATTTTGAAAACTGCTGAAAAAGATTCATGAATATAGAATTTTAGTTTTTATACAAAATAGAACATCTGTTATCCCATGAATTTGTAGCGTATATTGCATGCAATGCATATATACACTGGGCTGAGATTGGTGGAATGGTTATTCTCATAGGAAATGGACCTGGTGAGCCACATTTTTATACTGAATGAGACTACTTGTGTCTTAATTATTGTTAATGACCTTGGGAACAGTATGAATTCATCTCTTCTCCCAACTATGGTTAAATAGTAGAGCAGACTTTAACTTTGGTACAGCAACCAATCTAGGAGAAGGAGAACTCTGAATTCAGATTAGCAGTACTCCATTTAAAAATTGACCATTTCATTCTGCCCATGACAGCAGGGTTGGGTAAATAAATTCAAAGTACATATTTGCCTTTACTTCCTTTCAAAAACTAAAGCTCTATTTAAATTTTTTATTTTATATATATATATATATATATATATATATATATATATATATAAAATGTGATATATCATCAATTTTGAGGAAGTTAGCATACCAAGAGTTGTTCAGACTGTATTCTGTTTTTATATTATTTCTGTTACCCCTATATTTTGTCTGTTCTTGTCTACTGTAAGGAAAATGATCCTTCAAAAATTTGATTAGCAAAAAAGAAAAATTGACAGCTTGTATTAACCTAGCCAACTTATTCTCTGCAACTTGCACCACAAGCAATTCTCTTTTCTGCAACCAGTATAATACAGGTGACTCCATTTTGTTTTACATGCACTGATGCAAAAATTTATCTGCTGAGCAAATAAATCCATGTTGCTCTAATTTATATAGCAGATGTTATCTGAAAAGAGAAATGCTTACAATACTGTCTCTGAGATGAGATCTAAATAATAGTTGTAAAACTTCTCTGGAAAATGAGAAAATTGAAGGAAGTGCAACATATATTAACCTGACAGTTATGTCAAGCCTTTATAGAATCATGTGTGTGGCTTACATTGTTGGGAATGAAAAGAGCCATTTGATTACTATTTGTTACCATTTCTTTTCTATTTGTTCCCATTTTATGAAAATAAGAGTCTTTCTCTTTCTATACTTGAAAAAAGCTGTAGAACAGATCATTCAAAATGTTAAGTAAACAAAAACAGTTTTAAAAAAGTTTCATAGATCAAACTCTAGTTGGGATAAAATGTGACATCATTAGAACATTGTTAAAAAAAAGTTGTTTTTTTTCTTTAAAAGTTTCATGATATACAAAGAATTTGATACTCTAATTAAAATTTAACTAGTTTTTGGGGGTTTTTTTCTATTGTTACAATATCTTACATTTTTATTGGTATATCTGAGAAGATATTGGGATTTTAAAGAAGTAAAATACTAGATTAAAAGATATAGAGAGGAATGTATATATAAATAGATTAATTCTTTTCCAGATGTGACTGTAGATTAAAAGCATCAGTTTGTTTGACTTGCTTATTTGTAGACTAATAATTGTATTTATTACCCGAATTTAATTTAAAGTTTTCTAAACAGTAATTTTAATTACGTTGTCTCTTGCTAAACCAGAAGTCTTGAGCTCATTTATTCACTTCCAAAAAGCAAAACCTATTTGCTTAGATAAGTTTTATAACTGAAAAATATGTAATATCTATGTAGAATATTGACCATAAACTAATGAGATTTTCAATTTCCAAAAATCAGCAATACACCTTTTTAACAAAAATGTCAGATTATGACAAAGAGTAAAAGATTATAGGTAGAAGTTGAAGAAATTGGGATTAACTACTTTACTAGAAAGAAGAATGAGATGATCTAATTGAAACTTTCTAAATAAATAATGGAATTTCCAGTTATGGTTGACATTTCTGTATATTTGGCTTCAAACTGGATATTTGTCAAGATAGTTATCAAAAACTATAAGCCGATTGGATTTTTTTTTTTTTTTTTTTTTTTTTTTTTGTTAATAGAATAATATATTTTAGGAATAAATTGCCTAATCAGATCAGAAATGGTAATAGTGTAAAACAATTTCAAGATTTTCTAATGATTTCAGAAATAATGGTAAAAAGAATTTAAGAGGGGGTATGTAATGAATAACCCTAGGTGAATAAACTTAGGAAAGCTTTATTCAACTTAATACAACTAACCGCAAAAAAAAAGAATTAAGCTAGCTTATTTTATAAGCATTTCTGGAGTCTGTCTATTACACCAAATGGGAAGCAGGTTGTGGGGAATTACTTACAACAGGGTATTTTTGGGAAGTATCAGAAGAGTTACTTAGAATTTGCTGTATATATAGTTATTTTATTAATAGTGTATATATTATGTACAAAGATATTCTCTCTCTGTCTTCATAATTTTTGTTTCTAAGGTTGATGTGAGAAAATAGTAAAAAGAGAGATACCCAAGGAGCCATAGCAACCAATGATTTAGTGAAGATCAGAAATATACCTGTTATCAAAAAATTTCTTTATGTGGCATGCCTTTAGAATGGTGTTACTTAGAAGATTTGCTCTTCAGAAAGATGGGTGCACAATGATCATCTTTTTAATCCACTTTAAGACTTCAATGCCATATTTTACTCAGGTTGGAGATACCCACTCCCTATATACAATTGGAACCAAGTTAGTATTTGATGTACCTAATGCTGTTGGAATGAATTTGTCCTATTGGGTTGATTGCTACTGCAAAACATTTAGTTACCCCCCCCCCTTACTAAAGTCCAATATTAGTATTGGTATATCTTGTGATACATTAACACTGGATAAACTGAAGGAAAGATCAGATAAGGTCATTTACACACATAGGAACATTTGATATCTACATAATAAACATACAGGAAGTATTGACTAGAATATACAAATGTGTCCCAACAGATCAAAAACTCTAGTTGTGCTATTACATTCACTTTCAGACAATTGGTACTCTATAGGTTAATTATTACTGTTCTTCTACAAACACGGTATAGCATTAAATAACCTTTTGAAGGTTTATATGCCATTAAATGAAGAAACCAGACTAACAAATAGAATGGGCACATATTCTTCTAAGAACAATCTGTATATGAAATGGTTAAAAACTGTGAAAAGTTTTACTTGTCTTCATTAATGCAAGAAATCATGTGAGCCTTATGTTTCAATGCTGAAGCAAGACAGACAGTTCCATAAACTGAGATTAAAGATGTCTTAATAGTTCAGTGATGCAAGAAAAGCCATGTCCTCACCATCTGAAGAACTGGGGATTAAAGACACATTTGAATTATGGAATTAGCTCATGACCACAAGGTTTGAAATACATACCCCCAGTGGAAGGTATTAGTTTCCCTACAGTCCCACTGATGTATCACCAGTTTTTGAGCAGAATTTTAGTTGGTGACAAACCGCAATATATTATATGCAAACAAACTATTTCACTGATTTGAGAATGGCTATTCACAGGTTTGTTTTGAAATTGGCACTTGAATTTGATGACCGGTACATTCCTGTTTTTTTTTTTTTTTTTGTTTTTTTTGTTTTTCTTCCACTACAAGATCAGACATGATTTCAGGTTTTAAACATTATATCTAACCTAGTGTGGCTCGATAATAACTCCTAATATTATCAGGCTTTGTTGGTTCTCAATTGCAATATAAATGCCTGTTCCATGCAAATACAGCAGATATGCTCTTGGAACCTCTTAGTATATTTCCTTCTTTGCTATACAGATATACCAAAATTAAGTTGGTGATAAAACCTTGAGACTCTGCTTCAAAATTAGCAGATAACTCATTAATGAAAATACTGGTCTTTATTAAAATGTTGAAAATTCTGCATTTGAGTATTTGTCTTAGGATTATAGCCAAACTAAAATTGAAAAGGATCTGATCTTTTTAAATAGTACTTCTGTGAGTTATTATTGACCAAATATTAGATGGGAAATTATTTGGTGATTGTTTAAAATGGCATACTAATGAAATGTGGTAATATACAAAAAATCATATAGAAATGTAATATTTATATTCATCCTCAAGATAAGAGTAAGTTTCAGTCATTTGTTTTTCTTTTTGTTCTCTATGAACAGGTAATTAAAAATTATCTTTTAATGTGATACAATTCACTCATATTGCCTTATTTTAGTTTTTTTTTTCTCTTTCCCCGACTACTAAAGTGTGGACTTATAGCTAACTATTAATATAATTTAGGGACATCTATTAAGAAAAAAGTGAAACTTATTCTTCTCTGGAGGATAAATGTAATCATTTTTTTGTCTATTACTAAAGTGTGTGTATGTGATATTCTTGAAAATGAGCTATTTTTTCTTTCATAGATAAAATCTTTGTTTTTTTTTTTTTTTTTTAAATGAACATTCATCTACACAGTATTATATTTACAAAACTTTGGTTTTTACATAGGATTTTTGATTCTGATTAAAAACATAATAGAAATACATTTATAGAAAACATCTTGACAACTGCCTAAAGGAATTCATGAATGTACAATTTCAGTTTTTAATGCAAAATAGAATTTTTACTATTTCAGGAATTTGTAGAGTATATTGTATGCCAAGTATACATTTTTAGAAGGTAAGCTTTATACTAAACACTGATTTCAATAGGAAATGTAGAAATAAATTATTTATCAGCAAACCCCAAGAATTAACTCTTTCATTCCCACTAGAACACCGGTGTCCAGTCAATTTTCATTTTAACCCTTAAAACATTGTACTCAAAGCATAATTTTGCATATACAAAATTAAAAGAATACAACAAAAAAACTTGATAGTGTTAAAAACAACTTATCTGTAAAAAGGTCAGCAGCACAGTGTTTGTGTGTTTTTTTTGTTTTTTTTTAATAACAAATTATTGCTAAACAATCTAACTTGATAGTTAAAGGGTTAAATGGGTAAAAATTCCCAGAAACTTCTGCAGCATTTTTTTTTTTTTTTTTTTTTTTTTTTTTTACACCGGAAACTTTTGCATACATCTAATACACACACACACACACGTAACATTGTTCATGGATACTATACTAACCCTAGATAGGGCTGGGGAGTAATAGTGTGATCTGAGGCAGAAGTGCCAATCCATACATAAACCATCACATCTCTGAATAATTCACTTTGTTAACCCTTCAAGTTTATCTGCCTGTTGAGTATTGTATGAACATTTTAATCCTGAATTAACTTGTGTTGTAAAGCCTACTTATTTCCTCATCTTCGATAGATCAACCATCCTCTATTTATCATCTATTTGCAGTCATCTCTCTGCTTCAGTTGTTCAGACTATCAGGAATTATCTATTTCTGTACTTAAATGACCATGACTCATCTCTTTAACAGGGCTTCCTTTCTCTTGCAGTTTTAATTTCAATTTCTAAAATCTGATGTACCATAGGTTTTATATATGTATGTGTGTAAGAGTGAGTGATCTCATTAATAAATCAGCTAATGGGTTTCTTTCAAGATTAAGACAATTGCATATGTCCTATCACTGTCTTTTTTTTCTTTCTTTTTTTTTACCAAGATAATTAGGCCTTCTCTACTTGGAAGATGGGTACAATAAAATTTTCCTATTTCCTCATATCTAATTTTAAATCAGCTTTTCAAACTTATTGCTTGATGCACCTCTTGTATATATTTACCCAATCTCTATGTCATAGGTAGGATGTGACACACGGTCAATTTCTTTTTAAGTAAAGTAAATCTGGTTTGAATTGGTTATCATTGTAAAAAATGGACTTGACAACCCGAGTTCAAATCCCTGACAAGGCATATTGGATTTCACATAGTGCTAATACTGTTGGTAAAGTTATAAGGCCAACTATTCTCTCTTCAGCAATGGGGAAATAGTTAGGCAGACTGGGCTCTTTTAACATGACCTTGCAACCAGTCTGGAAAGAAAACTCTGAATTCAAACTAGTTGTACTCCTTTAAAATTTGACCTCGTATTCTGCTTGTAGCAGATGGGTTGGGTTAATATACACATTAAAATTGTAGATTTAAATATTTCTCTTTAGGTGATATACAGTATTACCCAAAAATAAATCCACCCATAAAAAAGTTAGTTTTCTTTTCAAAGATAGCTGGATTTTTTATTTCTAGCAGAACATTATACAATTAAAATGAATATTAGTTATTATTTATTACCAAATTCTACTGTATTGTAACTATGTAACCAAAAATATTAATATTTAGCAAAAATTTAGTTCAAAATTTTTTTTTATTGGATTGATAATAAATTTTCTGCATAGACACACACAGCTTCCTTGTATATATTCATCAATATAAAATCTCTATTTCATCCTATCTTTTGCTAGTCTTTCCATTGTTAGCAATGGTAGTTTTGTTTCTTCTCTTATTAAACCAGTTTGATCTTCCTCTGAATTTTCTGTTGGTAAAGTCATCCAGGTATGAATAGTTGACATAGTTGGCATTTTCTTTATGTATCAGGTAACCAAACTATTTTTAGCTTTTCTTTTTGATAATGTCAGTGATTTTATTTGATAGTCCAAAGTTACTCCTGATATAATCCATTTTGATGTGATTCTTATGAGAAACTCCCACTATAGACCTGAGGCAATCCTTCTCAAACCCCTAATTGCCTTTAAAAGATTTCTCTATTTCCATATGTCCACTTAAAGTTGAATAACTTGGTTATTCTTTTTATCACAGGAGTTTCCGGCTACTATTGATGCCAAAAATATAAATTTGTTGACCTTTTTGACCATAGCATCATTTACATATTTGTAGGGATTATATAAGTGTCAATAACATGAAATAAATAAATTCAAAAATAACAATTTCCCAGGAGACCTGACAGGAAACAAAATTGATGTATGCCTAAAATGAGGGGCTTCCTGGCACTAAAGAGAAACTCTTTCTCAGTTCCCTTGACACACCTTGACTGAACGGACACACCATGACTGAATGGATACACTTTTTTTTTTTCTTTTCCTCTCAGCAGTCAGTTGGAGCACATGTGTTGCTAAGGCTAGAGGCCTTAGCAGCGTGTTGTGTCTCCTGCTTGTAGCAGCATCAGCTGAACATACCAACTCAACACACTCATGGTGGACCCTCAAATTCACAATTTGCCAAAAATGATTCCTGAAACTCTTCAATTGCCTCAACCAGGAAACATGGCTATTTCTACTGGTTTAGGAAAATGTTCCCTAACCAAGGTTTAGTCATAAATCCTGAAAATAAAATTGAATTTAAAAGTATCCCTGTCTCTCTCCTCTATAATTCATTCCTTTGCAGCTTCAGCAAACAAAAAGATAACAAGTGAATGGAGATTAGAAGAAAAGGAGTCAGTTGCCATCGTCATAATTTCACAACATATACCACGAACAACCAATCTTCTATATCACATATACTATTATCACCAGGGATTTTTGCAATTTTGGGCATTTTTCATATTCCATTCCAAGCATGGCTTTTCCAGTTCCTCAATGGACACTTTTAGCTTCTCAAATATAAATTAGAATAGTGTCGTTTCATAGCATATGTTGGTTGTCAGGTTGTTTGTCTTGCTTGAAATTTTGTTGCCAGCTGACTTGCTCATTCAAGAAAAATATTGAAAAGAATGGGAGATAGACATCCCTGTTGAATTCCATTGCTCTTATTGAACCAATCTATTAATCTGAACTGTATTCTCTTTTATTGTTTATATATAAAAAGATTTTTGGACTGACACCAATTGCTTTCATTGTTCTCTAAAGGGTTTTTTTCCAGTGTTGAAGTGTACCTTTTAAATTCATAAAATGGAAGTGTAGTTTTTTCCATTATCTACTTCACTATAAATATAAGCCAGTTATATAAACTTTCTCAAGAAAACAAGGCTATATAATAAATTATAAAAATATATGCAAAATACTAAAATCTTGTTTATGCTTAAAATAACCCTAGAATGCTTGACATGCTGTAAAACTTAACAACCAACCAACTATAAATATGGCATCTGTAGTCTCTTTTGACTGGTCTGAGTTGATATTGGGTCTTAGAACTTTTTCAGTTTGGTCTCTAATAATTTAAAAAAAATTTTTTTTTTTTTTATATATAATGTTCCATGAGAAATAATAAATTCCAGGTAACTTCGGTTTAGAAGACAATTTTTTTATTAAAAAAATCATTTAGGTATGTATTTATTTATGAGCAATACTGTATTTACAAATCTTAGTCTGGCACATAGTTGCTTATTTACAAGAGATACTGTAGTGTCTGAAGATGTTAGACTGCATTTCATTTAAGCAGAACACATCAGGACCATAGCCCTGTCAGCTGGTCTACCACATCTCTACAGAGGGGTAACCCCCCCCATGAGTGTCCAAGATATGACATTAATCTGGTGGTGATGCTCCAGTAATGCTGGAACTTTGGGGAATGTGAAGTATCCCTTCATGGCCATCACTCCTAGGTCCACTCTGGCCTCGAGTGGTAGCACCTGATAGGATACTATCTATAGGTCAAATAGAATTATTTGACATTTAAACTGTGTGCAAACAGATGACTTATGCTATATCAAATTGTTAGAAATAAACACATGACTGAATTGTTAGTGATACATAGCAATACTTGGAACATTTAACTTCGTTGAATTATGGTAAATTTCTAACAAAGATATAGAACTGTTTGATCATTTAACTGTATGTATCTAAAAAAAAAAAAAAAAAAAAAAAAGTTTACAAATCATATATTTGATATATATGTAAAAACAGGATTTAGCATTAAATAACCAACAATGGTCGATATACCATAAAACTAAGCCAAACCAAACATCAGGACCATGAATTTTGTTACTTGTCAGTACTCATTCCTTTAAACAATTTCACATAAAATAAAAGAACAAATATTACATCTTTTATCCTGCTCTCTCACACTGTTGGTCATACTAACCAATTATTCCTTATAAGAAATATTGCGCGCACACACACACACACACACTTTTATTAGTTTTGACAAGTGCTTTCATCTTTTTGTTGGCAAATTCATGACAATGAGGAAATGGTACAGATGAGAAATGACAAGCACTCTGTGAGAAGCCTAGTTAAACACAGCCCTTTGACCCACTAGAACTAATTGGCTGGAAGTCCAATTCCAACCTTTTATTCTGTTTTTCAAACTCTCTCAGAAATTTTTTTTTTTTTTTTTTTTTTTTCTTCCATGCTAGCAGTTTTTTTTTTGTTTTTTTTTTTCGATGAAGTATTATCAACTGTCATTAATTGTGATTTGTAATCAAAAGGAATAATGGTTGACATGTCATCAGTATTAAGAAATATTGTCGATAAGGCTACAGTTAAAAATAAATAAAAGTATTTTATATTTGTTATTTTAACCTGTGGAGATAGTACAGATTTTTAAATACAAACAGTCAAAGTAAATAATTTATGATTTTCTTTGTCTAATTCCCCCCAAAATGTCATCCTTTTTAGGAAGAAAGAGAATGCTTTGCTGATTGGTCATAAAGT
This sequence comes from Sepioteuthis lessoniana, assembly GCA_963585895.1. Classification (NCBI taxonomy): domain Eukaryota; kingdom Metazoa; phylum Mollusca; class Cephalopoda; order Myopsida; family Loliginidae; genus Sepioteuthis; species Sepioteuthis lessoniana. The sequence goes on from OY757912.1 coordinate 47,828,914, forward strand.
TTATTCTCATCATTTTTGATTAACTGGTATCTGTTTATATCTTTGTCTTTTGTTGGTATTTTATATTTTGTATTTACATTATTTTTTTTTCATTTGAGGTGAAGAAGTATCACAAGGATTTCAAGATGGCAGAGTTTACTGGAGTGTTTATATAACAGAAATAAAATGACAATACTTGAACAAAACAAATATCAATAAAACATCAGTGACAGCTATCCTCTATATTTGATATATTAGCATCACGGATAATCCATGTTTAACTGACATATTTGTATCCAGCTGTTGATTAGATGATACTGGAAAGTATTTCCAGTCCCTTTTACTTAATGATTTATTCATGTAAACCAGGAAAAAATGTCTTGGTTGTATTTTGATATCATTCCAAAAATGATCGTATAAATGTTTTTATTACTTTTTAAAAAATTATTTATTACAGGTGAGAATTTAAAAATCTGCCAGTGTTATTAAAATATCAACATTGGCTTCATTTTTGAGAAGTATGTAACTATATTGATCTGTCTCCTCTTTCTCTCTCAACAATATTTAATTGGCCATTGCATCTTTTATCAGTTGTTCTAGGACATATGAGTTAATGTCTATTAGCTTTTGTGATCTTTATTTACTTCTGGTTCAGTTTGAATTTGAATGCACAGACGTGTGTGTGTGTGTGTATATATATATATATATAATCTCCCCACATGAGTAGGATGTGACACAGGGTTTTAAGTGGAGTCTAACAAGTCTTAATTCAGTTTTCCTTCTCCTAGACTGGTTGCCATGCCAAGGTTAAAGGGCCCAGTCTGCCCTACTAGAAGAATAGTTAGTCATACCTTTTCCCAGAGTATTAGTTCTATGTAAAATGTAAACAGCCTCATCCAAGATTTGAATTTGGGTCACTGTGTCCATTTCCTACAACAGTAACCATTACATCACAAATGCCTCCATAAATATGTTTGTGTGTGTGTATATATGTGTATATATATATATATATATATATATATATATATATATATATATATATATATATATATATATATATCTATCTATCTATCTTTAAGAAAAAACAACGAAACCAGTCACATAGGATTATAAATTTATTTCTATCCTGTTACGCATTTTTGAAATTTCCAAAAACACGAAAAAAAATTAACAGGACTTCTTCAGATCTTTTGGATAAAAAAAACTAGAATAGACACATAAGAGTGGGAGGGGATAGAAGAGGGGTGAAGAGTTACCTCTTCATTAAGCTCACTTCCGTTTTTAATTTTAATTTTCGGTTAGCAATGTAGTAAAATTATTTTTTTTTAAATTTTCTTTAATTAATAATTTTTTAATTACATTCAGACCTAAATTACAGATTTTTTATTGAATTAGATTTAAACTTTATATATTATATACACACACACACACACTCACTTAGCTTTTCAAACAGATTTACAAAAGAATTCTTTAACTGATTGCCCATGTTACATTGGCTGGGGCTGCTGCAAAATATCTTTGATCGTGCCAGTTCTATTATGACTGCTTCTTTTTTTTTCCGCCACACTTCAACAGATGTTCTTGAAGAGTAAACTGGCATTGTTTTCTGTTAGCAATCTGGGCCATTAGGGATCAATGTCATTTTTAAAGATATCTTTGTATTTCTTTCACTGTGCTCCTCAGAGAAATATAAGGGTGGGTTAAAAAGTTCATATGATGTCATCATACCTGCTGTTAATGACTTTTTGACCAATGGGATCCAAGCACTGCAACACCAATAGAAGATATGTGTGGACTCAAAGAGGACTATGTTGAAAAATAAACTTTTTCAAGGGTCATTCAAAAAGTAGTACTTGTTCTTTAATTACAATAGATTTAATAGTAGAAACATGCAAATTGTATTAAAATGAACACCAGAATATCGAGATTCTGAATTCAGTTCTCAACATTGTCTCCATATCCCCCAGCTATGTATAAACAGTAGATCAGAGTTCTTTAGCCTTGGAGTTGAGCAGAAGAATAACTTATAGGTAAGTCCAGCTCCCAGTAAAGTGTTTTATTTTTGTATATTGAGATAAAATATTGAATAGACATCTTTTTATTATTAGGCAAAAAAAGAGAAAAAAAAACTGAATTTAAACCAGCTTTACTCCACTGAAAAATTGACCTTGTCACATCCTGACTATGGCAGAAGGGTTTGGTAAATACATACTTCTCCAACCCTGAATAGAAGGGGGAAATCCCTGTGGTGTAATTGCTAATGTGCTGGACTACAGCTTCAAAGGAAGCACGTTTGAACGCCAGTTGCTCAATTACATTCACTTTTGGACAAATACTCTTGAAAAATGTATGAACCCCCTTATTCTCCCAGCTATGGGTTAAATAGTATCACTACTGTTTTTCTACAAGGATTGCTTTGGCCTTATGAAACTTTATATGCCATTAAACAAAGAAACCAAAACCAAACCCTGAATAGAAGCAATTGTCATCTTGTATCTACAACATCATAGCACCTTGATTCATCCATACTTATGACTCTCTCTCTCTGAAATCAGAATTTCATCATTTATGATTATATGTATATTTTGGAATTATAAGAGAACTAGTATCAAACAGGTGTGGATTAGTATTAGTCTTGTAGCAGTAACCTCTATTCAAAACAATTGGAGAGACTGGGTGGAATGCATCTTTTATAGTGTGTGTGTGTGGGGGGGGGTATCCTAAGATCTTCATTGTTAATGAAGATAATTTATTTCAATTTTATGTTCAGATGATCTTGATTATTTGACAGCCTGATGATACATTTTTCACAGCTCTTTAATATTTTCAATATCAGCAGATTTCATTCATTATTTTTACAACATCTCCCAATTTTATTTGTTATTTTTGCACACTTGTCTTCATCTTTTTTATTTTGCACATGATAGTTTGGTCAATATATTCTTGGACCTTTTATGATTGTATGTCGTATCCAATGGTTTTGTTTCATATCTTTTTTTTCTCTTTTTCATCACCTCAAGAACATCAAAGAGTCAAGGGACTGAGTGTTAAGGTCTTGTATTAGTTGTACTAGCTTTAATGAACAAAATTGGAAGAACTCCATCTATTCTCATCAAGGAAAGTTGAAGAAATTGGTTGGAAAGTTTCAAAAACAACAAAAATGAAGACAATATTTTACATTAGTCTATTTGGACGATTTTTCTCACCTTGTTATGGTTGCTATGTTTAGGCCTTTGTACCCTGTGACATTCATCCAATGTCTTATTAAATTTCATAACTTTCTAAGGGTTTCAAATTAAACCTTTTATTTAATTCTCTGGTGTAAATTGTTCTCATTCTGTTGTCTCTGATTTATCTCATACCAATTAATTTTTAAGAAATTTATCCTTTTGCTTCTTTCCACTAAACTAGAGTATAATTTTCACTGCCTGACCCAAGGATTAAATTCATACCCACTTGATAGCCAATAATTTTTATCAACTAGACCATTGTCTCATAGAATAAAGAGTTTGTTGAAATTCCCAAATTACTGAATGTGACAGACATCTAAAGAATGAAGGAAGGTGCAATGTCCAAAACCTAACTATAACAATCCAGATGATACTAATCTGAATAGATTAATGTATAACAAAGACTTTTCCTTACCTCAGAAATCTAGATAAAACTGAAAACATTTCCTAAATAGGATATTGAATAATGAAAATAATCTCTGGACTTGAGAAACTATTTTCAAGATTTTAATTACTCACCAATTGTCTATCAGTAGTGATTATTCTTCCATTCATAAATTCACTGACTTTTTATCCATTAACTCTGTACATTAATAAAAATTTGTTTCTTATGAGATATAACTTGTCTCTTTTTTCCATTTTTGTGTGTGTGATATATATATATGATAATCTTCTCTTTCAGTAATTTTTCACCACTTTCATTTTACTTTTTTTCTATGTTACCCTCATTTCTTTCTCTCCTCATTTAAATTTTCTTTTATTTCATTCATTCATTCATGTTCTCATTATTTAATAAGGAATAAATATTAAACTGTTAATAACCATATTATTTAATTTTGTAATTGTTACATTTAGTGCATAAAATCTATATGCAAATGTTGCAACTATTATTGGATAGAAATAGTAATTTTAGCTAAGATTTAAAATGTCTATTTTGTTTTCATTTAAAGAAATTTTATATATATATATATATATATATATATATATATATATCTCAGTTTATTAACTTCAATCTGTTAATATTTTCAATTTGTTTTAAAGTGGTATACCATGTTAAGATTTTTGTTAGAGCAATAGTGTTGAATTTCTCTAACATGCATTAAAGCAATTTTCAATTCGATTTGTAACTAGTAAGTGTGGTGTCTGTTCATGCTCTTTTTGATCATTATTATTATTCAAAAGAAATAACTACCCAGTGATGATTAGAGTATTTTCCTTTATTTATTTGCAATTCATATCTAATTTATATAAATAGGATATGGTTCCACATTGAGCTTAATACCTGCCATTGTAAGCTTTTAAGTAAGTAGAATATAAAACAAAAGTTATAATTAATTTTTTTTTTTTTTTTTTTTTTTTTTGTACCTACTCAGCAAATTTTGAATTCAATAGATTTTGATATTTATAAATTCCGTTGCTGTATTACTCTGTACTGGTATATTTTTGTTTGTATAATGTATTAAATTTTTCACTTGAAAGTTAACCCATTAACTTAGCAAATCGGTTGTTTTCTAAACAAAACATTTATGAGATGCATAGAATAAATTTCCAGACTTTTTTGTATGGGCATTTAAAATTGTCATAGACTCTTGAAAATTCAGTATGTTATTGCTATACATCTTATGAGATGACTGACCAATTTTTATGATTTCAGGTTCAAATAAACAGCTATAGCAGGAATTGGAATACACCCTACTAAAGTCTGATTGTCACAGCTGGTGAATTTCAAAAATGCAATCTGACACTTTAGAAGAACGATATGCAATAAAAATCTGTTTTAAACTTGGAAAAATGCCACAGAAACGTATGGAATGCTTCAAACTGCTTTTTGACCATCTTGCATGAATCGAGAATCAGTTTTTGAGTGGCATAAGAGATTCAAGGAAGGTAGGGAGTCTGTGAGGGATGATGACAGATGTGGGAGGAGTAAGGAAGTCGATACACCACAGTTGATTGGCCAAAGGGTTAGGGTTACTATGTTGAGGTTTTAAGGGAGTTCAGGAAGAGATTCCTTGGAAATCTTCAAATCAGGTCAGTGGCATTTCCACCAGGACAATACATCAGTCCACAACTCCATCTTTGTCACAGACTATTTGACCAAGATGGTCATCAAGACAGTTCCTCAGCCTCCCTACAGGCCAGACAATGCTCCCTGTGACTTTTGGTTATTCCCTAAGCTCAGGCTGTCGTTATGTGACAATTGAGGAGATGAAAGAGGCTGTGATGAAGGTCATTGAGATGCTCACACGAGGACTTCCATGGGGCCTTCCAGAAGTTGTTGGAATGGTAAAACAAGTGCATTGCTGCTGGAAGAGATTACTTCGAAGGGGAGTAGTTTCATGTGTGTACTATAAATAAAAGTGGCCATACAAAAAAGTCTGGAAACTTATCGTATGTACCTCGTACTTTAACTCATTAACTTCCAATTAATTTATATAATCTGGCTCTTAATCAAACAAGAATTATTGGATAATGATCAAGTACACCAAACATTTTAAGAGTACTTGATTTTTTTTTTTTTTTTAATTAATTTATTAGAATTTTGGCATCAGAATTAAGAGAATCAATCCTGGTAATGTTTTAAATATCTTTTAACCAATTCTAAGTGCTGAAATAAACAGGGATGAGAATTTTTCAAAGATTCACAGATTTCCTCTGTTTTTTGATATTGAGGTAATTTTATTAATTCATCTAAATTCATGGAGAGTCTAAGATTGGCTATAAGAATCAGCAATAAAATTTATAAGAAACAGATGGGTTGATATGCTGTTAACAATCAATCGATTAACGATTAGGAATCGCATTCATTGTACATTTACTTTTTTTTTTTTTTTTTTTTTGTACAAACAGTTCTATCTAATACAAATAATTTTTAAACAGAACTACTTGACCCATACATGGGGACCCTAACAGCAGGTACTACTACTCCAAATCAGTGGACCTGGAAGTAATGGCAGTGAAGGGATACTCCATACTCTCTTGATCTCCAGAATAGGAGCCTCTCTATCAAATGTAGTTTAGTGCCACACCCAGGACACAATAAACAATAAATGACAAGTGTTTGTAACAATGTCCCTTGGGAATAATTGAAAAAGTCCTTAATATTTGCCAAATACTGTTGTTGATTATTCTTAAAATGGAAGCATGTTTATCTTTTTAAATGAGTTTTTCAATTTATACATTTCAGCTAAACAAGAGAAGAATTAGCCTTGTTGAGAATATTTTACAAAGTGCTCATTAAAGAGTCAGAGCCCATTCAACTGGGGTTGTATAATACACTGACTGCATCTCTGCAAAGGGGTAAGAATTCTCCAACCAGTGTCCTGGATATGACACTAAACAATCTGAGGGTGAGGCTCCAATCCTGGAGCTTTGGGAAATGTGGAATACCCCTTCATTCCCATTGTTCCCAGGTCCATTCTGACTTGATGTGATTGCACCTGATAGGGTTCTATCTATGGGTCAAATAGAACTGTTTGCAAATGATTTAGCATATATTGAATTGTTAGAAACTGTTTGATCATTTAAGTGTGTGTAAACAAGACTGATGTTTAATTGAATTGTTACTGATGCATATCAATACTTGGACCATTTTAACTATGTGCAAAGGAATAAATAGTGTTGAATAGAATTGTTAGTGCGAAATAGCAATACTTGAAAATCTTTAACTGTGTGCCTTGAAATATTGGTATAATATAACAATATTTGGAACTATTTCACTGTGTGCAAATGGTATTCAATAGAATTAGTGTTAAATAGCAATATTTGTAACCACTTCACTGTGTGCAAACAAAGGATTTAGAGTAAAAAGAATTGTTAGATAGAAATATTTTAAACCATTTAACTGTGTGCAAAGAAATGAGTTCAGGCTCATTTAAAAATGTTATCTAGAAAATGTTTAGAAATCACATTTTATATATAATATATATATTATTTTATTTTATTTTATTTGATTTTTTTTTTTTTTTTTTTTTTTTTTTTAAAGAAAAAACCAAAGACCGGTTATTTTAGGATTATAAATTTATTTCCATCCTCTTTTGCGTTTCTGGTTTTTTCTTTAAAGAAAGTATTGCTCTGTAAAATTAATTACATTGAGCTCTCTACCAGGAAAATTTAAATGTTCAGCTCTTGAATGATTTTCTTGTCCTGAAGGAATTACTCCCAACTCTGGTTTAACTGGACCGAATAATACCTATATATATATATATATATATATATATATATATATATATATATATATATATATGAAGGTAACAGGAAAAAATATAATCCAAATAGGTGAATATATCATGATGTGAAGTTAACGTTTCGGTTATAATAACCATCATCAGGACTTGGATATAAAATAGTTCACAATATAGATGGGTGATTGTTGAGATGACAGGAGCAAATGAGAAATATACAACGAAAAGATAGATAAACATGCACATAGCGTTCGTTGTATATTTCTCTTTTGCTCCTGTCATCTCACCAATCGCCCATCTATATTGTGAACTATTTTATATCCAAGTCCTGATGATGGTTATTATAACCGAAACGTTAACGTCGACTTCACATCATGATATATTCACCTATTTGGATTATATTTTTTCCTGTTACCTTCATACTGTCAGATCTTATCAATATTTACTTTCATATATATATATATATATATATATATATATATATATATATATATAACAGGATTTGGCATTAAATAACCTACAGTGGTTGATATGCCATAAAACCTTACCAAACTAAAGAGATAGATAAAACAAAACAAATTTTGCATATGAATCTTACAAAATTAATGCGAAATTCTCCCAGTTTACACTTCCTAACAAGTTTACAATATTGTCTGAATTTTGTGAAACTGGGTGTGTTCAGTATTGAAAAGAGCTTAGGCCAGCCATCTTTGTTACTTGCCAATGTTCTTAATGATGTCTAAATATTTAACTCATTCACCCAGAAAGCTACCTTTTCAGATTGATCTGGCTACAAAGAATAGGTTAATTATAATTTCTCAAAAAGATGATTATATTTGAATTACCCTGGTTGTATTTAATCATCCCCCCCCCATCTACTTTTTTTGGCCTTCCTCAGATAACTTGTAATCTGGGAGATTGGGAAATCTTGCTCTGAGAAGACGTGTACTGCCTGTCTTGTACACATCGCATCTGGTGTTTTTTATCTGTGTACTTGGGATTATCTTCATTTGTACTCTTTGCTGGACTTGTAACCTTATGTCAAGAGGAAACAATCTTTAGAAAACATAAACCTATGCATCAATTATGACATGTATAAGAGGAAATATACATACTCTCTCAGAACAAGATTTGATATTACCTGATGAAGTCTGGAAAATTTATGCCCTCCATATATATATATATATATATATATATATATATATATATATATATATAAACAAACCATATAGAATGATTAAGCATATTGTCTAACAAATTTATAAGGACTTGACAGATTTTCATTTTCTGACTTAGTCTTGTACAAGGCCAAAAACTTAGTTTGCTTTTCACTGAGTGCTCTAACCATACAGTAGTAATTATCTACAAGACAACCTCACTATTACCATGTGGTGATACACCTGATAGTTATTTACTAAGCTTAATACAAAGCCACAATTGTGGGTTCTCAGTGAGGATCAAACTCGGTATAAAAACCAACTGGTCTTTGTAACAAGAATTTTTTATTTTTCATTTATTTTATTTTATTTTTTTTAATACTAGAGTTGGCACCTATCTACTGTGACCTTGCAAAATGTTATCAGTAGATGCACTTTAAAGTTAAAGAAAAAAACCTTGAAAAGCTTTCTCATTAAAATATTTACCTACAAACATAACACACTTTTCTTTGTTTCTAATTTCAATAATTGTTTTATTTTTATTTATCCCTACCAGTGCAGAAGATACACATGCTCGCTCACTCACTCACTTAGAGGTCAAGTCCAAGGGCAAAACATTGAACTAAGTTATTAGGTTTGAAATTCTCTTGTTGCAACTTCAGTGAAGGATCATGAATTTTAAAAATGTTTTAACATTTTAGATACAACGGTTGTTTCAAAAGTAATACTTCCTATTTATTTCAAATACCATCACTATTGGACTCTTTGATGGGATGCTAACAGGTACTATCACTCTAGGTCAAAGTGGACCTGAGAGTCAGTGCAACAAAGGGATGACACCAAACTGCCCATAGTTTAATTGTAGGAAATGGATATGGTAACACGAGTTCAAATCCTGGACAAAGCTGTTTGCATTTCTCTTAGTGCTAATACCTTAATAGCAGGGGCAGACCAGACTCTTTAACCTTGTTATAACAACCAGTCAAGAAGGAAAACCCACAATTCAAACCTATTAAACTCTGCTTAAAATTGACTTTGTGTCACATCCCGCTTGTGTGGAGGAGTTGTTGGGTTTTATGGCATATCGACCTTTGTAGGTTATTTAACGCCAAATCCATTTCAATGTAAATAATCTTTTCTATTTAAAACAATTCAGTTTAGCATTAGTACAGTTTAATGGTCAAAAACATTTCCATTTCTAACTATTCAAGCAGTTGTATGTAACAATTCGGTTAAGTGTAAATACAGTTTTAATGTCGAAAAACAGTTCTATTTCAAATAATTCAGTTAAGCATAAGCACGCGGTTTAAATGTAAGTAAGGTTTAATTGTAAAAGTCATTCTATTTCAAACTATTCAGTTTTACTCAAACAATTCATTTTAGCATAAGTATGCTGTTAATTCTATTTAACCCATAGATAGGACCCTTATCAGGTGCTACCACTCCAGGCCAGAGTGGACCTGGGAGCGGTGGCAATGAAGGGGTACTCCGCATTCCCCAAAGCTCCAGCATTGCTGGAACCTCACCATCAGATTGTTTAGTGTCATATCCAGGACACTCGTTGGGGGGGGTCTTACCCTTCTGCAGAGAAGCAGTCGGTGTATTCTACAGCCCCAGCCGACTGGGCAATGTGGAGGAGTTGGTCAATACACACGCAAACAAGTTTGTCATACCACTTAGCCCACAACTAATCATTAGTTGGTTAGGAGTTGGGATTATAGGCTCATATCGAGGAGTAAGATGAGAAGGTGCACACAAATGTTTATGGTGGAGCTTTTTTGTATTGCAAATATTAGTCGCCGTTCAATTCATTTATGCTTTAATGATTTTATTTTGTAAGTAGCTCTATTGGCAGATTTAAGAAAACTATATATCTAATGGTTGATCTGAAAGATTAAAAATCATTGTCATTATCAGGTTCCAAGCCTCACCTAGAAAGAGCATAGCCAAACATTTTTGGTATGGCAATACCATGGCATTCTATGCCTATGGCATAGAATGCCATAGGCAATACACTATCACATCTTATAAAATTGGGAAAATCTAGTTTTATAAGAAGTGATAGTATTTTACCATAACAAAAATATAAGGTTATGGCTCTTTCTAGATGAGGTTTAGAAATTTTTTGAACTACCCCATGTACATGTAACTATAACCTGGCCAAAATTCACTTAAAATGCTCTTAGAGAATTAAGCAATGTTCAATCCAATTTGAAAATGAATGGTAATTTTTTGAAACCTCCTGTTGTGCCAAATTTCATTTTTGTAATCATTCAAATTTTCAATATAACATTCCTTCTTAAATAGAAACATCAATATTCTCTTGGATATGAAAGATTACTATAAAATGCTAATTGGCATTAGAAGTGTCAATATTTTGGATCAATGTTACAAAAGGGATACAAGCCATTCAGAGATCATTGAGTTAGTGTCTTAAGTCTTCTTCTTCTTTTTTTTTTTTTTTCTTTTTTTTTTTTTTTCTTTTTTTTTGTTAGGATTAGAAATTATGAACTGCAATAAAAAGGGTTAACAACAAATGCTATGACATTTTTATTTATTGTAATGATGAAGAAAAAACAGAAATTTACTCTAAGGATTTTTCAAAGACAAAAATCCTGAGTTCTATATATTGGACACAATTTTACCAGAATTTTCTCTAATCGTGCATATTGTGAGTGGCTCAAAGATGATTACAATAAGATTTTTTCATTAACACATGTATGCGCACACATAACCTCATCAAAGGTGTGTACTGGTGCCCACATATGTTCTTTATGCTTCAAAAGCCGCCAGACATACAAATATAAAAGCTGATGGCAGGCTTGTTTACAGGAGGTTGCTGTTAAGAAATTGTAGTAAACAAAGATAAACCCAGGTATACCCAGGGTGCATGTGAAGTGACCATGCATCTATTAACATACAGTCTACTCATAAATCTATCATCCTTGGTGCATATGTACCTAATCATCTCACTCTGATTGTAAGTGCAGGTTGTTGTAACTTGCATACTACTTGTTTTGTCTCAACTTGAGACCGGCCCAGTTGGCTGGGGCTGTAGAATACAGACTGCATCTCTGCAGAGGGGTAAAACTCACCCAACGAGTGTCCTGGATATGACACTAAACAATCTGATGGTAAGGCTTCAGTAATGCTGTAGCTTTAGGTAATGCGGAGTACCCCTTCATTCAGTACCCCGGAGTGGTAGCACCTGATAGGGTCCTATTTATAGGTCAAATAGAACTGTTTGACATTTAAACTGTGTACTTATACTAAACTGAATTTTTTGAAATAGAACAGTTTTGATATTAAACTGTGTGTGAAATGACTGATGTTTAATTGAATTGTTACTGATACATAGAAATACTTGAAACCATTTAACTTTGTTGACTAAACTGAATTGTTTGAAATATAACTTATATATTTATAAAAATGGATTTGGCATTAAATAACCTACAATGGTTGATATGCCATAAAATCAAATCAACTTGAGACTTCAGTTGTCTTTTGTTTTCCTATAACACAGACAGTAACCAGAATATTCAGTGTACCCATTTTGAGTCCCTGACAAATGAAGTGGTCACATGCAGCATCACTTTGTCACGTGATGGCTCACGAAGACGAAGAGGTAAGAATGATACTCCCCCCACCGTTGAACTAACATTATCTAGCAGTCAAAAAGTGACCTTTAGGAGAGAATGTGGGTCACGCAGATGTTCGCACCTAAGTGACCTTGGGTCGCCGGACATCGGAAAGGGAAAGAAAAAAGAAGCCAAATGATTGGCGGGGACCCCAAACGGAAGTGGGGTTCCCTTCCCCTCAGGGGTAGTAAGAGAGTTTTTGAGCAAGTCTCATGGCAGACGGACGATAGCCATTTTACTCCGGGCTAAAGACAAAAGACTGAGACACGAAGGACTCCAAAATCCTTCAAGCCAGTATTAAAAACAGTACAAAGTCTATTAGCCCGTGAAAGAAGAAAAATTCTCCAGTGGAACCCCGTCAAAAAAATAAGATAAGTAACTTTGGGACATTTTTCCTTTACACCCAAATTTTGTTTACCACTCTCTCTCTCTCTATTTGAAGAAGGATAAAAGCCAAGAAAAGGCATTTATATTCATGGACTATCCTATTATATGTTTTTGACACTTTGTACGTATATATATATATATATATATATAACCGTAGTAAAGAACCTATGTATTTTCATTTTACCATGTGGTCTCTGTTATTATTCCATGCTTTCCTTTCAGCTTCTATTCGCCTTATATTATCTTGCTTAGAACTGTCCTATTAATTCCTAAAGTATCACACGGGAAACCGGAGTTGCCGACTACTACAACAACATTAATATTATTACAACTAAGACCTATAGGCCCGTATTCTTCTATTATCTAAGGGAAAGAAGTTTAGCGGCCTGGTGGGTGTGTGATAGTGTGAAATTTTGGACCCCTTTGCCAGCGGTGGCCAGTCTGGCCCTAAATTATTCCCTCACGTAATATGCCAGTTCTTATCTGCCTGAGAAAAGAACTCTGAACAGGACTTATTTCTGTAGGGGATCAAGTGCCAACCTGCCCCGTCTTCACACGTGCGAAAATAAAGTCCCGTTTAGGGATTTTATTCAATTTGCCGTCACAACTTGTATATAATACATGCCTAACCATTTTTTTAATATACAGTTAATAATAAATATATGAGGTGTACTTATTTTTAAACTGCTACATATTCTAGTTTTGGTTACATAGTTTTTTATGCTGTAGATTTTGGTAATAAATAATATCCGTTTTGTATAATGTACTACTAAACATAAAATCTTATCTTAAGTTTTGAAGAAAATTGATATTTATTTTTAAAAAATGATTGGTGAATATGATAAATACTGTATATGCTGATTGAACCAAACCTGCTCACCACATGTGTAACACAGGTGATTTCCTATCTTATAACTGGGATTACTGTTATATTGATAGTGTTTGTTTTTATAGCTATCCAAACTCGTTCAGTTAAAAATTAGTAAAATGTATTTTAATGACTTAGTTTTGTTCAGATCAATTTTCAAACTTTTTTTTTAATCTGAAAAGGAATTGTTCATGGTGTGAGTTGTTATTTTTTTTTTTTTTTTTGCTGGCTAAGTGCAAACCATATGAAATTCATCAATATGCAATGTGTACAGAGAAGCATGTTTTTAATCAAAAAAAGTGTTTAGAAATGGGTAAAACATAGATTTGGTACTAGAAGCCTGAGTCTAAAAGACAGTCCATGGAGTGGAAGTATATTGACTTCCCAGCAAAGAAAAATTCTGGACATAGCAGGCAGTAAAGGTGATGTTGACAGTCTTCTGAAATATAAAAGGACCCATGACTATTGATTTCATTGGAAAAGATGCAACTGTAAACGATGCTTCCTATTGCCACCTCCTTAGATAAAATTCATCTTATTTATTGAATGACTCTTATATTAGAAATTATTGCTTTGATATAAAAATAAATGAAATTCCGACTCATAATTTGCATAGTTATTTTATCTGTTAACATTAAAAAATCTATCAAAGGAAATAAATTTGAGTTATTAGAAATAATAAGTTTACTTTTGAATAACTTAGGAAAATTTCTGAACAGTTTGATCATCAACCCCCCCCCCATTTTTTTATACTACAATGCTTGAATTTGTATTTGTTTATCTAGAACAAATCTCAGGGACCTGATTCCCTACACACACACACACACACACACATACTTTTTTTTTTTTTTTTTTTATATTTACTTGACTTTTTGCTTTAACATAGATTACACTGAGAAACAAAAGATAACTTTTCTTTTGCTACTAAAGGAAATCATTCCCTTAACTGAGTTTAGGCTCCTACGTTCAAATTTGAAGTTAGAATTTAGTCATCATGTCTTAAGTTATAATCATTTAAATATATACTTAATGTCATTCAGCATGTTATATTATATCGTCACATTGGAAAGAAAATTTGAGTACTTGAACTCGGTAAATATTATAACGTATTCATATGACATCATTAAAAAAAAAAAAAAAAAAAAAAAAAAGTTGGTTAATTGTTTTAAGGCATATCAACCATTGTAGGTTATTCATTGCTAAATCCTGTTTATACATATATTTGATTTAAAAATGAATATTTTGTTGGTAACAGTTTTTCAACAAGCCGAATTTCATTTAAAGGGTTTCAAGTTTATTTGTACTTGGGAACAATTGCGATGAAGGGGTACTCCACATTCCCCAAAGCTCTGGAATTGTAGTTTCACCATGCAGTTTAGTGTTATATCCAGGACACTTGTTGGGTTTGGGTACCTTTCTGCAGAAATTCAGTTGGCATATTCTACAACCCCAGCCAACAGGGCTTGTTAAAAAAAAAAATCGGTAAGAAGAGAAGTCTCTTAATAGAATATTTCCCTTAATATAATCATTGGTCAATAATATTCAAAAACTGTTTGACACTTTTGTGCTTATGGGAGATGCTGACCTCCCGCTGTAGAAACCAATAGAAATCACCTATCATGCTTGGGCTGAAGCGCCATTAGTATCACCAAAGTATCTTTCTCTGTTCATCACTTAGCTTGCCTAGATTTGGAGTCAGGGGAATCAAGATGAGAATGAAAGAAGTGAATTTTAAGACTTTCTAAAATCAAAAGTAGAAAAAATGTTTTTTGATCTCAAATGTTTGGACAGATCTGTTTCTCAAAGCTATATTATGGTTGTTAATGAGTGAAAAAAAGATTTATTTTGTTGTGTGTTTATATCATGTTCATATTTCTATAACTATAGCACTTTGCTTATCTATATATATATATATATATATATATATATATATATATATATATATATATATATATATATATATATATATATATATATATATAATATATATATAATATATATATAATATATATATATATATATATATATATATATATATATATATAATATATATATATATATATATATATGAATTATCTAATTAAAACATTTTGATTCTTATCTTGAGCTCTGCTATTATTTTCTTATGTATTGAAGAAACTTATTAATTTTTTTTAATGTGCTAGAGTTCAGACATTGACTTGATATTTGAAAAATAATTGTCCAATTTTTATTTGTTGCACCTGTAAAAACTTAATTAGAATGTGTGTGTTTGTGTTTTTTTTTTTTTTTTTTTCTAGAATTTAACTAGATCAGCACCAAAATATTCTCTTTCAGCTCTTGTTTGGCTTGTAGCCATTAACAGTGACAATTGTTAAAATTAACGCCTACTGCCATATTTGGCACAACAAGGTCACTTAATTGGTTGGTCAGCTGTCAACATGTCCCAATGGCAGTTGTTGTGACAAAGTATGTTATTTTCTTTTTACCTTAAGGAGGGGGGGAGTCTTTTGAAATATTAGTTTTTATGTTAATTCTTTTTAGTGTAAAGTACTGAATACCCATCAAATCAGATTCTCAAACTGATCCCCTCCCCTCTACCAGACAAATGATTTTTCAAGTACAAATTGATATTTGAGTTCCTTTCTTTTTACAAAGAATAAATCTTCAAAATAATTGCTTTTTATTCATTTCTTAGTTGTGGAAGTTGTAGAAAAGAACTTTGCTGGACTTGTCAAACTGCAAATGATGCTGTTTTTCTCTGTAATCTTTGTTTATATACCGTATACTTAATGATTCTCTCTCTCTCTCTCTCTCTGTGTTATCATTAGTAAAATTTATCATGCTTTATTTTTGATTTTATGATAATGAAGATTTAAAAAGATACCATTTTCAAGGTTTTTTTTCATTTTCTGTAATTTTAAGATTAGTCATCATTTCAAGAGTTGTTTGGCTATTGATCTCATTTTTCTTTTGTTTTTGATTCCACTCATCCTTTCTATAACAGTTGCTACATTTACAAGGCATAAATTTCTAATTTTTTCCTCAATAGAGCAAATAAAAAATCACTCATCCCAATCCCACCAACCCATTATTATAAACTTAACAGCAGAGCATGTAATACAATTTCACATTTTATATTTACAGTTCTCTAGGCATTTCTTTCCTAAACAAAAATAAATCTAGTCAATGCTGAAACCAGCTCTAGCCTGACATAAAGTTATCTGTACTACTAATGTAAACAGCTTCTTTCAGTTTCTTATTTTCCAGTGATGTTCTCTATTATTTGGACCTTGTCCCAGAGGGAGTAATGTGAACATCTTTCCCTTCAGATTTGGCCTGCCATGTCGCACTTTTCCTTTGGATATAGATTCCTTATGTTTCTCAGTTGTCTTTGAGTCTGCTATTTTCTCCCTTATATTCTCTATTTTTGTATAGGATGTTATACATGCAGCTTTTTGTCATGTACTTTTGTGAGAGATCAACATTACATACCTGAAAAAGGCCATAGAAAAAATAGGAATCTTATAATAAAAGCAGTAAGAATGAAATCAATATAATCTGAAAAATATTTAGAATAAAATCTTAAGTCATATAAATCATATAATCTCACACACACATTTACTAATCTAAAATTAGTATAAATATGGATATAGACAATTTATTAAAATGAATCTTAAGTCACTGTTTATCAACCAAAATTTAAAGTAACTTTTCCTTGATGAATTCTCTTCCTACAATATCAAAACTTAATGTGTATTTGTCTCATGAACTATTTATTGTAAATTCAGACTCGCTGAATGTTCCAAAGATATGATCTTGTACCATACTCAGTTTAGTTCAAATGCTGGTCATCAGTAACTTAATGTTGTTTTTATTTAATGAGTAGAGCGTTCGCCAATGGTCCAAGAAACCAAGGTTCAATCCCAGGACGAGTCATACCAGACTCAAAAAATGGTACTTGATTCTGCCTTGCTTAACACTAAGTATTATAAGGTAAGGATCAAGGGTAAAATGGAGCAATCCCGGGAATGGACTAGTGCCCACTCCTTACCATAGTGTAGTAGCTATTGAAAAGGGTGCCTTCAGGTCACCCTCAACTATGGTCGCCAACTTAACTTTTTTATTATTCCCAAATATATATTATTGCCAAACATGTTCCTTTCAAAGAACAGTGTCCTGGGTATGACATTAAACTACATCTGATGATGAAACTCAAGTCTTGGAGTGTGGAATACCCCTTCCTTGCCATTACTCTCAGGTCCACTTTGACCCAGAGTGATAGTACTTGTTAGGGTCCCATCTATGGGTCATATGGAAACAATCATTTACTAAGCTTAAAATTATTTAACTGTCTGCCAACAAATAAACTCTGACTCATTTTGAAATATTACCTACAAACTATTTGCTTACAAATCATATATAAACAGGATTTGGCATTAAATTTATGCAAGGGTTGGTATACCATAAAATACAAGCAAACTGCAATTTTAACGAACCCTATTTTCCCCAGCCTAGTCAGCTGGAGCTATAGATAACAGACTGCATCTTTGCAGAGGGGTAAGACTCTTCCCCGAGTGTCCTGTTCTTTTGCAAGGATGGCTTTGATATTTGAAGGTTGATATTCCATTAAACAAAGAAAACAAATTTATATTAGTTGATTTTTAAATTTGCTATTTTCAATTTCAATATTGAATAGATCAACATCATAATTTATTATTTTTAACCATTGGAATCTTATTAAGCACTTATAAATTTATATATTTTTTTTTCATTTGTAATTCTTTTATTCTTGTCATCTTTCATTTTTGTTTTTCATTCCATCCTCTCTCTCTCTCTCTCTCTCTCTCTCTCTCTCTCTCTTTCTTTTTTGTTTCCACCTTATTTTTTTGTCCTATTTAAATTAAATTAACAACTGTGAGAAAAGGTTAGTAGTGATAGCTTCAATAATAGCTGGCCATGAACTTCCTTTTGTTTCGAGTATTGAATGTGTTTTTTCAATAATCTTTTTGGTATAGGTGTCTGACTGACACCACAGGTTTAAACAAAACAAAACAAATTAAATAATGGAGAAAAAAAATGAATACCTAAAACAAAGTAGGTTGTTTATAATAATTATCTTTTTTTTCCCTCAAAAGAAATTAAGCACCTTTTTTTTTTATATCTAATGTTACCAAAAATTGATAGATTTCAATTATTAACACAACACAATAGGAAACGCTTTTCTTGCTGCAATAGAAAACAAGACTTCCTATTTTAGAGAATTTGAATTTATAAAATATAATGTACTAATTTTTATAATTTATGCAATACTGAAGGCTATTTAATAATAATAATTTTAAAAAATCTTAAAAACAAGTTAACAGCTTAAGACTTTCTTTTATTTACATTTAATATTTGAGTTTTGTGGTATAATTACCAAGTTTAGAAAAGGAAAAGGGGGGTCACCATTAGTGTTTTTTCTCATTTAGGCCCACAAACAGGTAGTGCTACCTGAGTTAACTTGGCTATTTACATGACTATATGTTTTAAAAAAGTTAATTTCTGAAGTAGCTGGGAGCTAAAACAGTAGATTTTTGTTGGATTGTTATCAGCAAAATGCCTTGCTGGCTTTAATTGTTTTTGCTTAATATAGTCAAGGCATGGACATAGTAATAAACATTGGAGTTGCATTAAAAATGACCTGAGGTTTCTGAGTTTTGTTTAAAAATTTGCTTCTATTCTAAAATTTAAAATTTAGTATTTTCTGAGAATGTTTCCATTTTTGCTTTACTGAGTGATATTTTGGTATTTTATAGTGTACTTAAAAGTGCATAAAATTATGATTTTTTTTTTTTTTTTTTTTTTTTTTCTTCTATGGTTAAATTCAGCCATTATGCTAGTACTGGTAGTTGACACTATCTGGGTAAACATTATTCTACCAGGTATCTCAACTTTATATACAGAATACCCATGGGATACTTTTTAACCATTTTGGTGGGAGAAAGTGGGTCGGGATATCTCGTATACTTTCCGATATAGTTTAATTATTTGCATTGTTTTTTTTTTTGTTTTTTTTTTTTTTTAATTAATTTACATTTAATTTATATAAAACAATTTAACTTTTTGGAAAATTAGAAAATTCATCATTTTATATCCACATCAAATACAATATTGTATAACTATGAATTATTTGTATTCCAGAGATAGTACCTTGTGTCATGTAATGGTTAGCAAGAAATATTTGTGTAAAAATAATTAAGACTTTTTTTCATGAGAATTATGGGCAAGTTTTGTTTAGGTGTATTGAAAGTATTTTTTCCTTTTTTGTTTTTTACAGGCCTTTATTACCAAGCTTATTTTACATACACACTTAAAGACTAATCATATTAGTCAGCTGTACCTTTTATTTCAGATCTAATGGCAAATACAAGTAATGAGATTCTGACAAATTTGAGGCATTATTGCAAACATGGCCTAAAAGCTACTCGAAGAATCTGGAAAATGGAAGGAAATGAAACATTATCTGACTATACTGTCCAAAACTTGCTTAACTGTTTTTAAAATGACCCATCTTTTAAAAAAGAACCAAGTAGATAACTGTCACATGTTAATTAACATGCTTTAAAGTGTAAGGTAGAAAACTTAGCCACCAGTACTCTAAAACCTTTAGATGAGCTCTGATCATGGAAAAGATCTATGTAAAGCATGATATAGGCTTTAAAGAATTTACAATTGATTTAAAAAGGAAAATATTTTTAATACATGATAATATTTAACTTTTAGTTTCATATATGTAAAATTTAATCTTGTACCTAATGTTTGTTATACAATAAAGCAATAAAATAATTCCTATGCCATTTAATAACATTGAATATAGATTAAATAAATTCAGATTGAAAATCTTAAATTTTGAATACTTGAGCTGTCTAATATCCTACAAAATGGTAATCACCAATAAGTAAATAATATCCAATTACCTGGTGCCTTGTTATGGAGTAACAGGTTTGTCTTGCAGATTTCATAAAATGATTACAGGACTGCTTGAAAAATCCTTAGGTGTCTGTCATATCAATTCTTACTGATAATCCATCCTAGCTGAGAACTGTAATGCCTGGCATCTTACCACCAACTATATTGTCTCCTTTGAAAACACTTGCAGGACTGCTCTTAAAGAAGGAAGAATCACCATACTATGCCATCAAGCCTTGATTAGACCTTCAACTGTAATCATGCCTGCCTATCCCACATCAACCTTATCAGTCACAAACATGTACAATTGGCATGGAATGGCTCCTTCTTGACCTTTGTGTTAGAAGCCAAGCCATGAATTGACTACGATGGAGCAGAAGTAACAGGGTAGCTCTGTACCTCATTTCATTGATTGTTCTATTACTTCTGCCATATCCTATTCTTGATGAGACTTTTTAACCAAAGAAAAGAGTGAGGCAATAAAGGAACTAATCAAAATTGCAAGAATGATAGATTGTGTATTCATATTCAAATCGTTAATACATTCTACAGATTGGTGAAGTGACGACTTACTTCATAAAAATTACTTCTGTTTTCTTTTTTTTTTTTTTTTTTTTAAACATTAAGTTTATCATATTTACCCAACCCCTCCGCTCAGGTAGGATATGACACAAGGTCAATTTTTAAGCGGAGTTTAACAGGTTTGAATTCAGTTTTCCTTCTCCTAGACTAGTTGCCTCACCAAGGCTGAAGAACCTAGTCTGCCCTACTATTTACCCATAGCTGGAGGGAAAATATTTGGATTCATATCTTTCCCAAGGGTATTAGTGCTATGTGAAATGCAATCAAACTCTTCCAGGATTTAACATATTAAGTTTATGTTGAGTATGAAACTGTATAATCAGTCTTTTGTAGATTCAGAACAAAACTTCCCAAGGTAGAATTGATAAAAAAAATTAACCATTTTTAATGAAATAGAATTTAAATTGCTAATATGATTAAGACCTAATAAAGACTGATGTTTGTTGAAAACCAAGCAATCATTTCTATACTGCTTCTAATTTTGAAGTTTGGAATCAAAGCTCCCTCTCCTGAAGAGGTTGCAGATGGAACTGAACTATTTTTGGCATCATCCCCTGAGAGGCTTGCATCTTGCAGGGCTACTTACATTAAAACAACTTTGTGTCATATTCCAGCCCTATGGAGAGTTGAATAAATATCATACTGATTTGGAAATATTTCTGCTGCTGTTTTATTTGCTTTTCATTGAAAGCTTTTTACTAAATATTGTGCCTCCTTTGAAATTTAGGTCTTATACATTCAAAGATATTTACCACAATAGTCTTTGGAACCAACTAATTAGTAGTAGCCATTGAAAAATATGTTCATAGATACAATGATTCTGCATAGCTTACCATCCTGTTGACAGGGCTTAGAATATACTGAATATATTCCCTACAGAGGGGGTAAGACCCTCCCCAAAGGTGTCCTGGGTAACACACTAAACTGCATTTGGTAATGAGATTCCAGTTGTGGAGCTCTAGAGTGTGGAGTACCAGTGTTTTTTTTTTTTGGTTTTTGTTGTTTTTTTTTGTTTTGTTTTTTTGTAATTACTCCCAGGTCCACTGACTAGGAGTGGTAATACCTGTTAGTATCACATCTATCAAAAGCATAAAATAACTCCAGTTGGGCTGAAATACTGTTAAAATCAGTCTGTTGATTAAACTACTTTCAATAAATTTTTTAATGAAAAAAAAAAGAAATTAGTTAATTTCTTGCAAGAATGATTTCTTATTCCAAAAGAGGGGTACTGGTGAAACTGAGCTATTTTTAGCACCATGACAGATGGCTTGCTTCCTTTGTGGTCCCCACATCTAACCAGCAATGTGTCATATCCCAACACCATAGGGTGAATAATTACTACTGTTGGTTTTTGGTGTGAGTTAAGTATTTTTAGTGGTGGGACACTTGCATTCTCTCTGTCAATAAATAGGCCTACAGTGTATAATAAAATAACTGTTTCAGTATTAGTATCTGAATGCTGGTGTTCCTTTTGATTTAGATTTAATAACAGAATATTTTATTGATAATGAAACCAATGAGCGAACTTAATAAAATATTTGAGAAAGTATTGATTTCCTGGTGAAAGTCTTTGGACATACCTAGTGTGTATGTAATATATATATATATATACACCACCCTTTTACATGAGCAGGATATAACACAGTCAATTTTTTAAATAGTTTAATAGGTTTGAATTCAGTTTTCCTTCTCATAGACCGGTTGCCATACGAAGATTAAAGAACAGTCTGCCCTACTATTTACCTATAGCTAGGAAAAGAATCGATGGATTCATATCTTTTTCCACAGGTATTTGTACTATACTTAGATAATAGCAAACCATATATACTATCTTCCATGGATAGCAAGGATTTAGTGTAGTCACTAGTAATAAAAAAGATATAAGAATCAGCAGTGAAGAAATTCTTTCTAAGATTCTGAACGGACTTAAATATTTCTACCTAAACTGAATTTACTGGGAGAAGGTTCTTTGTTCAATGGGATTCAGAGAAATGTTTAATAATTCTATATTACCAGAACCTAGATTATCTATTTCTGTTCAATATCACAGTAAAGAATTGGTTCAGTGAAGATTCCTTAAAGAATTTAGCAAATCAAAAATAAGAAACATGGTTTACCTGAAAGGTGGTATAAGGTAAGGGGGGGAATACTTTGATCATGAGGCTTTGAATATGCTGACTGTATCCACTGTAGATGGGTAAGACCCTCTCACCAAGGAGTGTCCTGGATATGACAATAACTGGATCTGGTGGTGAAGTCCTGTTTTGGAGAGTGTGGAGTACCTCTTCATTGATCCCCAGTCCATCTGACCTTGAATGGCAGTATCTATTGTATTCGATTGAACTGTGTGCAAAGATAAAACTTAAGAAACAACTAAATAACAAAAAGAAAAAAAAATATAGATATGAATGCAATTCCCTTGTCTCTAGGTGTGTAATAATCCCAGATAGATAGGTATGCTGTTAAAATCAATTAATTGTTTTAAAAAATGCTGGAAATTTTTCATCAATCTAATACTTTTCTTTAAAAATTAGTCTTGTTAGTTACTGTTTATTCTTATGACATCCATAAATGGATTAGTTTCACTAATGATTGTTTTATTTAGATGTCTTACTTTTCTGAAATTAAAAAAAAGTTGTAAATACTTGTACAAACTTCCTTTTTAGCAATGAATTCTAAGATAATTTCTTAATGTGTGACTAAAAGTATATGAAAACTAAATTACTGTGATTTGTATGTCAGATTTGATAACCGAGATGAAAATAGGTCCGCTAATTATTCTATATTACTACTGCAAGAGGAAAGATTTTTTAAAAGTAACTTTTACGTAATTACTAATCTGCTTGTCCTATTAAAAATGACTGCAATATTTAAACAAGTTCACAATTACATTGTATTTCTAAAATATCAACAATCTAGTTGGCTGGGTTGTAGAATATACTGACTGCATCTTCACAGAAGGGTAAGACCACCTCCAACAACAAATGTTCTAGATATGACACTAAACTGTATTTGATGGTGAGACTACTGTCCTGGAGCTTTGGGGAATGTGAATTGCCTCCCCAGGCTAACTATGACCCAGATTTAGGGTCCTAATTATAGGTCAAATAGAACTGTTTAATCATTGACTATCCTGGAAACCATTTAACCATGGCAAATAGAACTATTAGATAGTAATACTGGAAATTATTTAACTGTGTAAACAAATCTACCCTGGCTCATGTAAAAATTGTTTCCTACAAACTATTCCTTTACAAATCATATATATTTAATATATATAAACAGGATTTGTCATTAAATAATCTGCAAGAGTTGATATGCTGTAAAACAAACCAACAAACTAAAATATCAAAAACTTTGTTCTATATTTTCTTAGTTTATTATTCAGAAAATATCAAAACAAAAAGTAAAATTAAGTCAAAACAACTGCTGATCCTTTGCTTTGACTCTATACTAGAAATTAAAACAATTATAATAAATGAAAGTGAATTTTATATATATTCATATATAAGTAGCGACTCTAGGCTATCAATGTTACTCGGGCTCATATACCTAATTTTCTATATGTATAATTTATGATATAAGAATTTTAGTATCAAACTACATTTTATATATATATATATATATATATATATATATATAATTTCTTTAAATCTCTGTACTTGTGCAGGTTTGCATAGTTAATACTTGACAATTGCCCCTTCTACAAAAAACAAAGATGTTTTCTCTTTATCTGTTGTATTTTTCAAAACATATCAAGTTAAGCACCTGCCTTAGTTGCTGCTAGAATCTTTGATGTAAACCATTCAATGTCTGGGTCAGCAAAACAGATGCACATAAGCACTGAACTTAGATGGGGCTTAAATCTTTTGAACCTAATGTTGTCATTAAATTTCCCTAATAATAGTAAAAAATGAAAAAATTATTTACAGTTAAAATTTTAATGTCAAGTTGAAACCAAAATGTATCCTTTGAAAAATAGGAAGTAAAACAAATTTTACGTTTTTAAAAAATTTTATTTTAGTCAAAAATCTATTCAATTGATTCCTGTTATAGAAAAAATTTTGTTTTTTAGTGTTGAGTTTCATGAACTCAAAATAACTAGCCATGTTTTTTCTTTGTGTAACTTTATGAATACTGTCTACAAAACTTATCTAAATCACCATGTTAAGGCATGAAAATAAAATAAAACTATAAAAGTTAGTGAGTTACAATAATTATTAAGTCAGAATGTTGAATTCAACCAAAGTAAAGAACAAATGACTTGTTCTGAGAGATTTTTTTTTTACTTCAGAGTATACTTGAGAGAATAGTCTTTGAGCTGAGATTAAAAAAAAAAAACAAAAAAAAACTCTACCTCCAGATTCACCACTAATGTATTAATGTTTTATTTTAAAAGTATATTTATTTTCATAGCCAATTGTAATTTAAGAGTTCCTTTAACAATATTTCTTCTATAAACATTTGCTGGCTTTTCAGGTAAAAAAAATCCTCTGCCTCACAATAAATTTGATAAATTTTATTGAATAATTATGGAATTTTACTTATCAAATTCACCAACATAAAATTTCATTTCTACATTACACAATGTCTTAAGTTCTGTTTGTTGCTACAGTAACACATCATCACTCTGTAATAAGGTAAGTAGTCACCATGGTATCTTGACTAACATGCTGGACTGCAACATCATAGTAAGTTCAAACTCCAGTCACACTGTTACATTCACTTTCAAATATCCTCCCAGGTATGGTTTAAATAGTACCACTACTGTTCTTCAACTAGGGTGGCTTTGGCATTAAATAACCCATAAAGGTTGATATGCCATTAAACAAAGAAACCAAACCACTCAGTAGTGAGAGCAAGATGCATGATCAAGTTATATATCAAGTAGCTTTTTTTTTTTTTTTTTTTTTTTTCAGCTTACAAAAATATTCTGGCTTTCCTCAAGGTCATATGAAATATCGGAAGTAATGAACTTTATGATGCCATGCCAGGATTGATCATGCATTACACAAGCTCACTTAATGTTACTTCACTGACTAAATAAGCTTAAAGGAAAATTCCTGTTTACATAAGGATAGTAAGGTCCTCTCTGATTGATTGCCAAGTTACATCTCATTCATACAAGCAGTTATCAGCATTTTCAAAATAACTGGATGTTTTCCATACAGATCTTGTACATTTGCTGATTGGACCATATGTAGGCAAAGAAAGTCACTTTTTGTATCTGCTAATGCTGACATGACTTGTACCAAAATCATATCTTTAACCAATTTTTATCTATCATCTACTCCTGTACTTAATAAAAATGTTCAGTGAAGGATTATTCAATATTTCTTTTATGATTTATTTAATTTGGTTTCTTTGTTTCATGTTATATCGATCTTTGTGGATTATTTAATGCCAAAACCACCTTTTTATAGATGAACAGTAGTGATACTATTTAGCCTACAATGGGGGGGGGGAGTTGATACCTTTCCCAAGGGTATTAGTCCAAAAGTGAATGTAATAGCATGACTAGAATTCAAACTTGCTCACCATAATGTAACAGTCCAGCATGTTAGGGACTACACCATGGAGTCACTTAGAACTGTGTGCAAATATATTATTATTAAGTGGGAATAGTGACTTGAAACCATACTTCTGGGTGAAAATTACTTGTATTAGATAAGAATGATTATAACTGCAAATAAATCATTTTAGGCAAAATAAAAAGTACACTTTTAAAAAATGCAATGGAACATTGAAAATATAGTTATGGTTCCAATCATTTACAAATGAATCAAATTTCAGCATTAAATAACCTGTAAGTTGATATGCCATTGAAAAAAATAAACTAAACTAATTAGATATTACAAGTCATATTTTGAGATTTTTTTTTTCTACTTTTGTCTTATATTTATTTCATTCAGAATATGAATATTTTTTTTTCTACAAATGTAAAAACTATTATGGAACAGGTAGTATTTTATTTTTTACTACTTGTCCCACAATAGTTAGATTTGTATATCTTATAATAAAGATTCTGTCAGTAACCAAAACTGTCTACAATGTCACAATTCCTTTAGTTATTTGTCACATTCTCTTTGATTTTATTTAAATCTCAGTTACTATATAATCAATATTATTGACCTTGATATTTATCTGTGCATCTTACCAGACAGGATTTGACTCAAGATTTTTTTATTGTGGGGATTTAGTAGAGGGGGTCGTGCACAAACCAAGACTCGTGCACTGCTGGTCATAGGATCACTAGATGCGGTGTGAACTATGCTACTCTTTGGCAAGTCTAATAGCACAAAGCCAAGTGACCTTGAGGGTTATAGATTCACTAGACCTGAAGGTCAAGTGCAATGTGAATCTATGCTTATCATTGTTTGGCTTTCTGGCATGTATGCCGGGTGGCCTGGTGCTTGACTGGAACAGCAAATTAATGCTGTTTGCCTTTGGTACAAACTAATAACATGCAACTGAATTTATATATATATAACCAAATAGCAGTTTACAGGGAAGGTGAATTTGCATATTGATCTTTAAAATTTGATTTTGATAAATATTTGTTTCTTATTGGTGATTTCTTATTGTTTGGTTTTGTTTTCATGAGCAAAATTCCCATTGATATATCGTTAAAAGAAAAATCCATCTATGAAAAGAAATAATTTTATTCTTTACTGTCTAATTTTGTTAAATTAGGAATATTTAAACAATAAAAGCCAGGAGTGATGGGAAGAGCTAGCATCCAAGTTATTCTATTATTTGATTATACTCCTTCTTTTTCAAATAAGTTTAACATAATGATTAAATTTTAGATTATACTAAATGTTCTTTTTTTTATTCAATTAGTTTGTTTTTTTTTGTTTTTTGCTTTGCTTTGCTTTACCCAATATTAGTATTTTTGTTAGTTCCTACATCTAGAATATTATATTTACCATTATAGGATGAAGGTAGTACTTTATCACTTTTTAATGACTATCTAAAAGGAGAATAGTTTTTAACTTTTTTTTTTTTTTTTTCTTTTAACTAATTGAAACTTGAATTGATGAGATTAGTTTTTAATAACAAAACAATAATATTATTACTAATTGGTTTATTATTAAAGTCTGGACAAGTGGTGAGGGTTGTTGACTTTTGTTTTATTCAGAATGGGTTGATCTTTGATATAAATAAATTTAAATATAGAAAAAAAACAACTATACTTTGTTTCTATTTAAAGAGCTGTTTATCTGCAGAATCAGAACAATTATTTATTTTATGAATTATTTGTCGAGAACCAAACATATTTCTTTCTGAAACTGATACACATTGTCATTAAACAGGTGCAATTTAGTTTTGATAACACCATGCACCAGCAGACTGACAGAATCAGTATGAGAAGCCCCCTTGGAGCTGCACTAGCAAACATCTTTGTTGGCTTTCAGGAAGTAAGACTATTCAAAATCACTAACTTGCCACTATTTTATAAACGGTACACAGATGACACTTTTGTAATTTTCTCTTCCTAGGTCGGAAAGTAGACACTTTTTTCAATATTATCAACCAACTACATCCTGCATTGACATTCACCTGTGAATTCGAGCATAACAACAGCCTGCCTTTTCTCAACGTTTTAGTTGAGTGCACCAATTTTGACTTGCAGACGTCGATCTATCGTAAACCTATCTTTACTGGATCATACACACAGTGAGGCTGATTTTTGCTCTCCAAGACACAAAATCAATTTAATAAAAACCTTAGTCCACTGTGCATTAATGATCTGCTCTATGCTAAAACTTGCCAATGAACTTGAATTTATAAAGAAGACTTTATTGAAAAATGGATACCCCAAGGATGTAATCACCAACATCATTAAATATAAATGTCTGCAATTCTCCACCAAATCAAAATTTGGGCCAGAGAGGTGCCTGGTATATCTAAGATTACCATGGATCGGCAACACCTCCATGCAACTAATAGAACAAATTAAGAGATCCATCAACTGTTTTAATTTGGTTAGATTGATATTCATTCTTAAATCTAACATGTTATTTCCCCTAATCTCAAAGAGAGTGTGATCACTCTGCAAAAAAGTTCTCTCATTTACCAATTTACATACCAATGCGATATTTGCTATATAGACAGCACTAGTCAATGTTTAGAGATCAGAATAAACCAACATATTCTATCAAGTATCCAAACACATACTTCTGACTACATTGCAACATCAAGCAGTTATAAATCAGCTTCCACTATAGGCCGCCATCTATTGGCCAATCAGACCTGCACATGCATATACAGTCCCACTATTTACTATCCTGGAGACATCAACAAATGAACTATGACTATCCATTCTAAAAGCATTATTTATAAAAAAAAAAAAAAAACATACAAACCGGAATTGTGAATCCAAAAGCAATTCTATACTCCATTGCTTTTTAATAACCTTCTTGGATCATCTGTAGAAAACACTATTACCAGTACCAACTATGCTGGCTTTGAATAATATTTTTAGTTTTTGTTTATTTTTAATTTTTTTTTCCCCCCAATGTTTTTCTTCACCCTGGATTTTCCTTTGGTTACCATCCCATGTTTACTTCCTCTAGTACAAAATCAATCATCACTGAGAATTCTTTGAGAAGTGACTGAAAGAAAGGGTCTCCTTTTTAAGAATTTTAATTCATTTTTATGATTTTAAAACATTTTTAATACCATGCACTTTTTTTTTTTTTTTTTTTTTAAGCAATATTTACATCATATTTGTACTTTACTACAAAACCTTTGTTCATTTGATTATATAAAAGTCATTTATATCTTGATACTGCATTCATTTCTGACATTGATTTAGTCTAGTCTAGGCACAAATGTGAAGCACTCAATGAGTATCAAACTCACTACAGTAATAATAGTATGTGAAATTAGTTTACTAACTATTGTTCTATGGCAAGGTGCCTATATAATACCATTTAATAAGTTTAGCTGAGTATGGCACAAGGTTATAATTGTGAGGCATCCACAGAAGATCACTTACAGTAATGGTTTGTTAGGTAGACTGTAGCTCTGTATATGTACAGTCATAACTGGTGGGGGGGGCACCTTGTAAGCATTAAATTCAATAGTCTTTAGTTAATGTTTGCTACACAATAAGATAAAAAACCTTTCATTCCTTCATTCTGATAAGGAATATTTCTATTTGCATTTATAGAAATCTTATTACAGTCATTTCTTAAATATTATATTTTTTCAATGTTTTAACTAATGGATATTTCAAATCAAAGATATTTAAATAATTCTTTGGGTAAAAATTACACTGAAGAATATCTAAAAATTTATTTCAAAATTTTTTTATCAATTGGTTGCTAAACGTCACTTTAAAGAATTGTTATTTTACATTGTTTGCTAATGTAACTTCACTTATTGGAACTTCATAACCACAAACATTTCTTAAATACTTAATTCTGATTTTTTTTAAATAACTTACCAAAGTCTGGGTGTAACTAATGCTACAGTTAATTTATGAATAATCAAAAAAAAAGTAAGACTGAAAAATTTTGAATCATATTGTCATGTAGTAGTGGTGGACTTATTGAAGATATTAAAAGTAAAGTTGATGACCTTAGTTGAGGGTGACCAAAAGGCTTCCCTTTTTGATAGCTACCACACCAAGGTGTAGGGGAGGGCACTACTTCATTCCTTGGATTGCTCCACTTTACTTTTACCTTATAATGCTGCATCATGTACCATTTATTTAAGTCTTTGGTATGACTTGACCTGGAATTGAACCCTGGTCTCCTGTACCATAGGCAAACACTCTACTCATTAGACCAATGGCCCAGTTGAAGATATTAAGCCTCCCTAATTAATTAAACTTTTTATTCATGTCAAAAAGTTTCCCTTTTGTAGAGAACTTCAAAAAGTTTTTGAAACTTTCTCAAATCAAAAAGAAATTACTGGTTCTTATTTAAAGAAATCTTTGGATATTATCAACACAAATTTTAGAGAACAGTGATAATTTGACAATTATATATATGTATTTTCATTTAACATGTTAAAAGAAAAAGCTTAAAAATTTTTTCCTGGTGGTTTTACATAAACAGATAAAAATCAATAATTCTATTCAGGTTTTGCTTTGTATCATAGTCTCTTTAAAGAGACTTGGTGAATTTGACAATAGTAATGAATACTTGAAACTTGTGAGGAGACATTCTCATTTGAAAAATCTGTACCTCTGATATGCAATATTCAGTTTGCAGTAATCTCTTTCCACAATAAAATTATGACTTCCTTATGAAATAAAAAGGGAATTTAGCTTCTGACTTTAGTGAGTTACAAAGAGCATTCAGCTGCTTCTAATTTGGTTTAAGAGAGCCAATACACATATCATTCTGTTGAAATGTTTTGCCTACAGTAAATTTTTTAAAAATTTTCAGTTGAATTCAATATTTATTATTGTTCTTGAAAAAATACATTAATAAATAATTTAATAATGTAAATACAAATTATTATAATTCAGTGGTATAAACTCTTTGAATTACTTAAATTTTGCTTTACAAGTTACTCAGAGGTTAATAATTGTAAACACAAATGCTTTAAAAAAATTCAGTTGACATTTTGCAAGTAATGTGATGCACTTAATTTAATCTTTAATTACTGTTAATGGCCTTTAATTCATCCTGCCACTGGTATATATACATATGTATATTCTTGATGTCCTGGGTATAGCACTAAACTGCATCTGATGTTGAGGCTCCAGCCTTAGGGTTTGGCAAATGTGGAGTACACATTTATTACCATTACTCTCGTGTCCACTCTGATCCAGACTAGTAGTACCTGTTAGGGTGCTATCTATGGGTCAAATAGAACTGTTACTAAGGATTATTATTTATTTAAAACCATACAGCTGTGTGCAAATTATTTGTATTGAATAGTATTTGACAAATAAAATCAGTAATGTTAAATAGCAATACTTGAAACCATTCAACTGTGTGCAAACAAATGAGCTCTGACTCATTTAAAAATAATGTTACCTATGAACTATTCTCTTACAAATTGTGTGTGTGTGTGTGTGTATATATGTGTATATATATATATATATATATATATATATATATATATATATACACACACACACACACACAACCCCTCTGGATGTAATACAAGGTCAATTTTTAAGTAGTTTAACAGATTTGAATTCAGTTTTCCTTCTCCTAGACAGGTTGCTATACAAAGATTAAAGAGCCTAGTCTACCCTACTATTTACCCATAGCTAGAGGGAGAATAGTTGGATTCATACCCTTCCCTTCATGAAATGCAAACAGCTTTGTCCAGGATTTGGACTTTGTTTACTGTGTTCATTTCCTACAACATTAACCATTACAGTGTGTGTCCAATATAAATTAATAAATTGGATTAAATAATCCACAAGGGTTGATAGACCATAAAACACTAACCAACCAAAAGTATATTCTTGCGTGTGTGTGTGTGTGTGTGTGTGTATATATATATATATATATATATATATATATATATATATATGTGTGTGTGTGGTCAGGGATGGCAAAGGTATAAGAAAAACTTCAAGGCTAACCTGATCTGCCTCAGCAGTCTTGAAACTGCTGCCTTCTTTAGAATCCTCTGACCATGCTTATTAGGATAGTGGCATCCATTTTTTTAAAATTTTTTTTTTAACCTTGATCATTGCCATTGCTCGTAACAAATTTCATGGAATAGTGGCTGTTTTTTGTCTTTGACAGCAAGTATCACATATACACATCAGACTTTGGTTTTCAAGGTCAGCTACAGACCAACAAACAATAGATGTGAAACACATTACTTCCAAGAGACAATTATTGTGTGTGTGTGTGTATTCTTATGACTCGAAGTTTCATGTATTTGTAGAAGAAAAAATACAATCTTTAGAAGAAACATTTTTATCTGAAGATTGTATTTTTTTACACAGGAAGCATAGTAAGGAGACTGACATGAGGGCATTAAAAAAATTTATTTTAGGTTTTATCCTGTTCTACTAGCCAGTATTTGAGCACTTTTCAGATTTAAAGAAAAACGTATGTTCATTTTTGTGTTTGTGCTTCATTCACTAAATAAGGGGAATCATTTTCTAAAAAAGCAAAATACATCCCTGCCCCATAAATGTAAACTCTACATAATTTAAAATTCATTTATAGCAAAAATTGTTTTAGTCTCAAAACATTTTTGTGAGATTATTCAAAATGGTATCAAAACAGAGTGCTTCAAACTTGAACAGAAGTCATAGAACTTTTACATGTTGAGAAGTTCAAACTATGGGAAATTTACAGAAGAATGTGATGATTTTTTTTTTAAAAAGTTTATAAATTGACTAAACATGGATTTGCCACTGTGAGCCTGAGTCTAAAAGACAGTCCATGGAGTGGAAGCAGACTGATTCTCTGACAAAGAAAAAGTTCCAGAAGCAGCAGTCAATAAAAAAGCTAATTCTGACAGTCTTCTGGGACATGTAAGGACCCATCATTATTGATTTCCTTGAAATAGTGCTTCTTATTGCCTATGCCTTTTGGCAAAATTCACCTTATTGATTGAAAATATATATATTACATAGTACTGTCTGTGACCCTGGGTTTCATGCAATCAGCAATTGTCGGATAGAGTGAAGGTAATTTTTTTTTTTTTTTTTTTTTTTTTTTTTTTTTTTTTTTTTTTTTTTTTTTTTAAATGGATAATATGGTTAATTTTTGTTTAAAAAAAAGTGGGGGTTATTTGTGTGTGTACCTATGTTTGTGTGTTATTGGATGTTATGCTTAGTGTATTATTCTTGTCTTTCAGTTGGGAAGTTATAAAATCAGGCTCCGCCTACAACAAAATATCTGAGAGATGCTTACTTTGCCTCCATGAAAAAGTTGCAATAATCACCCACCCATCACAATATACACTCCTAAACTACAAATCCGAGATAATCTCAACACAAAAACAAACATCTATCCCAATTCAACACAAACGCTTAACCAAAACATAAACTAAATTCCTTACACCTCATTTTTTAAGCACCACTGTTATTCTAAAATTTACATATATTTCTGCCATCTATGTCCACATTACTTACTAAAGCTTCCTCCTTGTCCTTTCACCATATCCAATCTGATTTTCCAACACCTTATTCCCACACCATCTATCAACCATTCCCGACACCACGCTAATTATACAACAGAACCACCGACTGTAAGTACCATTTTCTTCACAATATGAACACCCACAAATATTGCCAGTAAATCTAAGTAACATTTTAGTAGTGTTAAGAATTATAAGCACTATTTAAATTATTGCATTATAAACACCCATGACCATAACTATTAATTTTATTTTACTTGTATATTTTTATTACAAAAGATACCCAAAACCTATCATTCTTATTACCTGCCCATGAATACCATACCACATTTTAAAAAAAAGGTAATGTGATGATGATTAAAATCATCATCACTCAGCAAAAATTCCCCACAAAACAGACATTTTATATTCAAATCAAAATAAACCTTTTAGCTACCATAAAGTTAGATAGAAAAAGAAAATCTGATTGCAACAATCAATTTCCTCCTCTTTCACACACTCTTCTCTTTTGTTCTACTCCTTCTCACCAACTGACAGAGGAAATATTTGTAAAGAAGTATGCCAGTACATACACAAACATACACGAGTGACAGCACATACATAAACATACTAAATTCAATAACGCACAAATAACCCTCACTTTTCGAATAAAAATTAACCATATTAATCTTTTTTTTTTCTTTTCTTTTTTCTTAAGACCTTCATTCTGTCCAATGATTGCATGAAACCCAGGGTCACAGACAGTACCATGTAATATATATGCTCAATCATTAATATTGAGCACTATTTAATAGTACTGCAACACTTGGTCCTCCATTAAATCACCAAGTGAGCTAATAAGAACCATAAACCTCTTATATAAAAGAGAAAGATAAATAGACTTACCACCAGGATTTTATAAGATATCACTTTTGGGGGGGGGTATGATTAAAACTGGCTCATTGGCCTAGTGGGTAGTGTTTTCCAATGGTCCGGGAGACTTGGGTTCAATCCCAGGTTGCATCATACCAAAGACTTTAAGAATGGTACTTAATACCTCCTAGCTTAACAGTCAGCAATATAAGGTACGTATCAAGGGTAAAGTGGAGCAATCCAGAGAAAGGATTAGCGCCCTCCCTTACACCATGGTGTAGTAGCTATTGAAAAGGGAGCCTTCTGGTTGCCCCTTGACTACAGTCACCAACTTTACTTACTTATGATTAATATTAAAAATAATTCCACTTAATTTGATATCGGTTAAAATAACAAAAACCTATCTTCAGCATTCACTAATTTTAATGTACTATTCAATTACTAACAATATTTTACTACACACATAACTAATAATTTTGAATCCTTTCTTAACTTAATGCTCCTAAGCACAAATTTGAATTTTTTAATTTATTTATTTTATTTTATTTTTTTTGACAATTACATTCCTAATTACATTGCCATGACAGTTCCATAGACACATTTCCCAATAATTTTTTTAAACTTTAAAAATGTTTTCAAATCATTATTTAATGACAGTCATACACGATGATATATCATAAATATACAATGACTGAAAATTAACTCTACTTTAAAATTCTTATAACTTTTGCAAGAAATGAATTATAAGTATTTTAAAATAGGAAATTACTTTTCAATCACCAAGAAAAGATTAAAGGGGTTTGGTTATATGGTATGCAAAGACAATCCCAGTCATCTCAACCATTCATATAAGAACAACTTTACCAACAGAAGACCGAGTACAACAATCAAAGCAATCATGACCTAATAAGAGAGAACACAAAACTATCATTGCAAACAGTGGAAAGACTAACAAAAGAAAGGATGAAATAGGGGTCTTGTGTGGACAAATCTTTGAGGAAATCTTCCAGGTTTATGCTGATAATAGTTGTAATAAATTGGTTTTTAGGTCTTATTTCTCTTTCATATATTCAATTAAACAAAAAGTATCACATTTTTATGTTCATTTGTTACTTCTTTATGTATAAAAAGATATAATGTATATAGTCAATTAAACAAGACGTATAGATATAAATTAAAATAAACCCATATGTTAATGTTATTTCTAAGTTCATGTTTTCAATGCTTTCAAAATAATTTTCATTGTGATTATTTAGCTTTTTACAATAGCCACAAATTTAAAAAAAACATTGTTTAGTGTTTTTATACTTCCTGTGTTGTTTCTTTTCTTTTTATTCTTTTGCAACATATTTTGTCTATTTTTTTTACATTGTTTAATAGCTTAGTAGTTTTTTTTTTTTTTTGTTGTTGTTTTTTTTTTTTTTTTTTTTTTTTTTTCAATTGATGATTAAACAGTTTCACAAAGCTCTCATTCTTGACTGCATACATACACATACTTGTACATATTTATACATGCTTCACTGATTGAATATATACACTAATCTATGTATGCACATATTTATAAACAAATCTAAGTTTATATATGCATCTTATTTGCAATAATGATATTAATAATATAATAATGATTCTGATGTGATAAGATTATATTTATTCATGAATACTGTAAGAAATTATATATTAGAATCAAAAACCAAAAGAAGGAAATTTGTATAATGTACAAATGTAATATTCTAGCAATTTTGTTTGCTTATGTCAAGTGATGGTGATCATTGTAGGGAATAGAATTAGCTATCAGTTCAGATGCTGGAGGAATCTATTTGTTTCATTTTGTGCTAATGCCTTTGCTAAAGGCATGAATCCATCTGTTCCTCTTTCCAAGTATAGGTAAATAGTAGGGCAAACTAGGTTCTTTGGTAAAGCAACCAGTCTTGGAAAAAGAAAACTAATTCAAACTAGCTGTACTCAACTAAAAAAACAAACTTTGTATCACATCCTGCCCCTGGTGGAGGGGTTGGGTAAATGCATACTTTTTATCAATAAAGTAACCATGATGTACAGTGTTTTCAAGCTAATATGGCTCTTCTCATAAACCACCAACCTGTGTATGAGAGCTTTTTCTTTGCTAGGATGACTTCCAATAAGTGCCCCTATATGAATATCAACTATTTATATACCTATAGTTTACTTTAATGAGTTTTTGATATCACATAACCCTACAGGTCTCTTGTATTAGATAGGAATACTTGATAACATAACCAGCAAGAGTCTTACCCCTCTGCAGCGGATACAGTAGGCATATTCTAAGCCCCACTGCATTAATTCATGATAAATACTAAAATTTACATTGTGAGTGTACCAAATTGATGAGTAGAAAGTTTGTAAATAAGTGATTAAAAATACGGCGTTTTCAATAAACCATTTTTATTTTCAATAAACCATTTTGACAGTATATAAGTTCTTAAAGAAAACTCTTTTGATCTATACTTCATATAGAGCATGTTTACATCACTTTTAGTTTTATTTATAATATAATTTTAAAGAAAGTCTGACCTGTGCCTGTATGAGGTGATTCAGTTTTGCTGATAGTAAAATAGATATTGCAAAAAAACTCGGTTATAATGTATTGATTTTTTTTTTTTTTTAACATCAATTGTGTCAAAGAAAATTTAGTAATCAGAAAAACCAACCTATTCAATAATCAGAAACATGAATATTAGCAAAAAATAACAATATTAATAAATTGCTAAAAAATAAACTGCTTTTGTTCGTTTTCAACAGCAGCCTTTTTTGTTTTCTTTTCAAAGTTTCTAAAAGAAACTTTTTGAAAACCTACACTAAAATTAAATTTTTTTTTTTTTTGTTTAGGTTTGTTTCTGGTTGTTTTTAAAAGAAAATTATCAAAACAATTTCACAACTATATTTGTAATTTGTTAAAACTATTGAATGTAACATCTGGAAAAATTAATTATACTGTTGGTAAATATAGTTTTTGAAACAAAAAGGGTTTGTTAGATCCAGTCATAATTAACTATGAAGGTAACATCTTTTTCTTTCTTTAATACTGCTACAATCTGGGTGTGCAAGGTAATTATAGGAGAGGGGTTTGCTCAAACAGGAGTGAAGTCATCAAAGAGCAGAATCAGCATTTACTTTAGTGTGTGTGTGTGCACACATGCATGTACACACGCATGGACACATAACAGCATTCACCTGATGTAAGTTAAGCCAGCTCCACATGTTAATGTGTGAAGTTTCTCAGACTGGTATCTGAAGGTGGTCTCCAGACACATTTGTACAAATGGTTTGGATTCAGCTTTCCTTCCAGATTGGTTGCCATAGGTTAAAGAGCAAAGTCTGCTCTTCTAGTTACCCATAACTGGAGGGAGAATTGTTGGAATCATACTTTCCCAAAGGCATTAGTGTTGTGTGAAATGCAAACGGCTTCATCGAGGATTTAAATTTGGGTTGCCGTGTCCATTTCCTATGTCAATAACCATTATACCATGAGCACCTCCACATCCTTGGCAATTCACTTTATCTTATCAGTTGAAGACCTTAAGCTATACAAAAGCAGTCAAACTTAGAGAAGGTTACTCTAACAGAAAATAGTAACAAAACTGACTTCTCCATTACTTTTTTTGTGAGGATGGAAATGGTAGTTAGTAATTGGAGCAAATAAAAATAAGTTTTTGTTTTTTGTTTTGTTTTTTTTTCAAAGGATGGATGAACTTCAAGAATCATCTAGCTTACTAGAAACTGTTTCTTGATTTAAAAACAACAAAAATACTGAGAAGGTAACAGGAAAATAACATCACTGTCTCTCTGAAGAACATAGTAATGCAATCTTCAGATAAAGCTGTGGTTTGCTATGATTGCCTATATCCTGATGGGATATAGCACATAGAGCTTTTCCTCAAGTAACCACTCTTTCCTCAGTTTTGTGTCATACCAGTGACAAAGAATTTTATCAAAATATTTGTCAATGTTGGAATGCAGGAAACCGTGGATTCATTCCTTTGGAAAGACATGAAATGAACACAAGTAGTTTCAACTAGAAATTTAATTTAATCAACCAGTTCTTCTACTCAGATAACCATTTCATGACCCTTTTTTTATTATTATTGTTTGGCTGAGTATTTTCAGAATCTAACAGATTCACTTATATCTATGAAGGTATAAATATATGTAAATTACATTAGATTTATGTATCTGAACCTATATAAAACCAGCCCAGTCAGCTAGGGCTGTAGAATACGCCAACTGCAGAGAAGTAAGACTCTCCTCTGAAAGAGTGTCCTGGATATGACCCAAAACATCTGATAGTGAGGCTTCAATGTTGGAGCTCTGGGGAATGTGGAGTACCTTTTCGTTGTCATTACACCCTGGTCCACTCTGAGCTAGAGTGGTAGCACCTGTT
The DNA here is from genome assembly GCA_963585895.1 of Sepioteuthis lessoniana. Classification (NCBI taxonomy): domain Eukaryota; kingdom Metazoa; phylum Mollusca; class Cephalopoda; order Myopsida; family Loliginidae; genus Sepioteuthis; species Sepioteuthis lessoniana. The sequence goes on from OY757912.1 coordinate 47,868,215, forward strand.
AGGATTTCATCTATGTATTAAATAGAACTATTTAAGCATTTAACTGTGTAAACAAATGACTGATGTTGAATTGTTAATATTACATAGCAATAATCATTTAACTGTGTGCAAACGAATAAGTAATGTTAAATAGCAATACTTGAAAGCCTTTAACTGTATGCAGAAATTGAACTATTAGTATTACATAGAAATACTTGGAACCATTTGACTGTGTGCAAATGTATGAAAAGTGTTGAAGAGAATTATTAATGTTAAATAGCAATACATTAAACCACTTCACTGTGGGCTAACATATGATTAATAGTAAATAGAACTATTAGTGTTAAATAGCAATACTATTAACTCTTTATTTATTTAGAATAAAATTACCTACAAACTATTCACTTATTGATCAAATTTATATCCATTTTAACTGTTTGCAAACAAATGACTTTAATCAGATAAAATTGTTAGTGCTACAAAGCAATACTATTTAACTGTGTACCAAAAATGATTAATATTAAATAGAATTATTAGTGTTAGATAGAAATACTTTAAACAATTTAACTGAGTCCAAGCAAATGAAATCTGGTTCATTTAAAAACATTTACAAAGTATGCATTTACAAATCATATATATATATATATATATATACACACACAGGATTTGCATTAAATTACGTAAAATGGTTGATATGCCATAAAAACCAATTAACCAAAACTTTATATAACTCTATTGGGTGATTTATATATATATATATATATATCCCTAACAATCTTTTACTAAAAGTTCATTTTCTTCTCATCTAAAGATACATTTTTATACAAATAATGATTCTTGTATCTGGTTTTATTTATTTCAATACTTAACAGTACTGAAACTCTTTATTCAAAAATAAAATTGCATAAATATATGAGATGTTCTTATTTTTGGACTGCTGCATATGTTTTTGGTTTATTAAGATCCTTTTAAATCACTCGAGTAAACAGGAAAAAGAAAGCATAGTCCATATCAAGTGGAAGAAAAGAGTAATTGAAAAACAGTGACACAGAAGAGAGAAGGCTAAAGTATAAAAAGCACTAGTGAGATGAAAAGAGAAACATTAGTGGTCTACCAAACATATCTGACTTTTTTTCAAAGGAAATAAGTATATTTCTCATGAAAAATGTCAGATATGTTTAGTTTGATTTCTTCGTTTAATGGCATATCAATTTTCATGGGTTATTTAATGTCCAAACAATCCTTATAGAAGGACAGCTATGGTACTGTTTAATCCATAGGTGTTGAGGTAAGGCGGTTCATACCTTTCCTAAGGTTATTAGTCTGAAAGTGAAGATAATAGTATGACTGGAGTTTAAACTTGCCTACTTTGTTATCACAGTACAAAATGTTAGCTACTACCCTATGAACATTCCTCCAGATTTGTTTGAATTCCTAAAATGCCTCATATTACCATAACAATGGAATTTTCTCTTTACTCTGTAGGTTGTGTAATCAATTGATTTGTCATTTTGTTTTATGAGTACACTTTTTTTCTTTTTTTTTTTTTTTCTTTTTTTCAATTCATTAAAAAAATTTTTTTTGAATTTTGTACTAATTAAAAATAACATGCCTATACTTCCAACACTTGATCTGAAAAATGTCTCATTCAAAAATTCCAAATTTATAGTATAATGCAACAGACACTTGTAGGTCTGAGAGTAAATTAAGAGGATTCTTGTGATAAAAACAACAAAGATAAGGAAACTTGTATGATGGGAAAAATATTTTTTGAAATAAAGGCAGTTTTGTTCAAGCAGATTTGATCTATTAAAGGAAGGGACTTTAAGCCAAGAAATTTGAATTCCACTTGTTTTATCAACATCTATTGACACAAAATGTAAAAGATAAATTTAAATTTTGACATTCCTTTGTAGAGCATTGGACTGGAGGACACATTTAAAATTTTTTTTAGTCCTTAAATATGTATACATGCATAAAAAAAAATGCAGTCTGCCTAGTTGAAAAAATGTTTTTGACAAATACCTTTTATTATTTTATATCATCATATCATGCTGCTAGTATGGATTTCCCTAACTCTCTTTCACCATCTGTCTCTATCTTCTGGCAGGTCTGCCTTACAGGCTACATCCTGTGTCTGTACCGAGCTGTTGTAGATAATTTTTAGCTGGTTGTCTTACACTTGCGCATCCATGTGAAGGGGTCCATATGAGAATGTCACTTATGAGTTTGTCCTTGCTCTCCGGCAGTGTCCTGTATGTCTTATTCATCTAATTTGGATGGTCTTCGAGATAGGTGGTAGATGGCCGTACAGCTGCTGTTTTGTGGGATGTTACTTCCAGGATTTGTTTAACATAGCTTGTAGCATCCTTGTGCAATTGTCATCAAGCTTTTTCTTTATACATTTTGTCAGCGTCTAAGTGGTGCATAGTATGTACACAACCGTTGCTTGAAAAAAAATTGTTTTATTTTATCAGATTGTTCTGACTTCTATATGACCAATAGCCTATCAATATCTGTCCATGCCTTTGTTAGTCGCGTACTGATGTCGTTTTCCGTAGATGAGACGCTGCTTCCAAGGTAGGTGAACTTGTCCACTAGTTTCAGAGAGCCACCAAATAGCGTGGAGATATCGCCTCTTTGATTGAAGCACATGTACTATGTTTTGTCTGCATTCACATGGAAGCCTATGGTGCCTCTTTATATTGTGAGCAAGTTGATGTATAAAAGTTCAATGTATGTATAATATATGCAAAAATGTATAGATAGTTTTCAGATACTCCTGTAAAAAAAACATCAGCATAAACTGTTAAATATGATTTGATATTTGAATTTAAACATGTATGGAAGTGGAATAAATACATAACCAGGAAGATGGCATAGAATTTGAGTATATATACTTTTTTAAAAAAGAATCTTTTCTATATCTAACTTACCAAATCTTTAACAAAGTTAAGCTGGTATTTTTATTAAATGTATATTCACAAAGAAAATCTATGTTTAATCTTGAAATGTGTGTATTTAGATTAGGGATACATTTACTTTAAAATCTTTGATAATTGTGAACTAAAGGAAGAGGCTAAAAGGATGCATTTAACATATATAAACAGCTTGGGATGTAGAATACACCAATTGCATCTCTGCAGAAGAGTAAGACCATCCCACTAACAAGTGTCCTGGATATGACACTAAACAATCTGATGGTGAGGTTCCAGTAATGCTTGAGCTTTGAGAAATGCAGAGTACAACTTCATTGCCATTGCTCCTGAGCCCGCTCTGGCCCAGAGTGGTAGCACCCCTATAGGGAGCTATCTATGGATCAATTAGAACTAAACTGCATTCTTATACAAAATTGAATTGCTTGAAACAGAACTGTTTTGACATTTAAAATGTGTACTTATCCTAAACTAAATTATTTGAAATGGAACTCTTTTTGTATGCTAAACTGTATTCCCAGTCGGCTTGGGCTGTAGAATACACCAACTGCTTCTCTGCAGAGGGGCAAGACCCCCCCCAAATGAGTCTCCTGGATATGACACTAAACAATTTGATGGTGAGGTTCCAGTGATGCTGGGGCTTTAGGGAATGTGGAGTACCCGTTTGTTGCCATTGCTCCCAGATCCACTCTGGCCCAGAATGGTAGCACCTGATAGGGCCCTATCTATGGGTTAAATAGAACTAAACTGCATACTTATACGAAACTGAATTGTTTGAATTAGAACTGTTTGACGAAACTGAATAGCTTGAAATAGAAATGTTTTTGACAATTAAAGTGTGTACACATGCTAAAATGAATTGTTTGCAATAGAACTACTTGCATAAAAATGGATTTGGTGTTAAATAACCTACAAAGGTTGATATGCCATAAAACATGACTGACCATAAACTGAATTATTCGAAATAAAACTGTTTTTGACAATGAAACTGTACTTGCACTAAACTGAATTGTTTGAAATAGAACTGTTTATTTGCATAAAAATGAGTTTGGCATTAAATAACCTACAAAGGTTGATATGCCATAAAACACAAACATATATAAACAGATGAAATAAACAACTGTTTAATAAGTGTTTGATAAATCAAAAATTCCCAAATGCTGGCCAACAAAGCAGTATAAGAACTAAAAGGAATTCAAATCTCAGCTTCTTGGTTTTCTTTCATTATTAATAGTTTTGTTTTCTGTAAAATAGAAAACAGTTGTCAGATGAAACTTTTTTTAAAAATGTAAAATCTTTATTTTATATATAAAGTACAAAAAAACAGTGGGACAAATATTAACACAGTACAGTAACTTCTTGAAATAAATATTATGTAATAAATTTTCATTGTAGACATTTTTGCTTTATCTTGTTTGCAATAGAACTATTTGCATAAAAATGGATTTGTTGTTAAATAACCTACAAAGGTTGATATGCCATAAAACACAACTGACCATAAACTGAATTATTCGAAATAAAACTGTTTTTGACAATGAAACTGTATTTGCACTAAACTGAATTGTTTGAAATAGAACTGAGGTGGTTTAAAACTTCTACACAGCCATTTTTGTGGGTGGACTAGCATCTTCTCTCTCATTCAGAACCCCTACTACAAAATTTAATGATTAGGTATGGAAATGACTCCAATTGGGTTGGTGTTTCATCAGTAAAAAATGCAATGTGAAACATCTACTTATAAGTTAGCAATTAGTAGAAATTTACAATAGTAGCTAAAGAATTTTGCACAGCACTGTAAGTGCTTTAGTACCCATCACTTTTTTTTTTTTTTTTTAAGGGCTTCTGGATTGTTATAAGTAGATTCTAATTAAAAATTGAATAAGATAAAAATAACATTTTTATATTTATGTATTGAATATAGAATTGTCAGGCTTTATATAAGAAATGTTCTTATATACAAGACCAACCCAGAAAGCATCTAGCCATTCTAATATTAGAAAAATAACAGTTTAGTCTCCTTCAAACAACTTTCATTGAAATCTCCCTCAATTATTCCTGTGTCTCTTCTATTTTGCAAATGTATATGCAAAGTCTTTAAGGACTCTGCGGAATCCTCCTGATTTTTTTTTTTTAATTCTTACTCTCACTCACTGGTTTCCTTTGACTGCATCCTGTATATGTTCTATATTTTAGGTGTTCTGATTGAAGTTTTTCTAGTGCATGGATAAATTTTACCACCTTCCTCACAAATTTTAAAGTGTTGCTTATCAAAATGTTACCTCAGCTTCACTTAGATCCTCCCTGTAAGGCTTCTTAATCAGTTGAATAGTTTCCACAGAAATGTCCAAATTTCAAGCAAAAGTCCTCTTTAAGGATCTCTATCAACTGTCTCATTTCATTCACCTTAGTCTCATCTATAGTTTAAAATCTACTCTTTCACAATGATTTTTAACTTTGGGAAAACAAAAAATTGCAGGAAGTCGAATTTGGGCTGTAGAGGAGCTGGCATATCTAGGTGATGTACTGTTTTGCTAAAAAAAAAGAAAGAAAGAAAGAAACCTGCACATAACATGAAGAATGGGTTGGGCTATTTTATAATTCACTAAATGTCTCTCTGTTCAAACTGATAAGGCTCTACCATTTTGGGCTCAATTTCAACCAAACTTTCAGGAAGTTAGATTTATGCCTGGAAAAGTTTTAAACTAAAAAATATTTAGCTCACTTTCCATGTCTTACTGTCCTCCTTGCTGCAAAAGGGTTTGTCTCACAGCACTTACCCACTCTCTTGGTAATTGTTACTAGAAGCAAATGTCTTTCTCCCTCCTTACATGTACTTTGACACCTGCCAATGCTAGGTGTTTAGTTAGTAAGAGGGACCTCATTTAATTCCAATGTTTGACTGGCCTAAAAAAAAGCATAGCAAAGTTTGTTTTTTTTTTTCTCTATGTCAATACTACTTCTCCAAGTTTGGGAAATAATAAAATTAAGTGTTTATTTTGGATACTTATCCATTTCTTAATGTTTTCTAGAGTATCTCCTAATGAACCAAAGCCATCTTCCATACAACACGTGTTTACAAAGCATTGTTAATTAAATAAATGATAAAAACAAATAAAACATCTTAGAAGTATGAACAATTATGCTAAACTTTAATAAAAGCAACTCTGTCCTTAATTTTTGATGATACTCATATTACATACAGTTTGTAAGATGAAGGACTGCTAGTTGTTATAATGAATGTAACAGTCACACAGTACACCATCTTACTCATTGGTGTCTTCCTATTAATTGATGGAACCTTATAGAAGACCATCTGCTCACATATGCACAGTATGATCCCCTCTGATAGATTACCAAGTTACTGTGCCCTATCAGCTGGAGCTGAAGAAAATACTGACTGTACCTCTGCAGAGGGCTCGGACCTCACCTTCAACAAGTATCTTGAATATGACGCCTATCTGATGGTGAAGCTCCTGCCCTAGAGCTTTGGGGAGAGTAGAGTGCTCCTTTATTGCCATTACTTCCAGGTCCACTCTGGCCCAGGGTAGTGGTACCTGTTGGAGTCCCATCTATGTCCAATAGAACTATTCTATCATTTACACTATTTGAAACCATTTAACTGTATGCAAACAAAAGATTAGTCTTAAATTAGGAAAAACACTTAGAATTACTAATGTTAAATAGTAATACTTGAAACCATTTAACTGTGTACAAATATTACTATTAGTTTTAGTAATACATGAAACCATTTTGCTGTGTGCAAACACATGATTGATATTGAATTATTAGTGTTAAATAGCAATACTTGAAACCATTTAACTGTGCTAGCTCATTTAGAAATAAAATTACCTATAAACTATTCACATAAAAATCACTTCTTTTATGGGAGTCTGATACAGAGCTTGTTCTCAACTGGGTGGGAGAACCAAGTTGAGAACAAGCTCTGTATCAAGTCTCCTGTGAAATAAGCATGAAGAAGCAAGGCTCTCTGGATATGTATCTCAATGTTGTGTAAATCCTAGCTGTCCTGTCTCTCTCATACAACTATCATGACTTTCATAAATAGAGTTTATATTTTTATAAACAAGTGTTGTTGTCACCTTCATCCCCTGGGTATACAATATATATGAGCAGGATTTGACTCAAAAAAAAAAAAAAAAAAAAACCCACAATGGTTGATATGCCATTAAACTAAATTATGTAAACTAACCAAGTTGCATGAAAGCCCCATAACTAGTGCTTGAAATATTCAAAATTGTTGAATCCTTTCTTGACAGACTTTATAATAGTTTTCTCTTAGGCTTTTCAATGTAAGAGCCCCTTCAATAAAACAATAGCTATTAACTGTAAGTTCATTCTTTTTTTTAACACTTTATTTATACTAAAATTGGTACTGTTCAGTAAATGAATATCAAACTCTATGAATTAAACACAAAGTAATATAAGAATTTGTTTTTAATGTGAAATTTAATTGACATTTGACAATATTTATTTTATTTGTTGTTTTTTTTTTTTTTTTTTTTTTCTTCCTTATTTTTAATTCTGTTTTTCTTTTACTTTCAATTCTGATTACAGCTTGGGTTGGATCCGTTACAATTGGTATGACTTTTCTTATGTCGATCTTTGCAAGTATACTTGCCGACCGAATTGGAATCCGAAAAGTAGGATGTTTTGGCGGCCTGCTGTGTACTATTGGCCTCATATCTAGTGCATTTGTGGAAAAACTTGAACTCTTATACCTCACCTATGGTATCTTCCTTGGAGTCGGTGGTGCCTTTATCTATTCACCATCCCTCGTTATTCTGGGTCACTATTTCAGAAAACATATGGGTCTTGTGAATGGATTTGTGTCCTTTGGTAGTGCCATATTTTCTATCGCATTCTCACAAGTTCTGCCATTGTTGCTTGAACGCCTTGCACTGCGTTTTACACTGCTGGTTCTTGCTGGTCTGGAGTTTAGCCTGATTTTTTGTGCACTGACGTGGAAACCTTTGATTATCAAGGAAAGCAACCTTGCCCATGCAACCATGTCCACAGAAAGTATATATGAACATGTTACCGACTGCTGTTCATGGACAAAAAAATTTCTTGATGTTGATATCTGGACAAATCGGGGATATGTTGTTTGGTCTGTTTCCTGCGCTGTGGCTCTATTTGGTTATTTTGTACCTTTTGTTCATTTGGTAAGTAATTATTCTGTTTTTCATTTCCTCTTGTAAGTAATAATTAGTGGATATAATATAATGGTTAAAACAATGAATTTTGTGCAACTGGACTGATGGTTCATCTGAGACTACAATTATTTCTGTATTAATATTAATCCTGTGCAGAATTATTTCATAGAAAATTTACCAATATTTATTTTTTACACTTTTTAAAAATTCAGATTATAATACTTACTCCCAGGTCAGGAAAATAATAAAATTAGATATTTATTTGAAATATTTATTAATTTCTAGGTGTTTTCATGGCTCTCCAAAGGAACCAAAGTTGTTTTTATACAATACATTCAATATGAACAAAATGGTAACCTGTAGTAAATAAATGATTAAAGCAAATAAAATATCTTTTAGATATGAACAATTTTCCTAAACTTTTATATAACCAACTCCTTTTATTTTTAATAATGATCATCTTACAAACTGTATATAATAAGGGTAAGTACGGTTTATAATAAATGTAACAGTCACCCAGTACGCAATCTCACTCAATAGGTGTCTCACTGTTAATTGAACCCACACTTGCACAGTATTATCTTTGATTGGTTAAGAAATATTCAAGCAAAAGTCCTCTTTCAGGATTTATCAGCTGTCTAGTTGCAAACATATTTGGATATAATTAAGATATTAATCAAGAGTAAAATATGACACATAAAGTCACACATTGCACCACTAGATATCACATGTTGATACTAGTCTCAGCTTGTTTACCACCAGATGTTAAACCTTAGTGACTAATCTGTTTTTATAGCATCTTTTTTTTTTTCTAGTGTTTAAAGGCACATTTGATTTTTGTGGTGGCTGATAAAGAAAAAAATGTACATGAATTTTTTTTGTTTTTGCTTTTTTTGATGGGGGTGAACTACAGCTGAAATTTTTGTAAAGTTTCAAGAAGCTTTATAAGGAAAGTACTTTTAATAAAATACAAGTGTTATTTACATTTCAAATGGTATAAAATCAGGACTGGATTAAAACCACTTGATACCATTAGCCCAACAATGGTACCATCTCATTTGTTCCCAATAACAACTAGATGTAAAGTTAGTTTTTAATTTGATTACACAATAGGGTTATATATTCAAAATATCTGTCCCTTTGTTGTAAATATAAAGTAATTTAATCAATGATAAATTCAGGATTTTTTTTACTTCACACAATCCCTATTATGTCATATAGATCAAAAGATACATTTTGTTGAAACTACAAGAGACTGAGTGCAGAGGAAACAAAGTTTCAGGCATCCAAGAATATTCTTAAATGTGTATAAAAATAAAATCAATATCCATTAGGCTACTAATAATAATTAACCGAGTCAGCAGGAGGTTGTAGAATACATCGACTACATCTCTGCAGATGAGTAAGACCCCACTGAACAAGGAAGTTAACCCTTTTCCCAAGGGTATTAGTTTAAAAGTGAACATAATAATGCAACTGGAGATCAAACTTGCTTACTATGAAGTTGCAGTCCAGCACTTTAGCCATTAAACAACTAGTTTCCTCATGTAATTTGAGTTGGTCAGTATTTAATGATTAAATCCATTGTTTTCAAAATACAAATTGATATTTCAAATCTAAACAAACATTTTAATACTAAAGGCTTTCTGAAACATTTTTACAACAAAACTTTAAAAAATCCTTTTTTTTTTTTTTTTTTTTTTTTTTTTTGTTTAAGATTGAAATAAAAAAATCTAGCTGTATTGTGAATAAAACAATTTTCTAAGGTGAATCCAGGATTTTGAGCTAGGTGGGTCCAAATGGAGAAAATTATAGAAGGCACAATTTGGGAGCAATGTCCTGGCAAGAAGTTTGACAGATTTAGGTGTAGAAAATATCATGTATCTATATTGTATACATTCCATATTAAATCAAATTTATTTTTGCTTTTTAAGTTGAAATATTTATTAGAAAATTTTTAAATCTCAAACATTAGAAACAAGAATGTAATGTGGTTCTGCATTTTTCACTTAGTTATAGCTTTTCAGCACAAAAGAAAATGGAAAAATTTATAAATAACTCAATGATCTGTAAATCCATCATGTTTTCATTGCAACAACACTCCATGATGATATCGATGCTTCTCTTTAAGGAGTGAATCATTGTAATTAACATTTTATGATTATATCTCCCTTATATGGTGAATTTGAAAAATTAAGATGTTCTGCTTGGACACAGACCCCCATAAAATTATTCAGTTGCAAATTGGACTGAAATTTGCTTTATTCCCTAAGTGTATTGCTATAATAAAAATCTCATGATGTACCCAGTTTGCTAGGGCTGTAGAACACACTGACTGCATGTCTAAAGAGAGGTAAGGATCCCCACCCCTGAAAGAGTATCCTGGATATGAGACAAAAGCATCTGATAGTGAGGCTCCAGTCCTAGAGCTTTGGGGAATGTAGATTATCCTCTTTATTGCCATTACTCCCAGGTCTACGCTGACCTGGAGTGGTAGAACCTGTTAGTGTATTATCTGTGGGTCAAATGTCAATATTTAATCAACTATACTTGAAACTATTTAACTTTGAAAACAAATGATTATATTAAACAGAATTATTGGGGTTAGATAGAAATACTTGAAACTAACTGTGTGCAAAAAAAATTAATAGTAATACTTGAAACCATTTGTGTGCAAACAAATAAGCTCTGGTTCATTTTAAAAAAGATGTTACCAACTAAGTATTTATTTACTAATCATATGATTTATATGTATGTATAAACAGGATTTGGCATTAAATAACCCACAAGGTTTGATATATCATTAAACACAACCACCCAATCACTGATGTCATTTTCCATGGGTTGTGTTTAGATACAAATATGAGAATGTATAGATAAGATGAAAAATGCCTTTTGATTTGATTTTTTTATATTATTTTTTTTTTGTAAGGTTAATTTATGACTATCTGGGTTTTTTATTTATAAAATTTCTTCTAAAAAAATTTTTTTTCAATCATTTAATTATGCTTTGCTTGAAATAGGAGGTGGGTAAAGCTAAACTTCCCTTCTTAGGATTCACATCTAATTTTTATAACTTTTATATTAGGTTCATTGGCCTAATGAGTAGTGTTCGCCAGTGGTCTGGGAGACTGGGGTTCAATCCCAGGTCAAGTCATACTAAAGACTCAAAAAATGGTACTTAATGCTTCCTTGCTTAATACTCAGCACTATAAGGTAAGGATCAAGGGTAAAGGAGCAATTCAGAGAATGGAGTAGTGCCCTCTCCTACACTTTGGTGTAGTAGCTATTGAAAAAGGAGCCTTCAGGTCACCCTCAACTAAGGTCACCAATTTTACTTCACTTATATTGATCAAAAATGAAAGTCATGTTTATATTTTCAAATTCATTGATTTTATTTCCATTTTTGTTTCTTGTTTTATTTTTTAACATTGCGCAAATAGATTCCAGTCAGAATATTTGTACTTGTTTTTGTCACTATCAATTACTCATATTTCCTAAGTATTTTCACAAAACAAATCAATCGTTCATACATTTAAATTACAAATACTATTATTGAAATGTTTTGTATGAAGGTTGGCTGAAAAATTCATTGGCTGACCAAAATACTCTCATGAAATGTAAACAAATGAGGTTTATTTTTCATATAGTTCCACTTGTCATCTACACACTTCTTCCATTGGTGTTGTAGAGCTTTAATCCTGTTGGTCAAAAAAGTCATCAACAGTGGATGTTATATGAATTTTTCAATCCACCCTTGTAAACTAAAAATATTTTAATTTCTGAAATGAAGAATTATTAATTATTATATTCTGATTTAATCAGTGCAGTAACCCTCATCTTTTATGTTTCATATTGTTATAGTTCCAACTATTTGGCTGTTTTACTCTCCAGTTTTCTTCATGTGTTTGTTTTAACCTTGTTGGTTTTTTTTTTCTATAACTAATTTTCATGGTTTAGCGTCTAGATCTTCCTGTTACACTCTAAGTCATATCTTGTTATGATTCATATCTCTCTTCATCACAGAAAAAGAAAATAGAACAATCTATAGTCTGTATGGACAAGTCTCTATGGCATAATAGCTAAAGTACTGGACTGTGGCTTCAAAGTAAGCAAGTTTAAACTCTAGTCATGCTATTATGTTCACTTTTGGACTAATACTCTTGGGAAAGATAAACCTCCCTTATTCACCTAGCTATGAGTTAAATAATATCATTGTTTTGCTATAAGGTTGACTAGCAGTAAATAACCCACAAAGGTTGATATGTCATTAAATAAAGAAACCAAAATCTCTATTGTCTGTTCAAGGTCACAGCTTGACAGCTGCAGATGTAATGATGAGCAAGAATTTAGTCTTTTTTTAAACAATCAGAAAGTATCACAAACTGAGGCTGCAGATGCTTTTTGATCCCATTAAAAAAATAGATAACATCCCAAATCCACAATTAATTAGTTTTCATTCCTGCATTCCCCTATATGTTTTCTACATATAGTTTTTTTGCTCACCTCAACAACCAGGCACAAATAGCAGTTAGAACCTATCCTTTCAGGACCAAGCCACTTCATCTCTCACACACAAAGGACTGCTTGCAACTAGTAAGTTTATTCTTGAACACTTACCTTTTGGTAGCACTTACCCACAACTTGACTTTGATAAGTTTTCTTTCTCCCAAAAAGAAAAAACCTTATATATTTCTGTGTATGGAATTTACCCCATTCTATAGTTATTTTTTTTTACTTTCTCTTCTACCTCCAGCCATCTAGCAGGTAGTTTAAAATTTCTAGTCAAGTTGGTCTCTCCTCTTCTCTCTTCCCATTTACTAACATACATGAATATAACATTTTTCTACTGAGGCAATTTGTCAGATTTGAAAAATTGATTTTAGACATTGCCATAACTCCCAGGTCCACTCTAACCCAGATTGGTAGTACTTGTTGGGGTCTCCTCTATGAGTCAAATAGAACTATTCATTTGCTATATTTGAAACCAAATAGGAATACTTGAAACTATTTAAGCATGCAAATAAATGAACTCTGGCTTGTTTGAAAATAATATTACTTACAAACTATTTGCTAACAAATTTATTTATATATATAAATAAAAACAGGATTTGGCATTAAATAACCCATAAGGGTTGTTAGGCCATAAAATACAACCTAACCAATCTGATTCAGAATGGTAGTACTTGTTAGAGTCTAATCTATGAGTCAAATAGAACTATTTAATCATTTATTATACTTGAAACCATTCAACTGTGTGCTAACAAATGATTAATCATAAATTAGATATGAATACTTGATAAATAGAATTACTTATGTTAAAGAGCAATACTTAAAACTGTTTGTGTGCAAAAAAACTGAGCTCTAATTGTTAAAAATAAAGTCATCTATAAACAAATCATATGTAAGCAGGATTTGGCATTAAATCAAATAACCTAACCTGACTTGCATTTACATGCTTTATCTTTCCCTTGTTTTTATTTTCAAATGTCAACTTTGAAATGGTGCTCATGTCATTGGTACTTGAGTCCTAATACTTTTCCTGTGCCTACTGCTAGGGATTTTCCTTTTCCTCCTTTTAAGGGGATATACTTTAAAAACAATTTTTTTTTCTTTTAATAAACAAACAGAAATAATTTGTTTTGCAAAAAAAAAATTAAGTGGGAGAAAAATATTTGTACTTAGTATTCACTAGGGTAAGTTAAAAGTTTATATTTTAGTACATGCTGGTTTGTAACACATGTGACACTGGAAGGGACTTAATATAGTTAGTAGTATCATGGTAGTTGATGTGCTGACATGCTGTGCCTTGCTTCACTACATATGTGATTTGAAAGCCGCACAGATGAACATGCAAAGTAGCAGAGTTCAAATTGGGCCATAACACCGTGGAAACAACTAAAATGATTCTTTGTGCAAAAGGTGAATGAACAATTGACTACAATAATATAATTTGATGGTTCAAAATTTTTGATCGGATTACAATAACCTCAACATTCAGGCAAGCCTAAAATTGTGGCTTTCAAGGCTGTGCTACAAGCAAATTTAGCAAACAGTACTTGGAGAGTATCAAACAAGTCCAGTGTGGTTCATAAACTTCCCAACCTCGGCAAAAGCAACCAGAGCTGCTGAATTGTGCCTAAAAATAATTACCAAAATATTACAAAACTTTTGATTCATCTTAGTAGTTGTACCTAAGTTTATATTCAATATTTTCTGGTTCTGTAAGAATTTCAACTGAATCTTATTTAATGCACAGGGGTAGATTGTTCTCATTCCATTGGACTTAGAATTAACTAATATGAGACACTTTCTTTCTTCATTAATCAGTATTTCGATGTTTGCTATTTCCACTAATTGCATTATGATGCAAATTGTTGTATACACTAAAAAAGACACAGGTAGCATTAGTTTTAGGTTCCAAGTTACCAATGCCAGTTGTTGTATGGGACAATGGCTTAGTGAGAATCTTATATTGGTTAAACGTATCTAATCACCTGGTAGTTATGAGTTCAAACCCTGGATTGGGTAGTGTAACATTGTGGAAATTACTAAAGTTTAAAATGAAATAAAAAAAATAACAGTATACAAAAATAAAATGAAAGTATCCCACAGTTTCACTTCTGTCAAAGTTGAACTTTCAGTGCCCAAAAGAAGGAATCTGTCACTTACAGTGCCTCCCATGGGACACACTTCTCAAAATGAACAGTCCTTGCTACATAACTATTATAATTTTATTTCATACATTAAATGATTTAAGAAAAAAATTTTTTTAGGAAAATCCTTAACATACTCGAGTTCAGCGAAAGAAGCAAACCAGTAAGATTACCAGAAACGTTATGATATCTTATGCCACTATAAAAATGACTTTAGATTAAATGGATCAGATTGCCTTTGTGCAATGACTCTTATACTTCAAAAACATTTGAGGGAATCTCCATGGTGTAATAGCTAAAGTGCTGGACTACAGCCTGGAAGTGCTTGAGTTCAAACTCTCATTATGCAATTATGTTCACTTTCAGACTAATATCCTTGGTATGAACCTGTCTTATTCCCCTAGCTACGAGTCAAATAGTAACACTGCTGTTTTTCTACAAGGTATGGTTTTGGTATAAGTTAATGCATGAAAGTTGATATACAGATAAACTAAGAAACGACAATGTAAGTTGCCACACATATCACCTAATCTGAATCATGATAAACCTCGCCATAATGGTGGTCAAGAGTAAGAGATAGTTTGAAACTTTATTTACCAACAAAGGCATAAGATACAGAGTAAAACTGTAGATCTGTACTTAATATAACTTGATGACATAAATTTCATATTGAAATTAAGCAAAACAATAGGTACTTAGTTTGTTCAGTTTAGCATAATGGTTGTGAGAAATGGAATCGGCAAACCAAGTTCAAATCCTAGGCAAAGTTATTTGCATTTTATTTTATGCTAATGCCCTCGGGAAAGACCTGAAACTCTGTTCCTCTCCAGCTATGAGTATATAGTAAGGCAGACAGGGCTCTTTAAGTAACCAGTCTAGGAGAAGGAAAACTTTAAATTCAAACCAGCTGTACACTACTTAAAAAAAACTGCTTTTATGTCACATCCTGTATGTAGCAGAGGAGTTGGATTTGTCCAGAAGTGATCCAACTATTTGATAATTACAAAAATTAGCCTTCCTAGTCCTCTTCAAAGTAGTCTCTTTGAAATCTCACACTTATCCCAGTATCTTTTCTATAATTCAAAAGTCTGCAAAGTCTTATTTTGAGATTACCATCAGCAGCCTAATTACATTCTCCTTCATCTTTTTCATGGCATATCAATAGAGATTTTTAGCCTTTGAAAAAGCCCAGAATTACAGAGAATCAAATTTGGATGGGGGTAAGGTTGACAAACCTTTTTAATCTCTTTGAATAGTTTAAAACTTTTCCAGGCATGACAATTCTGAAAGTTTTGAACTTAGGCAAAAAAAACAAATGGTGGAACCTTAGTAGATGGATAAATATTTGGAGCCTCACCATCAGATGATTTAGGACACTTGTTTGCAAGTGGAGGTCTTACCTGCTTCTGCAGAGGTGCAGTCAGCACATTCTACAGCCCCAGCTGATTGAGCAGTTCTAGTATTGGTATCTATTACTAAAAATTCTATTTGATATGTAAGTGAATAGTTTGTTTAATGATTTTTGTACACAGTTTAAATGGTTTTAAGTATTGCTTTCTCAGCACAATTGACTCTCAGCTGCCAACTTCTAGCATTTTTAAGATGAAATAGTGTTGGGTACTTGTTTGTCACAAGAGCCATTTGAAGAATACTGTTGAAACAATCATATAGGTGCTAGAGTTTGCGATGACCACCTGATTGATTGGATTGAGCCTCTTCAACCACTTGTCTAGCAATAGTAAGTGGAGTATTGCAAGTCTAATGAATGACTTGATTGCCGAGTCATGGACTGCTCAGCCACCAGAATCCCATCCTCAAGCATTATGAGTTGCCACTCACAGCCAACAGGTAGCCTCATACTGGGAGTCTTATCCCTCTGTAGAGTTGCAGTTGACGTATTCTATAACCACAGCCAACAGAGCTGTATTTGAACCTTCTGTGTGTGTGTATATATATATATATATATATATATATATATATATATATAACACACACACATGGAGAGAGAAAGACACAAGGTTGTCTTTTCTTATTGTGGTTTGATTAGCTATAAACATTTACTGTCCTTACAAACTAAATATTCTGGTGATGAAAAATTTGATTAAGCTCCAAATTTAAAAATTTTAAATATTTTTTAGCAATTTTCAGTTCTCAAATTGTTTGTTCATATTAAATGAGGGATTGGAATTAAGGCAAGTATTACTGATTGAATAGGGCTATTATACATTTAATTATTTATCTGATTATCTTGGAAAATGTTAAAAGGAAAATTTAGATTAACTCTAGATCATGTAAACTAATAGCCAGATATTGTACTCCTAGCAAAATGCCTGATTAAGTGTGATGGCAGCTAGTGTTGTCACTCACATATGACCCTATCAAAACATACAGGTCATTTAAATGAATGAATAATCTGGCTCTGATAGCCTTAAACCTTTTTGGCATCACACACCTGCAACCTAATATTCATGATCTCAGTGTCCATTAAAACCCATCCTTCCTATTAAAAAATAAAGAATTAAAGGTATGTTTACATTTATGGTTTACCGATTTTTTTTTTTTTTTTTTTTTTTTTTTTTTAATGTTAATTGTATTAAACACTGGTAATTTAGTTGTTTTGTCATTTAATATTCAATTAATTTATTTGGTGATAAAAGGAAATTAAATTTGGTTACTAGGGGTGCATCAAGTAAAGTTTGAGAAATCTTTCTCATTAAACCTAATTAGCAAAATGGTCTTGCTTTGTGGTTGAAGTAGTTGTGGCCTTTATGCTAGTTCCAGAAGTTAGCGTTCAAGTTCAGGTTTTAAAATAAAATCTTTGATTTTTTTTTTTTTTTTTTTTTTTTTTTTTTTTTTTTTAGTCTTCATAATCTACTTTGATTTGTTCTTTTTATTGTATGAATTTTATTGTATGAATTTGAAATATTTTACCTACATCATGTTAGGATAGTTGAAAGTTTCCCCACTGATATCAGTGTTTAAAACAAGAAATGCCCCTGGATTTTGAATGTTGGTTTTTAAAGTGAGAACACAAGATTGGCACTGAGTTGTCTTCCAACCTTATGATTCTTCTCATTTAGCTTTCCATCAGACTAAATTTAACTTAAGTAAAAAGGAGGGTTATTCAATAAGGTGAATATTGCCTAAGGAGTTAGCAGTAGGAAGCAGTTTACAGTTGCACCCTTTTTCAAGGGAATCAATAGTGTTGAGTTCTTTGACATCCCTGAAGACTTGGCATGACCTTTACTAACTGCTGTGCCAAGAACTTTTTCTTTACTGGAGAGTCAGTGTGTTTCCATTCCATATACTGTCATTTTGATTCTGGCTTGTAGTGGCAAACCTATGCTTAGCTTATTTGTAGATTTTTCTTTTTGCTTCTTCATACACATATTTTCTTCTGTAAATTTCACATGGTTTGCACTTCTCAGCCAGGAAAAATTTGACGAACCTCTGTTCAAGCCTGGATTACTCTGTTTGATGTGATGCCATTTTGAATAACCTTGAAACAAATATTTTTGTGTAATTGAAATGATTTTTTAGTATAAACCAATTCCAGAGTGTACATTTATAGAAAAAAACTTCTGAAAAAAATTGATTTTTAAAAAAAATTCCCCTTTATTTGAATGACCCTCGTAATATAGATAATTAGTTTTACCTTTGCAAATTCCATGGAATATGTGTAATTATTACATAGATTTAAACTATGAATAACATTCTGGGATAGTTTTAAATAACTGTCCCCCATCTAAAAGAATAAGAGTCGGTTCCTTTGCCTAATGCCTCAGGCAACCCTAAGTTGGAAGGCTGACAAAACCAAGCAATTTTTAGGACTATCTTCAATAATGTATTCATGTGGACGGCATCTATCTAAAAATTTTATCTTGTCACATACTATGTGATGCACAAATTCCCTTGATTCTTTCTTTCTCCTTCTCTCTCTCTCGCTCTCTCTCTCTCTGAAATCGCTCTTGACAGTAACTAGCGTCTATACTGAGCTGATGAATGTGTAGTCTTTACTAGCCAGCTGACACTAGTGTGTCTTTGTGTGGGGTCCCTCTGAATAATGTCACTTATGAGTTTGTCCTTATTTCTCCAGAAATGTTCAGTATGTTTTATTCGTCTTACTTGGATGGTTTGTGAGATTGGAGGCAGTGGTTGTACAGCTGCTGTTTTGTATGTTGATGCTTTCAAGATTTGTTCAAGACAGTACATAGCATTCTTGTATAGTTTCCATCTAGCTTTTTCTCCTGCTGCTTTGTTAAAGTCCAAGTGGTGCAGCCATGCCATAGTACTGATATGGCTACCACTTGAAGGAATTTCCATTTTATTTTATCATATGGTTTGTAATATTTTAATTGTAGTCCATGGCTTTTTTATATGTAAGTGTTGATATCACTTTCAGTTTGAGATATTTGCTACTGAGGTATGTGAAATGGTCTAATTTCAGAGGCTTGTGATTTAATGTGGAGCTGGCATTATCTTGTTTAAAACACATTAACTCTGTTTTATCTGAGTTTATGTAGAGGATGATGTCTCTTGCTACCAGTTCCAGGCTATGCAGCAGATATTCAGCTTGTACAGGTGTATTTGTGAGAAGCATTAGACCATCTGTGAAATCTGCATCCATGATAGTTTTTGTCTGCTTTTTGTTGTTTTTTTGTTTTTGAGTGTGAGACCATTAGATCTATTGATATTCTTTGTGTAATCTAGGCAGATTATTAACAAAAATGCTAATTTATCACCTTGCCAGACTCCAATGACAATGTCAAAGAAATGTGTGTCACCATTGGGTCAGAGAATGATTGCTTTCATGTTTTTTGAAGCGCATCATTATGGCAGTAAGTTTCTTGGGAGAGACCATATGGTAGAAGTATTTGCTACATCTTTCCTGTGTATGCTTTGGACAAATAATGTTCCTTTTTGAGATTTTTTGAAAATTCTTTGATGATTTGAAGAATAGTTAGAACCTGAGTAGTTATGGATTGATTTCTCCATAAAACTTCAGGTCACATACAGTTGAGAAGCAGGCTGTTATAAACCTTTCCAACTATAGAAGTATGAGTTATACGTCTGTAGTTTTTAGTGATTCTGATGTTGCCTTTCTTTGGGAAGAGGATACAGAGCATTTTATGTCTATAAATGACATAATTGTTAAAGTGTATTTCACTAATAAATTGTTTTTTAGTTTAAAAATTCATTTTGCATTGTTAATAATTGATATTAAGAGAATTACTGCTTCACATTTTAAAGAATTACTACTCCTAACTCTAAAAAAAATTCCTATTTTAGATAAACATGAATATAAAAAGTACTTTTTCTTACTGTTACTTATCAGATTAGAAATTTCTTATTTGATTGATTTTAAAAGAACCTGTTAATTATCCACAAGACTGACTAAAAACCCTGTTAGTCATCTGTGACTGATAATATGAAAACAATGTAACCCACTGTGAAGATAATCTGATATCTTTTCCTGTGTTATCTTCTGAAAAGATTACTCAATAAGCTTAATCATAATTTGTAATAATGTATTTTATTCTTTACATCTTATTAAATGCCATAACGGGTTATTTTGTGTGTCAGTATGTGTCCTTTTCTGTGGGTCTTTTTCAACCTTGTAATGCAATAATCTAAGAAGAAAAACATGTTAAATTTTTTTTATTTTATCTTTTTTAAGAATCAATTATCTTCTGGCAACAACAGTAACTGTCCGTATATACTCTATCACACAGATATTTTTAATGAAATGTTAATTTTCTTCTAAACTAAAGTTACTAGGATTTTATTTCTAGTGAAACATTATGCAATCAAAATAGATATTATTTGCTGTTGTTATATGTCCAAACTTAATAGCATTAAAACTTTGTAACCAAAAATTGAACTTCAACAGCTCTATAACCAAAAATGATATACCAATCCATCAATCTCAACATATAAAAGCCAAATAGTTCAGTTAAAGATAAGAGTTGGACTACCTACACAGGTGATTTGTTTATAGTGGTGAAGGTTTGTGTAGAACCAACCTCACTTAGATAAGCTAACAGACGAATGGTGCAGCAATGGTCACAGATTCTCCTAAACAAGACATCTCAGGTTTTGAATTCAGTTTTTCTTCCTTTTAGACCAGTCACCCTACCAAAGCTAGAGAGCCCAATCTACCCTACTATTTTCCCCATAGCTGGGTAAAATTTTAAAAAATTAAATTTGTGTGTGTGAGATATATATCGTATATATATATATATATAGTTGCTTTTGGGTTGTTACATACTCATATTTTTGGTTAAAGAATTTCAATTCTGTGGAGTTTGGTGATAATGTTTTAATTGCATTATTGTTTTCTCTGCTCCAACACTATGAATATAACATTGGACTTTCATGAGAAACAATAAAATCCTGATATCTTTGGTTTAGAGATTGGTTTGTTGATATATCAACCTTTCCTGGTTTGGTTTAGAAAACTTAATTTAAAAAAAAAAACTATTATCAGAGTACCTATTTATGGGCAATACTAACTGACTTGTGAAAGTTCATAATTGTATTGCATTCCTGCTTTGTAGTTAGCTCCATGTTGAGAGCCTTATAGAAACAGGCTGTATTATTTTGAATTTGAAACAAAGAAAACAGGAAAAGTAATTCAAATTTTTGAGTATTGGATATAGTTGCTAATATTTCTTTGAAATATTTTCATATGATTTATTTACATAATTATTTTATTGTGATAAAAAGATGGATAAGGATAAAGATTAGAACACGAGTAGTAATCAAAAATGTTTCTATCCATTTGATTACTATAAAAACAAGAATATGTAGTAAGTCTTGTCAATACTGACAATGGAAATACCTCATTTAGACAGTAATTACAATATGATGAAGCAAATGAAATGTAATCATAAAAATGTGACAATTCCAGCTAAAAACCAAGGTTTTTAATACTGATTTTAAGCAGAAGATTTCACTTGCACCCAATTTTTCTTCTACCCTTATTTGGTTTTGTGCTTAACTGATCTAAATATATAGTAACTATATAAACAGCTAATAGTCAGAGACTATAAGTGTACTCAATAAAAGTGTTGGAATAATAACAATAGCTTTCCAAAATCTGACAGTTTCAAAGAAAGAATTATGCAATGGAATTGAAGTTAGATAGTTCAGCTTTTCTTTTGAAATTGGTGAAAAACTTGTCTTTTATTTCTAAATAATAGAAAGTGCTGGTGTTGTAATGATTATCATCATGAAAAATGGACTTGGTGAACCAAGTTCAAATTCTGGTCCAGGCTAATGGCATTTCACTGCATGCTAGTGCCTTTGGGAAAGGCATCACTCCATCTCTCCTCCCTCCACCAGCTATAGAATTTATAATAGGATAGACTTGGCTCTCTAGCTATGGTAAGAGAAACCAACTTAGAAATAAAATTCTTATCCTCTACCTCTGTGGCAGGATAATTTGCTCCAGTAGAACAATAAAATCAGGAGCTAGAGTCCCTAAGGTTGTCCAAATGTCATGTTCAACCTAATTCTGGCATATCATTCAGTAACTCTAAATTTTACAGAACCTTGCTTTCCTAACTGTAGAGGGGATAAGACTACCACAAACAAGGTGCCCTTATGATGCTAAACTATATCTGGGAGTTGGGCTTCAGTTTTAGAACTCTGGAGAGTGTGGTGTCACATTTTCATTGCCATTACTTCCAGCTCCACTGTAATCTGGAGGGGTAGTACCTGTTAGGGTCCCCTCTGTAGGTCAAATCGATTTGAGACAATACAACTAAGTATGAAGTCAAAGTCTGGAAGTGCTATTGAGCAGACACTTTTTTTTATTTTTAGGTGGGGAGTATTAACATTAGAAACTTTAAGATGCAAATCCTTTCTATGAAGGATGATGTGGAAACTCGCTGAGATGGCCAACCTAAATTATCACAACATTAGTAAATATAGGAACCAAATGGTAAATGCATGGTTGTCTGTTTCTTTTGTCTCCTGGGATCAAATGACAACTCTTCAGTTTACACTCAATATTACAGTAATAAATGTAAAAAAAATTATATTCATTTTCAACAGGAGGTGCACTTAGCATAAATTATAGTAGGAAATGGAATTAGCAACACAAGTTCAAATCCTGAACTAGGTTGTTTGCATTCATTTTGCACTAACACTCTGAGAAAGGTATGAATTTGTCTCTTCTCACCCATCTTTTCTTCCAGCTATTAGTAAATAGTAAGACAGCGTGGGTTCTTTAGCCTTGGTAATGCAGCCAGTCTAAGTGGAGGAGAACTCTGAATTTAGACTAGCTTTATTCCACTTAAAAATCAACCTTGTGTTGCATCCTATTTTTTTGCACAGGGGTGAGTAAATACATGCATCCATTGTGAACTTTGACATACTCCAGGATATATTTATATACCAACCCTTCCACACAAGCAAGATGTGACACAAGGTAATTTTTTATGCTGAGTTTAACAGGTTTGAATTCAGTTTTTCTTCTCTTAAACTGCTTACCCTTCAAACATTAAAGGCCCTAGTCTACCTTACTATTTACTCATAGCTAAAGGGAGAATAGTTGGATGCATACCCTCTTTTCCAAGAGTATTAGCACTATGTGAAATGCAAACAGCTTCATCCACAAATTGAATTCGGGTCACCATGTCTATTTCCTACGATACCCAAGCACCTCCAAGATATATATCGTATTATCGAAGGAAAAGTTGGTGAAGTCAATTTACAAATAATGTACTATAAATATTTAATCATACTCTGAATTATTTAGACTCATACTTTCATTTTCATAATAGTATTTTCAATCCAGCAGATGGATACCAACCAAAAACACTATAATTAAAGCAAGAAAAAAAAAAAAAACTGAAAGGATAAAAATTTGCAATATAAAGGAATTTTGAAGGAATAAAATTTGATACGAAGAGTGACGCTAAAGCCAGGTTTATTATTTAACTGGGTAATGTTTTTAGGGGGCTTTAGTGTGTATTTTAAATGGTAAGTTCAAACAGTAAGTTCCACAGCTTTCTAGTTTGGATACTGATTTTTCAAGTTTTTCAAAAGGAATTTTATACAAAGAAACAAGAAAGGGATAGAAAAGATAGTGTTGCAAATCTTTGTGCAATTTGCTGGAACTTATCTGAGAGTGTCCAAGAAACAAAGTTCTTTGAATTTGAGTATTTTTCTTTTTTTAGTTTTGTTGAAATGTTTCGGTGTTCATTTAATTTCAGTCTTCTTTAAAGTTCTTTTCCACTGAATTCTCAGAATTCTCTTTCAGTTGTTTAACTTGGTAGAATTTCAATAGTCGACTTTCGTTTGATTTTACTTTTATTTCTTGAAGCTTCTTGCCTGTTTAAAATGGTTATTGGCTATTCAAGAAGCGAGTGACGAAACCCACTTGCTGGCTATTTTTTCCTGTCTTCAGTTTGGTCCCAAAATTCATATTGAGGATCTCAATAGTAGTTCTAGACAAAAAGAGGAGATAGCTTTTTGGTGCTGAATTGTCTGGGATTCCTTCTCCCTTTTCCACTCTGGCCAAATCAAGTGCCACACATGGTCGGCTTGTTGTTTTTTTTCCTTAGAAATAAATTTTTATACAAGAGATGAGTATTTATCTAAATGATTTGTAAGATTACAGATGAGTGCTTTCTCAAAACTTCTAGTTACATACATGTGTGTTTGTGTGTGAATATTAATTACTTAATATAATCACAATACCTGGTACTCAGCTTTATACTATAATATTAATATTAAAGCCCACTTATAAAATAAGTTAAAATAAAAAAATTTTCAAAATAACCAGTTTAGTCTTAATA
Source organism: Sepioteuthis lessoniana (assembly GCA_963585895.1). Classification (NCBI taxonomy): domain Eukaryota; kingdom Metazoa; phylum Mollusca; class Cephalopoda; order Myopsida; family Loliginidae; genus Sepioteuthis; species Sepioteuthis lessoniana. The sequence goes on from OY757912.1 coordinate 47,892,766, forward strand.
TATTAAAACAGATAACAAAATACAATCTATAAACTAAAAACCTAGAATTAATTGTAGATGCATAATTGTTTTTAATACAACAAACACTAATGAAATTGTAGGGATTACATTCCTTGCCTACCAACAAGTTCTGCTGTTTGTCACTAGATTACACTAAAGGTCATTACTACTTGTGTCAGCGAAATAGTACAACTAATGACCACTAGGTGGCATGCCCAATGTAGCATATATAAGAAGTACATAGCAAAGTCAAATTCTTTTCTCTGTTTCAATTAGTAACATGTACATATTTTCATTCCTGTCTAATACGACAGGGGCTTGTGTCCCCAACAACCTTACATTGCATGGTGCATGATAACATGTCTCAAACATTTAAGTCTTTATTCAGCATTTCTATTCTCTCTTATATGTTGTATATTAAAAACTCTGAACTTACTTTAAAAGACTCTATCAACCACATTGGGACAGCTTCTCTAAATAACCTCTTTATGTACTCTTTTATTATTTCATGTCATTCTTGTATTAATTCTATTGCTCCAGCAATAAAATGTTCTGGTTAACACATCATGAATTATTCTTAGATTGTTTAGCACTAGGAAATATTTAATCATAATACATTTCTTCTACTACAAGTGTTTGAATTGTTATCCCTCTTGAATAATGTTAGCAGTGAGTTATAGTTCTCAGATCTGACAAACATGAAGACAAACTTCAAGCATTCCATGCCAAACTTGTCCACTACAAAATTTTTTTGTCTTTATACAAATGAAGTTGTATGGACTATTTCTTTGTCCTGTCATTGACATCTAAAATAGAGCAATTGTATTCACTGCAGTGGATGGTTAAACTCCTTCAATAAAGGTGTCTTGGGTATGACACTAAACTGCATCTGTTGGTAGAGCTTCAGTTTTGGGAACCTGGAAAGTGTGGAGTCGCCTCTCTCTAACCTGGAGTGGTAGTACCTGTTAGGGTGTCATCTATGAGTAAAATATACCTTAGAAAATGAGCTTATAATATTTTTTTAAATTTATTATTGGCTTAAAGACAAGAAAGGTACTGATTCTAACACCAGTTGCACTATTATTTACTCTTTCAGACTAATACCTGTGAGCAAGGTATGCACATCCTTTATCCTTCCTGGCTGTGGGGTAAATAGGATCAATGTTGTTCTTCTACAAGGATGGCTTTGGCATTAAATACCCCTTGAAGGTTGATATGCCATTAGATTGTTTTTAATGATAAACATTAAATCTTTTAGACTTTACACAAGCAAAATATTATTTTGAATGTGGCTTAGTAATAGAATATCTGAATAAAGGTCCTGGGTTTAAACAACTGTCAAAAAAAAGTGACACATTTTATGTAAAGTTCCTAAGAGAACTGATTTAGAATACTGTAAAAGGCTAGCCCAGTTGGTTGGGGGTTGTAGAATACACTGATTGCATCTCTGCAGAGGGGCAAGACCCTCTACTCAAATAAGTATCCTGGATGGGACATCAAACCCTCTAATGGTAAGGCTTCAGCCCTAGAGCTTTGGAGAATGTGGAGGATCCCTTCTGCTATTACTTCTAGTCCACTCTGAACTGGAGTGGTAGTCCTTGTTAGGTTCCTATCCATAGGTTAAGTAGAACTATTTAATCATTTACTATACTAAACCATTTTGTTGTGTGCAAACAAGTGATTAATGTTAAATTGAATTATCATCATTACAACTACTAACACAACATAGTGCTTAAAACCATTTAGCTGTGTGCAAACAAATAACGTTGAATAGAATTATTAGTCCTAGATAGCAATAGTTGAAACCATTTAACTGCATGCAAATAGAACTACTAGTGTTTGATAGCAATACTTGAAACCATTTGTGTGCTCATAATGAATAGCAATACTTGAGACCATTTAACTGTGTGCAAACAAATGACTTTTGGCTCGTTTAAGAATAATGTTAACTACAAACTATTCCTTTACAAATCATATATATTTATTTATTATGTAAAGACAAAAGAAAAAAAGTTCACTTTCTTGGTGTCATTTAAAAATTCATTTAAGGCTCTTATAAAATTCTTATAAGTTTAACTTATAAGCTTTATAATTTTTGATATCTTATCTGAAGGTGGTTTTATAATTAGATGTTTTCATGTTACCTCCTGTGAGAATGGAATTTGAAAAAAATTCTTTATTTTTGTTCTTTTAAACAAAAATGTTTAATAAATTGATAAAATAAATCAAGAACAAAATTAATAAAAGTTGAAGATATTTTTTTCCAGAATAATATAACAGATATATCAACTTTTATTAATTTTTTTAGAATGATGCTTGTATCTATATACTTATTTAAAAAAAAAAAAAAAAATGACTTTTTTCCTTATCAACTTTTTTTTTGGCTCACAGAACTGAAGCTTCTTTACATGATGTAATGGTTTGCAAGCAAGGCTAGGGAGTTCGATTCTCATTGAATGCCTCATACTTCAGGCTTTGTACCAAACTAAGCTAAACTTAGATTGTTGCTTGCATATTCTATAGCCCTCTTTTAAGATATTTAAATAATCTTAATATTTTTCCAGGAACTATGCTAGTTATATATAATATTGATAACATGAATGAATGTGTTTGAATATTACACCCTTTCATCACCTCAGATAAATAATGGACCATTCCATTTTGATTTTTAGAAAAGGGAAGAAAAAGAATATATCAGAGAGGAAAAAAACAAATATAATGAGAGAGAGAGGAGATAATGCTATACATCAGAGGCTTATCTTCTGTTTCAATGTGAAGAAGGAAAAAGGTGAAAAACAAAATGGTGAGATATATAGAGAAATAAAAGAAATAGAGAAATAAGTAAAAGAAAGCAATTAATACTTATTTTAAAACTTATTTTATTTTTAAACAAAATGTTTTCACTTTAGATTTTTAGATTTCATAAAATAAAATCTTCTGAAAGTCAACAAATTATTTAATTTTGATAAAAATTTCCAGTACTTTATTCATTAACAGATGAGAATAAACTGAAGATTAAATCAAAACTGCTCTAATTACTTTTATTCATTTATTCATAAGGAAGTAAGTAATAATAAATGAATGATAATCTATAAAATAATTCATCCAAAATTGATACAATCATATGTAGTTTAAAGAGTGCATTTTTTAGTTTTAAGTTTTCTTTGTAAATTTATGTATCATAATAATAAAACTTATAAGTGGAATATCCAAGAGTACTGCTAGTTAATAATTTTAAATGACAACCAAGTATACAATAATATTTACGTTCTTAGATTAATGGCCTAGGTCTGCCTGTTTTATTTGGGGCTTATTTTATGACTTGAGAATTTTATCTCTTATGTAGGACAAAAGTCCGATATACTTTTGGGCGTTTCAGTTGTTATTTAGCTCCAAAGGATAAATATATTAGATAATTGTTTGGTAGCTGAGGTAATTGTATATTTTTCCTCCATGCACCAATGATTGTAGAAGGAAGTTACTAAGTAACAGAAACTCACCAAAAAGTGAGCAGATAGAAAATGCTCCTTTAGCCATTCTCATTTCCACCGATTTGAGCCTAAGTTTAAAAAAAAAAAAAATTTTTTTTAAATGCTGATTTTAAAACAAATATGAATACAGACCCTCTCCACTTGAAGGACTTGTGTGCAGCACAATGCTCCTACAATTTCTGCCTAATTTGACATGTATCACACAGCTAAGTGTAAAAAAATTTTAAGTCGGTATTCATTTGATCCAATCCTTTCATGATAGTGATCACAGAGCCCAAGGCTATTTTGGGCCTTGCCTATAGGCCATCTGATCATGTGTCATATACTACAACTAATGGAATGTAGCTAAATACTCGCTTCTGAATAGAAAGTTTTTATTGTACTTTGTTGGAAATCTGTTCAGTGCTGAGATAAAGGTTATAGTGAAATCTGAAAGGTTTAGGTTCAAGTTTGTCGAAACTATATATTTTAGCTTTAACCTTTTCATATTACAATAACAGTAATGTAGTGGATATTCATTCTTTTCCACTGAGAAAAATTATTGTAAAAAACAATATCAAATTTTAGAAAGGAGGAAAAAAAAAATATGTATTACACATGAGGTGCACTTAGCATAATTGTCATTGTCATAGGAAATGAAATTGATAACCGAAATTCAAATCCTGAATGAGTGTTTAAATTTCATTTCATGCTGATACCATTTGGAAAGGCATGAACACATCTCTTCTTTTCCAGTTATGGGTAAATAGTTGTTTGAGTTCTTTAGCTTTGTTAGGTAACCAGTCTAGAAGAAAAACTCTGAATTCAAACCAGCTTTACTCTGCATAAAAAATGACTGTTTCATCATAGCCTTTGGGTAAATACAATTAAAAATTTGTAGAATCATTTTGGATGATGAGATTTTCAAATTTGCATTTATTCTTCCCAGTAAACCCAGGTTAAGAATAAGTAAACAATTAATTAACAAATTAATTTTTAGATAGGAGTAATCTTATTTCTCATCTTGTTCAATTTTATACATAGGGTGTATCAAAATCATTTCCATGAGGAACCTTCTGAGAGCCCCTGTGTGTGTGTGTGTGTGTGTGTATTTATTTATTTTTTTTAAGCTTATATGGTATTTTGCCATGATTCTAGTTTTTCTAAAAGTTTTCAAGTGCTGGTTGTTAGGTTGTCCTCATCCTTGAGTTTTTAAAGCATTACAATCAAAAACTGATCATCCACCTCTGGTCTTTATTACCATCATCAAAAACACTTAAACCAGTTTTGGACAGTACAATCACATACTGTTTAATTTCATTCTTCTTCCAAAATTTTGTAAGCAGCTTCAAGAGTTTTGAGGCCCAGTTTAGAATAATGTCTCAAAATTGCTAAAATCGCAATACTTGTATCAGTCACTATGACATCATAAACAAAATGTGCATTTAAAGAGAATTAAGAATAGTAATGTATCTATTATTATTATTATTATTATTATTATTATTATTATTATTATAGTATTAAATGTCAAAATGAATTATATTTGGGAGTAAAGATAAAAAAAATTTAAACAAAAAACCTTTAGTACATACTAGTATTTTTCTTATCTCTTTACAATTCAATTTCACGAGCTTTTTCCTTTTTTTTTTTTTTTTTTTTTTTTAACCATACCTCAACCTCCCTTGGTTTTTCCACTTGTAAGAAACTTTTTTGTTAAGAAAAATGTGTCATTACGTGTCTTATGTAGAGACAGACAAAATGAAAGACAGTGTCCTAGATTTAAACACTGTTTCTTACAAATTTAAAGTGATTTTTATAAACCAATTATATATTTTTACTAGCAGAAGTACCTGGCATTGCTTGGAATAAAGATATCTATAGTAAATTTTGTTCTATAAAAATTTGTTCTGCAAGAATTTTAGATTTTTTTTTGTCATGCACATTTTGGAAGTTATATTGAACTAACACTTTGAAATAACACTTCTAAAAGAAAGTTAACTAAAATTATTACAAATAAAATGCAAACATACAAGTTAAAAATATCAACCATTATGCATTTACGCAACTGTCTTTCATTAATAGAAGTTTGAATAAAGATGATTGACAAATTAAAAACTATGTTCAATATTTATCATTGCAATATAGAAAAAATATATATGAACCAATTAGGTCTAAGGAAATGCATTTTATCCAAAATTATATTATTGTATATCAAACAAGCCAATTATATGATATATAATTGAGACATTTCATCTGTCTTTTCTGATACAAAAGGCCACTAAAAGTTTGGCAGCCTGCCTGAGGATTTTTAAAAATTTCTGAGATAAATTAGACTTTTTAAAATTTGTTTCTTGAATTAGTTTAGACTTTTCTTTATTATTTATGGATACTAATTTTATTTCCTTTCTGTACAAATGAGACCTTTCTGATTAATTTTATTCCCAAAATACTGGGATACCTACATTTTAAGTGTACAAAGTACTCCTGTTGATGCTTTCTGAATTAGACTTTCCAGATAAAAAATTTAATTCAAAATGTTCCAGGTACTCTGAAGTCTATGCTTCCTCTCTTGATCCCTAAATACTTCTTGTGGTCAAAGGAGTTGATATGAGAAATTTCATCAAGATTGACTTATTAGCCTTGGAGTTTATAGGTAATAAGCAAGCCAGTAAGTAAAAAGAATCATCTCTTAAAATGCTATATATATATATATATATATATATATATATATATTAGTAGGATTATGCTCGGGTTATGTATCAGGAAAAAGATCAGACTAGCCTCTGATTATGTTCAGTTGGATATAATGGCACATGAAAAATATATGTACAACAGAAGAGACAGAATCATGTGCAATACTTGTAACAGTTAATAAATTAATAAAGCAACAACAAATGATGAAACGGTGTTGAAAGCAACAAGGAAAGAAAATGTGAAAAAGATTATGAGGAAATTTTTTAAAGATAAATGAAAGATATCACAAATGAAATGTTATGGTTATGCAGCAAACACCTTACAATGATTTATAGATTCTATTCCTCTCTTAACCCATGAAAAAATCTGAACCAATAAGGTCAAAACAAATACATTTTTTCCTAAAACAATGGAAATTAACAAATTTGAAATATTTTTGACTCGGGGATTGGTACAAGTATTATATTTGGTTTATTGATTTAATGGCACATCAACCTTTGTGGGCTATTTAATGTCAAAGCCATCCTTGTAGAAGAACAGAAGTGGTACTATTTAATCCATAACTGGAGGAATAAGAGGGTTTATATCTTTCTTGAGGGTATTGGTCCAAAAGTGAACATAATAGCATGTCAGGAGTTTGAACTCGCTCACTTCAAAGCCACAGTCCAACACTTTAGTCATTACACCACAGGGACTCCCAACAAGTATTGTCTATAGAATAGATAATTAACCCTTTATTGAATATATATCTAAAATTTATTAATTTTAAAGTAACTTAATTTACATTCAATTTATGATATCTACACAACCTCTTTATGCCATCTATATTTTTGTAGGATTATGTTGTGTGTGTGTGTGTGTGTGTGTGTGTGTGTGTGTGTGTGTGTGTGTGTGTGTGTGTGGAATAAGCTATTGTAAGGCAATGGAATTGATTAGCAGAATTCAAATTCCAGATAAGGTTGTTTGCATTTGCCTTTAAGGAAAGGTATAAATTCATTTTTTCTCTCCATGGTAAAATAGTAGGATAGACTGGACTCTCTAACCTTGTGAGGGCAACTCATCTAGAAGAAAAAAAAACTCAAGTGTCATTTGGAGAATCTGTAGCACACTGATACATCATTTTTTGATCAGCTCATCCAAAAAAGCATAGCTGGCTATTTACAAGCCTTCTCCTCATAAACAAAAGTAACCTATATTGACAGTATTATTAACCGTCAGTTTAGTTTCTTTGTTTTAATGGCATATCAACCTTCGTGGGTCACCTTATACCAAAGCCATCCTTGTAGAAGAACAGTTGTAGTAGTACTATTTAGATGAGGGAATAAAGGGGTTCATACCTTTCCCAAAGATATTAGTCTGAAAATGAATGTAATAGCATGACTAGAGTTTGAACAGGGACTCTGTTGACCATCAGTTATGATGAAAAGGGCTATAAAATATATTTAGGCTTCAATAGCAAAGGTATCCCTGAATATTTGGTTTTGTTTATTTAAAAGTCATCCTGATTATCAACTCGCCCCCAGTATATATCACCATCAACACTACTTGCATTTGGCCTGAAGTTAGTGCTATCAGAATCAGTCATCATTGGAACAAAATTCAAATTTTTCCTCAGCTTCAAACTCATCTTCAGAATCAAGAATGCCCTGTAAATTTTCTTTAACATTTATAAGTCTCTATCCGATTTTGTGTTAAAATTCAATTATCTATCAATTGGTCCCTATATGAATGCAAATAAAATAGTTCATGTTTTAAACAGGAAGAGGCCATCTCCATTTTAAGTGTCAAGCCTCTAAAATTAGTTCACATACCTTGGCAGCAGTTTCTCATCTACTGAAAGTGATACCAACATACACTTAAAGGTGTGGCCTGCTTTCAACAGGTTATCAGTCATATGAAAATCTGATAAGATAAAACAGGATTTCTTCCTAGCTGTGTCTCTGCCAATACTACTCTATGGATGCACCACTTGGATGCTAACAAAACGCATGGAGAAAAAGCTAGATGGGAACTACACAAGAATGCTATGTGCTGTTTTGAATAAATCATAGAAACAGTACCTGTACGGCCACTTACCTCCTATCTCAAAAACCATCCAAAAAGATGAACAAGACATCAAGAAGACTCATAAGTGACATTCTTCTATGGACCCCTACATATGAATGTGCCAGTGTTGTCCAACAGACAAGAACTTACGTCAATTCTGTGCAGACACTGGATCTAGTTTGGAGGGCCTACCAAGAGCGATGGATGATAGGGATAGATGGAGAGAGAGAATCAGAGAAATCTGTGTTGACGCATGACTTAATAATAACCATTAATGAAAAAACGACAAAGTAAATCACTCATTTAAAAACATGCTGCTGCAACATAGAAGCTGCCATGTTGTTTGGGTTGATTCAGTAGTATCTACACCTCCATGTTCAGCAGATATAATCAAATAATTGACTGAAAATCTCTAGAATAATCCATATTTAAATGTTTCTTTAACTCTTTACAAACTGAATTCTTTCTAAATTTTACTAGATAATTTAAATTCTAATTCAATTTAGCATATCTATGCAAGTTAACCCTGTTATACCATATATATTTTAAGATTATGCTCAAATGGTATGATAGAAGCATTTTTATTTACATCTAGTTTTAGTTGTTTTCATGGAAATAAAAATTGCTGAAAATGAAAATTACATTGTAAATATGATAGTATCATGGAAGAAGTTGGAATAATTTGTAATTGTTAATTTTAAAGTGTCATTGTTACATAGAAGTTGTCATCTGTTGGCATCATTGAACTTAATTGTAAACAAAAATCTAAAATATTCAAATTGAGGCAATGATTAATGAAAAAGACTTGGTTGGGGTGCTTTGAACCACTAGGTACAGAAAATGGTTTAATTAATTAACTTCATGCTTTTCAATGGAATAATAATTTTCTATATTTTATTTTATAGTCAGCATTGGTTATTAATGAAAATGTTAAGGTAGAATTAACTTGCAACAATAACTTTCTGAAAGAAATTCGATTTTTTTCCTTGAATTAGTTTGACCAGATTATCATATCTCAGTTTGATATCTAAAACAGCACTTTTTGGTACTTGTAAAATCAATTCTTTTACTAAGAATGATTTTTAAAAAAAATGTAAACTTGACTTTTTCTAATCAATAATATTATTAGTAAATGAAATCTTATTCTTTATTTTATTTATTGCTTCATGAGACACATAGTAACTCAGTTTTTTCTCTGGTTTCAATGGCATATCAACTTTCATGGATCCTTCTTGGATGGCTTTGGCATTATTAAATGGCAAAACCATCCTTGTAGAAGAATAATAGTGGTACTATTTAACTCATAGCTGGGGAGGATATGGAGGATTCATACCTTTCCCTTGGATACCTCAGCTTTCTAAGTTTCTTCATATTCTTCTACTAAAATTGCAGATACAAAAAATCTCTTGATTTTACTGCATAAAGCAATGTCAGTATACATTAACATTTTTTAATATCAAAATTTTTTTAATAGAAAGCAATTTCCTCAGCCAAGTAATCAAATTTTTTATTTTAAAGTTTTTAAATTATTGCATGTAACTTGCAAAACCTACAGAAAATCCCACAGTACATATTTGCAATTTAGGTGTAGAATACAAAAGGATTTATAGATTTTAATTATACGAATAAAAACGAATTTATAATATTGTAAATTAAGGATTAAGACCTTATTTGTTGCTAAATACAGGTCCCAGCCTTGTTGAAAGTTTGGCATTGATGTTATTCATTGTCATTAAATAATATAACTAATTCTTCCATTCCTTTTAATAATGGAGTCATTAATAGTGGAGTAAATTGTGGCATTTGACCCAATGAGTGTTTAAAGAAAGCATGTAATAATTAAATGCAAACAAGAGTGTCAGTATATACATAATTATGAATTGAGGGAAAAATTGTGCCAAAAAGTACAATTCAGAAGATTGCGTTTAAGGAAATAAATGCAAAAAAAATGTGAAGATCTTAATTGCAGATGGGTACTGTCAACTTGGAAGACTGATATAGCACAATCTTCCTAACCCCCATTTTTGTTTTTGATTAACCACTGTTCTATAACAGGGCACTCTTGTAGTCCATTGCTAATAGTGAATAAATTCAGTCTTCATTTAGTGTGAAGATGCATTATCATAGTGAATCTGCCACAGATCTATAGACCTCATAGAATTCACAGCATCACAGATGGTGCAAGACTTCCAATTAATATCGTTTGGTAACAGTTTGATCTACAAGAATATATCTATGGTGAACTACATCCTCTTTAAGAAAAAATCTGATAAACACTTTAGTCTTGCTTTGAACTTGATGATCTTTCTTTAGTAACAGAGACTGCCAAACAATTGACTGAGCTTAATGTCAGGATTGTTGTCATACACTAACAATTCATTATCTGTTATGATAGATTTTTAAAAAATTGTATTGGTTTCTGTACACAGAAGCAAACCAGTAGTTGTGTTCATCTGAAACTTCTTCTCTGGTATCAGAAGCCATAGAACAAACTTGGCTGCAACTAGTCTCATCACCAAATCTTTAATGGGAACAGATTGACATGAAACAACTGAAATGCCCACCTTATCACAAAACTATCTGATAGCTAATCTTCTATCCACCTTCATTAGAGTGCACCCTATCCCAACTGTTTCAGCATTTCTGCTGGTAGGTCATTCTGAATGTTCATAAATTTCAACTAATGTTTTTCCTTCCTTGATGCATCAATGCCAATTAAATACACTGGCATGCTTCACTGTATCATGTCCATAAACCTCTGTTAACATGTCATATAATTTCCATTTGAGGAAATATATAATTCATTCACGAATGATTTAACAATGAATAAATTTCAGTCAATAGTATATTCATTATTTTGAATCACCTCTTGCCATTTATCAGGTAGCTTGATTCCTATCAAGTAAAATTCTGCTGGTTTTGAGCTTAAGTTTTCTACTAACATTTTCACCTGATCTTCTTGAACATTTTTTTGTCATTCAGATCATTTTGCAGAGAATGAAAAAGATAGAAATCACTAGGTGCAAAGTCTGTTGAATATGGAGGATGAGGGTAGAACAGACCAGCCTAAATCCAATATTTTTTCCTGGGGAATTCTTGCTGAATGTGGCTTTGCATTATCATAAAAAATCAAATTTCTTCTATTCACGAATGCAGGGCATTTTCTTAGATTTTCATGCTCATGTTTCATTTATTGAGAATATAAGTCTGCATTGAGTGTCTGATTGCAGTTTAAAAACTCCAAATGAATAATACCACAATGATCCCACCATAGACACAGCATTATTTTTCTTCCATGATTCTCTCTTATTTCAAAACCAGTTTTGCCCAGTTTAATGTAGACTGGTTGTTTATCTTTTTAGCAAAAAATTCAACACATTGAAACAAATAAGTCCTAATAAACAATTTCTACGATAAAGTGATGATATTAAGTATCATCGAGATGAGTCAGTCTATCAATATGAAAGAAAATTACAAAGCCATTCTCATGAAGCTCCACTATTGTATTTTTTTTTTTTAATGTTCTCTACATCCTCAAATCTCTTATTCTTGAGTTGAATTTTTAGTTTAGAAACAAAAAAGTCACACGACTTGAAGGTCTGGTGGGTAAGGATAGTGCTGTACTTGTACAAACTTGTTTCACCAAAATCTGCTGGATAAGTTGAGTGCTCAGATGCAATATCATGATGAATCTATCACCAACTTTATAACTTGGAAGTTTTATTCCATGTCCATGATGTGTTTCATAAGACTTCCAAATAATAAAGTTGGTGATAGTTTGGCATTTAGGAGCATATTCATGGTGAGCTATACCCACTTATTATCAAATGAAATGACCATGAACAACACTTGCTCTGAACTTGGTAAGCTTTCTTTGGCCTTGATGGTGACATACACTAAAAAAAGAATGAACCTTAATTACAAGATCATAACCATACACTGACAATTTATCACATGTAATGATAGTTTTAAAAAAATCTACATAGGTTTCTGCACACAGAAGCAAATCAGTAGCCATTGTCATCTGAAACATTTTTCCAACATCAGAAGCCATAAAACAAACTTGGCTGCAACATGATTGAAATGCTCAGCTTATCACAAAGCCAATTTTCTATTTATCTTCATGAGACTGTACAGGTGGAATATCTGTGGTATAATGGCTATAGTACTAGACTATGCCCTTGAAGTAAGTCATGCTATTACATTCACTTCCAAATTAATATCCTTAGAAAAGGTATGAATCCTTTTATTCCTTCAGCTCTGGATTAGATACTATCACTGCTACAAGGATAGCTTTGGCATTAAATAACCCACACTGGTTGATATGCCATTAAACAAAGAAGAAATCAATTAGACTGTGCACTGTCTCTCAACTGTCTCAGGATTTTTGCTGATGAAAGTCCCCTCTTTGGACACTTATTACTTTTAACTGATGGTCTTCCTCTTTGAAGAGATGTGATACCAGTAAAAAAAAACAAAAAAAACCTGGTATTGCATAATATCAGTAAGCGACTTTTGCCTTGTTTTGTGGGCAAAATTTAATGCAGACTCAGTGTACAGTATTTTCTGCCCTAAAAAAATGTAGCAGACAGAAAAAAAAATGAACACCAGTTCACTAACGAGCAACTTATGAAATAATTAATTGATGTATAAATTGCCATCTTGATAAGACAGTGTTAATTTGAAAGAAATTTTTCTAAATGTTTTTTGTGCATTTCATATATTATTAAGCTTGTCTTATAGACACACACTTCTTTTTATTGTTTTATTTTTATTTTATCCTGTGTGTTCAAATTTAAAATAAACCTGTAATAATAATTTATAAACAGTAAATCAAAATTGATTATCATTGAGTGCTTATATATAAATGTTTGATGAAACAGGCAGAAACAAAGTGTCTATTTTATCTTTGATCCATTCAAGTCTTTGTACGAATCATTTGATTTCTGGATGGAATGAATTCAGGAAGGCACCATATTTTTCCCTAATAACTTTATTTAAACAAACATGTTTAAAAGACCAAATGCTGCCTAATATATATAAGTTGTGCAAGAAGTGATCAAATAAATTTTATAGTCCATATGATTATTACTAATATATAAGATTAAGAGAGATTTCACAATTTTAAATACAGCTCGTGACTTCAAATTTTATGTGGTATATAAATTTGTGCATTCCCTTAAACATTTAAATTTTTAAATCATCTCTGCTCACAACAACATTGAACACTTTCTTAAAAACTTTAAAATCTATATTTGGATAAGAAATTGCATAAAACATTAATATTTTATTACCATTTATTTATATATATTCTTACTTCAATAATTCAATATAAACAAAAATAATTATTCAATAAAATACTAAGAGTATATCTTTGGTTAAAAAAATGTTTGGTTTTTACAGCAATTTAGTGTACAATTTTTTTTTTTTTTTTTTTTTTTTTTTGCTCCTCTTAAATTGAAATGTTAATATTCAATGTGAAATTTTATTGTCATTTTTGAAAGATGTGTGTGCGTGTGTGTGTCCCCCCCCCTAGAGCTCTTTTAGAAATTTACTGAAACATGTTATTTTTTAACTTTTTGAGACTTCTGGGACATATCTCAAGATTTCTATGCCAGCTGGGATATACAAGGTGGTGCTGAAAAATTTAAGGCTTGACTAAGGAATTTTTTTTTGTTTGAGGACAGGTAGGAGAAACTTGAGCGTGTTGAACTGCTGGATAACTACATTGAATAACATATATTTCATGGCTCTTGATTATTCCGTTTGTCACATGTAATGCTTTTCAGCACCTTTTTTTTAGATGTGTGTGTCTTGTAGAACTCTTTTAGAAGTCTACTCAGATCTATATGCCATGAAAAATAAAGTAAATGAGATTTTCTTGCCTTTTACATCCAAAGAGAATGAAGTGTGAATTCTATGCTCAAATTAGTTTGCATTACATAGCAGAAAAGTAAGATAAGCAAAGAAATCTGTTTATTCTGCAATTTTCATTGTAAAAGTGAACCCAGTCAGCTAGGGGTGTAGAATATGCCAATTGTGTCTCAGCAGAGGAATAAGGTTCTCCCTACAATGTATGCTCACCAAACAATCTGATGGTGCAAGCTCCAGTCCTGGAGCTTTGGAGAATGTGGAGTACTCCTTCATTGCCATTACTCCCAATTCCACTCTGACCAGGAGTGGTAGTACTTGTTAGTTCTGTTTGACCCATAGATAGGACCCTATCTAATCATTACAATACTTGAAACCATTTAACTGTGTGCAAACAAATGAGGTCCAACTCATTTAAAAATGTGACCTACAAATTATTCACTTAAGATAACATACATATATGAATAGGATTAGCATTAAATAATAGAGGGTTGGTAAATCAAATAACTTAACCTAAGAGGAAGTAAATTGACACTAATTTTTTTTTAAAAATATATAGATTTGATTACTTCTATGGGAAATTGTTTCAGAAAAGAAAGATAACTTAATTTTATGTTTCATTTCAACATCTGGTACAGTTTTATTATTGGTGATATTCTGAATAAGATCATATTGTCATTGTAATAATTTTTGTTATATAGCTTTAGTCTTTAAGATGAATCTTTAGGTAGACCTGGATTTAAACAAACAAGAAATTGACTTTTGATCTGCAAAAAAAAAAAATGACTTATATAGTTGTACTAGATTTAGTTTAGATAGTGGACAGGTACTAGATAATTTTCTATGTCGGTTTTATTGATAAACATTGGATAAGATTGTGCTAATATAGACCCAAAATCAAATGATTTGTATTTTTACAGCTATGCTTATAATACCAAACAGATTGCCCAACTATTTAGTCAACCACAACATTGTAGTGATTGGTAGCCAGCTCAATTCATAACCCTTTATTCCTTGTGGTAAAGGTTCAAAATTAATATCCAAGAAAATAATTTCATAAACTTGAAAGATTTTTCCAATAATATATTAGAATATTTGAAATGAATCTTATTGAAAGCAACAAGAAATTATACTTATAATGTTGCCTTGTAGATATATTGTATTAAACAGTTTACTTACTCGATACTTCATGCTAATACTCTTGAGAAAGGCATGAATCAATATTTTCTACTCCTAGCTATATGTAAATAGGTCAGACTTGAAAGCGTGACAACGATTGAACACGAACTAACTATATTCTACTTAAAATCTGAACTTGTGTTGCATTCTGCGCATAGTAGAGAATGTTGGTAAGTACATGCTTACTAGGTGGTAGTTGTGGTGTAATGGTTACTGTTACAGGAAATGGACACAATGACCCAAGTTCAAATCCTAGATGAGGCTGTTAGTATTTCCCATACCACTAATTTCCTTGGTAAAAATATGAATCCAAATATTCCCTACAGCTATGATAAATAGTAGGGTAGATTGGGCTCTTTAACCATGGCATAGCAACCAGTCTGGGAGAATTCAAACCTATTTAACTCTGCTTAAAAAATTGACCTTATCACATCCTGCTTGTGAGGAGGGATTGTAAATATATTCATGCTTCCTAGGTATTTAGTGTTGTGCACTTGTCTTAATGCAATGGTTTGCAAATGAATCCAACAGATCAATTATTCATGAGTTTTGAGTTTGATCCTCAATAGGAACTCCACACATTTAGCCTTGTGCCAAATCTAAGTTCTGTTTTTTTTTTTTTTTTTAAGGTACAAGATCATTAAATAAGTTTCCAGACTTTTTTCGTATGGGCACTTTTATTGATAGTACACACATGAAACTCTAGTCCCCTTCGAAGTAATCTCCTCCGACTGCAATGCACTTGTTGTACCGTTTCAACTACTTCTAGAAGCCCCCATGGAAGTCCTTGTGTGAGCGTGTCAATGAACTTCGTCACGGCCTCTTTCATCTCCTCAATTGTCTCATAATGACAGCCTCTAAGCTTAGAGAATAAGCAAAAGTCACAGGGAGCAAGGTCTGGACTGTAGGGAGGCTGAGCAACTGTCTTGATGCCCATTTTGGTCAAATAGTCTGTGACAAGAATGGAGTTGTGGACTGGTGCATTGTCCTGGTAGCAATGCCACTGACCCAATTTGAAGAGTGCTGGCTTCTTCTGATGGAATCTCTTCCTGAACTCCCTTAAAACCTCAACATAGTAACCCTAACCCTTTGGCCAATCAACTCTGGTGTATTTACTTCCTTTCTCCTCCCACACCACTCATCATCCCTCACAGACTCCCTGCCTTCCTTGAATCTCTTATGCCACTTAAAAGCTGATGCTCGATTCATGCAAGATGCTCCAAAAGCTGTCTGAAGCATTTCATAAGTTTCTGTGGCACTTTTTTCCCCAAGTTTAAAACAGAATTTTATTGCATATCATTCTTCTAAAGTGTCCTCACGTCCAGATTGTATTTTTAAAATTCACCAGTTGTGACAATCAGGCTTTAGTAGGGTGTATTCCAATTCCTGCTGTAGCTGTTCTTTTGAACCTGAAATCATAAAAATTGGTCAGTAATCTCATAAGATGTATAGCAATAACATACTGTATTTTCAAGAGTCTACGACAATTTTAAATGCCTGTACAAAAAAGTCTGGAAACTTATTGAAAGCACCATGTAGATATCTTGCTTTGGTATAGTAATTAGCAAAGTAGCCATAAAGATCAATTACTAGTGATTTTGATCCTTACTAGGTGTCACATATTTGTGGACTTGTGTAAAATCTAAGTTAAACTTAGTTTTAAGAGGTACCTTACTGGGTGTAATGGTTAGCAAACTAGGCAAGCAGACCATGGTTAGATTCTTATTGGGTACTGTGACAAGCTTAGTAAACGACGACTAGGTATTTTGTGTTTTCATTTATTTCTATACACTTATTTCATAAAAGTAGCAGATAGCTGGAATGTCTGTAAGCCATTTGACTTTGGTATAAATTATTAAAGGGCAGAGGTAAGGTTATTTTATACATAAATCTGAATTTATATAATACATATAATAATAATACCATAATTATTTGTGTATAAGACACTTTTTCTTTTCTATTTTTCAGACCAAAAGTTAGGTGTACATATTACACGGAACTATATAAAGTAAAGTTGTTGACTAATTGATGGGGGACTCAAAGGCTCCCTTTTCAATAACTATTACATTGCGGTGTAGGGAAGTGTGCTACTCCTTTCTCTGGATTGCTCCACTTTACCCTAGATCCATATCTTATAATGCTGAGTGTTAAGGAGGCATCAAGTACCTTTTAGTTTTTGGTATGACTTGACCAGGGATTGAACCCTGGTCTCCTGGGCTTTTGGCGAACACTCTAACCCCTAGATCAATGGACTACTGTCTCTATTTAGGACAAGATGATCAAAAGTAAATTATATCTATAGTATAAAGTAATGTTTTACACTGTTACAAAGTGTAAGCTTATTTTCACTGCAAGTTTGTTACACTTTTACATGAACATATCTGTGTTTACTCTAAATACTGTATAAATAATCTTTTAAACTGTATAAATTTTTATTTTCAGTTAGTATGAACTGATAAAAAACTAAAGAAATGCTAAATTTCGGTTAGATTTAGCTACTACTAATTCTAAAAAGTCAGTGTGTTTTATAAGCAAGAAATCTTTTCCAGAATTCCATAGTTCCATGTTAGTGATACATGTTATACATGAGTGCATGTTATACACAAATAATTAGTTATCTATAACCCATTTTCTATCAAGCCCAGTTGGCTGTAGAATACACCAACTACATCTCTGCTGAGGAGTAAGACCCCACCTCCACAAGTGTCCTGGATATGACATTAAACCATCTGATGGTGAGGTTCTAGCCTTGGAGAATGTGGAGTACACTTTCATTGCCATTGTTCCTAGGTCCACTCTGATCCGGGATGGTAGCACCTAATAGTGTCCTATCTATGGGTCAAATAGGACACACTGTGTGCAAATAAATGAGTGATGTTAAATTGTGACTGTTACATAGCAATACTTGAAACCATTTAACTGTGTGCAAAAAGGAACTCTGGCTCTTTTAATAATATTATCTATAAAATGGGTTTACAGTTCACACACACACACGTGTGTGTGTGTGTGTGTGTATTATTCGGCCCAGTTAAACCAGAATGAGTATTAAATCTGGAGTTTTAAGTCAAAAATTAATTAGAATTTTAAAAAATAAAAAAATTTACTATAATTCTGACCGGTAATAAAATAAAAAAAACCAGAAGTGGGCTAAATGAGGACAAAACTTTTCACCCCTCTTCTATCCCCTCCCACCCTTCTTTCCTGTGTCTATTCTGAATTATTTTATCCATAAGATCTGAAGATTCCTGTTAATTTTTTTTTCGTGTTTTTGATTTATATCAAAAACATATAACAGGATGGAAATAAATTTATAATCCTAATGTGACCGGTTTTGTTTTTTCCTTAAAGAAATATATGATTTGACATTAAATAGCCTACAATGGTAGACATGCCAAAAAACTAAACCAAACCATTTTTTTAATTTGTTTGGTTTATACATCAAATTGACAGCAATTCAGTTGATGTGTTTTCCAACTAATTTTAGGAACTATAAGAACAATTCTTTGTGTAGGTGGGAAAAAGGTTTCACAGAAGAATTCTGAATCATGATGCAATCTTGAGTGAAATCTTTCTTAGAAGCTTTTGTTGCCCTTGCTCAGAAATACTACTGATATATTTATAAAATGTAAAACATTCCAACAGTTTCTTATTGCTTGCTTATCATCTTACAAACTAATTTCAGTTCACATGATGAAACACCTTACACTAAAAATAAACTATGAACTATGAATGTAAACTGTGATTACAACAATTGTTATGACATGTATTATTAGAAAACAGCTGATGAGGCCTAAAAAAGCCTGGATGAGGCATGACTTTACATCTAGTTACATGTCTCCACCAGAGTTAGTGGTCACTCTTTAAGCCCATGTAATGTTAACTATTCTCCTTTTTAATTATAATATATTATGTATTGTTGATGTTGCAGAGTTAGTTATGCCCTTTGTACCCAATTATAATGCTGGTTGCATTGAAAACAGATTTTGGATTTGTCTCTGTCTTGGAGCATGGCCTTGGAATCTATGGTTTTAAGCCTACCTGACCCTGTCTGATAGTTGAGGTTCTTGCAACCAAAGCAAAATTTCTTGAACAATCTGGTTACTGTATTGTGATCAATTGCACCTTCAACCTTTTGGTTGCTTCCATAGGAGTTATGGCCGAGTTCAAACTCATAAAGAATAAATTGTCAAGTTTGACTGTATTGAACATTCATTTGTGCAGCTTTCAAATTGCACAAAGTGAAGCAATGTATATATCGGTGCACCATCTACAATCATAATACCTACCACAGTAAGTACCTACATGGCTTGAACTGCTTCAGTCACATGACATTGTGCTGCAAACTAGTGCATACCAAAATATATAAAGCTTTCAGGCTAGTTTCCTCATCTTTGTTGTCTTTATTACATTTCAATTGTTATAGCCATCAGATTTTTTTGTTTTGAATTTCTAAGATTAGGAGTTGTTACTATTATCTATTGATTCTTTTAGACTAGTTTCTTCATCTTTGATGTCTCTTTTATCATGTTTTGATTGTAAAATCCTCCAACATTCTTTAGATATCTCTTATATCTGATAACTTTCCAGGAATGTCATTTTTCATTTGATCCATGAAGGATATATTGTTCTGATTCCTGTACCTGTCACATGAATGTCCTGCATTTCAGAATTCATAATCATAAAATCTTTCTTACACTACTACCGTCTCTCCTGATGTGGTGTATATTCTTGCACTGCCTGACCCAAGGATTAAAGATATGATTTCCTGATGAGCTTTCAAAAGTGCTTTTATCCTGTCATGCTCAGTAGCAATGATTTTCATTTGTATCATAGTTGTACCTCTCTAATCCTGCACTTTGAGATCTGGCAATCCCACACATTTTGATTCTACCATGATTATTAATAATGTTGATCTCCCATTAATTTTTTGATTCAAACTGGAATTAGATGGCTTATAAACCGACTCAATGTGTGTGGGGTGGGTGGGAAAGTAACTCCTCAACACTTCTTCAGCCCACTGTGTGGCAGTGGCAGCACCCCTTCAACCTCCATGTGACAGTGGCAACACCTTTACAAATTCAGACTGCTCATTGTGTATATTATTGTTTCTAGTGTGAAATTTCTGAAATTGCCATTGTCATTTATTCATCAAAAGTTACTTCTGCACTTCCTAAATTCTGTTTCAATTGATTAATGGTTCAACTTAAACCCATGTCAAAAATGGTTTTAAAAAAACTGTTTATAATGAACAAACAGTTAAGAAATGAGTTATGATAGTAAGAGTCAGATTTACAATCTTAAATCACACAATATATAAGTTTGTATAATATATTTTCTTAATATGAAATAATAAAGCATCATGAACCTGTTTGTTAGATACAACCTAATATAATAATAGAATAAGCAGATTTACATTAGCAATAATTCTATAGAATACACATAGACTTAAATCCATCAGCAGCACCAAATCATGACTTCTGAATCCAACACATTACTTGTACAATAATAGAATACTACTATGATTCCACAGTCCATCACTTTAACCATTACACTACAAGGTCACCCCCACAACAATAAAATAACCACATATACAATATTAAATATTACAATACACCCCAACTTAAATCCAACTTGATAGCACCAAATCGTGAGTCTAAAACTTCATATAGTACAGCTTAATGTATAAATTTATCTTATAACTGAACATCTAAGGGATGATAACTTACTTTAGCCATTTCTTAAACTTATTTATTTTAATGAGTTTAAAGTTTCATCTTCCAGAGAAGTGTTTATTTGAAGGCACAGGAAATGAAGAAGATTTTCTTGTCCTGCTGGTTGAAAAGAACAAGCAGTGCTTTGTTTAGCTAATGTTTTGTTGCTTAAATTTCTGATCACCCCATGTCTGGAGCTGAGCTATATTTCTCGTCTGATTAGTTGATTTTCTATTAAACATACATAAAGATAGGTCACCTTGGAAACCCCCTTCAAAATTGTTATCTTTATTATCATTTTATTATTTATTTTATTCTAATTTTTTGCTGGTGAGTATTTCAGTCAAATCATAAACCAGTCTATCCAATTTGGGCAGACATATCTATTAGTTTGACTACATATAAGTGTAGATACATACTGACATATATATATATATATATATATATATATATATATATATATATATATATATATATATATATACACATACACCAACACTTCTACATGAGCAGGATGTGACACAAGGTCCATTTTAAGCAGAGTTTAACAGGTTTGAATTCAGTTTTTTTCTTTCTCCTTGACCAGTTACTATATTAAGGTTAAAGAGCCCAGTTTACTTTGCTATTTACCCATAGCTGGAAGAAGAACGGTTGGATTCACTCCTTTCTCAAGTACTAATTACTATGTGAAATGTAAACAGTCTCGTCAAGGATTTGAACTTGCATTGCTATTTCTTTCCTATGACAGCAACTATTACACTACAAGTGTGTGTGTATAATATATATATATGTGTGTGTGTGTGTGTATATGTATATATATGTGTGTGTGTGTGTGTGTTGTACAGAGTGCAACATTAGTTCATTACATGCAATTTAATGTTGATGCAGAAAATGTTGATGTTATTTTACTCTTTGCATGTTTTTTCACAGTGGGAGGCACTCATAGTACAACAGTTATTGGCATTGGAAATGGACTTAATGTTGTACTCCCTACATAATGAACTCGCCCTCCTTCATAAATACACGTCAACGAGAGCGTCAGACAGTTCATCAATCAGTGTGACACAATCCCGTGTGATAGCATTTGCATAACGGACAGATAGTCATTACCCCACTGGACTCTCAGCTTCCTATCAACTAACTATAGTTTAACCAGGTTCTCTTGTTTCTGTTACTTGAATGTATGTTTTTTCTATCAACCTTTTTGTGTTCCCCATGTCTTTCTTTTGTCAGCATCACAACACTTAGCTACTCATGTTCAAATCCTGAATGTTGCTGTTTTCATTTCACATAACATTAATACTCCTGTGAAATGTATGAATCCAACTATTCTTTCTTTGGTATGGCAACTGGTCTAGAAGGAAAACTTTGAATTCAAATTAGACCTAGAGAAGGATGGGCTCTGCCTGCCTGGATATTCTTATCCATGTCATGCTCCATAAATAGTACTTTTTGACCAAACTAAGTTACAGGATAAATCTTTTCTTTTCTCTTTAGTAAGCAGTGGCTTTCGCCAAAGTCCATATCACAGCAAGTTTCCTCAGCTCTGAAGGACTCATCTAAATATTCTGGACAGTCTCAATTATTTCTTGGATTTCCAGTTCTGCCAATCTGTTTTCCAGTTTCTTAGGAATTGTTCCAAGGTCTCCAACTATGATTGGTGTCACTATTATATAATTAAGGAATGATTTTTTTTTTTTTTTTTTTTTTTTTTTTATTTGTTAATTATATTTTATCATTCAGTTTGGTTGGGCTTTGAACTATTCAGGTTAAGAGTACAGGTGTATCGTCAATTGGTGCAGTTTACGCTCATGCGCAAAGGATATGACAATCACCATTATCATAATAAACCCCCAGACAGGAAATGGGGCTGGAGTGTGGATAATGTTATGCCCAGAAGAGATGGTCCTGAGAATTTGAGGATTTTGAAAAAGAGTCAATTGGGAGTTGAGATTGGACCATGGAGGCAGAGAGTTGAGTTTTCTACTGTTGCAGCGACTTAAGTTTTTTGACTCTTGACCAGTGAAGATGAATTAAACATCACAAGATGCACCGCACATTGAAATAGGGTCAGATAGTATGGTTAGCATAGTAAGAATTGTCTCTTTCCCCCCATGTCAAAGAACTGAAGTTAAGAAATTAATAAACCGTTCGTATCTGAAACAGTCCGCTTTTGTGTGTATTTGAATGTGTATTTGCATCTGTATATGTACCATTGGATTGAGATCGTGATCATATAACATCACTATCACCTTCATGTTCTACAGTTTTTGTTGGGGTTTTTTTTTTGTTTTTTTAGCTCTCTTGTAAGATATTTCTTGAGTTTTTCTCTTGCAAAGTCTGCTAGCTAACAAGTTCTCTTAACTATAGCAAGATCTGATGTTCTAACCAGGATACAGATCAATTTTTATGTCAAAATCTCAGGATTTTGTCTCATTTTCTTGGACATTCTCTGGTCTGTGTATATATTACCCCTGGTAAAACTGCTCTATTCTTGGGGCCGTAGGATACACCAATTGCACTTTTGCAGAGGAGTAAGACCCCCACCCAACAAGGCCACCTGTTGGCTTTGGGTAGTGACTTGTAATACTTTAGGATGAGATCCTGGTGGCTGAACAATCCTTGATGCAGCAAAAATGTCAAGTGACTTGTAACACTCCATTTTGGCTCTTACAAGGCTTGATAGTCAGAAAGACTCGATTCAATCAATTAGTTGGTCATGTCAAGCTCCAGCATTTATATATTTAGTCTTGACTATCTTCTTCAATCTGCACCATTAGCAAACTCAACCCTTTCTATCATGTAGGTGCTAGGTGGTGACTGAGGGCCATTTGCATTGAGAGAATAGGACTTTGACCTCTGCCATAAGTATCATCTATTGAAAACATGAAATTACCAGGGTCTCAAAATTCTACTCCCAGCTTAACTATATTGGAAATGTATCCTCATATTGACCAAGGTGAATGAATTTCCCTTTTGGTAAATTCCCAACACAAGTTGGATTCTTTGATAGGTGGTGAAACAAAGAACCAGTGAAAAACAAACTACTTTTTTGTTTTTGTTTAAATAAAAAAACACAATAAACAACATCTTTCTAAGTTTGATTCAGAATTCCCAAGATTCATTGTATTTTAATCTTTGGAAGAGACCTGCCTAACCAAATTATCTCCATTCCTTATAGAGTAGGTTATTTCAAGTAGACCAACCCTTTGCACTGCCAAAAAGACTAGAAATGGCAATTTGCTTGGACAGCCAGAGGCCTGCTGAAAATATCCTCAAAAAGAAGACTTTCTATATGACAAAATGCAAGGCATATCCACTTAAGAGATTGAACAACTCAAAAGGAGTTATTAGAAGTAGAGCCGTCCTTGGCTACATCAGAAGAAATAAGAGCAGACTTGGGAAAGCAAGGGGTCATAGACTACAAAAGAATAACCGTCAGAAGAGGCTGAAATTCTGATGAATATATACATTTTGATTTTCAATCAACCTTAAATACCTAAAAAAAAAGGAAAAATTGGATATTCCCTGGAGAGGGTGGAATAATACATCCCAGCACTCCTAAGGTGCTTTAGATATCAAAGATATGGCCACCACAGGAACAGTTGCAATGGATGTTTGACATTTTGACGGTATCGCCAAAAAGACTCAAGCCACTTGGAGGAAGACTGCCTAAATGAAGCTAAATGCTCAAACTGCCAAGAGGACCATCTAGCATTCACAAGATCTTGCGGTGTAAACCAAAGAGAAGGAAATAAGAGATTAGAAATAGGGAAAATATGTCATTCCTCAAATCTATGAAAACTGTTGATTCATATATGAAAGAAAATACTTAGGCCACTGTAGCATGGAGAACAAGTCAAATCAGCTACAACAAACAAAACAAGTATAAAGCTTTTGTAGAAACACTGATATAACTGGGATTAAGCCACTTGCCCAAGTTTCAAGAAAAATAGAGGAAAATGCACTCGGCTGAAATGAAACCAAGAGAACCCACAACAAAAAAACCACTTCCCAAAAAATATCCATAGAGAATCCCAAAACTTCAACCAAAATACAATAAAAAGAAAGTTGCATAGATCTCCAATCCACCTACCAATTTCTAAAATAGATAACTCTGGAAAAACCCATGTATCAACTCCGAACTCAAACTACACCAACCAAATTTGAACACTTCTCACAATCTAAGATGAGTCATGCTCAACCATCATCTGGATGAGAACAACTGAAGGTATCAAACCTCACAAGTCAAACTACAGATCTCTCAATATCAAAAATTGAAACAAAAACAAATTTGACCTTCTAGAAAAAATGGAAATAGAAGAACTTAATTCAACAAAAAGCAAACCAAAGAAAACTCATCTAAGTTCACCTTAGAAAGCAAAACCAAAACGCATAACACAACTCTTATACAATGGAACTGCAGAGGAATCTGGGTCAATTACAAAGAACTTCAACAACTTCTGACTTGCCATAACCCAAAATTAGTGTGCCTTCTAGAAATATTCCTCAGAGACAAAAACCAACTCAACATTAAAAGCTACCAACAATATAGTCAGATAAACAAATGGAAACAGGATTTGGAGGTGTTTCAATCATAACTAGAAAAGACATACCTCAACATTGATAATAAACTCCAAGCAATTGCTGTCAAGGCAACACTACACAAACTAATAAACATCTGCTCCATTTACATTCCATCTTATTACCCCATAAATGAAACAAAACTGAACAAACCAAAAAAAAAATCCCTATACCCACCTATTACTAGGTGATCTTAACAGTCACAACACTATATGAGGGTGCCAGAAAAACAATAAAAAAGATAAAGACCTTGAAAAAGTAATCAACAACAATAAACTCTGCATTCTAAACAATAAGTCACAAACTTATCTCAATCCATTTACAGGCTCCTACTCAGCTATAGACTTACCCCTATGTGATAGATTACCATGTGTGTGTGTGTGTGTGTGTGTTGAAATGTTAAACTGATCTAAGTATTCACTTTCAAAATGTCACTCCAACTATTGTGCTGACTTGCTGACCTCAAATGACTGAACCAATCTACCACCCTGAACTTTTCCCACACTTATATTCTTGTCCAAGCAAGTCAAAATTTGCATATTGGTCCTACAAGACTTTACAAGACCACTATCTACATATTTTCATGTCGGCTGCAGCCATGTTTTATCTTGAAATATACTCTGCATGCAAAGCATGTGCATTGCCGTTTCTGCCTTGAAGGCAAGTTAACTCTTTTGCTACAGTCTGTTGACAGGTAAGTTTACTCATTTCTTTTATCATGCCACTTGCATCTCGTCACTTCTTCCATTGCAACAATGTTTCTGTTTTGTTTTAATATGAATTTTCTTCTGGACACCATGTGCATGCTACGCGCACTCTTTGACATTTTTGTCAACCATTATTAAACCCCCTTTGATCACATGATCACATATGTGACAAACCAAGGCAAGTCTCTTGTGTCATGTGCTTCTTTGCAGTGGGAAGGTCACTGGGTCCTTGTCAGATGAGTTATTGCAAGAGGAGCTTTCAGCTGCATCTATGCCAGGCTCTGGCTCATCTGGTGTATTCCCAACCATTATTATCCTCTTCCTCTTGGAAGACACATCTGAGTTGTCCGTCAGGGTTTGGTCCCTCTATAGGGCACAGATCTCTGACATGGCATGGAATTCCATTGATGTTTTGTGGGCTTGTAACTCCAGCGACCCACCCAATGTTGTATTTGGTCATACATCTTCACCCACACTCAATCACCTGTTCTATAAATAGTTGGCTGTTGGTCAGGTGCCAGTGCTGACATTTCATCGATCCCCTTTAACTGTACACAATAATGGTAAATCATGTTGGCCGGTGCAGTAGCAGGTGATACATTGTCCATTAGTGTGACATTGTGCCAGTACCCTGCTTCCAATATGGGACACCGCTTTCTGGCGATGATTCTTTTTAGTTCTGTGGCATCACTTGATTATACCATTACCTGAGGGGACGTGTGCACTGCATAAGCAGAGTCAGACTCCCCACTCTTTCAGGAAGTTCCTGAATAACTTGCCACAAAAGGCTGTATCAATGTCAGTCAAAATTTCAGCCGGCAGGCTCCACTCGTAAAACAGTGCCTTCAAATGGCTGATGACACTTGCTGTATCTTGCCAATGGAGGCATCACCAGATGGTAAACCAAGTGAAGCCACAGTCAATTAGTCTTAAAAAATGATTGCCGTTATAGTGGGTAATGTCCATTTCCACTCAGTACCATACCTCATCAATGTTTAGGGTCCCCTTTGGCCAATGCACAGGTAATGGGTCAATCAATTAACACTCCTTGTACTCCCTGACTGTAGTTCTTATGGCTACCTTGGGTACTGCAGGATCAATCTGCCTCATGAAGTAGTGTCTTCCTCACACTAAGATGGCCACTCTGTTTGTGCACAGTTCTTATTTGGTCAAGGCCAGTTGAGGTCACGGACACAGTGCCAGCAGGTTGCATGGGCTTAGTGTTTTTCCTTATCACATCAAGCCACCTCGTCAGTCAATCTGCCTGGTTTTCATTGGACTTGACCAGATTCACATCCACTGACAGCCTGTATTCTTTGACCAGCCTTGTCAGCCTCAGATGAGCATCTCACTCGCAGCTTTCATTCACACTCTGGTCCTAGCCATGAGGGTGTCTGTCACCCACTTATGGATGCAGCAGAGTTGGTGAATAGGTGCAACATTATCACTTTCCACAGGAGCACTAAATTCATGCTTTTAATGATGGCATCAAGCTCAGCTAGATTTATGTTGGTGGTCCTTCTCTGGATGCTGACAACAGGAATCTTCTATGATGGTCCCACCACATTCCAGCGACACACCAGTGGCAAGAGAGCTTGTATTGACCGACACGCTGAAATTGCACCCATCAATGTACCATTTGCCATGTGCTGAGTTTTCCTTATGTACTCTAGCAAGAACCATGGTGTTGAGTGGGTCATCATCCACTTTGTCGTCCCTACCAGTCATGACCTCAGACACTTGATGAAAATCACCACAACACAAAGCCATCCACCCACAGGAAGGTGCCCAACCAATTTGCCACACAATGAGAAAACTTTGCATTGAGTAATAATGAGGCATATCTGGGATCTTATTTCCTCGCCTCCAGTGCTCCCTCCAGACCAAGCACTTGTGCACTGTTCTTTAACCTCTCTGGGTCTTTGCTTGCAAGACTGAAATTGATAAGATGTTGCTTCACGCATGCTGCAGGTACAATGCTTTTGTTTATGTACACATCATCAATGTAAGTGGATGTTGTTGGAAACAGGTCTATGAATTGATATTTCTCTGGTCCCAACTCCTCTTCTGGGTAAGGCACCAGCTATCCGTTCTTGATCTGTGTTTGCAATTTCCTGTTGTACTCTACTCGAACACTTGCAGGAACACTATACTCCTGTACTCTGTTGCATAGCCTTTCTGGTGGCTGATCACTGAACCCTTTCCAGGACACTTTCCAGGATTTGGTGTGTTGGTTGAACTACGCACAAAAATCAGGCTCTACCAATTTCATCATGCTACACAAGGTGGAGACTGCCTCAGAAAAATGTGCTTCACCTCGCTCGTCAATGTGCATACCACATAACGCTTTAATTATGACCATCCCGAGAAGGTCAAATCCCTGTAGCTTGTTGTCTACCACTAGTACATCTGTCTTAAGGGGATCCCTATCAGCCACTCCCAATGTGATACTCCCAATGCTGTGGCTGGCAAGGTATTTCTCGTTAACAGTCAAAATTGTTGTGTGTTGTTCCCTGTTGGGTTAACAAATCAAGCCACTCACAACAGACCAGGAGCAGACAGAGTCCATCAATGCCATTCGTTCCACTTCATCAATGCATACTTTCATCACAGAGAGCACCTCTTTTAGCTTGTGTGGAGAAAGAGCCTTTTGCCCCTGGCCTCGTTTCCCAGACACCTTTATGCAATATACCCTCTCTCTTGGCACTTGTAGTGTATCTCTAGGAGTGCTCTTACCGCCTTATCACCTTGCTGCATCCCACATGACTGTCGACATTCTTTAGAGAAGTGATAGCTGTACAATCTCCCTTTTTGCTTGAAGGAGTGAGGATGGGTCCACAGGTACATGAGGAAGGACCCTGCATTGTCTGACAGCAGCAGCAGCTGCTGACTAATTAACCTCCACCTCTTCAGTCATGAGGGCTCCAGCCTGGGTCAGTAGTTGCTCTAATGTGATGTCATCCATTTGTGAGAATGACTGTAATTGCTGCCTGACATGACAGGGCAACCCTGAAATATGCACAAACCAGCCATTACTCAGGCAAACCACTGCCAACCAACAGTGACAGGTCCTGCAGGCCTCCTAGATGCTCATCCACCATTTTACCAGGCTGCAAATGATGTGCCACAAACTTATCAAATGTTACAAAGGGAACTGGTTCAAAAGCCACAAAAAGAGCTCATTTGACCTGCTTCAGGTTCTTTCTCTGGTCATGGGTCAACCCCTAGTATACCGAGAGGGCTCCACCCCTCAATTTCGGTGATATTATGCATTCAACGTTTTCCACCTGCACGTATCACACATGAGCACCACTTGCTCTATCTATTCAGATACTATATAGTCCTTAGTTATTCCATGAAATTCCGGAATTAACCAAATATCAAATGCTTTGCCTACCATAGCAAAATGAAAACAAACACCGAAATAGCTGTGATACTATTTACCAACCCCTCCGCTCGGCCAGGATATGACACAAGGTCAATTTTTAAGCAGAGTTTAACAGGTTTGAATTCAGAGTTTGCCTTCTCCTAGACTAGTTGCCTAACCAAGGCTGAAGAACCTAGTCTGTCCTACTATTTACCCATAGCTGGAGGGAGAATAATTGGATTCATACCTTCCCCAAGGGTATTAGTGCTATGTGAAATGCAATCGGTCTCGTCCAGGATTTGAACTCGTGTCGCCGTGTCCATTTCCTACGACGATAATGACTACACCACAGGCACCAAATAGCTGTGATAGATTACCAAGAGTAAGTAAGTTTGCTCACTTCTTTTATCATGCCACTCACAACTCATTACTTCTTCCATTGCAACAGTTTTTTGTTTTGTTACATATTTCCTTCTAGACACCATGTTCATGCTGCACACACTTTTTGCTGTTTTTGTCAACCATTCTGTGATCCCTGTAGCTACATGGACTATAAATGGAAGGTTTATATGGCAGTGACTACTTCCCTATCATACTCAAAAATTTACAACCCTTTTATGATGGTAGACTCCCCCATTGGAAAATGAATCAAATTGGGCAGAATTTAAAACTGTCTGCAAACAAAAACTTATACAAGACCCAAACAACAAAGACTTAACAAAAAGCAAAGAAAACCATACCAAAAAGCTCTCCCTCAAACAGACACAATACACCCTGGTTTAATGATGACTAAAGGACAGCAATTTGCCTGGAAAAGGCCGTACTACGCAAATTTAACAAAGAACACACTACCACCAATTAAACTCCTTCAAACTACTCGAAGCAAAAGCATGCAAAAATATAAAGGAAGCCATGAAGAAAAGCTGGCAAAACTATGTAAACTAACTTAACTCCTCCATTAAAAACAAGTTCAATCTGGAAAATAATCTGAAAAATCTCTGGGAAAACCTAGCCACTCCTCTCAAAAACCTCATGAAAAACAACACAGATGCAACAAACAAAAAAGATATAGACCTTCTCAACTAATTCTTCATTCAAGAATACCAACTGACAATTCTAAACTTTCAAACATAATGCAGAGAAACATAGCTTTAACTTCAAATTAGAAAACTCTGAAACCTATAACAAACTTTTCACATTACCAGAACTAACTGAATTCATCCAAAGATCTCACAACACAACAATTGGCCCAGATGAAATCCATTACAAATTCTTTAAACATTTACCAAAAGATTATTGGACTACTTTTTAACCACTCAATGATATTTGGATAAGTGGTAAACTCCCAGAATCATGGAAAATATCAACTATGATACCTGTTCCCGAACCAGGCAAAAAACATTTTGAATTCAGAAAACTAGTACTGAATAGCACTATCAAGCTGCCTTTGTAAAAACCATGGAGTGTATTGTCAACAAAAGATTGTTGGATTCAATAAACTAAACCTATCTTATTACCAACTCCCAATGCAGCTTCAGAAACCAAAGATCTACAGTGGATCATGTGGTCAGGTTGGAAACCTCCATAAGAGAGCAAATATCCAAAAGCATCTCAAAAGTTTTTTTGACTTAAAGAACGCATATGAAACCACTTGAAAATATGGTATAATAAAAGAACTACACAACCTGGGGCTGCAAGGCAAAATTTAGTTGCTTAAACAATTTCCAGTGAATCGTCTTTTTCACTCCTGTACTCTTTCTACACTTTTTAATCTAACATTTACGTAATTGGTTTTATGGTGTTGCTCTGAACTGCTATTAAAAGCAATTTGATTTCTCTCTTTAGATTTTGTATAGCCATGTCTGTCGTTTTATGTACTATTTCTATAGTTTATCTTCAGAAGTGTCCATGTCATTGTTTTTCTTATTATTTTCTTGCTATTTATCATTTTTTTCTTTCTATTATTATTACTACTACTACTATACAATTGGCAAAATGTCTGTCTAATTTACCTTTCCAGCTTAACAAAGATGACTTAAAATTAATGCTAAACCAACATCTTACTAACCTTGACTTATATGAGTAGGGTATTTCAACTCAGATTTTAACTAATCTGCCAAAATTTTTATCAAAATTTTTATCGATCTATTTTAAGGGCAACTTCTTTTTCCCCACTCCTTTCACTCTGCTTGTGTGTGTGTGTGTGTGTGTTATCTTTATACTATCAGAACATCTGTTTATGTAACACCACAATTTAAATGTCTGTTACATTACACCTGTTTTCATTACTCAGTTTCTCTATCCTAATCAACACTAAATAAATATCATATAAGTTGACCCTTCATTTACAGTAATGGGATCATCAATTTTTGGAATTAATTTCTGAACCCAAGGCTTACTTGTAAATTTCAACCTTATAAAATTTTTATTTATCTATAGGCCAACACTAATTTTTTTTTCCTAAAAATCAGGTCTTTTATTTTAACCTGTCTAACAAGATTTTTAAAATAAAATGACACTGACAATCATGTTACAAACTGACATTAAAGCCAAAAAGAACAATTGATGTTTAAAATTATGGCCTTCTTCCATTTTTTTTTTTTTAATATAAATGGTTTTCCTTCAATATGGAGCAATTTTTCAAGTTGCTATTGTGGGTCTATCTTTGCACTCACATACGCATATATATATATATATATATATATATATATATATATATATATGAGAGAGAGATGTAATAGTCCAGTTTGAATCAATGTTGTTTTTGTTTGCTTATGCTCTTAAGACAACATTTCAATTAAGTGATTTATGAAGATAATCTTTCAAAATAAATGTCTCAAATAACGCATAAACAATTTATATATTTCAAATGTGTATATATAAAGTCTTTCATAGAAACTATTTTCTAAATATAACATTAAATCTTTATTAAAAAATAGTTTCACATATACTTGTGTATAAACACATCTTGTACATATGTAAACTTTTGATTTATGGCCACAAAATTATTTATAAAATTAATCTTGAAGCAAAAGCTGACTTCCTATAGTTGTAATTTCAACTTTATAAAATTATTATTAGTCCACCAATTTATTTGCTTATAAATTGGGTTTTTAAAATTCAACATATACATAAGTTTTTTGGGGCTTTTTTTTAATAAAGAGGGAATTGCTCATAAGTATGCATGCCTATATATATATATATATATATATATATATATATTAGTGGATTTACAAACTAGAAACTAACAATGCCTTAACTTATATATAATCAAATAAGAATTTAAAGTTTATCATATATCCAATAATCAAAATGACCATATCCATTTATACTCACATCACATACACATATATAATGGGTTATTCAACAAATAAAGGGAAATTTTTGAAAAAACAAAATTTTTTTCAAAATTATCTTCTAGAAATGTAAACTCTGCATTGTTTGGAATTGATTTATAGCAAAAATTATTTTAACCTCACAAAATATTTCTTTTGAGGCTATTCAAAATGGCCACAAATTATAGTGCTCCAGGCTTAAACAGAAGTCTGCCATCAAATCTTTGGTGGCTGAGAAGTGCAAGCCTCATGAAATTTACTCAAGAATGGATAATGTATGTGCAGAAGCATGTTTTAGTCAAAAAAAATGTTTACAAATGGGCAAAATATGGGTTTGCCATCACAAGCCTGCATCAAAAAGACACTCCATGGAGCGGAAGCACATTAACTCTCAGGTAAAAAAAAAAAAGTTACAGGCAGAGTGGTCAGTAAAGGTCATATTAACAATCTTCTGGAATATGAAAGCACCCTTCAGTATTGATTTCCTTGAAAAAAAGTGCAAACGTAAACAGTGCTTCCTACTGCCAACTACTTTGCCAAAATTCACCTTATTTATCAAATGACTCTTATATTTTTATAAAAAGTTAATTTTCTTTTAAACCAAACAAACCAGAATTTTATTATTTCTAATGAAAAATTATTAAAAGGGATATTGGGTATTATTTATTACCAAAATCTACAACACTGAAACTCTAACTAAAAATAAAATTACATCATCCCCACACACACATGCATATGTATTTATATTTGAATTATGACATTCACATCTTTGGTTTTAAAGAAATTCACTTTTTATTAAAAAAAAAACTGCTAGATAAGTACATGCTTTGATTCCTTTGTTTTAATGGCACATCAACCTTCTTGGGTTATTTAATGCCAAAGCCATCTTTGTAGAACATCTGGGATACTATTTAACCCATGTCTGAGGTGATAAAGGGGGTGAATACCTTTTTCAAGAATGTTAGTCCAAAAGTAAACTTATTAGGATGACTAGTAAAAAAAAACATACTGTAGTCAGTCCCAGAAAAAAAAAAAGGAAAGCAACAACACTGACCTTTCAACTCTCGGTCATCAATCTTTGTATGCAGTAACAGTGCATATGGATTGACACTGCATTTAGATTGTTTAATCCCAGCTGACGCTGTTCCACATTCAACTGAGCCCTCGATAGGCAGATCCATTGTCTAATTTGACCGATGGAACTATTATGTTTAACTTTATAAGTAAAATTCTATAATTATTCATGTTTGTCAATTTTGCTGAGCGGAATTTGAGTTTGTGAATATATTTATATGCTAGAAATATTTCATTAAAGGAACTTTAAATTATGATTGGCTCTGTAGATAAATAAACTTTTAAAATAAGGTATCTTTATGTATATATTGAAAATGATTTAGTTTATGATTGTTTTCATTTCTATTAAGGGAACAAAGCAAAGGTTTAGTTGAAAGGCAAATGCTATTAATATTATTAGTGTAAAAATGATAATAAACATGGTTCCAAGAAAATGACAGAATGATGGGTTTCTACAGTTTTGAACCTTGAATAAATATGTTCCTAACATTTAAGATTTTCCAATTTCTATTGGAAAATTATACGATTAAAATGTTTTGTTTTTTTTGTACTATTTATAATCAAACTCTTTGAAATTCTGTGAGCAAAACTGAAATTGCAAATATATATTTCTGTTGGTTTGAGAAAAACCCAGATAGTACAATTTGCAAATTCTGCAAACTGATATCTGGGAAAAAATTTCAGTAAAAAACCAAAAAAACATGCTACTTGAAAATAAGCAGCATGTATGTCTAGTCAAAAGAAAAAACACAAACAGAATTACCTAAAATGTAATAAAGTGTTCAATACATGACCTAGAGCTAATATTATGAATATAATTCCTACATAGCTAAGAGTGAGTCTACCTAGGTTTCCCCAAATGGCTCTTCTGGCCAGAGCAATCCTGAAGAGCCATTTAGTGAAACCTAGGTAGACTCACTCTTGGTCATGTAGGAATTATTTTCATTATATATACATACATGCATGCATACAGTTATATTTATTTTGGGACTGCTACATATTCATATTTTTTGTTGGTTGCATTTTATGGCATATCAACCTTTATAGGTTATTTAATACCAAATTCTGTTTATACATATATTAAACCTAAGATTTCTAAACGAATAGGTAGATAATATTTTAAACGAGCCAGAGCTCATTTGTTTGCACACAATTAAATGGTTTCAAGTATTGTTATTTTATACTTAGAACTTGATTTAACATCAGTTTGCACACTGTTGAATGGTCATATGTGTGATTTGTAAGTGAAATGTTCATTGGTTTGGTTTTTATGTCATATCAAACATTGTTGGTTATTTCATGGCAAATCCTGTTCATACATATATATTAAATATATATGATTTGTAAACATATTGCTAAGAACATTTTAAAACAAGTCTGAGCTCATTTTTCTTCAGTCAAATGATTTCAAGTATTTCTATCCAATATGAATCATTCTATTTACTTTTAATCATTTGTTTGCACACATTTAAATAGATGTACATGATATATAAGAGATTAGTTAGTCGGTAATTTCATTTTTACTTTTTTAGCAGATAGTTTGTAGGTAACATATAAAAAGAGATTGAACTTTTTTTGGGAGACGAGTTTTTAGTCTGTTTTTGGCAGACAAATTAGAGACTTATGATAGAGCTGTTTTCTTGAAGATTTTGCACTTTTAGGAGTAGTTCGTGTTTGAGTAGTAGATTCTTGTCGTTGAGTTTGTGCTTGCTGAAATTCAGCCGCGTGTAGTTTTCCAGGTGCTCCTGAAAATTTAGCCAATCATTTGGCTCCATAAGAGCTCTGTATTTATTTTCTTGGCTAATTTGATCTACTCTTCAAGCAACAGTTGCATAAGTGGTTTCTCCCATATCATCATTATGTCATGCCGCCAACAGGGATATCTCTGACCCTCTGTTACCACTTCTCCCAATCATTCATCGCCTCTGGCAGGTCTTCAGGGCTACATCCCATATCCTCACATAGCTGCTGTATGTATGTTCGAGCTGGTCATCCTGCTTTCACTCAGCCATATGTGGGGGTCCATAGGAGTACATCACTTATGAGCTTGTCCCTGCTTCTCCAGCAGTGTCCTGCGTGTCTGGTTCGTCTAACTTGGATAGTTTACGTGAAGACCCAACAATTTTCCTGTTTCTAGGAAGGACACATTCCTCTTGTGTTTTACTTCAAGTATTTCCTTTTCTTTCTTATAGACATCACAAGATCTTGTATAAGCCGGATGATTTTTGGACATTTCTTTTATGCAATCTTCCATGTCATTCTCTGCAGGCTTTCCTGTAATGTCCATATCTTTAGCATTTGAAGTACTTCAGGGTTACTTGGACATACTTTTCAGCCATCTTAAGACAATAGCTAATATTCACCCCTTTGGGAGTATGGGGCTGATTAAATGTCAGGTATAGGTATTGGTCTGGATTTATTCTTCACCTTTTCTAATGGAGATTCTTCTGATGTTTGTCACTCCATTTTCCCAGTGTTGCAGTCATCTTCTCTGATGTAGCCAATTCCCTACTTCTGATAACACCTTTGGATATGTTTAGTCTTGAGTGGATATCCTCTGCATTTGATAGTGTGAAAACTTTTCATTTTGAGGATGTTTTCTGCCTGCCTCCAGCTGTCCACTGCAACAAGCAAGTTTCTTTGTTTTTTTTTCATGTTTCTTGGAGAAGCTCTAGTTGATAATACTTTTTCTATTAGAAAAGAGAATTTTGCTAGGCAATCCTCCTCCAAAGATTCAATGACAATGAATTTGGGGAAGTTTGCTGCCTCATTCTCCATGTTTGATTCAGATAAATTGTTTTTTTTTTTTTCTTATTACACAACACCATAAGTGATGTTTATTTTTTGCTGGCCCGGTGCTCCACTATGCACCATGGAGTCCAACTTCTGTTGGGAATGTACCAAGGGAGAAACCCATTCGTCTGAGTTAAATAAGTCTATACAACCAGTATACTTGAGCTGGGAGTAGGTTTTCAAGCCCTTGCTAATTTCAGGTTTTCAGCAGTGGTCAAATTCCTATTCTCTTAACACAATTGATCTTCAGTCACTGCCTTTTAACACCTAAAAGATAAGGGTTGGGAATTTGCTGCAAGTACAGATTGAAAAGTATGGTAGAGATAAAACCAACCGATTGATTGGAACAGGCCTATTTGACCATCCATCTAGCCCAGTAAAGGCCAAAGTGGTGTATTGCAAGTGAATATCTTTGGTTTAGAAGAAAACTTATGTTTTTAAAAACAATTGTTTGGGTGTAGTTATTTATAGGTAAATCTCTTGCTCTTTCTCTCATATATAATGATCAGTAGCAGGGGGGTGGCTTTTTCAAACTTAGACTTGAAAGAATAGCTATTTGGGCTATTTTGAAGCAAAAAAAAATTCTCTCAGAATAAGTCTTATCTTTGGTTGTATTTAATATCCTGTTTTGAACCATCATGAATAATTATTGTTACTTATCAACTTTTATAGTTTTGTTTTTCCTCCCTTAAAATGTTGATTTAGATGAATTTTGCTAGCGTTCATAATAATGTTACATGAAGAGAAAAATAATGTGGCTAGTTATTTCAGAGTAACATTTGATGACCAATAGTCACTGTGTGTGTGTATATATATATATATATATATATATATATATATATATATATATATATATATATTGCCCATAAATAATTTTTAATAAATTTTTTCTTTTAACAAAGGAGCAGGATTTTGTTTCTTGTGCAACATTATACAATAAAAATAGATGCTATTAGGTATTATTTATTACTGAACTCTACAGCTTTAAAACTCTAACCAAAAATTAAATTACAGCACCTGTAACTAAAAATAAATTTCATAAAAATATATACTGTACCTATTTTTGGACAGCTACATATTCATATTTATGATCTGTATTGTTTCTTACTGTCAAAGAATAACACAAATGAGTTATGATTTATATGAATAATAATAATAAATCAAGTAAAAATTAAAAGGTGAAAGAAAATACTTGTCAAAATTAATACAGTTTGGAATGAATAAAGCCCTTTTGATTTTTATTATTAATGGGTTTTTTTTTTGTTTTTTTTTTTAGAATTTTACCACATTCAATTTTCTTTTAAAGTTACATTTGTCTCAGTTTTCCTCTAACAATAATTATAAACCATTCATTAAACATTTGATTTGTGAGAATCTGTTTATTTCATATTAACAAATGTTTCACTTTAGATTTTTTCAAGGTGCTATGATTTGCAGAAAAAATACACTATCCATTCAAACAGTAAACTTATATGTAATTTTTTTTTCTCCAGATGAAATACACAGAAGATGTCTTTCCTGATCATAATGGACCACTCCTGCTATTGTTTTTAAATATTGCCTCTGGCATTGGCCGTCTTACATTTGGCAAAATAGCTGATATACCTGGTGTAAGTAGAGTACGGCTACAACAGTTAGCATTCCTTGCATTTGGTGCTACAACAATGTGTATACCATTTGCCAAAAGCTTTGGTGCTCTTATAGGCATTATCCTGGTCATGGGAATCTGTGATGGAATTTTCATTTGTCTTCTTGGACCAATTGCCTATGATATTGTTGGACCAGCAGGGGCTTCACAGGCCATTGGCTTCCTCCTGGGAACATTCTCTCTCCCTCTCATGTGTGGACCACCTATGGCTGGTAAGTAGTCATCAAGTCCTGTTTTATAGCAACAATACTCATATTAAATTATTATCTGACATTTTAACTATTTCTTTTGAAATTGTCAAGACATTTTCTTATCCTGAGGAAACTTTGAATTTAATAACAAAATCATAATTATAAATTTTATAGAATTTTCAAAAATTGATTTTTAAGGGATTAACACTTTCTCATTTTTAGTGTCTTAGAGGTTTTTTTTAATTGATATTCAACATTTTTAGGCCAATAGAATTTATAATGACAACTATGAACTCAGAATCTGCTGCTCAAGACTTTAAGAATTGTAAACTAGCCAAATATGCGTCTTTAGCAGATTCGTTCATCATAGCACTTGTTGCCATTAAGATTTCTAGAATTATTGGCTAACATAACCCTTTCTACTTCAAAATATAAGTAAAAGGACTTCTTACTTGAGGGACAAACCTCAGAAAGTGAGTTGGTTGTCCAACTTCTTTAGCTGAAACACTGTCATTATTAATTTTTGACTAGTTTCTAATTTTATTTTTATTGCTTTTTATCACAACATCCTAGTTGTTTTTACATTTTCTGATTGCTAAATAAGCAAAATTGATCAGAAATAAACAGCAACAAGATGAAAGAAAAACTAGTCAAAAATTAATATTGTCAATGCTTCATGTAATAACTTTGAACTACCTTAGACTATTACATTTATTAGTAGGTGTAAACTACCAATAGGGCATGGAATACATGAGATGTGTAGTTATGACTAAATACTAATGATAATTACTGATTGGCTTTGTCAACTAATTAGTAAGGTACTGTCAAACAGACTCCCAGGAATACAGGATGTTAAATTCTTGTTAGAGGCTACAGCTACTAATGCTGCTTATTTAATCATAATAGTAACATTGTTAGTGGTGTTTAGAATACACCAACTGTATCTTCTGTAGAGGGGTAAGCACCCTCCATACACACACCAAAAAGGAGGAGTAAACCACTCAGAATTATATAGCTGTATACAAACAAATGATTACAGATTTATGATACTTTTATATTGTTATAGTTTATAAACTAATTAAAAAGTACAATTAAAAAAAATGCAATGGAACATTTAAAATATAGTTATAATTATAATCAAACATTGTCCTGGGTATAGCACTAAACTGCATATGATTGTGAGGCTCCAGTTCTGGAGATCTTGGAAGTATGGATTACTCCTTCATTGCTGTTACTCTCTGGTCCATATGTGAACCTATATAACTGTATTAACGAATGATTAAATTAAGTAGTGGTTTGAGTGTGGGTCATGGTAATCTTTCAATGACTGTTTTTATTCTCATTTATAGAAGCCACCCTTATAGATGAGCCGCAGGAGTTCCCTAACTAAACTATTTGATCCTGTCAGTTGAACTGTAGGATTCATATGCCCAGGACTGGGTTAGGCATTGCATTGAACTGTCCCATAGCTTTCATAAAAAAATAATTTTTCCCCCCTTCTCTCATTAAGTTTTAACTTAAAGTCCACCATTACTTTCTTTTTTAAATTTCATCGAAATCCTTACTTATAGTAATTCTCTAAACGGTAGTTCTCTGAAACTAGTAGACAAGTTCACCGACCTAGGAAACACTGTCTCATCAACTAGCAAAGGCATGGACAGCTATCCATAGGCTATCATTCATATGGAAGTCGGACCTGACCAATAAAATGAAATGCATTTTTTTTCCAAGCAGCGGTCATGTCGATACAGCTGTATGGATACACTACATGGACGCTAACTAAATGTATGGAGAAAAAGCTTGACAGCAACTACACAAGAATGCTACAAGCAATATTGATCAAGTCCTAGAGGCAGCACCACACTGAGCAGCAGCTGTACAGGCCACTTACCACTCATCACGAAAACTTTCCAAGTTAGACGAACCAGACATGTAGGACACTGCTGGAGAAGTATGGACGAACTCATAAGTGACATGCTCCTGTACACCCCTTCACATGGACGAGCAAAGGCAGGACAACCAGCTAGAACCTACATACAACAGCTCTGTGCTGATACAGGATGTAGTCTTGAAGACCTACTGGAAGCAATGGACGATAGAGAAGGGTGGCGGGAGAGGATCAGGGAGAGCTGTGCTGATGGTGCCAGATGATGAAATTAAGTAAATGTTAAATTAGTTTGAGGCACGCTTACTGACTCTTGACTAAACTCCAATATCTCCACACTTCAGTGCTCACCTTTCACAAACTCAGTTGCAATGCTAGAATCAAAAGAATGCCTCATCTTTTTTTACAGTTAATTTATTATTTACTTCACCAGCAAAAACAACATGGCTGCCGTATGAGATTACTTTCCAGCAATTAAGTCTTTCAAACCACGCATCCCCCCCACGATCTCATGATCACATCTCATATTCACACATCTATCGTTGTTGTCACCTTTCCCTCCTTGGTCATAGTAGTGGTCCTTGATCTGTGTTTTCGTCTTGCGG
Organism: Sepioteuthis lessoniana; assembly: GCA_963585895.1. Lineage (NCBI taxonomy): Eukaryota > Metazoa > Mollusca > Cephalopoda > Myopsida > Loliginidae > Sepioteuthis > Sepioteuthis lessoniana. The sequence goes on from OY757912.1 coordinate 47,933,926, forward strand.
CATGCTGTTTCCTAAAAGCACACCTTCCACTGGTCTTACATCAAGGATATACCTTGGCTCTCCATCTATCAAGATGTTGTTTGAGTGTATTTCGGTCACTCAGCCCTTACCCCACTGCATTGTACAATGTGAACGGGGGGAGGTTCACCCACACCTCCTCTCCAAGTTCAATGGTTCCTGTTGTCTCCTCCTCCTACTTGCCCAGTTCAACCTTCAGATGTCTCCAAGCATATCTATATACTGATACATACAGAACAGTTTCCTCAACTTGTCCAGATTTAGGGGACATATTGTACTAAAACACACTGGCAATATCCCTCCTTTCTCAGCCACTGTCTTTATGGTTCAGTGATTTCCCTCCACAATTCCATTGCCACTGGGTCTATAGGCAACTCTAAAATACTAAAGGACATTCCACTTCTTCAGCATGTCGTCCATTGTTGCTGAGCGAAACACAGTGCCGTTGTCAGATAACACCTCTTCCACCAGACCTTGCTCCAAAAACACCTTTTCAATTCCTCCTGCTATCTCGCTGGCTATTTTGTCCCTCAGCTCTCTCCATAGCACAAATCGCCCAGGGCTACAATCAACTATGGTCAGAGTCTTCCCCTATAGTATATAACATTGATTGCTAGTCTTTTCTATGTTTCTTTTATCTTTACCTCTCCTGCTTCATGAACACTTGGAGGCGGGTCAGTTGACTAGCATCTGTCACATGACCTGACATCAGGATCAATCTTCCTAAGTACAATGTTATTCTACACCCATGTGGTGCAAGTTGTGCAGCTCTCATATTTCCAGGGTCTGTAAATTTGCCACTGCAACTATGCCCCCCACTGGCTTCTCCAACCCATTCAGCCACATTTTCCTCAGCCTCGTGAGAGCATCTACCCTGTTCTTTTCAGAGAGCATGAGGCTTATTCTCAGCTTCAGTGCAAACTTTTGTACCAACTCGGCCAGTATCCTCAATCAGCACTTCACCAACATTTTCGCTGCTCCCGTAGTCTTTTTTCATTTCTCATTGGAGATCCCCAAGTTAAATCATGCAAACATAGTGGCAAAATCAGTTCTTACACATATCTCTAGCAACTTCAACTTCAGAGCCAAATTTGTCCCTTTGAGGACTGCATCCAACACTGGTATGTTGATGTGGCCAGCATCATCCTTTTTCCTGAGCCAGGCTGCATCTTCGGCCACTACTCCACCCACCTCCATGGAAACATGGAAAAGACAAGCAATTGATGTTACACACTATAGGGGGAGACCCTATCTGACCATGGTTGATTGTGACCTTGGGCAATTTGTGCTGTGAAGAGAGAGCTGAGGAACAAAACAGCCAGCGAGATAGGAGAAACTGAAGAGATGTTTTTGGAGCAAGGTCCAGTGGAGGATGCGTTGTCTGACAGCGGCACTGCATTTTGCTGGGCAACATTGGGTGACATGCTGTAGAAGTGGAATGTCCTTCAATAATGCAGTCCTTCACACTCAAAACAAGCAACTTTGTCAATGTCGGCGGCTCACCTTTCACAATCTCGGCTGTGACACTAGAATTGAAAAAATGCCTCATATTTTTCACCATTAATTTATTTTTTCTGATATTTAGTGGCTAACCGAGGTTTCATGTTACTTCACCAGCAAAAAAACATGGCTACCATACAAGATTTCTTTCTAGCAATTTAGTTTTTCAAACCACAATAGAAATAGTTACTTTAAACAATATAATTGTGTAAAAATTATTAGTATTAGATAGTACTTGATATACAACTGTGTCCTAATTATTTGTATTAGATAAGAGTACTTGATATCATATAACTATGTGCAAATAAATGAATATAGACAAATAAAAATATAAGGAGTTGATATGCCATTTAAAAAAAAAAAAAAAAATCAAATCTAATGATCATAGAACCTAAAAGGGACCCAAATGTTGTAATAAAAGACAATAAAATGAAAGAAAAACTAATAAAAAAATTACTTTTTTTCCTATTTCAGTTTTTTCTTTTTTTCTTTTCTTTTTTCAGGTCTTATGTATGACTACATGAAGACCTACAATATCGCCTTCCATGTTGCAGGGACACCCCCCATTGTTGGATCTTTGCTTATGTTTTTCATACCAAAACTTAAACAGGTAAATCATTCTCTTCATTTTTACCTGAGTCATAATGAGATTATTTTGGGAAAATGTTTGATTCACACTTATTGTTACTATTTGAAAAACTGTTTTTAGATTAACTTACTTTGTTTGTTTTTTTGTTTGTGTTTTCATTTTTAATCCCATCTTTTTTTAAAAAAAAAAAACTCGCAAAAAAACAAATTGTCTGCATCAGTATTTCATTGATCTTTTGATTAAATATAATCATTCTAAGTAATCTATTTGCTACTATGTAATAATGCTTATTAACTTGAAATATTGATCAAGAAACTTATAAAACTCAGGTGACTAATTAGTACCAGCAGGTACTGTAAGCAACCTGAGGCCTATGTGTCGGACTAAGAAAAGCTTTGTAAATAACAAGAAGTATATAAAACTAGGCTACTTATATTATCAAACAATGACTCCAATATTCAAGTTTGCAATTACATTGCACTTTTAAAATATCAAAAACTTTCCTTGTATTTTCTTTATATTCAGCACATTCTGAATATTGAACAAGGCTAAAAGTAGAAATAATCCACTACCTTGTCACCTTTTTGATATAGATGAAAACAATTATAAAAAAATAAAACTATTTTTTTTATATATATGTATATATCTTATGTTAAAAGTTTGTTTACCAATAGAGCTATTACAATCTCAGATTTCATTTTAACACAATATTTCTTGTATAGATATGCATTCACATCTGTCAACTTCTCAGATAAAAATGTTCCACCTCACAAAATTGACAAATAATATTCTATCCCTATGGAATAATTATGAAATTTTATTTATCAAATTTAGCACTAGACAACTTACAAATTTGCTGGGTACCTGTTGTAACTGCAATCCATGATGATAATGATGTATCTATCTAGGAAAAAGTGAAGGATTCTAGTTGACATTTCATAGATATTTCTTATATCAAGAATTCAGATGATTAAAAAAATATTAAGCATGAATACAGACTCTACAAAATTATCATTCAGTTGGAAGTTGAATTGGAACATTCTCTGAAATAAATCAAATTCTATTTCTATATCACTGGGTTACCAAAAAAATTTTAACTTAACACAGGAATTTCTTTTAACTTTCTATTAAGAACAGATTATATACAATAGATATTAGATATGAAAACACGGTTTTCCTACTATTCAAATTTCATGAATGTCAATCCAAATTTTTTTTCTACCAGGATGTTGGCATTCATGAAACTTCAATAGGGAAATTGATTTTTTTTTTATATTTAATATTTATTGTATATTTCTCTACTTTAAGCACTTTTCTAGTTTTTACTTGTTATTTTTTAATGTCATTTAAAAATAGGTGTGTGTGTGTGTGTGTGTGTGTGTGCTGATATTGATAGATACCTGCAAATGAACTTTCATGTATTCATTTTCTTGAATCAATTAATTGATAATTCATTTCATTTTATTCAAAATAAGGAAGATTGAACAAAGGCAGAATACAAAGTATTTGGTGAGATTTACACACACACAATATATATATTATCTTTATTATTTTTAATGAAATTTGACAAGTTTGGCTGATTATCAGATTTCAGTATTTAGATGAAATATATTTGTTTTTCCTTGTAAATGATTAATTAATAATTCATATCTAAACAAACTTCTTGTTTGTAAATGATGCTTTTATTTATGAATGATAAATAATACTTTAATCCTTTCGAACAATATTTTTAGTGTCTTTTATATTTATGAATCTGTGACTTTTAATAAGCCCCACTTTTTAGATTCAATATATTTTTGAAGATAGTCACTCCTTTTTTTTTTTTTCTTTTTTTTTTTTTTTTTAAGGGATTAGGCAAAAACATTATGCAACAAACAACTAGGATTATTTACAAAAATTAATAATTCGTATTAAGATATTTTCTTGAGGCATGGATTAGGATTAAAATACCTTATTGTATAATGGTTAGCATGCTTGTCTCAAAAATCAATTACTTCTAAGTAGTGAGTTTGATCTTTACTAGACACCCTAGACTTGTGATGTTTTTTTATCGAAACTAAATATCACTTTTTCTTTATTTTTTTTTTATTTTTTATTTTTTTCTTGGGGTCAGTTTCCTGCCAAAAGTTTGGGGTCATAGCTACTATTATATTATGGGACCACAGACACAAATGCAATTGGATGATGTTCGGAAGAATATTTTTTTAACACATATATGCCTGTATTGAAATATCAGAATAATGTTATATTTAAGATAGTCAATCCTTCTTCATTGCGTATGTAAAAAAACTTTTATGAATTCAGTATCCCAGACAAATGATCTATAAATAAACAAAATCATTCTGAAAGATAATTGGTTAATCAGAACGTCTACTTATTTCATCTTTGTTTTTATTTCAGGATCTAAAGAATCTTACAAACAACAGTTTGTGATATTTTTTTTCGTTTTGTTTTTTTTTTTCAATATATTTTCATATAATTAATATTTCTCTACATTTCCTTCTGTGCATGGAATAGCATACACCAGAACTTCCAGAGGTGGATATTCCTGCTGAAGTATGTAAATTTGCACTATTGTATTACAATTGTTCAATAGAAGCTTCCAGAAGCTAATTTTCCTGCATGTCTCCTCAGTCACTGTTTCAAAGGACAGATATTTTACTTTCCCTTAGAAACAAAACACTGTCTGTTTTTTGTTTTCTTTTTAATAGAAATGGCTTTATTTGTTTATTGGCCCACATATGCACAGCTTTCAAAAGACAAAGCACTTTTTATTTTATTTATTTTTCATTATATAAAAGCCTGAAGTTTGTCTGACTGTCCATTGGTAAGCAACCTAATTAAAATTACAATTAATCCGTTGCGTAAAAAATGGATTCAGGGGAATTAGAAACAAAACAAAAGAATAACAGATTTTTATTCCAGTAATGACTAATCATTACTTTTGATATTTAGATAAAATCACCAAACAATTTTTGGTACTAAAAGTTTCTTTTTTAATTAGTCATACTAGAGCAAGGATGGCTTATTTTGACACAACTTTGACTGGAAATCAAAATTAAGTCAAGATTTAACTTCATCACAGGCAGATATTTTTAATTTATGTAGAGTGGGCTGATTATTTCCTATACATTAATATTGAATCTATCAACAAGCAGCCAATAGGAAAATGCCTTGCATTGAGCTACTGCAAAAACAAAAAATATCACTCTACCTGCAAAAGGTAGTGATATTTAAATATTCAAAGTGCTGAAATATCTATCCAGATCTAATTTTAGGACATAATTCTAATCTCATTGGAAAATATCTTATTTAGCTTCCATATAAATTGTCTTTTGAAATATATTAATAGAAATAACATAGTAATATAGTCAAGTTAGCATCTGTGCAATTACATATTGGGTTTGATTGTCTTTTTGAAAGCTGGCCTTTAATTCAAAACCTTACAGTTTTTAAAAATTAATAATAAACTAGTTGTGCCCACTTTTCATTTTCTGATATTGATACATAAATTTACAAATATTGTTTCATTATGTTAAAAAGTCTCATGATGAGCTCAACAATGGATTATTATTATCATTATTATTACTATTATTATTTTAGAGATTATCATTATTTATTATTGCTCATTAATCACTACCATACAAATAGACAAGGATCATTAGATAAGTTGGATTGAATGTTCAATTTATTTTCATCATTTACTGAATAAATACGGGAAATTTTTATTAAGATTGAATAATTTAACTTTCAGAAGATTTTATTTGTTTAAAAATAAACTTCTAAAATAAGTTTTCAAAATGAACATTTTTCTTCATTTCTTTCTTTTACGTTTTTCTTTCTGTTTATCTATTTATCATTTCTTTCCCACCCTGTTCATAGGGTTTAAACAATGCCAACTGCATCTTTTGCAGAGGGGTAAAACCCTTCCCCACAAAAATGGTATCCAGAGCATCATAATAAATGACATCCAGTGGTGTGGAGTCACCTCTTTATTTGTCATTACTCCCCAGGTCCCCTCTGACCTAGAGTTGTAATACCTGTTAGGATCCCCATCTATATATATATATATATATAATAGATCTAGTTGAAAATCATTAGTTAGAATTACTTAAAACTATGCAAATTATTTGTATTATTAGCTATGATAGTTTACAAATTTATTATTAGTTACTTGAAATTATTTAATTGCTTGCAAAAAATAAAACTGACCTCAAGATTAAATAACCCAACAAGGGTTGAAATGCAATAAAACTAGCAAATCGAATTACCATTTCTTTCTCTATATCCCTCTTTTTTTCCCTTTCCTTTGAAGCAAACTTTTAACCTAGAACATGTTCATATCTTATTCTGTTAATGCTATGAATAATAATAGTAATGATGATGATAATCCACACCTGATTAGGAAAGGTAAGAAATAAGATAACATACTGGAACAGAAAAAAAAGAATACAGTTTTCTAAGAATAACAATTTTTTTTTATTTCTAATTATGTAATTACTAATACTACCAATACCAAAGATTGTATTTCAGTGTGGCAGATTGAGAATTATCTACCTGAAATATGAAATGAAAATGTGATCAAAATCTTTATACTATAGAAGGACATTTTTCATCAGAGTATAACTGAATTTTATATTTATGAATAAACTAATCAAGAAATAATTAAGTTCTTATTTGCATCAGTATTTTAATGAATCTGAGATTTATCTTTTAACAAATAAGTTTTCATCTCATTTCTAATAAAAAAAAGTACAAGCTCTTTGAAAAATAAGGAAATTAGATTGTCATTTTTAAATGCACAAGATTTATAAAATATCTGTATGATATTATAATATATTTGTGTTCTATGAATTTATAAGGTCTTTTCTCCATCTAAATGTATAAAAATATTGAGTATCTCTTCCTACTTTTTCAATATTCAAAATGCAAATTATTGAAATAAATACAAAAATGAAAAACTAGGTATTCAGAGGATGATTTTATTCATAGTTGATTTGCCATTGTTAAATGTTTTTGTTTTTTTTTTTATATCAAACCATCTTCAGGGCAATGTTAATGATGTCTCTTCTGAATTATATTTGGTTTTGAACAAAGGAAACAAAAATAAAGATATTAGCATTTTATTACTGTTAGTTTTGTTTCAAAACTGTCTTAAAACATATTTCTAAAACAGAATTTTTTGAATTGAGTATAATTCAGAAGATACAACAGCACACATTAATATTGCCCTGAGAATGGTTTGATATAAAAAAAAAAAAAAAATTTTTTTAAAGTGAAACATTTAACATCAGCAAATCAATTATAAATAAAATCATCCCCTAAATACCTTCTTTTTTTTTTTCTATGTCCATACTGTTAGATTCATCTCTATTCTCTGTTATATATATATATATTGTGCTTGGTGACTTGGTTTCCCACTTATGTGATCATCAGACCAAGAGGTCTGTTGGTAAGCAACCTATCAAGACATTTGTTGATTGCATTGTCAAAAAAACTGGTCACCTTGTGCCATTGACTCTGTTTATGATGCCCTAACTTAGATTTACATATATTCCAACCTCAATATTGAGCACTCTTTATCTATAAATATAGAAAACAGAATTAATAATTCTTTATACATATTCCGAAAACTTGGCATCATTCATAGTCTAATAGTGAACACTACTATGTTTTATTCTCACTGAGTATCCCATACTTCTGGCCTTGTGCTACAACAAATTAAGCTTAGTAAATAACTTATGAAAATCTAGTAATCATTTTACTTTCTGATATTTCAAATAAGAGATTCTCAATCTGTACAGATACTACTACCACCACTACTACTACTACTAATCATGACATGAAATAACAAGAATAACAAGGAAAATTCTATTACTGCTATTCGTATTTCTATACTTATTCAAACCAACTTCAATACAAAGCCATCATGAATGAAGATTGAACACACCACTAAAGATTTATCTGTAAAACATTAAAATCAGTGTGCCGCCTTATATGTATCATTGAGTGTGGAGCAAAAGTAATTGAGCATATATGATGAAAAACTACCCTGTTATTTCTGCCCCACCCTGTATAGGTAGATGTGTAGTAGCATAAGTTACAGACTGGTTGACAAAAGTTAGTGGGGTAATCACTCTTCTATCAGTATTTTACAAGACTTGAATTCACATTTAAAACAAGTAATTTTTTTTTTTTTTTAAATTACTAGAAAATCAGAAGAGAACATAGCAGAACAACTATAGATTTGTAGTTCACTTAATCATTAATGATTCTGCAATTGAAGTCATTAAGGTACCTGTTCATAATAGTGCATTAACTTGCATCCCGTACCTTTGTAGCCTATCAGAAACTATTATATTATTTCTGATTTGACATTGTTTAATCTAGAGATCGGTTTGTAAACCCAGAGTGTTGTGATAAAAAAAGTAACTGTAATAAGATGATGAATACTCTTGTGATGTAACAGTTATCATCATAGGAAATGGACGGGTAGAGCTAAACCCCTAGATGTTGCTGTGTCTTATGCTCTAAGAATTCATAAACACAAAAATATTAACCTACAAACTATTTACTAACAAATCACACATACATACATCCATGTAAGATTATTGTGGGTCCAGGGTGTTTTTGTGTAATGGTTAAAGCGCTGGACTATGGAATCATAGTAAGCGAGTTCAAACTCCAGTTGCACTGTTACATTCACTTTCAGACAAATACCCTTGGTAATGGTATGAAGCCCTTATCCTCTAATCTATGGGCTAAATAGTACCACTGCCATTCTTGGAGAAGGATGGATTTGGCATTAAATTACCCAAGATGGTTGATATGCCATTAAACAACAACAACAAAACAAACAAATATTGTGGGTCCAACAAGAGAAAAGTAAATATTCTCAAAGAAAAAGGTCTGCAAATGATTTCAAATTTATTATTGTTCCATATATATATATATATATATATATATATATATGCGTGTTTTCACTTGATGTAATTACCTGATGATGACCAGAATGTCCAAAACATGTACAAGTGTATGAATACACAGAACACTAATAAAAAAGACCTAAATACCAAATTTTAAATAATTTGCACACCCTTTCATTTTTTTTTTTTTTTTTTTTTTTTTTTTTGCATATAAAAGTTTAGCTTTAAATAACCCAAAAGAGTTTAAATGCCATTAAATCCCAACCAACTAACCTAGAGATAGCTGTTTACATTTCAATTCTTGCTAATGTCCTTAGGAAAAGCATAAATCCATCTCTTCCTACTATTTATCCATCAAAGGGCTAACTATCAGCTTGTCCGAAAACTATGACTGGTCCTACACAAGTCTTCATCATTATAAACAAATCAGCTGTGTAAGCAGTCTGAGAGTTCAAATCTTTTACGGAACTGTTTGACAAACATACTACTAAGATCAAGTAAAACTAGTAATAAAAGTGAAAATGCTTCACCTAAAAAGAAGGGAGTCCCTATCAGTAAACAAGTTTGAACTTTAGTCATGCTATTATGTTCAATTTCAGACTAATACCTTTGGGAAAGATATAAACCTGCTTATCTTCCTAGATATTGGTTAAATAGCACTGCTATTCTTTTACAAGGATGGCTTTAATTTAGTAACCCACGAAGGTTGATATGCCATTAAACCAGAATAGGTCTGGTTCTCTTGTTTTACTAAGGTTTTGTAGAACCTGCCTCTTTTTCTCCACACTAATTCGATAGATGTTCTTCAAGAGTGAACTGGCTTTGGGAATGGTTTGCTGCCATTGTTTTCTGTTGACACCCTAGCTATCTACTGTCATTGATAAGTTTCAGAAGAGGCTAGTTCTTTTTTAAGGATGTCTTTGTATCTCAAGTGTGGCATTCTTCTAACATGATCACCTAAAAAGTAACAATAAGATGAGGTAAAATTAATAGTAAAATTAGTTGATTCTTTTTACTCTTTATGAAAAAAACAATTCAAATTTTCATTTGGTTATGTTTCAAGTTTTGAAAGTTATTCATTACCAATTGGAAATCCTTTTTTACGTGTAAGACAAAACAAGTTTAGAGTTTTGTTTACAATTGTCAATTAATCATTGTGAAATTATAAAATTCACACTCAAATTGAGTCTTACATTACTGTTTCTTACAAAAGTCTGATAAATAAGCAATTTGAAAATTATAATTGTTAAAGTATTCAGGATTTATTGTAATTAGTCATGTATAACATGCACCTCAGTATCTAAGGCAAAGACATGTTCAAACAAAGATGTTACAAACTTTTGGTAAAATAAGTTCACAATAGAAGAAACAAATTATAAACAAACACATTCCAGTGGCTGTTTCTCTGTTGAAGTATAAAACAAATGTTACATGTTAGTTAGTTTGAAGCATAGATATAATTTATTTTTGGTTATACTGTTACTAATATGGTGATGCATATGGTTTTAAAAAAAATTATATTTAGATCTCATATGCACTCCTGACTTTTGGGCTGATAAAACTAGGAAAAAGTGTTTTTAAACACAAATAATTACAGTATAACTGGAATAATAATATTCTTTTAGACTTTGCTATGTGGTTAAAGCAAAGAAATATTGGATGATCTCAGGTCAAAAGACAATCTCAAGAAGACACAGTTGTTGACACTAAATGTGACATGTATAAAAATACATGATCCCTCAGAGCAAAATGTATTATTGCAGAATATAACTGGGGAAGGCCAAAAATGTGATAAAATTATGCACCAAAGATGAGGAAATTAGTTCAAATTAATGTCAGCTTGGCTTCATGAGTGAAGATCTATGAGGGTATTCTTTGACTGGTGCAAGTATGCTGGTGGCTGATGAGGCCCATAGAAGATAGACAGGATTTGCCACAGTGACTGCAAGTAGGTCTGGTTCTCTTGTTTTACTAAGGTTTTGTAGAACCTGCCTCTTTTTCTCCACACTAATTCGACAGATGTTCTTCAAGAGTGAACTGGCTTTGGGAATGGTTTGCTGCCATTGTTTTCTGTTGACACCCTAGCTATCCACTGTCATTGATAAGTTTCAGAAGAGGCTAGTTCTTTTTTAAGGATGTCTTTGTATCTCAAGTGTGGCATTCTTCTAACATGATAATCACTGGACAGCTCTCCAAAACATGAGCTCTTTGGAAGATGGAAGTTTTCTATTTTGTCTTGTGCAGCTGTATCTTGAGCATTGCTTTGAGATGAGCAATTTTGGCAGTTTCAAGAACTTCTTGGTTTGTGATGAAATCACACCAATTAATGCTAAGGATGTAATCATTCAAGAAAGTGGATGTGATGGCAATAAATCACCTAGGTCTCTGCTCCATTCAAAAGGGTGGTCAGGATTGCTGCTTTTTAGACCTTTACTTTACCTAAAAATAAATAAATCAAACAAGTTGAAATTCAGCATTCTGTGTAGAAAAACTTGTCTTGTAAAACAGTCTGATAATCATAAAGTACATTATATTTAAGGGTTATGTATAATCTAAGACGAAGAACTGTCCATTTGTTAGGTATTTGGTCCTTTATGCTAGATAGCTCTTTTTAGCCGATATAAAAACAATTGCATAACTTTTTAAATGAACTTTTGTCTCTACCCAGAGTGGTCACTATACAAATGTTATGCAAGCCTAACTCCCTTCAGGCCACTTAGTCTTTGACTCACTGATTTTTTCCCTGGACAAGATGGCTCATCAAGAAAGATACTAATGAAAAGGACTAGAATGTTGTGACAGCAATAAATGAAAAGTATCGTCAATGTATAAAATGCTTTTACTGATATCTGGTTATGGTTTGGGTTCAACTTCTGTGCTAACACTTTCTTGGGAGATTTGACAATTATGATTCTCTAAGTTAACTTTTCTCTGGGCATCAATGATAATAGTCCTCTGCCAGCAACTTGGACAGAAATAATGATCTGCACTCAGTCCAAAAAGGGAGTACAGTACTCAAGTTAAAACTCTTAACTAACCCGACTTTTCATTCTGAAAAAAGAACAACTGAATATATAGTTAACCCAGACCAGAAAAGGATTTTTCTCTGCCTTCACAATAAAAATGCACTTATTAAAATCATGATTAAACACATTTACTTTTGCACTAAGGCAAAAAGGATATTAGAATTATATTACCCCTTTATTTGCTTATATTCAAGATAGTGTAAAAGTATATAGCTAAATGTCTGTCCTAAGTATTTCCCATAATTCATCAAATGTCTGCCTCTAGGCATGTTGTCTGGGCATCCATCGTATCACACACACACTCATTTTCGTGTTGATTAGCTACACTAAGGTTTGTATTATACCGTATTGAAAACTTTGTGGAATTAAACATTTGATTTAAGCTGAGATGAAATTAGTAGTCCTCATTTTGCTCTCATCTTTCATATTTTATTCTTGTAATAATCACTATGCCAATGTACTTATAAAATCCAAATCAATTCATAAGATAAGCACTACATATTTCATTCTAGTCTTTGATTATTTTTTATTTTTTTTATGCCTACAATAATCAGTATTCCAATATACAATGTATTTTTAAAATCCAAGATTCATAATACTGAATCTCGCTTCCACATTCATTTTATTCTCTCCTGCTGTCTCTAGTCTGCATTTAAAATTAAACCAAATTCTGACTTTTTTAAAATGTGTGTATTTAACTTTTGCAGGTTTAGAGGGGCTGTATGGAACAGCACATAAAAAGGTATTGGCAAAACATGTTCACTATACACTAATGAAAAGGCTTGAATCCACTTCTCCCTAAATTTTAACCCATTGCCAGATATACCTTGACATAATGTCTCATCATTGGCATGCCATAATGGTTGACAGAAGAAAATGAGTGAGTGAGCACTTAGACAAGCCACGCTCCTATAACTACCTTACCTGCACAGGCAGCAGCAGCAGCAGAATCGTGTTAATCAACATGTGTAAAATAATCTGTAAATTGAGTTCAATTTCTGGTTGAAATAGTTAGTAATCACATATCATTAGTGCCTTTGGAAAAGACATGAACCTATTTCTGCTTGTGCTCTGTCCTATTGCTTGGTATCAAAAATGTTTTGTCGGTAGAATTTATTCCTCCCAAACTTGTTTGATAAAATTTGATAATTACAAACCCTAATGATATTCGATTTGATATCACTATCTTTTGATATCAGGCCAAGTATATCATTATTAATGCTTTATTTTCTAACCTTATGATTGGATTACGATATTTCCAACCCAGTTGATATTTCTGTGACTACTTCTATTATTACTATACAAGTTAATACTTTTCAGTTTTTGTTGTTTCTTTTTTCCACTTATACAATCTTTGTATGCTTATTTAATTTTTCCTCTTGTAGAGTTATGACAGACACCTTACTAGTATTGCAGACCGTTATCTGACGTATTAAGTTTGATCTTCACATATGGTATTGTCTCATTTTAGTTTTGTGCCAGATTGTGTTAAACTTAGTAAATATGTTTCAATTATGAGAGACTACACAAACATGAGAAAAATGCTTTCTTCAAAGAAATTTTAAAAAGATTGATATGAGTCAAGATATATATATATGAGAGAAACATTTTTCCTATCTTGTGAAGTGATAGTGAAAGAAAAGTTAAATGTTTGTCAAGTCAAATTACCCAACATTTCTTGTGCCTCCCTGAAGATTCCACATATCTCTCAATATAACTCCACATGAAAATAACTTATATGTAATAAGTTTTTCCATTATTATTTTTTTATTTTTTTTTAAGAAAAAACTTTCCCACCCATTATTTTTTTTCTTTTTTATGTGAAGAGAAATCTCTTAAAAAATCACTGATATTTTTGTGTAATACTTTGTATTAATTATTTTATTTGATTCATTGTAAATATTTTTAAGTTAAATCATTTAATTCACTTATGAATTAGCTTTTTCATAAGGTTCTTTTTTAGGTGTGGGTGCATTTCTTTTATAAGCAAGTATAAAAGTATACTTTTCAAGTATCTTATTCAGATAAGTGATCCTCTCCATATTCGCTAGCAAGTAGAAGTTAACAATTCAGATGAGTACTTGAAAATGATAACTATCTGCACTTGTCCACTTAACATGATAACATGATTATCAAAAACTGTATTTACACTCACCTTTGTGTTTCAATATGGACATGACTAATTATTTTTTTCAGTTCATTTAAAAACTAGCCTTGCATTTAAATGAAGGACACATTCCAGCATTCATTTGCAGGGGACTGTCTGCTTCTTGCAAAGATTTTTATCATTGGTTTAATGATATTTGATTAAAGGTTCATTGGTTGGTTGATTTTATGACAAACTCTGTGTGTGTGTGTTTATTGATTCTTGTAATTTTGACAAAATTACAAGAAAGCATTTGAACCTCCAGACACTTTACATGACAGGTAGCAATTTTGCTGGTTGTCTTTTAATTTGATTTTTTTTTCTTATTCTCCTGCCAGAATTTTTGGAAGATGTGCCACTGTAAATATTAAACAAACACCAATCTATAGAGAAGTTTGAACTGTTTAAAAGAGTAAATGTGTTATTTTCATGTCATCAGTTGAATCGCATATTTGGGATTAATTGCTCTTCTACATAGATGGCTTTGGCATTAACTAATAAACCAAACAAAGTTTAGTTATGACTAGAAATATGGGGCACTCCATGAGAATCAAACTGGTCTGATAACCTAGCTTTATAACTATTACATCCCATGACACAAGTTATGGTTCACAAGATTACCTTGCTAACCACTTCTCCATGACAAAGTACTCATTCACTGACTGCTAATATGAAAAAGTAAAGGAATTAAATTCTATATGAATCAAAATTCCAACAAGCTTCTAGTGTAAATATTGTTTCAGTTTTCAAGTAGAATGTATTGAATGATTGACTGTTTAAATTATTACAATTATATTTGCTATACCTGTCCACTATGGCTATAATAGAGCAGACTTAATAAGCAACCAGTCTAGGAGAAGAATAATTTTGAATTCAAACCCAGGAGCTGGGCTCCCTAAGACATTCTTCACCTTAATTTTGGTAACTCCTTTAATGACACTGGTGCTAGTCTATATCAGCTATTGCTTTTCTCTTGGACAACATTGATGTTATAGTAAGAGAAGACCTGCTGCTTAGGCAACTGCCGGTCTTCTATACAATCTTGCCCAAGACTGTTATTTGTTAGACTATGGATCTGTATCCACTAATCCATCAAGACTACGGATCTGTATCCATTAGTCTATCAAGGCTTACTGATATCACCAACCTATTCACATGCTAAATGTACCATGAAACTTATCATCTGCTGACTTGTTACATTGGCTTCTAAAATTCACTTTGTCACTATATATTAAAGTGTTCAGAAAGTAATTACATTTTATCAGAGTTTATAAAAATGAATGTATGTCAACTTTGTTTAAATATCATCTGCAAAAATATTATCTTTCTTATCAACAACTGCAGCCCAATGGGAAGTCAATTTTTTTACTTCACATTTAAAGAAATCCTGCAAAAAAGTTTGAAAGCCCATTTTCAACTTCTTTTTTCTGGATGTTCTGCCACTTATAAAATGTTTTTGTGATCAAAACAAATGAAAATCTGTGCTAAATCTGGTGAGTATGGAGGATATAGAAGAACCTCCCATCCTAATGATCTTATCTTTTTTTAGGTTTGTTGGGCCACAGTTGTTGAAATTGAACGTGATTACATTTTTGATGATATCTAAATAAATTTAACTTTGTTTCTATGTTTTGATAATTCATAATTTTAATCTGGTGTAATTTCTTTCTCTCCCCCTGATAAAATGGGAATTCTTTCAAGCTGTAGCCATATCAGTACTACTGTATAGTTGTACCACATAGAGTAACAAAACATTTTGAGAAAAAAAATTAGATGGGAAGTATGCAAGAATGCTACAAGTTATCTTGAACAAATCGTAGAAACAGCACCACAAAACAGTATTACAGCCACTTACCTCCCATCTCACAACCCATCCAAGTAAGATGAACAAGACATGCTGGGTACTGCAGGATGTGACTCAAGGTCAATATTTTATGCAAGATTTAACAAGTTTGAGTTCAGTTTTCCTTCTAGACCAGTTGCTATACCAAGGTTAAAGAGTCCAGTCTACCCTATTACTTAGCTGAAGGGAGAATAATTAGATTCATACTTTTCCCATGAGTATTAGTGTTATGAGAAATGCTAACAACTTCATTTCCTAGAATGGTAACCAATACACCATGAGCACCTTCATGCTGGAGAAGTAAAGATAAACTTATTAGTGGTGTTTTCTTGTAGATTCCTACATTGATAAACTAATATTGGCTGGCCCGCAAAGACTTGTATACATCAGCTCTGTGTAGATACTGGATGCAGTCTAGAAGACCTGTTAAGACTTATTGCTGATAGGGATGGATGGCAAGTGTCAAGTGAATCTGTGCTATCAGCACAACTTGACGATGATGTGAACAGTATTAAGATATTTCTCTGGATTTCTATGACCTGAGGTCTTTCGGCTAAATTGTAAACTGTTAGGCCAGTCAGCCTAAAAGTCAAAGGCACAGTTGTGTACCTTGGACCGTGGAGATTTGTAAGGGACAGGGCCATTTTCTTTTGAGAGGAGTTGCATAATTGGTAGAGGTAGGTCAGCCATGATTCCACAAGGGCTCCAAGGTACTCCAGACAACTCATCACACATCTAGTGGTTAATAACCAGCCTGTACCTCAGTAAATAATGTATTACTAACCCTACATCCATCCTTCATCCTATCATCTTATTTTGTCTGTACATAATCACACTTCCCGCTGGGAACATAATGAAAACATACTTCAAATTGAGGAAAAACATCTGTAACCTAGCAATCAGTAATCAACAAATTTAATCTTTAGAACCCTGAGCCCCACACCAAGCTTGTGACAACTCCTTCACACACTGCTAGCTTTTGAAAAAAAAAAAAAAAAAAAAACTAAATGTAAAAGCGTGATTTGTTAATTAACAGCCCATATAGGCAATTGCAATGTATATATTTACCCAATGCATCTACTACAGATGTAACACAAGGTCAATTTTTTTTTAAGTGGAGTAAACCTGGTTTGAATTCAGTTTGCCTTTTAGAATGGTTGCCTAACCAAGGCTAAAGAATTCTGTCTGCCTTACTATTTACTCATAGCTGGGAAGAGAAGAGATATTCATGCTTTTCTACAAGGTGAAATGCAAACAGCCATGTCCAGGTAAGAACTCGGGTTGCCAATTCCATTTCCCACAACAAGAATTATTATGCTAAATGAACCTCCAAAGGCAATAGCAATGTAGAAATGGGGATTTTCCTGCTGGAATTCAGACTACCCTGGTATATGTTCTTCTAGTTAGTGACACAAATACTAGTCACTCAGGTTCTAAGGGTTAACTAGAAAAAATATAAGTTTTTATATACATTTTTTTTCTATACTAATGTCATTATGTTAGCTGGTACAGAACCACGAGTATGTATTTACCAATCCCCTCCGCACGGGCAGGACATGGCACAATTTTTAAGCAGAGTTTAACAGGTTTGAATTCAGTTTTCCTTCTGCTAGACTAGTTGCCTAACCAAAGCTAAAGAATTTAGTCTACCATACTATTTACCTATAGCTGGAGAGAGGATAGTTGGATTCATACCTTTCTCAAGTGTATCAGCACTATGTGAAATGCAAACAGTTCAGAAATATAACTTGTGTCATGGCGATCATTTCCTATGAAGATAGCCATTACAACATAGTACATCCTTTTTTAAGCTGGAGTAAGGTTGATGAGTAAAGAGGGTGTGAGTTGCACAGTGTTTAGGGATTCACTAAAGGAAATTTGAGAGCCTGAGGTAGAAAAAATGATGGAAGGTCAAAGTGGACTTGTAAGTAATGGCAGTGATGGGGTACTCTACACTTTCCAGACCCTCTAGAACCTCACCATCAGATGCAGTTTAGTGTCATATCTAGGACAGCAAGAGGTACTATCTAGGACTGCAAGAGGTACTGTCAGCCTTGCTGACAAAGTAAAAATTCTGGGTGAGGCTGTTTGTATTTCATTTAGATTCATGCCTTTCCAAGGGCATTAGAGCAATCTTTTCTCCCTCCAACTATAGGTGTATAGTAGAGCAGATTGGGCTTTCTTGCCTTGTAGGTTGGCAGATTGATCCAGGAGAAGGAAAATAGTTTGAAAACCAGCAGTTATGGAGCTAGCAACTCCACCCATAAAAACCTATTTGCTATTGAAACCACAGTATTATCATTGTCGTGGTATATAGCTGTGGCCCTATGCCCAAACAAAGAAGTCTACAGAATCAGTCCTGTGTTGTTAAATAACTCTCCTGTTAGTTTGCCTTTTTTTCTGATAATATAGAGAAGGAAGAAGGCCTCCTACCAACTTATCTGTTTAAAATTTCTTAGATGAAGAGTTATTTACATGTCTTAAATCATTGTCTTTATCTTGGTTGTTCTGTTCACATTTCAGATAATGTTCCCTTTTACTTTCTTTGGGTTTTTTGTTGTATTCAGTAACCTTCAGGGAATTTTGACTTAAGCCCTTTATTCAGTTCATGGAGGTAGACTTAACATTCTGCTACCCATGCTTTGGAATATCTTGTATCAGTTAATTCACCTTTTTTTATTTCACTTGTGATGTTAATTTTTCTTTCACTGAATCAGAGCCCAAGTATTGAACTCAAAACTTCCTGATAGACTCCAACTAGAATCTCTTAACCTATGCTTTTACACTTTAAGCTACTTTTTATTTGATGCACCTCTGAATTGAATATTACCAACATTTTTTCTCAATCTCACTGGATACTATAATGAAAGGGATTGATATTTTAAATGTTTTTGGTTTCCAGAATAAAGTTTTTACAAAATATAGAAAGATATTATGATTCAATATTCCATTTATAATAATACCCACACCAACAAATACTGAAGCTGACTAAAGTGAAGATCTAGATCTCTTTGGTCAGAGCAGAATTATTTAATACGAATTTAAAAATTTTATTTACTCATTAAAAATTTCTTCTCATAGATAAGAACTGAAATTTCAGGATTGTATTTTAATTTTGCTTTTTCATTATTTTTCTTTCATTTTTAAATCTATATTTCTATTCTTATCATTAAATAAACTTTTTTTTTCTCAAAACACTTCATAAATTTTTATAAAAAGGTATATTTCAGAATCCACCATTTCCAAAGGGTATTTGTCCAAAAGTGAACATAATAATGTGACTGGAGTTCAAACTCACTTACTTTGAGGCTACAATCCAGCATTTTAGCCATTACACCATAGGAACTACCCCACATCCAGTCATTAATTCTATTAATTGTATAATATCTGGCAACTAGTCTACATGATCAAGTAATTTTTGTTCATTTATAAATGCAAACTAGTTAATTCCCCTCCTATGGACTTTGATGTGCTTTTATTCACCTTGTCAAAATTTTATTCACATCTAGGAGTCTATATGGATCAATTGAAACAATTCAAAGATCATTTTTACCTAATGTTATTTTGTGTACTTCTTCAGAGTATTTCTTTCACCAGTATTTTTACTTTTTGCTGTGTGGCTCAATTATTCAAATTGAAATGCTGAACCTGTGGAAATATATAAAAATAATTTTTAGAATTTAACCAATAGAAATTCCTGAAGACTTGTTTTATAAGTTTTTTTTGTTTTTTTTTTTTTTAATATCTATAGACTGTCACTGCATTCCACTATCTTTACCTGTATCAATACAATATCTAGTCATCAAAACTTGATATATGCATGTTTGCTTTTTTAAGAATAGTTACATTTTATGAAATTTAAAAAAATGTAGCAGTTATTTGTTACAATTCCAATATTGTTCTTGTATTTCATCAAAAAGTAAGACCGTAGAGAGCAATCAGCTGTGACAGGTGTCATAATAAAGTCATCACAGGGAGAGCTGGTGTGCTAAGAATTAACTTTGTAACCTGGTTCATTTATTCATCCATATAGAAAAGGCATACATTCATGGACAGGAGTTGTTGGGGCTAGATTATACTTAGCTTAGTCTATCTTTTCTACAATTAGTGTAGATTTCATGTGCATCACTCTATGCAAAGCCTCTTTTCTTGTCAGCAGATGAAACATAATCTACATATTGAAAAAAAAAATCTTAGAATCCATTGAATCAAAAATTGATGATCAAATACATTAGTTACCTGAAAGGTGATAGAAAGCCAAAGAAAATACCTTCATGACTGAATGTAACTTTTCTGGGTTGAACCTGATTACTTGGCAACCAAATATGTTTTTTGGTCACAGAAGGTGAGAAGGTCGCTTGATGAAGTCACTGAAGTGATGAACATGTCGACAGCTAGTGGTTACATCAAAATAATTCGCCAATAGGAAAAACGAAGTCAGCTCTGGTTAGAAATGTAACAACTCTTTGTTTATATCATTTATTGTATACAGCAGTTTTAAACCTTTCCACTACTGTCTTATTTGAGTGATACTGAAATCTGCAACACTTTTGTAAATGAACTTCTACTAAGTCAAGTCTTTAGTATTCAGAGGCTGGCCTAAGTCATGTGTTCAGATCTTGTAAAGCAAAGTGGATTTCAGCAGTGGTGGGAGTAGACTGCTGAGATGTCAAAATTCCCAGCTTATATTGAATCCAGTGTTCAAGCACCATTGGAGTTGACTGGAGTATTGGCAGCTCAGCTATCTCTTCAGTTTCAATTTCAGTTTTTTTAAACAGCTTTTCAGAAATTGGGGAATCCTCCAACTCCTTTTTAGTGGTCAAAGGGCTCCTTTAATTTGTATCACTCAACCCTATCTAGTACCAACAAGGTCTTAGATCTTCCTAATTCTTCCCACTCTCTTTATATTCAACCTAGTCCTTTTCCCTGGGTGGGTACAACTGTCTTTTGGGATTAATCTGATTTTCAGAATGCATAGGTGAAGAGGTCTCAAACCTAGACATTTTCTAATACAAACAATCCTGCCTTTTCTGAAAATTTAATGACAGCTCCATCTGCTTGCCAGTCATTTTTAACTCTTTTTTTTTTTTTTTTTTTTTTTTTTGTCTAGAAAATATTAAACAGTTAAGATTATTATCAGACATTCTACCCTGGATATTTTCTCATGCAAACAAATCTGTTCCTTTCTGATAGTTTTATAAACAGCCTGCCAACTCATTTTTATCTATTTTTAGTCTCCAATTATTTTCTTTGTCTAGAAAATATTAAGCAGTTAAGATTCTTTTATCAGACTTTCCTGATCATTGTTTTTAATGCAAACAAATCTGTTCCTTTCTGAAAATCTCAGAAACAAACCAGACACTTTCTTCCCAACCCAGCTGTTTGTCTAAGTCATTTTATCTTTTAGGTTTCCAAATGTCCAGTACCTTAGGTTTAGTTATACTGTAAATGTCTTTTAGGTTTCCAAATGTCCAGTACCTTAGGTTTTCACTACAGCACAACTCTACCCTTTTCACTTAGTCTGCTTTCTTTCAATTGATTAACCCCCTCTAGGCTTCAGTGTCATATGAATAATTATACTTTGAATTTTTATAAATAAAAGATTTTGTCAAAAAGATGCAGAAAATTTTGCATTAACCTCATATCAAAGATTTATGTTATGTACCTCCTTAAAGTAATGGTTTTTGGAAAGGTAGATTTTAAATCCATTTTATTAATATTAATATCTTTTATTGGAAGAAAACTTAAATTATAAAGTGAAAGAATAAAGGACTAAAAAAAATTTTAGATTACCAGGACATTTATTATTGCACTATGCATTTGATTTTATTGATATTTTTATTTAACATTTTATTGCAGCAGACACTTTTTATTTAATGGAAATGGCTCAGATTGAATTTATATATCTTCATTAAATGCTTTTTATTTTATTTTGGATTATTTATATGCTAAAAATATATCATTATTGCATTTTTATATAAATCTTTTACTTAAATTTTATTTTATATTTTCTTTTAGGTTGAAATAGAATTTCTTTTTATATGATAAGAATTTGCCTGTGAAATATGCAATTCATTTATAATCATTATTTAGTCATTTAGTTTCATATTTAAAACCATTTTTGATATCACTTTTGCTACAAATTATCTTTGGGAAATATTTATTTACTTGTGTGTGTATGGAAAAATAAATTTTGTTAGTCTGAAATCAAGAATTAAAATCTTTATTATTATTACTTAAGTAACAAGAAGTAATTTGATCAGTCACTATTCAAAATAATTTGTACATACGAGGATCATTAAATAAGTTTCCAGACTTTTTTTGTATGGGCACTTTTATTGATAGTACACACATGAAACTCTAGTCCCCTTCAAAGTAATCTCCTCCAGCTGCAATGCACTTGTTGTACCATTTCAACAATTTCTGGAAAGCCCTTTCATCTCCTCAATTGTCTCATAACGACAGCCTCTGAGCTTAGGGAATAAGCAAAAGTCACAGGGAGCAAGGTCTGGACTGTAGGGAGGCTGAGGAACTGTCTTGATACCCATCTTGGTTAAATAGTCTGTGACAAGGATGGAATTGTGGACTGGTGCATTGTCATGGTGGAAATGCCACTGACCCGATTTGAAGAGTGCTGGCTTCTTCCGACAGAATCTCTTCCTGAACTCCCTTAAAACCTCAACATAGTAACCCTAACCCTTTGGCCAATCAACTCTGGTGTATTTACTTCCTTACTCCTCCCACATCTCTCATCATCCCTCACAGACTCCTCGCCTTCCTTGAATCTCTTATGCCACTTAAAAACTGATGCTCAATTCATCATAAAAATTGGTCAGTCATCTCATAAGATGTATAGCAATAACATACTAAATTTTCAAGTCTACGACAATTTTAAATGCCTGTACAAAAGTCTGCAAACTTATTGAATGCACCATGTATATTATAGAATAAAAGAATAGACATTGAAGTTTAGTTATACTGTAAATGTTTTGATTCAAAGTTTTTACTTCAATATTGATCGATAGATTTGTTTGATTCATAGAAATAAAGAATTAAACTTGAAATTAATTCTATTCAGATTTCTTTGTATCTTATCTGGTTATATAAAACTACTAGGAAAAAATGAGAAAGTTCTATTAATCTTTTTCTTTTAATATGTTAAATGAAAATGCATAAATATAATTGTCAAAATATCACTGTTTTCTAAAATTTGTGTTGATGATATCTGCAAAGTTTTCTTAGAATAAGAACTTATCTAGCCAGTATTTTTCTTTTTTTTTTTTTTTTTTTTAACTTGTGAATATTTCAAAAACATTTTAAAGTTTTCTCGAAAGAAAGTTACATAAACATACAAAACAAAAATGCTGGAAATTTTTTCCTTCCACATGAATGATAGATTGGTTAAATTTTTCAGTCTTACCTTTGGATTATTCCTAAAGTAATTAGTTACATTGTAGAATTAATTACACCCAAACTTTAGTAAATTATTTTGATAAAAATCAGAATTTAAATATTTAAGAAATATTTGAAGTTATGAAATTTCAATAAGTGAAGTTATATTAACATACAAAGTGAAAAGATACTAAATCAACATTGGTAATCAATCAATAAAAAGAGCTTACATTGTATCTTAAAGATAAAAGATGTATTGTTTTTTATATCAAAACAAATTTTCACCCAAAGAATTGCCAGTTAAAATACCTTTTGGTTTAAAATATCTTGCTCATAACATTGAAAGATTTTATATGCACTTTTTTTAGAAAAAAGTGAAATATAACGCTTTATTTTTTGTTTTTTGGCCCTTTGAATATTTTTCTTTTTCTCTTGTATTTTTTTTATACATATTTGTTTTCCCAGTTTTGCAGATGCCTTTTTGAAATGTCAATGCTATTTCAATGTTGCTTTTGCAATGTATCCAATTCTGATATTTTATTCATTATGTTTGTTACCAAAAAAAGACAAATTTTGTTTGAATTTTATCCACTTGTGTATATATTGAAAAATGAAATTTGTTGGTCTAAAATCAAGAATTAAAATCTAATTGCTACTTACATTGTACTTCCAGATGAAGAGAAAACTAAAGAAAATCAGTTTGAGTGGGTTTGTGGTTAATCAACCATCAAACTGTGATGAAAGAAATTTACTATGTCAATGAAATAATTCCAGTCTACCCATTTTTGGTAGTCTGGTGTGTTGTTATAAGCCACTGACCTCATGTCAAAAGCTTTAGAGTATCTGCTAAAAGTGGAGGAAAGTTCCTTCAATTTGGGGATGAAGGAAAGTCTCTGCCAATTTGAAAAAAAATTCCAAGGCCAGTCTTGATACTTTCTGAAGAAAATGTTTTTGGCAAAACATAGATTTATGCAGCAACCGCCATACATACCAGACCTAACACCATGCAGTTTTTGTTTTTTTGTTCCTTAAACTTACTTAGAATTTATCTCGAGGATAAGATTTGACAACATAGAGGATATTAAAAGAAATAAAATGGCAATGCTTCACACCATAGCAAAAGAAAAGTTTCAGAGGTATGAAAAACTAGCTGGAATAAGTGTTAAATGCCTAGAGGACATCTTTGAAAGAAATTAACATTTCATTCATTGTTCTTTTCTGTCTTGGTAAATATAACTTCAGTCCAACTCTTTTTTTAAACACACTTTGTATCCTTTACTTCTAATTCACACTGTTTACTGATGACCAGTCCAAATTGTAAAAAAAAAGCAACAAAAATTGGGATGACAGAAATTCTAATGAGAATTTAATGGTTGACAATACTTCATTTAATATCAAAAACATAGATGATATTATTAGTGTAAGTAAAGCAACTGAAATTAAGAAATACATGTCAAAAATTGATAATGGTTAAAGGTTCCTGTTTGTTTTGTGAAAGTTGCAATTCTATTCATCTTAGTGACACTTGAAAAAAAAATATATATATTTTTGTCTAAGAGTCATACCACCAAAGAAACATTAAGAAAAATTAGAAATTCTGAAGGATTTGTTTTTGTTGGTTTTTTTTTTTTTTTTTTTTTTTTTTCCTTTCTAAAAATGTTAAAGAATAACTGTTCATTTGTCGTTTTTCAAAAATTAAGAGCTAAAAATATTGCATAAAGAACCTTCTTTATGCAATTTACTAGTTTCAAACTTTTTGACAGTTGCTTGCATCAAAAGAATGAGCTGATTTTTTTTTTTTTTTTTTTTTTAAATTATTGAATGATAGAATTGGTTTCTTCCTTCTTCATGGATTTTATGTATCTTCCAGGCAATTATGGCAGATTTTATCGGTTCACTCAATAAAATATTCCTTTTCTAAATGACTTTTTTTAAATTCATTTACAGACATTGCCTGCTGTTACACAAGCTGATGAATTTGCTGCAGTTTCCATGACAGATATCATGAATGAATCACATGCTACTTGTAAGTATGAAAGATTTTTTGTTCTATCTTATCTAAGTTGCAGGTTTCTTTATCCTATCCTTCTTTATCTCTCTTGGACGTTCATGCATGGTGTAATGGTTATTGTCTAAGGAAATGGACTTGACAAGCAGAGTTCAAATCCTGGATGAGGCTGCATTTCACTTTGCACTACTGCATTGGGAAAGGCATGAAGCCTTCTATTTTCCTCCCAGTTATGTGTAAAATAGTTGAGCAGATTGAGCTCTTTAATAAGGCAACGAGTCTAGGAGAAGGAAAAACTTTGAATTTAAAACCTGAAGAGTGTTGTTCAGAAGAATCTATAGCACACTGGTGCCCCATTCTTCTCTTTATCAGCTCATCCAAAAAGTGTGGTTGGTTTTACACAAACCTCACCACTATAAATAAATCATCTGTGTAAGCAGTTTAGTGGTTCACATCTTTAACTGAACTGTCAGACACTCATACATCATGCATGACTGGAGAACTACTTCTAAATTCCTATTAATTTTAGTTTAGAGAATATGTGAATGTTTAATGCTTGTTGTGACAAACTTTGGCTTCATTTCTGGATTTCTCTTTATAATAAGACAAAGATCTACATTTAAATGTCTTCCTAAAATTAATATTTCAAAAAAATATTTAATTCCAAACTTGGACAGATAGTATTAACCTAAATCTAAGCTTTTTTTTTTTTTTTTTAAGGTCAGGGAACTATTAAGATTAAATCAATTCCCTCTTAGTAGCTGGACACCTGACAACCACAGAGAGGGTCTAATCTAAGTAAATACAGAGAGGGAGAGAGCCATTTGCTTCTGGTAGTGATTACTAAGACAGTAGGTTATCAATTTTATAACATGAGATGAATATCCATTTATAGCAACAGCAGTAAGACATAAAGAGTGAAAGACAGATCCCACATAAAAATTAATCGGACTTGAATCTCTTAGTACTATTTAAAATCTTTCCAGGCATGACTCTAACATCGCCTGCCTGGTAAAAATCAGGCCAAAGATGGTAGATAAGCATTTGATGGTTACCATACCATTACAAGTGATATTATTACTAATATAACTGCTGGGAAATTTTTTGTGCATCTTTGTAATTTGAAATAGAACACCAAGTAATATGAATATTTTTGGTTAAACTATATTTTCAGTTTTAAATCATAATTTACTCCTTTATAAGAATTCATATTTCCTTGATGAATAATAACATTATCTTTGATATCCAACAACTTCCCAAAACACATTCCAAGTAAAAATTTTCTGCAACTGTTAATCATTCTTATTAATTGGCTCTAGAAAAAGAAACAATGTTGTCTCTGGCTAAATACTGGTTATAGTAATTATATCTCAATCTTACTTATTCTAAGTGCACTAATTACAATTGGTGTCATAGTCACTTTCATGTTTCAGTTTTTTTTTTGTTTTAGTCCTCTGGCAAAGTTCAATTATTTCTGTTTTCACTTTCTTTTATTTTCACTCTGTGGTCTGCAGGAATGGCAGGATCCACTAAGTGGCAAATTCTTTTTTCTTGTTAATTAACACTTAGTCTGGTCTTTTGGCTGAGAATAAGTGATCCGTTTGTATCTCAAAATTCCAAAGAATTTTATGCATCTCATTCTCTAGGATGGGTATTCTAGCCGATCTTAACAATGCAGTTGTATAGATGGTCTCAATTCTTCCTCTGATTTTTCAATTCCTCCAGTCTTTTTTCCAAACCTTTGTGGACTATTCTAAATGCACTTATTACATTGTACATTTACCATTTTGTTGTATGGTCAAATTTTAATGTTATTTTACTCCCTGTGAGTTTTTCACACCAGTATTATTACTGTTGTTATTTTCAATGCTTTTGAGTTAATAAACATTTATTTATTTACAGTTAGCCATTCAGGGTCCAGCCATAAGAATATGGAGTTGATTACTGTAAAACCTCAAGACTATGTTGAACCAATGTTGCTAACAAATATTGTTGAAAATCACAATGATGAAAAGGCCAGCCATGAACATGTGGATTTATCTACTTCCCCCAAAGACAGCCTTTTAAATCATTCTCCACAGCCAGTGTAACAATGGCTGCTTAGGACAGAACATCACTCATAGAGAAAAAGAAAATGGAAACCACATTTGAAATGCCTGGATTTTTAACTTTTTTTTTTTTTTTTTTTTTTTTTTTTTAAACTTTTCTTCTAATTCAACTTTCCATCTCAGGATAGCTTTTCTTTAAATAATTTTAAACTAGAATTTCCTGATACAAAATTGAAAATGGTTAAAATTTTAGAAAAATTACCATAAACCCAAATCTCTTTTGGGACATTAACTAAATTACTATTAATTTTTCTTGTTATATATATATATATATATATATATATATATATATATATATATAGTTCTCTTTACTGTTCTTTTGTTATTTTATGCAGAGTATTTTAAAAATAAAACTATATTGATAATCAATTATAATCAATTTCATTTACTAGTCCATGACATTTGTTTCATTTGTTAACATAATTATATTATGGACTAGTTGATAATAATATTGATTATAATTTATTATCATATGATATAAGGTACAACCCAAAGGTTTAGGGAATGACTGAGAAAAAAAAACTTAGTCTAGCACTTAGTTTCCACCATCTCCTTCAAAGTTGTCCTTTGCTTAGTGTTGGTTCTCTGGCTTACAAAGTCTATTGCTCATAAAGGACTATGGCAAGTCTTTGCTATGCTCAGTACACACTCTTAAAATTCTAAAATCCCCAAACCTTTGGGTAGTTCCATGTTAGTGTATGTATATATATATATATATCTGCATGCATGCATCCATGTATGTGTATAAAATATATATATATATATATATAACACATTAAATTGTTTTTATATATGTTCTAGTTTTTAAACTGCAAGGACTGCTTCTTCTCCTTGACTTTTAAATTTTTATAACAAATTATTTTTCATTTCAAAAACATGAAATTTGTCCAATGATAGTGGAACAGGGAAAAATTGAAACACTGGGACATTTTTTTATTTTTCAAGAAATTTTCTTCAGTGATAATTCTCAATCAGAATGTTTAAATATTCAATCTTTCTATGATCATCATAATCATCTTCATCATCATCAATATAATTTCTACAATTATTTTTTTTATCATTTTTTGTTTTGGTTAAAATATGTCACCATAAATTTTATTCATGCTACTGACATCATGATGAATAAAAGAAAGACATTTTGTATTTTAAATGAGTTAATCAGTTTTCTTATCATATGTCTATATTGTATGATTTACTTTATACATAAGGTCATTTTAGAATATACCAAATTTAAATAAAAGATATTTAGATAAATGACTAGACATTCACTTAAACAAGAAAATTTACATGCATTGATATCAATAAATGATGTAAATCTTTTGAAGGTGTGTGTGTGTGTGTGTGTGTGTGCATGGATGAGAAATGTTCTCTTCTTTAAATACGTTTTTGTCTGTCATAAAACAATTGTCAGACCTGAGGGATTACAAACATAGTTTCAGATAATATCCCTTGATTAAATAAATAAATAAATAAATAAAATTTTTTTCATTATTCCTATTAAGGATTAAATAGCCATATTCTATTTCTTAATTGGGGGGAGCAGAAATCATTAGTTTGTCATGTGGATTGCATAATAAAAGAGCTTGGGGTTTTTATGTTTGGGTTTGATGACCTCCTGCCTTCATTTTGGTCTGCTCTAACAGCTCTGAGCCAACTACCAGCACAAATCACACAATTAGTATTAAGTAACATTTTATTTCTAGTATTTGTTATGCCGTTTCTTCCCAAAGAAATTTGCAAGATAGACTGTTGCCTTCATTTAGATTACAATTTTTTAGTATTAAATCTTTAAAAAAAATTTTTTTAGTAATTTCAAATTATTTTCAAAACTGCTTATTTAAAACTGGTTGAGATACTTGACATTGTTTGGGATTGTGTGGGGGAGATCTAAAGGTCATTGAATTCTAACATATCTAAAAACCAAAGGCTAACATAGCAAACGGTATTCTGACAAAAAAGCAAAAATGATAATTTTAACTCTCAATTGACTTGTGATCACAGGTCATCACCTATCATCACATGTTTTTCCTCTAGTCAAATTATAGAATCATTTTCAGCCCCTTGGGTTCAGTTATTTGGCTGCTTATAAGAAAAAATTAACATAGTAAGCAATCACTGGTTTTATTAGTATGAATAAGAAATCAAAACGGTTAGTTTTTTAATTGTAAAGAATTAGTTTCTAAACTATATATATATATATATATATATATAGTCTTATTTATCTATTCTAAGCATTCTTGTTTTTTATGTTACATCAAGAGCAAAATAGTTGTATTACTTTACTATTTTGCATTGTTTTATTCAGGTTGACATAAGCTAATAAAAGTTTATAGTAGGAATTATTATATCTTTGTTTCAGTATTTATAATATTTAAATGTATCAATTCATATCAACTCTCAAAGCATTATGACCATCAGTTCATTTTGTTACCATTGAGCTATATCTAGTAGTATTTTTTATTTTATATTATCCAATTTTGATGACAAGAATTGATTCTTCTCTCCAAAATGTAAATTTTCTTCAACCTGTCTAGAGAAGGAAAATTTGGAATTCAAATTGGCTTTACTCCACTTAAAAATTGACTTTGTGGTAAATACATGTTTCATTTTTGGAGTGCAAAAGTATTTCATGGCTCTTTCCCACTCATCCATATACTTTACTGACTACAAACAAGCTGCTCACAACCAAATGGACCAATTGCTCCCAATTGAGTTCCATGCCAATATTTGCCACTGCCTCCCACCCGACAGGGCTTGACACAAAGTCAATGACCTGAAGGTTGATTATAGTGGGGGTTTAGGGAAGGAGAAGGTTGGGCAGGAGCCGAAGCTCAAGCCCTGCTGAATTATGATGCAGCTCGCCCTCCCGAAGGTAGCCCAGCTGAAGCCAGGGGCCTCAAGTCTGCCATTGAGTTCAATATCTGTCCGGTGCGGATGCCAGACATTACGCAAAAAAGCCTCAGCGCAAAGATCCATGCCAAATTACTCTATTTTTAACTTTTGTCACATATAAATAATAACATGCTGACAGATGTCAATTTGGCACAGGAAAAAGAACAAAACCACAAATGAGGAAATGGGTTCACTAAAGCCAGTTCTGCAACCAGAGATTCAAAACCCCATGAAAATATTTGAATTCCTTGCTTGCAACAATAGGTCTACGGTGTCTCCAAATTTATTGTTCTTTGCATTTTCTTGATAATTGCTGTCACATCAGAAGTTTATTCAAGATGAAATTAATCAAAAAATGTACTTAAGATCACCAATTCAGTAAGAACATTTAAACAGTTTGACAATTTTGTCCTTTGAATTAAAGAGTTTAAACTCAAATCTGAAAAGACTTTATTGAGAGAAAAAGCAAGAAATTTAAGTTTTTCATAATAAAAGACAATAGTAAGATTTATTCATAATTTATTTATGTTAAGTGATTTTTAGAAATCTAAAAAACATGATTTATTTCTGATAGTCATCTTCACTATACATTTGTAATTTTTTTCCCCAAAACAAAAAAAATAAAACTAGTATTTTCAATAAATCATTTAGATAAATAAAACATTGATTTTTCTGACTATTTACTTTCCAAGGGTAATCTACCCATTTTTTTCCTTTTACTTATAAGTTTGCATGTATCCAATTTTATATTAAAATGTGCTTACATCCATTTGATTCATCAACTTGCATACACTTTTTATGTACACATTTCATTGGTTTCTATTTTATTATAGAGACAATAAACTTTTGTTATTTACTAAGTTTAGCTTAGTTGTGGCACAAGACTAGAAGTAAAGGGCACTTAATTAGAATTGAACTTGTAATAATCTGCTAGCCTAGCTTACTAACCAATGCACTACATTTGATCTGTAGAATCTTGAATATACAATATTGTCAACAAAATATATAGTATCACCACACACCTAACAATCTTTTATGAAAAAATCAATTTTTTCTAAACCAAAAATACCAGTATTGTATTATTTATAGAACATTAAAACATTTAGATATTTTTACAAAAACTCTACAACATTGAAAATCTGTAAAGAAAAATATGAATATATAGCTGTCTAAAAATAACTACATCCTTTGTGCAGCTTTATTTTTGGTCAAGAGGTTTCAATGCTGTAGAGTTTGGCAATAAATAATACTTAATATCTATTTTAATAGTATAATGTTCCACTAGAAATAATAAAATCATGGTATCTTTGACTTAGAAAAAAACTTTCCATTAAAAAAATGGATAAGTGGTGCACTTATTTATGAGTAATAATGTAAATAATTTATATTTGGAAGATTCTGCAGATCTTGGATGTAAACCTGGAGTTTCCCTGTCAAAAATGTTTTCAATTTTTTCTAGCTCTTAAGGCTGACCTTGCTCACAAGATTCCCCTAAAGTAAACAAACAATTTTCCCCCCCCCAAAAAAAAACCCTGACAAATTCCATTAAGAATAGTTTTTAAGATTGTTGTTATATAGTAAATGATATTTTTACAAAGAAATAAATACTCAACATAATTTGATCTTTTGATGAAGACATGCGACTGATTAATTCATCACATAAGAACAGATCTTTGATATTAAAACTCAACTAGTAATACTTAACAAAAGTAAACATATATATATTTGAAAGGGATTTTTAGGACCAGTTAAGAGTTATGAACATCTTTTAAGTTGATAAAAAAAAAATGTTATTGTTTAGAAATCAATGGGAATGAATTTCACTATTTTTCTCATAAAGATGTTTTCAAATATACTTTTATAGAAGAGAGATTTTATCCTTTGGTGTGAGATGATTAAGATATGTATGAATGAAATGGTCAAGAGTTGTCTAATTCAATTTGCATACACATGAGAAAAAGTTATTCCTCACAATATATTTCTTAACTGATTATCAGCTTTGTTATGAAGCTCTTATAAATTGCTTGTGATTTTTAACATGTTGGCTGTTAATTCATTTTACTAAATCATGTCAGCTTTTTATTATGTCTACATGGTTGACTAGACTCTAGATAAGAGAATGAAATTTCCAATCTTCACACTGTAACCTGCTGATAATTTGGTTGTCATTGAAATGATTTCCTATGTTCCAAAAGCCCTGGTGGCAAAATAATCTCGTCAAGGAAAGATAATCCAAATAAATCCTCTATTTCTATTTCAAATTTACAATATTTTAAATATTGTTTTCATTGAGTAATTTTTTTTTTTCTTTAATTGAAAAATATTAAACTTTTAGTTTTAAGATGAAAACTTAATTTCTGCTTGATCATCTATTTTAAGAGAAAATATAAATATAAAATGGTAATAATATATATTAGGTAGTTTTGAAAATAATGGCCAATTTTATTACTAATTTAAATATAAAATCGATCATTATTTTCTAAACAACCTCAAATAAATGACTTATAAATATTATAATTTACAGCGGTACATCAATAAGTCTACAGTCTGACACAGGTGAATTTGAATCAGGAATTTTTTATGTATAATGTTCAGGTTATATGATTAATAGTTAACACTGAATTAAGTGCATTGACAAAAATGTTTATGTAAAATGATTTTCTTAAATCAATTGGCTACAGACTTACTGATGTACCTAGACACACACACACACACACACACACACGTTAAAAATATAAATAAAAATGTCTCAGGTCCTGTTTGGTTCTTTGAAAGAATCTTTGTTTCTTTATTTTTTGTTTTTGTTTTTCATTGTTTTTTGTTTGTTACTGCATATTGGTCACTTAGAATCTATTTTGACTCCCTATGATGCTTGTAAAATTGAGACACAAACCTTCTCAATTAGAAAAGCTAAGTGCATTTGTATGTTATGTTTTCTTGTTAAAAGTCACTTTTCTGCCTTCCCAAAATCTTTATATCTTTTCACAAAATGACGCAAGTAAAAACTCATCCTTTGACCCACTTATGATTACAAAAGTCATCCTGCAGCTGGGTTTTAACACTTTATCTTCAATATGTATCAACGCAATTCTACATGTACTCTTAAAAGCCACCTTTCAGTCACTTACCCTAAATCTTAAATCACTTGCTGTTTAGTGTATATATATATATATATATATATATATATATATATATATATATATATATAATGATTATTTTTCAAATGCTAATTACCTCTAAATTTCATTCTTATCATTATCCACCATTGTTATTAAACTGTCATGACTTATATGCCACTAAGACTGATTGAAAAGAGTGCATTCAAATCAAAGATTCTTCCTTGTTCATTTTCTTAAGGAAAAAAAACTCGGGGGAAAACAACTGTAATTAGCAGTTAATTGACCTAGACTCTCCTTTGCACATAATTTTTTTTGTTGAATTGATTAAAGATTACTTGGAAACTAATGATCAGATTGAAATTTGCTCTGTTCATTCTTTTTGCATTATAATATGCCATTTTGAAGAATTCTAGTAATAACACATAGATCATTATGATAATAATACTCTGATTTATTCAAACTGTTATCCTAGTTGTTATAGTGACAGCATTGCGACCATTGTACACTACAGCATTCAGGTGCCTGTTATATTTTGTAATTTTTTAGGTAATTTCAAACCTAATCTTTTATTCAAACCACGGTGAGTAGATTATTCTCATTCAGCTACCCATTCAAGGAAATATCAGATGGGAAGTGATATCATAAGGTCATTTATGTCACTTCCCACCCTCTAAACCAGGGTATATTAATTTCAATGCCTTATGACCTCTAGTTAACTACATACACTTAACTAAGACTTATATCCACCAATCCAGTGTGTACAATGACCAGTAGATTGTAGCTATAACCAGGCTAAATAAATTAGTGCTATAATAATTTCTTATTTTAAACTCAAAGAAACACAATTACTTTTATTAAATATTTACTTTCTGTAAAACATAGGATTGGCAATAAAAATTTGTGTTTTGTTGCAATGCTTTCTTTTTTTTAAATTGTGAATTAAAGCAATGTCCATTTGATGACATCTTTGGGATTCAAGCCTTCTAAATTCTATTATTAGGAAAGTATTAAGTGAATACTGCCTTTTGATCTACTTAAATCCATGGAGATGAAATTGATCTTCTGTTGGGTCATGCATAGGAAGGAAACAAACAAGAGCTATCTTGATTGAATCCATGGGAGTAAGTAGATTTAAAGAGACATGCTTCCTACTAACTGGTGCAATTTTAATGGTTTGGATAGAACAGAACTCAAGGTACCTGCAACATCAGCAGTTGCCCAGAGTGACAAGTGTTGAGGTGCCTGTCATGGGTCAGAGAGAATATAAAGATGTGAAGATTAATTAAACAGAATAAAAACAATCAAAATAAGAAAATTGTCTGGTGTGGACTTAGTACTCACATTAGCTAAGGCTTGGTAAGTGAAGGTAAGTGGGCTGAGGTTACGGTTGCAAATGAATTACTGGACTATACTTGCCTTATATTTTATGATGATATGCATAACCGCTTTAGCTACCTTTCTTTCTTCATCTCTATCTTGCAACGTAAAACCTCTCCTCTACCCTTCCTAAGTTGTAGCAGCCAAAGTCCTTACAACTAAAAACTTTCAACTTTCATTGTGTATTTTGAGTAAATGATGCTCCCAGAATATATATATATTCTGGGAGCATATATATATATATATATATATATATATATATATATATATATATAAAGTAAAGTTGGCAACCCTAGTCAAGGGCAACCCAAAGGCTCCCTTTTTCAATAGCTACTACACCAAGGTGTAAAGGAGGGCACTACTCCATTCCCTGGATTGATCCACTTTACCCTTAATTCATACCTTATAATGCTGAGTGTTAAGCCAGGTGGCATCAAGTACCCTTTTTTTTTTTTTCTTCTTTTTTTTTTTTTTTTTAATCTTTGGTATGACTCAACCTGAGATTGAACCCCAGTTTCCCAGACCATTGGTGAACATTGTAACCAGTATGCCAATGGCCATATATAAAATTTATACAGTGTGTATCAAAAATCAACTAGGCATCTAAAAATTGAATTTTTATGATAGTTAGAATAGAGACTATCTAAGCAGTAGAATTTTTCATAAAGCGAGATTGATCACTCTTTTGCAAATTTTAGTTTAGTGTGAATCATTAAATTATACATGATTAACAAACATAATTGTGATTTAATTTCTAAATCACAAGGGGACTTTTGAGATACTCACACACACAGACGCTGTAAAACATAAGATGATGCTATTCTTTAAAGTAATTCAGCTTGCCCAGGGTAGCCGCAACCCTACGACTCTCTCTTATTCAGGAATGACTAATGTAAGATAACTGATGCCTTTGGGGGGATCTTTTTTTTTCCCCCTTTTTTTTTTTTTTTTTTTTTTTTTTCCTCACCAGGATTTGAACAATATTTTGTGATTGATCTCTATTGCTGATGATAAAAAGAAAAACACTATACATGGCCTTTTTAAGTACCGTTACAAATTCATTTGTCTGGTATTGTGAATATTATTAATTGTTCAATCTCATTGTGATCTTATGCATATGTCTATGTTTTATCTTTTCATTATCTGAGAATTTGTGCCATTTTGATAAATGGTTTGTTTTTTATTTTTCTTTTCTGTTATTTTTTTCCTATGAATATTTATTTGAACAACATCTGCTGAAAAAAGGACAAAAGTAGATAACTGCAGTTTTAAACTTTTTTTTTTTTTTTTTTTTTTTTTCTAATCCAGGAAGTTGAACTGAAAATTTTGTGACCATTAATAAAGCCACAGAAAAAAAAAGTCAATTAATTTATGGTGGTTGGTTAGGGTTGGAAGTACCTGTGACTTTTTACCTAGATTTGAAATTTTTCAAAATGGCTTCCTTATAAATTTTTCAAAATTTTTGTTAAGCATCTTTTTTGTTTTTATCTTTTATATAAATATTCGAATGATTTTTTTCCATTTCCACTTAGTATTTCTTTCACTCATACCTCAAAAAATTCCTCTCAAATATAATAGTTCCTTTAAAAACTTTTAATTTACATTTTATAAACACAACTTTGAGACTTTTTTTTACTTGTCTACAATTTCTGATTAGGTGAAAGTTTAGTTTAAAAAAAAAAAAACCCAAATATTCAATTCATTTTAATGTTACTGCAGTATTTCTAAAAACTGATTCTCTACAGCCTTGTGACCAAACTAAGCCAAGCATAGTAAATAACTAAAAGCTGATTCTCTTCGCATAATGGTTAACAAGGAAGCCTGGCAAATTATCACTCGTAAGCTCCATCTTCACTAGAGACCCCATACTTGTGACCTTGAGCCAGACTAAGCTAAGCTTATTAATGACATAAAAGTTGATTTACTTATTAAAAATTAAGTATTTTGGGGAAAAAAAATTTTTTCCTTGTCTAAATGGAAAACCTTTTTGGAAATTTATTTATTTTTTGTTTTATTTTAAAAAAATTTTGGCCAAGTGCATTCTTTTCATATTTAAAAAAAAAATTATTTTTCTTTTCAAGATGATTTAACCATTTTGTTTAACTTGCCTTGCAATAATTTTTCTTTAAATAAAGAAAAACTCAAGGATACTGCATATTTTCAATATGACTATGCCCATGTTCAAAGATAACTAATGTTTATTTTTGTAATATATATATATATATGTCCATTGTTTTGTAATACACAACACATTACATTATTTTTATTTATATCTAACATTTCCAGCAGAGAGAAAAAAAGTTGTTTTTTGTTTTGTTTTTTTTTTGGGGGGGGGGGTTAGTTAAAAACCTTCCTAAAATAAAATAGTCATTAGTGAAATATAAAATTCTATATAAATTAATTGATTTGATTATTACTTAACTGGATTTTTATATAAAGTAAAACAAATACATTTCTATGTTATCTGTCAAATAAGTTCAAAGGTAGCGTTTGATTACCTTTTCTTACCCGATTGTGATGAAAGCCTGCTCAAATTTTCAAGTGTCTCTTAGGACAGCTGAAACATGGATAACCGAAAATGGCAGCATTTGATATTACCTGCAATAGCAAAAGAACTTCCCAATATTAAAACACCAATGTTCTAGTTTATCAATACTTGTTGATATTAAAACCCACATTTTAGGGAAGAGACAGGAACTACAAAAGACTTATTTTATGGAATAACTAAAACTTATCCTAGAGTCAGTAATAAATAATCAATCATTGGATGAAAATTCACACCTTCATTGTTTATAACCAATCAGATTATTGCTTAACATATAAGGACTTAATAAAAATCCCCATCCATTTATTAGATAAGCATTAGTTTCCTGCAAGGAAAAAATATTTTCAATTGTATATTTAGTTAGTTTTTTTTGGGTTTTTTTTTTTTTTTTCAAAATTAATGCTGGGAACTTTTAGTACACAATATATTGCAATGTTTTTTGATAATCACAAAATAATATCTACTAGGTGTTTGACATTTTAATTTTTTTATAGAAAAGTATTAAGAAACTAGTTGAACCCTTAAAAATTCCACAGATGTTTACAACTAAGATTATCCATTATCTCCTTCTTCAACTCTTCTTTCACCCTTTTGCCTGTATTTTTTTATTCTCTCCCTGACCCCTTCCAATCATCATTGCCTACTCTAGTTTTTATCTAATGTTGCAATTCAAATTAACATGTGCACACTTATAAATTTAGTTGTCAAGATAAATCAGTGTCATTTGTTAATACTTTTTGATTTTAACTTTTTGTGAGACATAGAATTGTGTAAGGGCAGCACCCTCTGTTGTATTAATACTAGCTGGACCAGTAGAATTTTCAGGGGTGTACATATCTAAGATTCCTACAACAACCTCTCTTCAATCTTTCTTGTGCTCTATCTCTTCATGAAGAACTTTAGTATTGTGTTGAGTCATGTATAATTAATTTGTGAATAATTTGACAATGAATTGATTTCCATTAATAATATATTTGCCATTATTTTGAATAAGGTAACTGAAGTAAAATTCAGCTGCTTTTGAGCTCCAGAAGTTTTCCACAAATGTTTTTACTTGATCTTGAGAAAACTTTTTGTCCCACAGCTAAGTGTTCAATAGTATATCTGCTATCCTTCTACAAAGATAGCTTTGCCACTGAGTTTTATACACTAGTAAACTAAGAAAACAAACTGATAAAACTTTGTCATTCAAAGCATTTTGTATAGAACAAAAAAAAAAGGTGGAAACGACTTGTTTGGTGAATATGATGAATGGAGTAGAACACAGCATCCCTAATCCAATATTTTTTTCCAACATGAATGTGATCCTGCATGATCATGAAGAAGCACCGCATTTCTTCAATTAACATATGCAGGGCATTTTCATAGATTTTCATGTACATATTGCAGCTTTTGAAAGTATAAGTCTGCATTGAATGTCTGCAGTTTAAAAACTCAAAATGAATAATACCACACTGATCCTATCATACACACATAGCTTTTCTTCCATGAAGCTTCACCTTTGGTGTAGACTGCAGAGATTCATCTTTGTCAATCCTTTTGTGTTCAACATTATTATAAAAAAACCTATTTTTCATCACTTGTAATGATGTTCTTGAGAAATAGGTTATTTTTCTACCTTGAAAGAAAACATCACCATGGATATACAATCTTTCTTATTCTTCTCACTAAGAGTAAGAAGACGACGAACACCTAGCTTTCTCACTTTCCTATCTTTTTCAAGTGGCAGCAGATTGTGGATTGGGATGTGTTGAGGTTAGGTGCTATTTTTTGAGTATTTTTGTGCAGATTACACCAATTTTCTTAAAGCATCTTGATCAAGATCTGAAGGCTGTTCTAATCTAGGTTCATCTCTCACTGATGTATCGCCAAAACAAAACTTTAAAATCCAGTTTCAGACTTGGCAGTCATTAAGTACCATAAACACTATGAATTTTCTTAGATGTTTCTGTAGCATTTTTGTCATTTTCAAACTCCCAAAATTTACATGTTGAATATACACTTTCAGTTCCTCCATTTTAGGAGCATAAGATCATAGATCAAATTATTTCATTACTAAAATAAGAATGACCAATGAAACCACTCTTTAATCAGGTAATTTCTGAAAGCTTAAAATAAATAGTTACAACTTGCTTTTAAAAAATGGAAATTATTTTTGACTCAACCCAATAAATCACCATAAATCTTTCTAATCATTTCACTCTGAGGCTTACTAGTTGGATATCAAGAGACTGTGTATCTCTGATATTTTTTCCATAAACTAACCCTTCTCTCTCTGACATGTGTTTTTTTGGGGTTTTTTTTATTACACTCTCTCATTTTCTTTGCTTTTCCAAATTCCTTCCTTTTTAATATTTATAAGGTTTCTCATTCAATATGCATAATTGATTTTATTTAAGAGCCAGATACTATACTTTGATCCTAGATAGAAAATCATAAATATCATGTGTTATTGCTAATATTCTGGTATGAAAATGATGCAGACTATAATTTGAAGATGCAAACCTCAGTGCTGGGATGTATAATATGTACTTCTAACTTTCAGCTATAAAATTAAGGGGAAAAATGCATCTCTCATGTATTGACTTTTTGCAATGTATGAGTTAAATTTAAACTAAATTTAACAGTTGTTCAATTTTTTATCCAGTTTGTATCCACTAAAAATAAATATATAGTTTATATAATGTTTTAAAACAAAATTTACACAGTATTTAGAGAAAAGCAAGGACATGATCACATGAAAATGTAATAAACTTGCAGCAAAAATAAGTTTATGATAGAAGAAACAAATTATAAATAAACACAGATTCCAGTCACTATTTCTCAGTATGTAGCTGTATAAAACAGAAGTGTTTGTTACACATTAGTTTGGACTTTAGATATAACTTATTTTTGGTCATGCTATCCCAAAACACACATGGCCTGAAAAAAAAGGTAATATTTACTTCTTGTGTACAATATGCACCCCTAACTTTTTGGAATCTGGAAAAAAAGTTCATATTGTATATGAATAGTTACAGTTATATCCACACACCCAATAGTTCAGGAGGGAAATTCCTGTGGTGTAATGGCAAATGTACTAGACTGTGCCCTTGAAGTAAACAAGTTTGAACTCCATTCAAAA
Source organism: Sepioteuthis lessoniana (assembly GCA_963585895.1). Classification (NCBI taxonomy): domain Eukaryota; kingdom Metazoa; phylum Mollusca; class Cephalopoda; order Myopsida; family Loliginidae; genus Sepioteuthis; species Sepioteuthis lessoniana. The sequence continues at coordinate 47,974,539 of OY757912.1, forward strand.
TTACATTCACTTTTGGACTAATACTCCTGGGAAAGGTATGAATACTCTTATCCAGCCAGCTATGAGTTAAATAGTATTACTGATGTTCTACAAGGATGGATTTAGCATTAAATAATCTATGAAGGTTGATATGCCATTAAATAAAGGTCAGGTGGGTATTCCTTATGGCATAGTGGTTAATGTTCTGGACAGTGACATTGTGGTAAATGAGCTTGAACTATTGTCACACTTTTACATTCACTTTTGGCCTAATACCCTTGGGAAAGATATGAACTCCCTTATACTCCCCACATCTATGGGTTAAATTGCACCATTACTGTCCTTCTAAAAGGATGGCTTTGATATGAAATAAACCACAAAGGTTGATATGCCATTAAACAAAGAAACAGAAATGAATAAATAGTTCAGGGGTTAAATCTAAAATTTGTGAACATTAAAATTGCATGAAACAAAAGCAGAACACAGGAAAGTATCTAGCATTGATCCTGGAACACACAATCTTATTTTTTTTCATAATTACCCCTTTGCTAATTGGGGCCTAAGTTATCTCTCAGGAATTCTTTTTATCATCTCCTTCTTTAACATCTATTAGTTATGCAAGACTATGAATCTGTTTGGTTCTCAGTTTGCATTTCATTATATGCTTATGCCCTTTCCTAAGGATATTCCAAATCATCATGGTTCAGCTCCATGATCAAAGATTGAGAAGGGATTAATTCACATTAATAACAGGCATTCTCATGTCTTACAAGGTTAATTTAAGACAAGCCAGTATGGCTGCAGCTGGAATGTCTTGGTCAGGGTTTGATGGTATAGTGTTGTGATTATTCCTTCTGTGCCTTTTATCCTTGAAGGTTCTTCAGCCTTGGTGAGGCAACTAGTCTAGAAGAAGGAAAACTCTGAATTCAAACCTGTTAAACTCCGCTTGTGTCATGTCTTGCCCGAACGGAGGGGTTGGTAAATATGATTTCAAAGACATCTTTGCTAACATTTTATTGCACAGAAAGATTTTATTCATTTTTTATAAGCAGCTTCATCCAGAATTTGAATCTGACTTGCTGAATCCATTTTCTATAATGCCCCTTTTTTTGGGATATATATATATATATATATATATATATATATAATTTGTTGAAAAGATAGATTTGTAATGAATCTGACAGTGGAAAGCTGGATTAATCAAACACCTAACTCAAATTTAGATGTGTGATATTTCTTTCAGCTTTATTTTATCTTCCAGAACTTCAAGACAGACTGTTTTCTGAGTATACCCCTTCAACTCTCCTCAAATGCTTTTAAATAGAAAAACTCAGAAAACAGTCTCTGTCTTGAAGAAGTTCGTGAAGATGAAATAAAAGCTAAACAAAATACCACACATCTAAATTTGAGTTAAGTGTTTGATTTATCCAACTTTCCACATATTTCTATCATATACACACACACACACACACACACACCACACACACACACACACATATATAATGAACTCTGCTTAAAAATTGATTTTGTGTCACATCCTGCTTATACCAAAGGTGTGTGTGTGTGTGTGTATATATATATATATATATATATATATATATATATATATATATATATATATATATATATATATATATATATATATATATAATGGTGATTAGGCAAATAGGAATATTTCTTTTGTGTTGTGTTTTTTTTGTTTATGATTCTCAACAAAATTCAACATTAGGTCACTGTCAGGAGAACACCTTTAGTGAAAAAATTTTTAGAATTGATATGTTATAAGAAAAGCAGCAAAAAAATGAACTGGTTACATAGCATATCCATTGATTGAATAGAAATTATTTTCACTCACTCACACAAACAGATGATTGCAGGAGAAAAAAAAAATAGACTGCAAAATTTTTTTAATTTACTGGATGTTTTGTTTGGTTTCTTTGTTTAATGGCATATCAACCTTCATGGGTTATTTAATGCTGAAGGACATCCTTGTAGAAGGACAGTAGTGAGTACTGTTTAAACCCATAGCTGGAGGAAGTAGGAGTGTACATACCTTTCCCAAGGGTAGTAATCCAAAAATGAACATAATCTCATGACTTGAGTTTGAACTCTCTTCCTATGATGTCATAGTCTAGCACTTTAGCCATTATACCATGGAGACTCTTCATACCCAACTGGATGTTTAGTATTCCCTACCAGCTATAAGTAAAAAGTTTCATGTTTTCTAAAGGTATAATTGCTATATTGTCTATAACTTTTAAAAGTAATTAACTTACCAAAGGTTGTTCTAACATTTGAACCCTTTCTTCCAAGTCTTGATACTGTCTGTTAATGTTTCTGCTGGTCCATCCTTCAGCCCTTGTCAAATGTATAATCTGGGGGGGGGGGGTGCTTGGAAAACCCAAAAGAATGTGCTATATTATTACTATCATTATTTCTTTGATTTATATATTTCATCCATGTCTGTTCCCCTAACTTTTACCAGAAACAAAGATAAATGACATAAGATCCTTCCACCCACTTATTTATATTTCACATTACATTATTATAGTGATCAATTTATTGCTAACGGGTGTCTGAGTAAACATTAACCTACTTGATACTTTACTTTTGAATAACAAAACCCAGGAAATATTTTAAGAGATGTGGCAGTGGGGGGGGGTCTTATTTGCCATTAATATGACAGCACCTGATCTTGATTAACAATGATACCCTACATTTTTTCACAATAAATTCCCAAACTTCTATTTTTTATTTTAAAGAAATCTTTGCTAATTTTTTGTTGCATGGAAAGATTTTATTAATTTCACTCTTAAATACTTTTGGACTAAGAACCATTGGTTATTGGGGCAACTGTTAATAAGCTAATATTGCAGATCATTCTAAGTAGAGTGAATTTGATCCTTACTGAGTGTGGTCCTGTGCTAGACTAAGCTAACCTTAGTAAATATCTAGTCTCCTTCCCATGGCAACTGAATTAGTAAGTGTACTGTTCAATTCCCACAAATGCTCCACCATTAAGGCCTTGTGCCAAATTAAGCTACGCTTCAGGAACAACCCTGAAAGCAAAAATTATCAAATTACCCACACTTAAAGGATGTTCATCCAGTTTTGTTTTTTTGTTGTTGTTTTGGGAGTTAGGTCGGTGGGAGATATTCATAGCAAAGAAACAAATCCCAGATTCAAAATAATCTTTTTTTAACAGCTGAACATTTTGATTTCATGGAATATCCTCCAAACAAATTAAATGCATTTATCTTAAGGGGTGGGATATTTTTTTCTACAAAGGTGGGCTGAAAAGGTCACAATGGTATAATGGTATCATATCTGGTTTTGATGACATTTTTTCACCAATGGGATCCAAGCTATGAAACACCAATGGAAAAAGTGTGTAAACTGAAAAACAAACCTCATTTGGTCACATTCCATGAGAGTATCTTGGTTGGCCTATGAACTTTTCAGCCGACACTCCTAGATTAAATAAGGAAAAAATTATGGGATCAACACTGAACAAAAATCACAATTTATAGTTTATTGCTCATCCACAGTCTTTTATGACAGCCAGATACCTTTGAGGCACAGACATTACTAATTTAAAAAAAAACAAAAAAAAAAACTGTCTGGTCATCCTAAATGTAGTGATCTTATAATTTTTATCAGTCTTTAATTTACTTTCTTTTTTTTTTTAATTTTATTTTATTTTTTGATTCTTCTCTTTCCACCCAAAAAATAAAATAAAATAAAGAAAACAATATGAAAATTGTTTATTTGAAGAATTCTTCTTGAATTTTGGTAAATGACTCTTTGAAAATATATATGAAGGAAAAAGAAAATGTCAGAATTAACTTCATTGGCAGCTTTTATCCATTTCTTAGACAAATTTGTATGATTATTTGTATTTTTTACACTCATCCCAACTAAAGATATATTTTTATGTAACCAATTCTATAACAATTATTAATAGAATTATTCTTCAATGCAACAAGTAATGGCAGAATAGCTAACAGCTTGGTTGTTTATTCATTTTATCAATTTTAAAAACCTTTTAAAATTGGACATTTTAAAATTGTTAAAAATATACATTATATGTCCAATTCTCTACCTTAACTCGTGTTAATGTTGTTCTTTATAGTCAACTTTATCGCTAAATTTCTTTTGTGGTCTTATGCTTGTAAAATCTGTGATGCCCAAGCAGCATATACAGATTATCTTTTATGGACTCATATGGCAAGCAAACATTTTATAGAGAATTATCTGAAAAAATGTCAGATTAAAGATTTGGGTGGAAAGATATAACTGATAGGAAATTTTCACAATTGATAGTTTCAAATATTCATTTGATATGTCTATATGTAATGATCTTGATATGAATTCAATTTTAGATTTTAAACCAACTCTGCATTGAGCACCTTTAACTAACTTTTTATATACAAATTGTTGGATTTTGATTATTATTATGGACAGTGATTATTCTAAGGTCCCTCTACTCTTTAGCAGCTTCTATCACGTCAATTCTGGTCAAGGCCCAGCAAAGTGAGTGCCCTGAAAACATCCTACAATTGACTTACATGGGGCTGATCAATTTTGGCTTCTGCTTTCTCTCCCTATCTATCTGAGCATATATATATATATATATATGTAGAAAAACTGATAACAATTGTCGGATTACAATCCTTTATTTACTCTTCATATATATATATATATATATATATATAATAAAGAAGAAATGCAATCAGCAAGTATTGAAAAAGTTTTTGATTGCTCATAAGCAGAGCAGTATAAAAATTAAAAAGTGATTCCATACTTATTTAAATGGTTGAACTTGTCATTGAAACTTTTACTGATGATTGTGGCAATATTTTCTTTTACCACATAAAATTTTTAGTTACAGTAACATAAGTCATCACTTTTTAGTTGGTTGTTAAAAAAAAGTTCTAAGCCTCATCAAGGAAGAAGAGTATAGCTGTACAATTTTGCTATGATAACACACTACCACTTTTTAGAAAACTAGAAAAAATCTAAATTAGTTTTTCTAGTTTTTTAAGAGATGGTAATGCATTGACACAACAAAAATGTTTAGTGAGATTCTTCATTCTGGATGAGGCTTAGAACCTTTTGAACGACCATCATATAAGACGCTAGATGGATCTGTAATCACATTGTAGAGTGGTTCCTGCCATTTTTGCTAGGTTTATATATATATATATATATATATATATACACAAAACAGAATGAGAATTTAAGTAATATATAGAAGTATCACCTGTATTTTTTCATCTCAAAGACAGTTTGTTTTTGAGGGGATGGGTTCAAAAAAGGTATCAAATTTACCCTGTAAAATCCCAATTAGTATTGTATTGCTTCTCCTGAATTCTCTAAGGTCAAGACTTCACTAATTCAAACTTTAAAAAATCTTGGGAAAACATCCTCTAAGTGTGGTGATTTTTATTTTTTGCCAGCTGTTACAGCCTTTAATTTCCATGTTTTGTTTTTTCTATTTTTATTTCTCTACTCTAAAAAACAAAACAAGCATTTATGCATACATACATACATACACACACACACACACACACACACACATATATATATATATATATATATATATATATATATATATATATGATTTTTTTTTTTTTTTCAGAATTCTTTCTGAATTTTGGTGAATGACTTTGAAAATATATATATGAAAGAAAAATGTCGGAATTAACTTCATTGGCAGCTTTTATACATTCCTTAGACAAATTATTACAATTATTTTTATTTTTTACACTCAATATTCTAAGCAAAATAAGATATATTTTTATGTGACATTCTATTTCCTTAATTGTATAGATATTTATTTATCAAGCTTAGCTTAGTCTAGCACAAGGTTATACACAGTGTACACTCAGTAAGTACTGAATCCAGCAACAGCTGTCTATGAGACTAGCTTGTTAATCATTGCTCAGTGTCAGTACCCTTTTATCTTATATCACCATCAGAACCCAATATGCTTCCAGTATATAACTACTTAAAAAAAACAATTCTAGTCTCATTCTTATAAAACAAGCTTTTGTTGAAATAGTAAGGTTATTCAAAAAGTTCTAGGAAGAGATAGCCGAACATTTTTGTTGTGACAACACACTACCACTTCTTATAAAACTAGAAAAGTTAATTCAGATTTATCTAGTTTTATAAGAAGTACTGCAATAAAAATGTTCAGCTCTGCTCTTCTTTCTGAGTGAGGCTTATAACTTTTTGAACAATCCCTCCTATTACATGTCAGCTCTACCTTAAGTTGATGCCTGATGTTCAGGTTGGTGCCTTACTTTATGTCATATCTGTGATGGTAATCTATCTTAATTATTGGTTTATGAAAGGATCAATTTTAATGTAAAAGAGATAGCAAATTATTTTCCTAATTGAATCCTACATGCAATTCAATATGATATAAATTGAAGCATTTTATTGTTACCGTGTACCTTAATTGCAGCTTAGCATAAATCTTGAGAGCTTAACGTATCACTTCTCAACCTTTAGCTCTCTGTGGGTGTCTTTATCTGTCAGGTAAAAAGTCTCTCCTGCCATTATACAAGGAGGGGTCCTTATGGCATTGTGGCTAGCATGGTGGCCTACAACATTGTAGTAAGGGACTTTAAACTTCAGCCATATTATGTTCACTTTCAGACTAATACTCTTTAGAAAGATATGAATCCTTATCCCCACAGCTATGGGTTAAATTCACTGTTCTTTTACAAGGATCGCTTTGGAATTAAATCAACAAAGGATGATATGCTATTAAAAACAAAGAAACCAAACTTATCAAAATATTTCTATTTCATTGTTTGTGTGTAGACTAGATTGTCTAATGAACAGAAGTTTTTAACAATTATTCCTAGAAGAAACATATCTTCAACTACTCATATTAGATTTTCAGTATTAGCCAAGCTTAAACATGCACAAGAACTTTATTAAATGCACAAGATCTTTACTACATACCCAAAACCTTTATTAAATACACAAGATCTTTACTACATACCCAAAACTTTTATTAAATGCACAAGATCTTTACTACATACCCAAAACCTTTATTAAATGCACAAAATCTTTACTAAGTGTGAAAGATCTTTATCATTAATTTTCACTCATATTATTCTTTATTAATTTTAGTTGCTTTTTTCATTATAAGTCACTTGAGCCATCATTTCTGACAGCAAGAAACAGCATGCATTGGAAGTAGGAGGAGTGACTTTCTTTATAGGTGTTAATTGGACTTTTGCAATGCCATCCATATTCTTATAGCTGCATTAATTAAGCAGCAGGTAGATAAAACTATGCATTTCTGTGATAAAAGAGGATGTGAGTTCAAGTCTCACTGAGTGTTTATTCTTTATTCTGATGAACACTGTTCCTCACTGTCATAGAATTGACAATCAAAGATATGATAAAAAAGCAACTAGAATTAGTGATGAAAGATAATACAAGTCAAGATTATTAATAATGATAAACTATGCTTTATCTAAAAATAAATAAAAGATGTGCATAGAATTTTTTGTCCTCCAAAAATACAATGATAGAAGTAATTTGAATGAGTGATGCAAAGTGCTAAAGGTTAGCTGAATTAATTAGATGGTTTGATAATTCCTGAATTAATTAGATGGTTTATGTTAACATCATGGTTGATAGAGTTGTGTTTTCCACTGGTACTGGAGGTTAGATTTAAGGCCCAAAAAGCCAAGTTTTTGAAGGCTGATTTTCATGGCAAGCAAACAGTCTTTCCTCATTCTGAAGATTAGCCTAACATAATCTTCCTACTACTCCTTTTCTTCCCCTAGTTTTGTTTCAGTACTAAATCTAACTTAATAAATATCAAGTCCCTTTAGTTTGATTGATAAAAACAATTCATTGCTTATAATCAAATAAATTGATCGACCATTGATAAAATGATGTGAAATTTCTAGAATCATCATTATTATTATTCAAGGGGAATGTTTTAAATTTTTTTCTATAATAATTAGCATAGAGATCTTCCAAAAATAATATATACACAATTTAAGATTGCTGCAAATATTTATTATATGTTGTGTTTGTAAAATATATTGAGATTGAAGTCTTGGCTCAATGGTTAGAGGAATAATCTGACAAATAAATGAAATGAGGTTTTGCCTAATGTGCTTAGGTGATGACACTATCACAAACTCAACTCAGAAAACACTGTTTTTCAACCTGACATTTAAACCTCCATTATAAATATATGCACTTGGTCCAAAAGTACTTTTAATAACTATTAGATGATCCATGAAGCTGTTGGGTTCCTGTGTAAACAGTGATACATGATATTATCAATACTTTTAGTTTGGAAGGAGTGAAGTGAAACATTCTCAGTAGCATTTCATTGTTATCTCTGCTATATTAAGAATTTAGAGGATTAAAAAATTATGTTCAGAATGAATAGTCCCCACAAAATTATCTTTCATTTTCTGATAGGACTAGGAATTGCTTTGTTCCTGCAAAGCATTTGAAGTGTCTCACCTGAATAAACATCTTACAATAATTTGCTCTTTTTGAACAATTTTCATTTATTTATTTAATTTTTTGTTTTGAAAGTCATATTTACAACATAAATACTGAGAATTTTAGTCAGTTAGAGAAGATAGATATTAATCAATTGTCCGAGAGACCAGGGTTCAATCCCAGGTCAAGTCATATCAATGACTCAAAAAATGGTACTTGATACCACCTTATAAGGTAATGATCAAGAGAAAAATGGAGCAATCCAGGGAATGGAGTAGCACCCTCCGCTACACCTTGGTGTAGTAGCTATTGAAAAAGGAGCCTTCAGGGCACCCTCGACTAAGGTTGCCAACTTTTTTTTTTTTATTGATTATTCAAACATTTTGAATACTTCAGCTGTTCCACATGACACTATTTTACATGTAACATTTTATTTATTTGGATTGTCTCCCCTTGAGCATATCTTTTATCACCAGACTTTTGAATGTATATATATATATATATATATATATATATCCCATAATAATAGTTACAGAAATCTGGCAATTTAAAAGAATTTTAAGGCTAGTAACTGGTAATAAGACAAACTCTGTAGTTTGTAATAATCAATAAATATAATCCATTTTAAAAGTGTGGTATAGGTAATCCGAAGTCCTTTCATCAAAAATTTTCTCTTTCCCTAATGATACCTGCCTCAGAAAAATAAGATCTAAAAAAAAGTTTGGCTTTAGGTTATCTGTACTATATTTTTAAACTGGACTGTTAGTTCATGGAATAAGAGACCTTTTTGAAAAAGAATTACTTTTTTTTTTTTTTTTTTTTTTTTTCCTAATTAGAGTATATGGTTACTATCTTACTTCCCTTTTGTAATTCTCTCTTGCTAACCTTTTAATTTTTAGGAGAATATGTAAGATTTTAAAACTAAATGGACACATTTTTTTTTAAGTAAATTCCTTCTAATAAAATAATCCTTGAGTCTTTTCAATTTACCCCACTGTTTAAACTTTTTTGTTGTTATTTTAAGAGATTTGCTGCTGAAATGTTATCTGCTAGCAGAAGCAGTCTGCTGACCACAGTCAGCTCATTGAAAAAAAAATACAGTTTGTTATTGTTTTTTTGTTTGTTTTTTTTACTCTAAAAATTGAAATCAAGAAAATCCAATTTTTCATTCTTCATGCAACATTTAGAGGAACTTTCAGAACATGTTGGTAAAATAAAAAAAAGAGTACTCTCGAGGGGTGCTTGTATAGTAAAAAAAAAAAATTTCAAAAAGAAAAATTAGGTGTGTGGAAAACCAAATTTTAGAAAAATAGATATCAGCAACAGTTTCTGGTAAATTTTTCAAATAAAATGTACTAGGAACTTTTATTGCACACAATTTTCTAATTCAAGTAAGAGTAGCTTCCACTTCTACTGTCATGTGAAAAATCACCATTTATAATATAACTGTACTTTCATTTCTGCTGAAAAAAAAAAAAAAATTCAACGGTCATTTTTTTTCCAGACGTAATCTGAGTACAAATATTTTCAGGTATTAGAAATGATTGAACAATTGACATTCAGTTATGAGAATATCTTTTCCATTCCTTTGTGGTTTTTGTTTATAATTATATTTTGTCTGTTCCAAATTTTTGTTTCTCTATGAAAAAAAAATGAATAATCAAATTTTATGTTCATTTACTGTTATGAATTAGCCGTCCCCAAAAAAAAGATATCTTGCATATAAAAGTTAAATATGAAATAAAAAGAAACTATAATTTTAAATGTTTCTAGTGTGTTGTTATCTTTAAATTTGTTTTTTTTTTTTTGTCTGTAAATACAGTTGATAAAAAACTGAACAAATCAGTTTTGAAGAATTTTTGGCTTTTTCTTTGTTGTTTCAAATTGATTAAAAAAAATGTCATTGTTAAAGTTCCAAAGAAAGTGTTTCTTCCATGAGGTATGTATTTACCCAACAAAGACATTTGCATGATGTGAATTAAGGTAAATTTTAAACAGAGCACAGCTGGTTTAAATTCAAAGTTTTCAGTATCTTCGACTGGTTGTCTTACCAAAGCTAGAGAATCCAGTCTGCCCAACTATTTAGCCATAGTTGGGGGTGGGGAGAAAAGATAGTTTCATAATTTCCCAAGAGGATTAGCTCAAAATTAAATGCTAACAGCTTTGTCAAGAATTTGAACTTAGGTCACTAATTCCCTCTGTTGAGTGTACCATTAGTATAAACAAGGATGACTACAGAGCTGTCTGAGATATGTTTATGGTGAGGTCATTCTTACAGGAACTGCCACTTCTCTTAATAGGAGTGTAACACAGTAGGGGACATGTCAGGGATAGCTTATATACACAACATATCTCTGCCCCCATTTAGAGTGAGATTTATTTTATCTATTTGTATATTTTTGGCGGTGCTTGTAGCATAATAGGAAATGGACACAACAGTCTGAGTTCAAATTCTGGATGAGGGTGTTTGCACTTCACATAGCAATAATACTCTTGGGGAGGGTATGAATCCAGTTATTCTTCCTCCAGCTATGGGTAAATAGTAGGGCTGACTTGGCTCTTTAACCTTGGTATGACAACTGGTCTAGAAGAAGGAAAACTGAACTCAAACCTGTTAAACTTTGCTCAACAATTGACCTTGTGTTTTATCCTGCTTGTGCAGAGGGGTTGGTAAATACATAATGTTTTTATCTTACTTTACATTTTTTTGAGAATGGGGAAGATAATGTCTATCTTAATTAATCGCTAGGTTATATACTCTCATATGCATGTAGAAGAAGGAGATTGTCTGAGCATGTAAGGAAGGGGAATGTTTTCTTTGATTCACTTCTACATTGGGTTGGCTTATGTATGACACATCCTGAGCATGTTTACAGGAGTCTGTTGCTTACTTACTGGCCTTCTTCAAGTGCTGTTTTGCTCTCATTGTTTTTGTTTTCCAGTGGTATGGAGTTCTCTTTGCACACTTTTTCATGCAGCACTACTGATGAAAATGGTCACTGTTCTGGGAATGAATGCATGGATTTGGTAGTTTGATGTGGAAGCTGTCTGTTGCATTGATATCTTGGTCCGTTCTCAGACACTATCTTATTGGCCAGTCAGTTGCTTTGTGAGCGTAGCCTCTCCCCATTCTCTGGCATGAAGTTTGGATGGCTGGACATGGACAGTGTCACCTATGTTGAGGTTTTTCAATTCTCTGCCCATGTCATCTCGCTTCAGCCTCTTCTCTTGCTTCTTCTATGCTCCTTCAACAGATTATGAATTGTAGGATGTTAGTTTTGCTTCTGTGGCTGGAACTATCAACCCTGTCCGCCTGCCAAAAAGTCTCTTTTCTGGGCTGGTATTAAGCTCCTCCATTGGTACATTCTAGAGGTTCAGCAGCCTTAGAAATGAGACGCTTGATAACTTTTACCACTGCTTCTGCAGCACCATTGGCCTGATTGTTTCCAGGTGAGCTTGTAACATGTTTGAACCGCCGCTTTTTTTTTAATTCCTAAATGCATACAACAAGAACTTTTACTAGAGGTAGTGTATCTGGAATACCATAGCATGCAAAGTGAGTTTTCAGGTACTTAATCACCAACTCTGACTCGCCCTGTCAGCTGGGGCTGTAGAATACGCTGACTGCACCTCTGCAGAGGGGTAAAACCCCCCCAACGAGGCTACCTGTTGGCCGTGGGTGGCGACCCGTGATGCTTAAGGACGGGATCCTGGTGGTTGAGCAGTACTTGGCCTGAGAATCGAGTGGTCGAGTCTCTTGCAACACACCACTTTGGCCCTTACTGGGCTAGACGGGCGGTCGGAGAGGCCCGATCCGATCAATCGGCTGGTCATGACAGTACTCTCTTAGATTTTTAGGTTTTTTTTTTTTTTTTTTTTTTTTTTTTTTTTTTTTAAATCTAAATGAGGACGATGGCTGTAGGGTCAATCATGCTGTGGAAAGACTCGTAGTCCTTTCTGTCCCTGGGGAAGTAGTTATCTTGGGAACAAAAACCCAGGGACAAAAAATTAATTCGTCTATCACCAGCATGAGTATACTGAACATGTAGCCCTGGTGTTGCTAGGCGAATGGGTTTCCCCCTAGGCACATCCCCTTATGGGGCTCCGAGGTGGGTGGGGAGCATGTTCAGTGAAACTCATCCAACACTTTTATGGCTTCTATTAAAACAAAAACCCAAGCAAAAAGACCCCATATTGAATGTGATTCAGACAATGATGAGCCATATCCAAGGTTCATCATTCTAGAATCAAAAGAAAAACTACCGCTAACAAAAATATCCCCCTTCATCATAGAAAAATGTATTTCAGCTCTAATATCACCCAAAACCGTAAAAAACTTGAAGAATGGAACCATCCTTATAGAGGTGACAGGAAAAAAACAAGCCGAAATAATATTAAAGCAAAAAAAAATCCACAACATCGATATAAAAGCTTACCCCCATGAGAGATTAAACACCTCTAAAGGGGTGATAAGAAATGGAGAGCTATCATTATGCTCAATAATGGAAATTAAAAATGAACTAAAAAAACAAAATGTAATAGACATCAAAAGAATAACAATCAAAAAACAAAACGAAATAATTGAAACCAATACCTACATTCTAACCTTTAATAACCCAAAACCCCCTTTAGAAATAAAAATAGGCTATACAGTGGTGAAAGTTGAGACATACATCCCAAATCCCAGAAGATGTCATAACTGCCAGAAATATGGACACTTGAAGCAGCACTGCACAAGAAAACAAGTGTGTGTCAAATGTGGAGAGCAGGAACCAAATCACATAGAGGAATCCTGCAAAAACAGTCTAAACTGCAACAACTGCAAAGGGAATCATAGAGCAGACTCAAAGTACTGCAAAATCTGGGAAAGGGAAAAGGAAATTATCAAAATGAAAATCACCAAAAACATCACCTTCCCTGAAGCAAGAAGACTCGTAGAAAATCCCTTTAACAAATTAACTTTCTCTCAGGTAACCAGGACTCCCTCAAACCAAGTAGAAAACGAAGCAAAAACACAAATAAAAACAACAAAAATAGAAGAAGAATTAACAAATTTAATAAACGACCTACATGAACTAATCAAAACCCTTAAAACCATTATACCCAATGTACAACTAACTCCAACTGACAAATCAAAAAACATCCCTTCAACCTCTAGCCAAAAAAATGAAACGCTAACTATCAAAAACAGAAACCGATCAACCTCAAGAACCAGAGAAAAAGAAGAAAAACAAAAACCTACTCAACACACCCCTTCAAAAACCAAAAATAAATCCAGAAACATAGAAAGTATGGAAACCGAAATGGACTCGACACCTAAAATCGAAAATACAAAAATTAAATAGTACACCCTAAACCCAAGACACACACTGCATAAATAGTTATGGCCAAATACCAAAATACCCACAAGATAATCCAATGGAACTGTCGTGGCTACAAGGCAAATTACAACGAACTCCAGCTGTTAATAACTGAACAAAATCCTACCATTATATGTCTCCAAGAAACATTCAAAAAAAGCAATGATAAAACAAACATGAAAAATTATGAGCAATATGACTATATACATGACACGGGACTAAGAGCTTCGGGTGGTGTATCAATCCTAATAAGGAAAAACATTCCCCAAAGCAAAATCAACATCAGCACCCCCCTACAAGCAGTAGCAATTTCAGCAACTTTACACAAAACCACCACTATCTGCTCTATATACATTCCACCTCAAGATCCTATAAACGAAGAACAGCTAAATAACTTAATAAATCAACTCCCTAAGCCATATATATTGATGGGAGATTTCAATAGCCACAACATTTTGTGGGGAAGCAGGACAACGAGCAAAAGAGGTCAGACCCTTGAAAAAATCATTAATAACAACAACCTATGTCTCCACAATCGGAAAGCTCAAACCCACCTAAGCTCATCCTCAGGTACATTCTCTGCTATAGATCTAACACTCAGCGATCCAGCCACCTTTATAGAATATAACTGGAGGGTATATGAAGATTCCTGCGGCAGTGACCACTTTCCAATCATAATAGAAAATACTAAACCAGGAAAATCAGACCCACAAACAGTCTCAAAAACCCCACGATGGAATTTCAAAAAAGCAAACTGGCAAGCCTACAAAAAACTATGCCTTGACACCCTAATCCCAGAAACAAATATAAACCAAGAAGAACCTATAATACATTTCACAAACACCCTAATTAATATAGCAAACAAAACCATACCTAAAACTACAACATCCCCAAAACATAACAATCCCTGGTTTACGGAGGAGTGCAAAACTATGATCAGAGAACGCCAAAGAATCCTCAGGAAATTTAAAACCAACCCTTCATCAGAAAATCTAGACAAATATAGACAACAAAGAGCTAAAACTAGACGCACAATTAAAGAAGCTAAAAGGTCCTCCTGGAGAAACTTCACTGCAAAAATAAACTCAAATACTAATCCCAAAACAATTTGGAACTTTGTAAAGAAAATATCAAATAAAACTGTCCACACTCCTATAAATCATCTCTCCCAAGGAAGCACAAAAGCTTTGAATGAAAAACAAATAGCTAATCTGATGGCAGAAAACTTTGCCCAAGCATCATCTACCAAAAAATATTCAAACAAATTTAACTCCATCAGAATCAAAGAAGAAAAGAACAAAATAAAGTTCACCTCTGACAATACTAAATGCTACAACCAACTTTTCACCCTAGATGAACTCCAAAATTCATTATCCAAATCCAATAACTCAGCTGCTGGTCCAGATGAAATCCACTACACATTTCTTAAAGAATTACCTTCAATTTCCCAGAAATATCTCCTAAACATATATAACAATATCTGGATCTCAGGCAATATCCCTACTTTATGGAAGCAAGCTACAATCATCCCCATCCTCAAAAAACAAAAAGACCCAACAAATCCCACCAGCTATAGGCCCATAGCCCTAACTAGTTGTGCATGCAAAACTTTAGAAAGGATGATAAACCAAAGACTAATATGGTTTCTCGAATCAAATAAACTGCTCTCAAACCTACAAGCAGGCTTCAGAACAAAAAGAAGCACAATGGACCAGGTGGTTCATATAGAAACTCTAATCAGAGAAACATGCATAAAAAAGGAACACCTAGTGGCAGTCTTTTTTGATCTTGAAAAGGCCTATGACACAACGTGGCCATACGGAATTCTCAAAGACCTTAAAAACTTTGGGTTACAAGGTAGACTTCCCATCTTCATCCAAAACTTTCTTGAAGACCGATCTTTCAGGACACTGATTGGCAGCACATACTCTGATTCGAAGCCACAAGAGGTGGGAGTTCCTCAGGGCAGTATTTTATCAGTATCCCTATTTATAATAAAAATAAACAGCATAACATCCTGCCTCCCTCCAGAAATCAAAGGGTCATTATATGTAGATGACTTCCTCATCTGCTATAATTCAAAAAACATGACAACCATAGAAAGGAAAGTACAACAATGCATAAATAAAATCGAAAAATGGACCACAGAAAATGGATTTACAATTTCAAATAGTAAAACAAAATGTGTACACTTCTGTCAAATCCACAAGATGCACAACCACCCTAAACTTACATTAAATAACACTGAAATACCCATAACAGATGAACATAAATTCCTTGGCATTATCTTTGACTCTAAACTATCCTTTATCCCACATATAAAAAAGCTAAGAATAAAATGCAATCAAGCCATGCAACTATTGAGAGCCATAGCCCACACAGACTGGGGTGCTGATAGAAAGACACTTATCAAGCTATATAGATCTCTAATAAGATCAAAACTTGACTATGGCTGCTTCATATACGGAGCAGCCAGAAAATCCTACTTACAACGACTGGAAACAATACACCACCAAGGACTTCGCCTTACTTTAGGAGCCTTTAATACTTCCCCAAAGGAAAGTCTATACATAGAAGCAAACGAACCCCCTCTCTATTTAAGAAGACAAAAATTAGCACTACAGTACTACATCAAACTCATCTCCTGTCCACAAAATCCTGCTTATGACTATACCGGCAAAACAAAATATGAAAACCTGTATCAAAATAACCCAAAAAAAATCAGACCTTTTAGCTTAAGAATAAGTGACCTCCTCAACGAAATCAAAATCAACACTAAAATAGTACACCATACCATACTCTCCAAAACGGCACCATGGACCATAAGGCAACCAACTATAAACTTAGAACTGGCTAAGTTACCCAAAATAAAAACACACCCCATCACTTATCAAGAGAAACTCATAAAAATACAAAATAAGTTCCCAGATCACTATCACATCTATACAGACGGATCCAAACAAGGAAAAAAAGTAGGCTGTGCTGCTATTTCTCAAAAAAAAGAAACCCTAAAACGCCTACCTAATGAAGCTTCAATTTACAGTGCAGAAACCACAGCCATTGATCTAGCTATGAATATCATAGCAGATCATAAAGCTTCCAAATTTATCATATACACAGACTCCAAATCAGTCCTGCTAGCACTACAGAACAGAGATACATCATCCCCCTTGATTACAAAGCTCTTAAACAAACTAAACTCCCTCTCTAAAAATAATAGCATCATATTCACCTGGATACCAAGTCACATTGGCATCCAAGGAAATGAAAAAGCAGACAAAGCTGCAAAAAAAGCTCTTCAAATTGATATGTGCAAATCAAAAATCCCATATACAGATCTAAAACCAACCATAAAGAAATTTATATCAGACAAATGGCAGAAATCATGGGACAATCAGACCCAAAACAAACTCCATGAAATACAAGAAGCTATCGGAGAGTGGCCAACAGGCTACAGAAGTAACAGAAGAGAAGAAGTAATACTTGCCAGATTGCGTATTGGGCACACCCACATTACTCATTCACACCTGTTAAAAGGGGAGGATGCCCCAGTGTGCCCATCATGCAAAGTACAACTCACAACCAAACATATCCTTCTAAATTGTAACAACCTTAAACATATCCGCACTAAATACTATCAAGCAAGAAACCTGAGGGACATCTTTAAGAATACAAACCCTGAAAACATTTTTAATTTTCTAAAAAAAAGCAACTTTTTCAGTAAGATATAACCAAACATCTCTATAGAACTGCTATTTTAATGACTGAAATTAAAAATAACCTTTTTGGCATTAAATGACCCACAGGGGTTGATATGCCGTTAAACAAAACTCAAACTCAAACTCAAACCAACTCTGATGTTGGTGTGTTGAGCCTGTCAGTTTCAAAGAAATCCACCGTGACCAGATACTCCTTTCCACCTCCATGAAAGAAGATCAGCCACCACTTGTTGCCATGGTCTTCTTGGTACTGGTGTCACAATCTGTCAATCTATAGAGGTTACATTTGTGGCACAAGTTTCCATGTAGTGTCGAATCTCTGTGGACAAACCAAGCCACAAGTTTAAATCCCTCATTCGTCAGAGATAAGTGTTGATGCCAAGATGACCTATATGTGCCTTCTTTATTTTAGGTCGCATAGAAATGGGGATGACTATCCTTTGACCTCGCTGTATCAGTCCATCCAGAACAGTAAAATTCATCCCTGTAATCAAAAAAGGTTTCAGGGAATCTGGCAATAACTTTTTATCATCTAGCTATGACTTCAATAAGTGCTCTCATCATAGGATCTCCCATGGATCTGTACCAGCCTGTGGTTTTGCATTGGATGCAGCGTCAAGTTATTTACCTCCAAGAGTTCTTCATTTACTGACCCATTTGTTGGGGCACGAGAAGATAAGACATCCACAAGCAGAATCTTTTTTCCTGGTTTGAACTGCAGCGAGAAATTGTATTGCTGTGCGTGCATTAGGTTTTGTAGTCTTTTGGGTGCTCTTGACAATGGTTTTGCACAAATTGACACAAGTGGTTTATGATCTGTCAGAACCTTCACGTGTCTTCCATACATGTAGTGATGTGACTTCACCAGGCCTTTGACCATTGACAACGTCTTTTTCTCTATTTGTGTATATAATCGTTCTGTTTTTGGCAATGAACGGCTTGCATCTTCCACAGGTCTCTTCTTTTGGATTAGAATATCTCCCAGGCATCATTTTCCAGTATCAGTTCCTCCTGTGGATTTTAATATGTGAGAACTGGCACACTAATGATTAGGTATTTCATTGGAGAGTGTCGAGTATCTATAGGGATTAAATAAGGAATAAAAAAAAGACGATAACATGATAAAATAGAATAAATAAATGCGAAATTAACAGTTTCCCAGGAGGCGAAATCGGTGCATGCCTAAAAAGAGGAGTTTTCTCAGTTACGGATGCACATTTTTTCTCTCAGCTGCTAATAGGAACGCACGTGCTTGCTAAAAGGACTTAGCAGCGCGTTGTGTCTCCTACTAGAAGTACCTTCTGCTGTCGAAATTTGGGGGGTCGTTACCAAAATCCGACTTTAAAGCAAATTAATAAAAAAATCTATTGGACGTAAAGATCCCAATGCTAAAAATAAATAAGTCAGAGCAAAAAACAAACAAGATACTTATTACACAAGTTTACAAATGCTTTATTCTCTAAAGTGGACAAAATCAGACTACAACAAGAACTGCATAAAAGTCCTTATGCAAGAAATTATTCATTAACAAAACATAAAACAAAGGTAACATTAAAATACTATTAAAAATTACATGTCTCGCTTCCCTGTGTCTGAAACCGGCTCTTTTTTTTCCTACAAGGAGAAAGTTAAGAATTTCTTAGTTCATGTTGTCTGTGGGGAAATTTTGTAGCTTAGTCGGAGACTTTTTCTTTTTATTTCTTTTTCTTCCTTGTTGTCTGTGGGGAAAGATTGTAGTTTAGTCGAAGACCTCTTCTTTTTTCTTTCGTTTCTTTACTCTTTTCTTTCTTTGTTTTCTTTTTTCTTTATTTTTTTCTTTCTGTTCGGAATCTACAGGTCCTTTAGACTTGAATTATTCCTGTTTATTTTTCCGCGAGATTGCTAATAAGCAAATGGGCAACTTCTAGTCAGCACGTCTCAGAGACTTACCCGTCTCTCTGCTTGACCATAAAAGTGGGCTTTTACTCAAAAATCTCCAGGCTTAAACCTCTCAGAAAACTACCTGTCTTTTTGCTAGGCCTTTTAAAATAAATTTCTACCACGAGGTATCTCCAGTATGTCCTCACCCTACGATGTGTTATCGAGAAAAGAGACCGAAATTTTACCTCCTTCTACCCCTTCCATAAAAGAACTCTTGACTCTTTCTCACCAAAATAGCAACAGCAAGCCCACAACGTTTAGGTCAATCCAATGCCAATAAGAGCAGCCCTGTCCCCTTCTGCTATACTTCAGGAGGGTGAATTAAAAAAAAAACTTCACAATCTGCTACTATGTATTTAGAATAGCAAACTGTTACTCTTCTCTCAGAGAACAAGTCTTTCTCCAAAAGATTTTTTGATACCACTGAATACAGAGACACATGGTGAACCCTCAAACTTACAATTTACAAAAAATGATTCCATGATATTCTTCAAACGCCTTGACTGGAAAGGATGGCTATTTCTACTGGTTCATTCCTCACAACAAAATAGTCGTAAACCCCGAAAATAAAAATTGAGTTTAAAGTATCCCTGTTTTTTTTTTGTTTTGTTTTTTGTTTTTTGTTTGTTTTTTTTTTTTTGTTTTTTTCAGTCCTTAATTTCTTTACTGCTACGACAAACAAAACAGGAGATAAGTGAATGGGGATAAGAAGAAAAAGGAGTCAGATACAAACCTCAGAATTTCCCAATAATATACACATACCGAAAACCTTCTTTGGCCCATATATCCTTCTAATTTCTATTACTCCCAGGTTCACTCTGACCCGGAGTGATTGTATCTGTTAGGATCAAATAGATCTGTTTAAAAATTATTCGTTTTTCGCTAAAACCGTGTGTAAAAAAAAATTGAAAAACAACTACACAAAAAATGTAAATATAAATACACAATGAACACGAATCCCTCGCTGCGAAGCATAAAATAAACCTTGACAGATTGACATGCAGTTAAAATCAATCAATGTGAGTATTTTGAATTTAAGTAATTATTTACAAGGCTTTGCTGTGGTACAAAACTTGATGTACGGGATACGAAGTAAGACTCGAACTTGCTAGTAATGGTTGGTTGGTTGGTTGGTTGGTTTGTTTTAGGGCATATCAACCTTTTTCGGGTCATTTAACGCCGAATTAAATTTCAAACAATTCAGTTTTTGTTTACAAACAGTTAAATGTCAAAACAGTTCTCTTTCAAACAATTTAATTTAGCATATGTACACAGTTTAGTTCTATTTGCCCCATAGATAGGACCCATCAGGTGCAACCACTCCGAGCCAGAGAGGAATTGGTAGCGATGGCAATGAAGGTGTACTCCGCATTACCCAAAGCTCGAACATTACAAGAACCTCACCATCAGATTGTTTAGTGTCGTATACAGGACACTCGTTGGGGGGGGGCGGTGTCTTGCCCCTCTTCAGAGAAGCAGTCGGAGTATTCTACAGCCCCAGCCGATTGGGCAAGCTAGTAATGGATTGTTAGTCGAGCTTGATAACCATTGCAATACACGAAGTGAATATTTCGAGTTCAACCGTTCGGAGACAATTTTAATTAATGAGCGTTTTCCTTCTACGTTGGCCTTTTATGTGACATATTTACTCCAATGTAAATCAACAAATACACATCTAACGAGTAAATAAACACCGTATTCTATAATGTTTTAAAAAACAGATGCTCACTAGAAATTACGTAAGAAAACATTTTCAGATATTGGAGAACCTGGAAAAATCATTTTGAATCAGTTTCAGTTTTCAGAAAAGTAGACATAAATCAATTAGTTGAAACGATTAATGAATGTCTGAGTTATTATTTTTATCGTTTATTTTAGATAAAGACTTTCAATTATTATTAACGTTTTTAACGGGCGTCTCGGGTGATGTTATGGTTAGTAAACTAAACTAGCACACCTTCACAAGTGGTTCGAGTCTCATTCATACGGCCTTGTGCCAAATCTATGCAAAAAGTTCAGTAAATCATTATTAACGATTTTGACAAACATTTTTATTTTGATTTTTTTATTGTAACTTACTCAGGTTCCCCAAATCTGGGTTAAATAACAACACTACTGTTCTTCAAAGATGGCTTTGCCATTAAATAACTCCCGAAGGTTGATGTTGATTGGTTGATATTTCATGACATATCATCCTTTGTGAATTATATTGCCGCAACCTGTCTACAAACGTAAACAGATCAGATTACTCGTTCGCCCTAGAAAAATTACATCCGGGTACGGCCGGAAATGACGAAGCCCTTTTTCGACTCTAACCGGCCGTTACTGCTAAGAAAGGGATAAATTAACATTTATCAACATTTGAAAAACACTTCTGCCAGAAATAATTCTATAAAAATAGAAGTAATACTCTTCGCTAGCCTATACCGGGATATAGAAGTACTTATTTTCTACATCCATTTTTTATAGAAGAACTTTCTATTTATGTGGCGCGGCAGAGGTGGTGTTCCCTTCCTTTCATATGAAAAAGGCTTCGGCGGCGAAAAAATTGGGAAGTCTACGCAGACGCTCTAGGGTGTTTGTGTGTGGCCTTTCCTCTCCAGTTCTTGGGTTGCATTCGGTAGGCCGTCTTACCTCTGGGCGGTTCTGCCGAATGTGCCTCGGCACTGGAGATTTCCTCCGGCCTCAGGGGGCCATCCCCCCAGACTTTCACCCCCTTCGGGGGGGGTTATTGCCTGGCGCCTGAGGCGCCCCCAAAAGGGGAATACCGACGGGGCAGAAGGTATTTATGGCCTTGCCGGACGCGTGTGGGCTTCGGCCCTGCGACCGGACCCACCTTAAAAACGGCCTTGTGCTATATTCGTGCGTTGGTGGGACGCATCGATAAATACCAAAGGTCTACGCGGACGCTCTCGGGGGCCACTCAGCTCCCTGAGGTTGGATCCTACGTTATCGTGGTTGCATTCACCTCACCGCTACTCCTAGAGGCAGATTCAACATCTTTTTTTTTCTCAACAAATCACCTTGCCACAAGGCTGAACCCCACTTCTTGTGGTCGATTCACTTTCCTTTTTTTGCATCAATATGCACTAAAGGCTCCGCTCGTCCGTTCGGCCGCGCAGCGCTAAAGGTACGGGTTAGCCTTTAGCTACCACTTCGCTAGCTGCGCAGCACTAAGATAACGCCAATCCTAGCCGCGGCCTCCTGGCCTGCTCCCTTGATAGAGCAGAGCTTTGGCGCGCAAAGCCTTAGCTACCGTCCGATGCGCCCGCACAGCTTTGGTGCACAAGCCTTAGCTACTGCCTGATACGCTCGCACAGCTTTGGCGCGCAAGCCTTAGCTATCACCTCAATACGTCCACACAGCTTTGGCGCGCAAAGCCTTAGCTACCGTCCGATACATTTGCACAGCTTTGGCGCGCAAAACTTAGCTACCGTCAACGATACGCCCGCACAGCTATTTGGTACGACAAAGCCATAGCTATCATCAACGATACGCCTGCACAGCTTTGGCATGACAAAACCATAGCTACCGTCAACGATACGCCTGCACAGTTATCTGGCACGACAAAGCCGTAGCTATCGTCAACGATACGTCCGCACAGCTTTGGCATGACAAAAACATAGCTACCGTCAACGATACGCCTGCACAGTTATTTGGCACGACAAAGCCATAGCTACCGTCAACGATACGCCTGCACAGCTTTGGCATGACAAAAACATAGCTACCGTCAACGATACGCCTGCACAGTTATTTGGCACGACAAAGCCATAGCTACCGTCAACGATACGTCCGTACGGCTTTGGCACGGCAAAACCATAGCCACCGTAAACGATATACCCGCACAGCTAGGGGCACGACAAAGCCCTAGATTCACCGATCCGCTCGCTCGACTTCGTATGTGTTAAGGCCTGGCAAACATTAGCCACGGTTCCCCGTCCGTTCACTTGGTCCGTAATACAAAGACACAAAGTCTTAGTCACCAACCCGCTCGACTCTACACGACCAAGCTGCCAACACCGATTTCGACCTCGACGCTCCCGCAATGCAGTCCACGTAACAACTCGCTGTTACGGACTACCCTAGCATTGCAACATCTGGCTCACGTACGACTCGCTGTACGAGCTAGCAACCAAATCGACACACTCCCGGTTAACCCAACGAACTGTCAAAACCGGGATATCGATCTACCGACCACGACGCTCCGGCAACGCAGCATCCAGTCCACGTAACGACTCGCTGTTACGGACTGCCCTAGCATTGCAACAACTAACCTACGTACGACTCGCTGTACAGGCTAGCAACCAAATCGACACGCCCCCGGTTAACCCAACAAACTGTCAAAGCCGGGACATCGATTTACCAAGCGACCGACCTCAGCTACCCGCAACGATCGTCCAGCTGCATCTAACGACTTGACCGACCTCAGCTTCCTGCAACGATCGTCCTGCTGAATCTCCACGACTCGACCTACGCCAGCAACCCTCATTCGAACGTCCAGCTGCGCACGTCTACGACTCGACCATACCAGCTATCGACATCACCCATCTAGCTGAAGAGCACCACGGGCTTTACATACACGTCTGTAAATCTGGCAATAAATCGTCACTTTTGTTGTATCTGTTACCTTGCCTTTGTTCCTTTCATTGCCTTTGGCTGTCACTACTCGCACGCATTAAACTTAAATCATTTGCGGGGTCGACATGCTTATCGGCTCTGCAATAATATAATGCCAAATTCTGTTTTTATGTATATGATTTGTAAGCGAATAGCTTGAAGATAACTTTATATTTAAACGATAGTTTAGAGTTCATTTGTTTACATACAGTTAAACAGTTTTTAAGTATTACTGTCTAACACTAATAATCTTTACATTAATCGTTAGTTTTCACACTGTTAAATGGTTTCAAGTATTGCTATTTAATATTAGTAATTCTATTTATCTATGTAATATAATTTGCATACAGCTGTATGGTTTCAAATGACTAATAATAATAATCCTTAGTAAATGACTGAACAATTCTATTTGACGATAGATGATTGATGATACCCTAACAGGTACCACCACTTAGGATTAGAGTGGACGTGGGAGTAATGACAATGAATGAGTACTCCACATTCCTCAATGCTCCAGAACTGGAGCCTCATCAACAGATAGTTTAGTATCATACTCAGGACACTTGTTGGGAATGGAGATTACCTTCTGCAGAGATGTAGTTGGTGTATTCTATAGCGCCAGTCGACATGGTGGCACGAAATAAATTCCATTAAATAAAGAAACCAAATCAAAGCAAACCTTACTCGAATCATTGTCTTTACGATCGCGTGAGACCAGTGCATAGTTTTTTGTTGTTGTTTTTTTTTTTTTTTGTTGTTTTTTTCGGGGAAGTCTGGTAAAGGCAGCTGGTAGGGAAAACCAGACTACCCTAGGGTAAAAAAAGACAACGTAGAGATTACGACCCGAATGAGTTGCGGTTAAAAAGTGCAATCGTCTTTAAGTAAATAAATCTAGAATAAATTTAGAATAAAATTACCCTCAAGAAGAGGGTAATTTTATTTTAGATGTAAACCATTTACATCTAAGATAAAATTACCCTCTGCTTGAAAAAAGACCCCAAAGGTGTTATCATTTCCCAGAATAACCTTTTCATATTTTACCACCAAGACCGCCTATCCATTGCCTAGACAGTAGAAGTCTGGCATTCTTCTTGTGAAAGAACAGTGGTTATACTATTTAAACCATAGCTGGGGAAAAGAGAGTTCATGCCTTTCCCCAAGTGTATTTGTCGAATAATGAACGTAATAACACACTGAAGTTCAAACTCGATTACTACTACGGTGTTGCAGGCCAGCACATTAGACACTGCACCACGTAAAGTCAACCCTCAGCATTTGGAATAGCTGTAAAATATATTGGATCTGTTCTCTTTTTAAATACCGGACTTCCACTGTCTAAACAAGGGATAGCTGGTCTTATACCCTCTGAATTTTGGCGGCAAGATGGGGAAAGTTATTTAAAAAAATAATGACACACTTGGCCTCCTTTCTAGAAAAATGCCGAAGTTATCCTTTGTTATATACAGAAATCCCTTCTGATTTACCAATACATTCCAAAGGATGGCTTTGACATTAAATAACCCAGGAAGGTTGATATGCCATTAAACAAAGAAACCAAACCAATTAGTGCATCCATTAATACACTAACACTGGATAAACAGAAAGGAAAGAAGAGATAAACTCATAAAAATATATAAAACATCTAATCGGGACATATATGAAAACACGTAAGTATCACGTCAATATCACAACAATGCACAAACGTGATCCAAACAGATAAAATGTGTACTGTGTTACATAAACAAGTAGCATACAAAAGGCGTTCAAAATGGTAAAAAGTTTTATTTGTCTTTGATTTTTTCTAATAGCAAGATGACATAATGTACCTCACCAGAGCTGGAGACAAATTCTCATTTCTGTTCAACTTACAGGATTTACACGCCTATATTTTAAAATTGCCGTAATGCCACTTGTTCTCGAAACAATGATGGAGGACGTCGGTAAACTAATCAGTTTCGGGAACCTATTGGCCTGGAAAACCACGTGGTTAGTGCTCACAACTACGTCCCCAACTTCAATTTTGTCCCGCGTTTTTGGAGCCTACTGCATGACAAAGATTGTCTATAAATACTCTCATCTACCAATACTCATTCTCTTTCCATTGTGGCTTCCAGAGAGAACATTTTCACTCTCTCCATTTCGACGAACAGAGTCAACACACTCTTCCTCTTTTTTACATTTGACTTCCAGCAGTCAACCGCCACGAAAATGTATACTCTCAGCAACCATTCTCTTCCTTGTTATACTTTTTCGGTGAGACTTTTTCCAGCCTCGAACACAGAAATTTCGTCAAACCCCAGAAAGAAACAACCAACCAACATGGGAGAAGACACGTTCCTCCAAACATACATTATTAAAATTCTGTAAATATACTTAGTCAACATGCATTTTATAATCTACAGGACACTTTTATTATTTAGTCTTTTTTTTTTCATAATATTCGTGTTAGTCACACACACACATACACACACACACACACAGGAATATTTAAAAGACAGTAGTAGAATACTCGTAATGTTTTGAAATATTTCATTTAATGTACTTGCTGATATATAAATTTAATTTTGTTTGTACTGCTTTGTTTTGAATGTTCTTTTGTACGCGTCGTTTCACTTCTTTACTTCATTAAATGGTGGGGGAACTAAACATTAAATCAACAACTAACATATAACCTCTACAAACTAACACTTCGCTCCAAGAGCGGAGCGAGAAGAAAGATACCAAGAGAGGAAGAGAAAGAGCTTTGGTCCCTCACGTGATCAACGTATACATAATTTACAAAAATTCACTAACATCCAGCGGAAGACAATTATTTATTGTCTCATAGCATTAATATTCAATATAGACAGACCTATGGGGTTAGGGTTTTATGGGTGTTAATGGTTGATAATTGGTTATTTCTTCTTTCAAACGTGTTTTCTTTTGCTGGTTGCGTTAGCTAAACTGGAAGGAAGGAAGGAAGGAAGGAAAGACAAAGAGACGAGTGAAGCTATTAAGACAACATTATTACTATGGACATTCGCAACTAAGTCTTGAAGGGGGAAGAACTCCCCGAGGAATAAAATAACTGCCTTCCGAGATGAGGTCTGGGTTTTTTCTCCCTGAGTTTCTTTTGGCGCCAACAAGCCGGAGCTTTTTCCGAGCACGCTCTGATTATTCTTCCTGTCAGAGGCCTCCTAGGAGATTGTTATTTCTTTTATATTTATTATATTTTGTGTTTTTTATCTGGTTTTATTCTATTATTTTATTGTTGTCACTTTTATTTATTATTCTCTCTCTCTCTCTCTCTCTCTCTCTCTCTCTCTCTCTCTCTCTCTCTCTCTCTCTCTCTCTCCATTTTAGCTTTTTAGTAATTTTAAAAAAAGTTTTTAAAGGAATTGATATGCTATAAAAGAAGTGATAAAAATGCACTGGCATATCCATTAGTTAAATGAAAATTGTTTTCTGGTATCCAAATGTCTTCAACTGACCATTATATATCTATAGTGAAGACACCTGGCAAATGAGTTTTTTCATTAGGGAGATTAAGTTAAGTCGTGTGGTTTGCTCCAGGCTACATCGACACGGAAAATGTCCGAATCCTTTGTTTTTAATGTTCTGTTGTTAGTTATGCTCCGGTGGGGTCCTCGTGGTGTAATGGTAAAAGCGATGGACTGCAGAATCGTAGTATAGCGGGTTTCGAGGAATTTGTTATTTTCCCTATCACTATATTTTTTAGACACACAAATGAATTACGAAACTTTGCTTTAACAAAACAACAACGAAAGTTCTTTATTTGCAGCATGGAATATGGTTTGCTTTTGGAAGCTGCAAGACTCGTGGTGTTTAGACTTGTTAGTTTTGGAGACGAAATGGCTTAGCGGGATGTTGAGATGGCAGCGTGTTGTTGGACGTGTGAGGGATGTGTTTAAAGTCACCGTGTAGTTTTGTATCTGGTTTTTGGAGGAGAGTCTGCGATATCTCCATGTTGTCGAGAGTGGAGTTACGCTCGAATCGACATAGTCAATTTTTGGGGTGACATGAAGTGGTGCCTGTGGAAGGCATGCTGAATGTTTCTAATTTATGTTCAACTGGGATTCCTCGTAAAGAATCCATAAATTAGATGGTTCCCTCGTTGAGTGTCCATGTTGCTGCTGCTAGTGTTAAAGCCACAGTGAGATGTCCACACTGGGTGGCTTGTTTAGCTAAAAAAGCATCGCTAAGCAGGGACGACCAGAGGCACGTCTGTTCTGGTCGCCGTCTCACGCCGAAGAGAGTGGATTTAACCGCTCACCCATTTTGCTAGCCGGAAAAGAAGGTCCGGGCTGAATAGGATAAGTCATCCTGATTGGGTGAAATTCAGTGTTGAATTAAATTGCGCGCCAAAACAAAATACGAGATTTTCCTCTTCTCTACAGTAGTAAGCGAGTTCGTACTTCAGTCTCGGTATTACGTTCACTTCCGGGCAAATACCCTTGGGAAATTTATGAACCCCCTTATCCTCCAAGCTATGGGTTTAATAATACAACTATTGTTCTTCTAGGAGAATAGCGTTGACATTAAATAACCTACAAAGGTTGATATGCTATTAAACAAGAAAAAATTAAACCAAACCAAACCTTAATTATGCTCCAAGGACAAATCTAATAGCTTATTTCGTTTGGAACGTTTCTCCACTTCTATTTTTAGCCGCGATTCAGCTCAGAATTACTACTAATAAAATTCCAGTGTCATTGAGTAAGTGTCCTGAGTGTGACATTGAACTACATCTAATAGTGAGGCTCCAGTCTTGGAGTTTGGAGAATATGGAGTATCCCTTCATTACCGTTACTTTCAAGTTCGCTCTGACCCTGAGTGGTAGTACCTGTTAGGGTCCCATCAATGGGTCAAATAGAAATATTTAATCATTTGATCATTTATCATACTTGAAACCATTAAACTGTGTGTAGACAAATGAGCTCTGGTTCGTTTTAAAATAATGTTACCTATAAACTATTCGTTAACAAATCATATATATATATATATATATATATATATGTGTGTGTGTGTGTGTGTGTGTGTGTGTGTGTGTGTGTAAATTGGATTTGGCATTAAATAACTTACAACAGCTGATATGCCGTAAAACACTACCAACCAGCCCACCAATAAATAACAATATTTGAAACCATTTAACTGTGAGCAAACAAATTAGCTCTGGCTCGTTTTGAAATAGTATTATCTACAAACTATTCGCTTACAAATAATATATATATATATATATATATATATATATATATATATATATATATATATATCAAGATTTGGCATTAAATAACCTACAGAGTTAATATGCCATAAAACACAACCAAACCAAACAGTGTCTTTGAAATTCATTTTTAATTCGTGGTTTATAGCAACAAGATGTTACAGTATTAAAATAAATTCTATGAATTATATTGAGAGTCGACTTTTAGAATATCAGACTAAATTTAGTCACAAAAATGGGAATCCAGTTTGAATTAAATTCACTGACAATAGTTAAGTAATCCAGCTCGCTAAGTATTACATCATATGAAATATCCATTCCATTAAGTAACTAAGTTCAACAGTACAAAGCATTTTCTATAGGATACTAGTTGTTTTACTTGATGTCAAATCTGACTCGGTGGGAATCCTTTATTCGCGTGGTTTGTTTGTTTTTTGTCTTTTGCTTTTTTAAATTTCTAACTAGCTTAATTATTTCGTCGTGTTTGGCGGGGGGTGAAATAATGACAGTTGGAAGAAGGACGAAAGAAAAGAGGAGGATAAACAGAAAAGGAGAATCCTGAAGGGAAAGAAAGAGAAGATCGACAAACGAAAAATAAAGAAGAAAAAGGAAAAAGAAAGTAGATAAAGATAAAGGAGAGATAGGATAAAAAGAGAAGGAAGAACAAAAGAGAAAAGAGGTCGAAAGAAAATGAAAAGAAAAATAAAAAGAACGAAGAGAAAGAAGGAAGAAAATAAAAGGATAAGAAAGAACAAAAGAGAAAAGAAGAAAAAGAATGAAGAGAAAAAAGAGAGAAGGAAAAGGAAGAGAATGAAAAACATAAGAGAAAAGAGGTAGAAAAAATGAAGGTGAAAAGAGGGGGGAAAGATCAAAGGAAAGGTTTGGTTGAAAAATGACTTAAGAGAAAGCGAGATGGAAGAAGGATTGTGGGGGTTGTATGTAATTTGGTTATTTCAGTAGATGTGCGTCCGTAATTTACGGGTATTGTTCTCTAAATTATTTCCACCACAAATACAACACAAAACTTTACAATCGCGTGAAAGAAATGAAATAGAACACAACGAACATTAAACAACAAACAATTTAATATGCATATAACAGAATATGAAAACAAACAAAATACATGATGTGTAAATGGCCTTTTGGAAAATAAAGTTTGACAAGAAGAAAATAAATTTGTCTAAAGATTTGTGTATGTTCATGTTAACGGAGTCTGTAAATAATTCGTTCTTACTTACATTAAGTTCATAGCGGGTTTTATGATTGTGGCGACAGCGTGTCACGTTGATAAAAGAAAGTTTGTCGGGTTTTTCTTTTGAATGTGATTCTCGGCCATCTGAAGAGAGGTCATGAACTTTAGTTGAGGAAGGAAAGGAATTTGCCGGACATAGTATCGGCTACTGCTTTACTGGCTTAGTGGCTTGTGTTTTAGTCTTCGTGTAAGTCTGCGTGTTAGTCTGTGTTAATGGCTCCCTAACTCTGTGTTATTTATATCCTACAGGTTGATCAAAGAATCGTCCTAAAATTTTAGCGCGTAGACATTTATTGACCAATCAGATTTGTATTTTACTATTTTATTTTCGAGCCTAAATATTTTCTGTTAGTTCACTTCCGATCCTAATTTTCTAGAATGTTCTATTCTATGTTTTTAGCTGATTGGTTGAAAAATACAAAAATGCGACTTAAATGCTAATACGGTTTTGATCCTAAATTTCTAGAATGTTCTTAAGTATGTTTTTATTGCTTATTTTAAGACTAGAAAAAATGTGTATCCCATAGGTTAAAGGAGAGAAAAAACACAACAAGAAAAAAACAAAACAAAACAACAACAAAAAACATTGAATGATCAAATTTTAAAAAGAAGGACAAAAGCAAAATAGAAATAGAAAGGGTAGAAAGATAAAGAAATGACAAAAAGAAGAACGAAGAAAAGGGAGGGAAAAAAGAAAGGAATAAAAAAATGAAGAAAGAGAAAAAAAGAGAAATAGAAAGAAGTATTTGAAGAAAAAGGAAGAAGAGCGAAAGAGAAAGCAATTACAAATAAGGAAGTTAGATAAAAGAAAAAAATAGTTTGTGTTTGTGTGTGTATGCGTCATTAACCTTTTGAACCTTGAACTACCGAGCCAAAATTTACCTTCTGCCGTTTGATTATGATCTCCACACCGGTTTATCAGTGCGGAGGAAAATAAAAGTACCACTGGTATATCGGTGTAACGGGCTCCAAGGGTTAACCAGCATTAAAAAATGACATCCGTTAGTGTTGTGTTTTGTTTTTCACGAAAGTTTAATGTGTTTTCTGCTTTCACGTATTGGGCACAGAAGATTTTCTTTTGGTTGGTAGTTGTCAGTTTGGGAAATAGTGTATCTGATTCCATTTAACTTGTTGGCGTCTTCTTTGTCCGTAGAAGGCTGCAAAAAATTGTGGAAGGAAACGAGACGAAGATACCCTTAAAATTTCAACTTTATTTTAGGGTTTAATACGGCTATTCTGTAGCGAGGAAATGCCTTGCTGGACTCTTAGAAAACAGTCACATCTGCCAAACAAAGCGTTGAAATATATTAGTCATTTTTCGGTCGGTGATGAGTT
This sequence comes from Sepioteuthis lessoniana, assembly GCA_963585895.1. Taxonomy (NCBI): domain Eukaryota; kingdom Metazoa; phylum Mollusca; class Cephalopoda; order Myopsida; family Loliginidae; genus Sepioteuthis; species Sepioteuthis lessoniana. Next base: position 48,006,438 of record OY757912.1, read on the forward strand.
TAAAGTCTGTGGTTATGTCCAGTAGGCGTTTTGTAAGGTATGATGGCAGAGACAGCTGCTAATAGGAGAGTCATTTATTTGTGAGTTGAAAGTTTGAAGGTCTGTCTTGTCAAGTAGATATGTTCAGCAAAGGCTGCTACAACTAGGAAAGTGACCCTGCATGCCGCGAAGTAGACACGTGGTGTTTCCCAATAACAGCAGGAGAGAAGTAGTTTTTTTTCGGTCCAAGTAGTCTCTGCTGAATGAAATGGGTTCCTTTCTGGTGCCAGTAGGTCTGTTTTTCAGGCATGCGCGGATTTTGCTTCCTGTCAAAGACTTCTGGGAACCCCAACCTTTTTTAATTTTTTTTTATTAATCTCCACACATATTTTTTTATTAATCTCCACACATATCTTCTTCTAAGAAAGTATTTATTCAGATTCAACAAAAGCTACGGAAATATCTATCCATCTATCTTCTATTATCATATCAAATCTCTGCGAACTG
>OY757912.1:48007123-48447123 GCA_963585895.1 Sepioteuthis lessoniana
TGCGAACTGAAGCCTCACCATCGAATGCAGTTTAGTGTCATGCCCAGGATGTCCTTTCTTTTGGTGAGAGGGGTGTCTTATCCTTTACCGGGGGTGGAGTCAGCGTATTCTTAGCCTTGATAATTGGACGTGATACATCCCGGAATAACAAACTGAATGAAATAATGTTGCACACATGTAAAAAAACACTTTTTTGGATTTAAATCTGGTTCACTGGCGAGACATTTCAATAAAGTTAAATTCTATTGTGTTTACGGCAGATAACTATACAAGAAATGCCAGGGTCTGGATATATGCTTGGTCATAAATTACTCGAAACAAGTAAAGATGCCGGGGACTAAATATGCTTGGTCACGTGTCACATTTTCATTTTTTTTTTTTCGGTGATTCATTGAAGGCTAAAAAGGAAGAAATCAAGGTCATTATGTGCGTCAAAGATGGGTTCCTTAATGTAATTGATACTCACCGGCATCGGCTTTACCGTGTGTTTTCGCAAATAGATCAGAAGGCATGTGTGTTATATGAAGTAATAGGTTCATTAGTGATTCTTGTTACATAACGAGTTTTTTTTTTTATTGTCGTTGATTCGGACACTTGGTAAGAAAGAGTTAAACCAAAAAAACAAATTCCCGTGTCGTGAATGAGAAAGGCCTAAATGAACAAACCCAACTAAAAAAATAAAACGGCATGCTACTCCCCAATTCAGAAGGTTTTTCAACCAAGAAGCACCATACATTCTCTCTTGTTGGGGAGAGGGGGCATAGGACAACATTGCCGAAATTCCTATAATGACAGCATGAGTTCAAGAAAGTTTGAGGTATTGGCAAAATCTTCTTGCTCCACTTACTGGAAGCATCGTGGTTACCAGTTTTTTAAAGGAATTATTGTTGAGAATGTTGGAATTAGAAGTGCAGATTCCGCACAATAATTTGTTCAAAGACAATTAGTTTGCAACTTAACAAAATTTGTCGGAAATTTAACCACGTCCAGGTAAATTAGACATTTAACCCGCGTCTTAAAGAAAATAGGGAGGGGAAAACCAGGAAGAAAACACAAATGGTCTTCGAAAAAATTATTTACAAGACCCACTCTGATAAGTGACTCTTCAGAAAGTTGCATATATTCCCTGTCTGCGAGCGTCGTAATATTTAAAATTCTCGGCGCCAAGTAATAAGTTAGAACAATGCAAGAAAACAGTATTTATGGTTATATACATAAATATGGGTTTCTACAAACAAAATAACCCACAAGAAAGTTTGTACAATAGCGAAAGAAAAAAAAACACTTAGTTAAATATGGGTTTTCTACAGTAGGATTCCTAAATGCAAACTCTCTTGGGTTAGGGGAGACACGAAATTTGGGATGAACTCCTTTCGACGGGCTGGGGAATTCGCTCTCTTGGAACCGAAGTTTCAGACGGTCAAAGCGTAGAATTCTCGGCTCCTGACGCCGACTGCCAAAGGGCAGAACATAATCCCCCAATGAGGGGGTGTCATATTTCTTGGAAACTCCTCATGTGAAGAAAAAAGAACTGAGTACAACACGTTGTAAATGTTTTATATCTTGTGACATGTATTAAATATGATATAAGTATATGTGCATTCTCTGTTTTTCTTAATTAATGTACCTCTTTTATTCTGCTAGATGGTTCGTATTTTAGATACTGAGCTGTCAGACAACGACATTACTAGAAACAAATTAACCCACGAGAAAGTTTGAACAATGCAAAGTAAGGGACAAGGTTCAACTTGTCCATGTAAAAGTTTCCAGCCTCTGTCAAGTTTCTCTCGCCAGAAACTTTAATGTCCTTTTCTTACAGGGTGTAAAGGCTTCAAGCCTTTATCAAGTTCTTCTCGCCAGAAACTATAATTTCTTTTCTTAAAGGCTTCAACAGAAGCAAATGTAAACATTCCTCAAGTTGAGTTTCCTGGGTCGCTCTCGTCTGTGTAAAGACATCAAGCCTTTGTCAAGTTTTTGGGAATAAATAAACAAATAATTTAAATTGAATTAAAAAAGAAAATTATTAAAATATGCATAAACTCCCAGAGGCCTCTGACAGGAAAAAAGGGCGACGCATGTGTAAAGAAAAAGGGCCCTCCCGACAAAAGGAGGAAACTCATTCTCTTTCAGCAGTGACCGGTGAAGTGACATGTAAATCTCCCGACTGCTAGTGGAAGCCCAACGTGGTGCCTTAGAGCTAATCTTTCACTTGTAGCACCCGTCTCGGTTAACAGTATGCCAAAATACAGAAAGCTACGAAATGGAGCTATCGAACTATGGACTAAAATGGACAAACTTCCAAAAGTGACTAACACGTTGTTAAAGCTTTAAAACAACAAAATGAGGATATATATATACCAAGAAACGATTAATGTATTTTTAAACACTTTGACTGGGGGATTCAACCATTTCAATTGTATTCAGGGAAAATTTCCTCACCCATTGAATGGTTGTTGAACCCAGGAAATAAAGGAAAAATATTTTAAAAAAGTCTTCGTCTCCTATCTGTTACTGTCTTCTTTCGTATAATTCTTTTACGGACTTCTTGTTCAAGGAGTTACATCAACAAGGCAACGTGAATAACCTCAGAATGGAGTCAGATTAAAAAAAACAGTAACGCAGCTTGCCCCCTGACCTCGAACTGACCCCATAAAGTTTCTCCCGCTAGAAACTATAATTTTCTTTTCCTAAGGGTAGACTGCAATGCAGGTGGTAATATCTTCTTTTAGGATTAGGGCGAATAAGCGAATTCAACTTTTCGTAGTTGAACCATAAAGTCCAATAGTGTATCCACTTTAGGTAATTGCCGGAGTCAAGGTCTACAGCCATAGTAGGAGCCATCTGTTCTCTTCGCGTGCTGTGAAGAAAAAATGAAAGCAGAAGGGATCAGTGCCACGTGGTCGACATACATACGGTGTCAGCCACCGGAACCTTTTCCATCAGCGTATTTTCGTAGCAAGGTAAGAAACAAGGACTTTATGCCAGAGATTAAAAAAGTATTCAACCCAAAGAAAAGGTTGCGAATAAAACGTATTACAAAAATAAAAAGGAACACACTATGTACTATCCTGAAATGAAATAAATTTCCAATAAATGATACTGTCAGGACAATTAGACTGGAGCAATTTTTTTGCAGATATTTTTCTAGTTTAAGATTCGGTTTACATTTCAACAAAAACAACGACTGATTACACGAGTCATTTTTATTTATTTATTTGATGAAATATGAGAAACCCATCTACCTCTAAAAAGGGTTCTGCAGAAGCAAAAAGTAAATTTTTGATACTTACCAACCACCAAACATGGTATTGCTTTAAGTATTGTAATTTTTATATTCTTCTCGACCGTCGTGACCAATCTCAAATTTCTGCCACCTTAATAAAAAAAAACTGTCGCTTTTTTAATTGATGGCCACTCTGTGTGGATTATAAAACTGGATTTTTACCCCTGTATTCATTTACCTCTTGAACTCTTGACGTTGGATTTGTGATTCTTGAGTTTTGACTTGATTCTTTCCTTTTTGATTCATGAATATGGGTTTGCAATACAGATTTCTTTACTGGCCTCATTATTTGCACACTTATTAACAAGCACAATCTCTTTACTTTGGTAATATTCATGTGTCAAAGTCTTCCAAATTATTGAACATGAAATATTTCAACGAAAGATGACGTCGATTGGCGAAGAAAAACGTCCAAGACAAAGAAAAAAAAACGAACAGCAATATGTAAATCAGTCTTTTTCGTTTGACAACAGAGAAATACAAATGAAACAGACGCAGATAAATTGCTTGTTTTCGAACAATAGAGAGAAAACGATATTTAAGAAAAGAACAAGTAAATGTTGGATGTTACGTGGACAAAAAAAGGTAGTGCAAAACGACCAAAAGAAACAGAAGAAACTGCAACAAGTCTTGTGGCATAGATATTAAAAAACATCAAAAGGCGACAGAACGAATCACACACATAAAAAAAACCCGAAAGAAAGCCCTAAGTAGAAAGAAGACGTCTATCTCAAAGAATGGAAAAATGAAAGAGCATAAGCCAACAGTTAATTCAGAAAATCAGGAAAAAGATATTAAGAAAATTAAAAAAAACAAAAAAACAGCTGTGCGATTAGTTCTCTTGTCTGCCAAAGAATTTTGTTATTAACTACTAGGTGGCATTGTCAAAGGAGTATATAAGAAAAACGCACGAAAGCGTCTTCCTCTCACTCACAGCATGCCTTGACACAAAACCAGGTTCTTGACCTTCAGAATAGGGATATATTTATTTAATGCATTCTTTCTTAAATATATTTCTGCATCTCTATGATGGAATTTTTTTTTTAAATAGCGAACATATTATGAATTATTCAATTATTCAATCATCATCTTACTCTATGTCATCTTCAAACACGGATGAATTAGCACGGACTTCACCACGGCACTCTCCACGAGCTGTTGAACAATTAAAACTATGCTTCTTGTCGGTAAGACGGTTTTGTATTACAATCCATTTTTGCAGTTTCACCGGATCAACTTGAGAAGGATTTTTGGTATTGGTAATACGTCAGTCGTTTGTTGTGTTGCGGAGGTCCGCAAACTTTTGAAATATAAGTGATTGACAACGAACTAAGTAAGAATGACAAAACAAGGCTGTTGCTTTGAAAGGCCAAACTTTATTATGGCGAATCGTAAATCGGAAAAGCGTACGGCGAACAATCGCCGCGGACGGATGGTGATCATTGGAGCAGGATCAAGTCGCTGGAGCAGGTCTGGATAGCTGGTACAAGACTGGTATTCGTTGGATAGATGGTCGCTGGTGCAGGACTGGTTTCCGCTGGTGCAGGAAGATGGTCGCTGGTTTAGGACTGGTAGTTGCTGGTATCTGCTGGTGCATGAAAGTGGTCGCTGGTTCAGGACTGGCAGTTGCTGGTGCAGAACTGATAGATGCTGGTATCTGCTGGTGCAGGAAGGTGATCGCTGGTGCGGGAAGACGGTCGCTGATTCAGGACTGGTAGTCGCTGGTGCAGAACTGGTAGCTGCTGGTGCAGAACTGGCAGCTGCAGGTGCAGGAAGGTGATCGCCGGTGCAGGACTAGTAGCTGCTTCTGCAGAGAAGTGGTCGCCGGTGCAAGAAGGTAGCGGCTGGTGCCGTCCCAAAAGGGTATTTGGTTAGACTTCCTGAATTAGACCTGAAAAGGGTTGTTAGATTGAGAGGCTGGTAGTTGTGTCTGCTGCATTGTGCCGTCCCAGGAGGTATTTGGATAGACTTTCTGAGTAGCCCTGAAAAGGGCTTTTAAGCTGAGAGACTGGCAATCTTCCTGCGTCGTCTGCGGCTGGATCAGGACGTCGGCTTTAGGGGAAACTTTGAGCAGTCCTCGTGGGCAGCTGCTGCTGATTAGGCTTCGGCCGTAGGACGACCAGGGAATAATCTGGTTTCTCCCGCATCCTTGGCTGACTATTATTTATCGCTGCCTCTCACCAGACAGGACTTTACACAAGGTCAAAAGCCCGAAGGCCGATTAAAGTGGGGATAAAGGGGAGGGGAAGGGCGGGAACGAGCCGATACTCGAACCCTGCTGGTCTGTGCTGCTCATCGACCCACTAAGTGCAATGTGGGTCTGATGAGGCAAGCAGTTTCACGAATCCAAATTTGGATCCGGGCACGTATGTTGGGTTATGGCTTGAACTAGACAGCAAGGTCTAGTGCCATACATAGGGGACAGAGGATACAGCTCGCCTACCCAAAGGTGGCCCAGCCGAAGCTGGGAGCCTTTCGGCCTCGAATCTGCCATTGATTTCGATCACCCATCCGGCACGAATGCCAGACGGCCCAGCGAAAAGGCTGACGTCCAGCGCAACTGATTTAACCCGGTTTGATACCGCTGCTTATATACCTACTCTGTGCTACTACGCTATGTGGTCTACGTTGGATGACCTTGCTTATTATTACTATATTATAGTGAGAAACTTCATTCTACTTCGACAATGTGTTTTTTAATACTACTTATTTTGTCCATTAGTTGAGGACTGTCCTTAGAAAGACCGGCTGAATTTAATATTTAAAAAAGAAAGTTCTGTGAGGAGCGATTTAGTCCCTTAACGACTCGTTCCTAAATACTATTGGCTGACGACATCAGTGACTCATCACTTCTTGGAATAGTGTTTGTTTTGTTTTTGTTTGGGTGATGAGTAGTCGGTTGACTACGATAGTGGTATCATGACGTCATCAACCACCGGCTACCTCCATTCGATTGGATGTAAAAAAAGACATTACCTCACCATTTTTCTACTTGCTAGAAAAATGTGCCCGTGGATTAATGATTATCGTCGTAGAAAATGGACACGGTGACACGAGTTCATATCCTGGACGAAACTGATTGCATTTCATAAAGCACTAATACCCTTGGGAAAAGTATTAATCCGCTTATTCTCCCTTCAGCTATGTGTAATTAGCAAGGCAGACTGGGATCTTCAGCCTTGGTTATGCAACTAGTCTAGGAGAAGGAAAATTCTGAATTCAAACCTATTAAACTCCGCTTAAAAATTGACCCTGTGTCATATCCTACTCGGACGGAGGGGTTTGTTGGTGAATACATACTTGCTTGTATACGCGCATAGAATGGAATTTTGCAGCAGCTGATGTTCGATGTAGAAAATTCAAATTCACTGTAAAGGTGTTAATAGCGATTTTTTTGTGAAAACCGACAGTAGCTTAATTTGTTTAAATTCTCTCCTGGTGTTCCTCCATATACAGCAATCATAGAATCTTCACCAGATGCAGTAATGCTTTTTTATGCCCCAGTCTGACAGAAGATCTCTACACAATGATGTAGGTCATTGTATTTTATTTATTTATTTATTTATTTATTGTGTGACAACTGCTTTCCCTCCATTGAGTCAACGTAATCTTATTTCCCATCCTAGTAAGACATGCAGAAATAGTGAGTGTAAACACAAACTTGAGTGATGTGCTTACTTCAAACAGTGAATACTGCAGATTCTTTTTGAACTTCCTTTCTTCAGGACTCGTACAACATTAATACAGCTTTGTAACTTGGACCAACATGTTAGTAAACAAGTATATCTGTATCATCAGCAACAAGAATTATTTCCCTATGAACGGCAGGATTGATAGAAGATTTGACCAGCTTGTCAGCTTCACCACTGACATGGACACATTGACATCCTGATTACTCCAACCACTCAGACTGACTTATTTGCTAGAAGACTTCTTTTTTCATTGTTGGAGCCATGGTTAACTCAGAATATAGCCACACGGTTTATTCCTCTTCTCAAATGAGACATATCTTTTACTGAAGTCTCCTCACTGTAACCATAAAACACAAGGACATATGTGCGATACTTGCATAATACATATTGAATATGTACTGGGTACGATAGTTAGGGCACCTCTGGTGGTGTAATGGTTAGCAAGCTAGACTAGCAAACCTACAAGAGTGAGTTCGGGTCTCATTGGGTGCCCCATTCATTTGGGCTTGTGCTACATCGAAGCAAAAGAGCTTCGTAAATTACTACTGGGTACAATAGTTAAACTGTCGTCTAAATTACTCAGAAATTAAAATAACACTGACATCTTACTTTATCACTGTATATCATTTACCGAAATTGTATGAAAACATCTTGAATAAATTCATTCATTGAAATCGTAATTGGCTTCAACCACAGCCTCCAGGCGACTTCGAAATCTCGTACAAGCCTTTCCTTTGGTCTCCTGGTTTAAATTTGTAAATACTGCAGTTATCCTTGCGTTCAGTTCATCTTTGGTGTTGCACAGAGGTTTATTGGTCTCTCGCTCAACCATGCCCTACGCATAATAAAAGGGATTGCAATCTGGACAGTTAGGCGGTCAGATGCAAGGGGTGATGTGTTCGCAGAAATTTTCTGACAGCCAAGACAATGTTCTCCTGCTTGTGTGGCATGGCGCTGAGTCCTGTAGTCAGACGTAGGGTCTTCCAGTAGCCACTCTCTCGACCCGGGCACTTGATGTAGGCCTTCGTATTTAGTCTGACATATGGGAAGGTGAATTGATGTATAACGTCACCATCGCTAGTGACCAACCGAAACATCATAAAGTAGACTGGGTTTTTGATTTTTATCAATATGAATATGAATCTGTTTTTAGATTGATACCTAAACACTCTAAAATGCCAACAGTACAGTGTGACATTTCCAAATTTCTGGAGAAATTAATTGTGTCATGGTGCTGCTTTCATCACAAATTGCGCTCTACTGACTCTAATTTGCGACACAGGAAACAAAACCTGAAACAAATAAAGTGCATGCGCAAAATCAATCATTCAAAATGGCGACAATTTACCCATCGGATCTTTAAATTTAAAACGAGGATATCAAATGATCTGATGAATTAAATTTCCTCTATCAGAAAAACAGAGTCCATTAGTTAGCAGTGTGCATTCTTGGCATTGGAGCTGATCTGAAAGTTGCTTTGCAGGTCTAGGGGAACCAGTAGTGTCAAAAAAAATGATATAAGATAACTATGTAGTTTATACTCGAACATCAAAAACATCTCGTGCATCAAAATTGCCTTTGTAGTCCCTAATGTAGGTCGTTGAAACAGTATTTATGAGTAAATATGCACTTCTTCTTTGTTAATATTCACAGTTTTGATCCAATGGTAACAATCTGATTTTTTGGGGGGAAGTTGAAAACCTCTTTGTCTTCAATAGATTGGAGAATCTTATAGCTAAATTCAGAGCTGCAGAATACGCCAACTGTATCTCGCAGAAAAATAAGAATCTCCAACCCTCGCTACGAGTCTCCTGGATATGACACTAAACCATCTATTGGTGAGGCTTTTATCCTGAAGATTTGGGGAATGTGGTGTACTACTTCATTGCCATTACTCCCATGTCCACTCTGATCCGGAGTGGTAATATCTGTGGCTCAAATAGAAATATTTAATCCTTTCCTGCACTTGAAACCATTTAACTGTGTGCAAACAAATGTGGTCTGGCTCGATTTAAAATAATGTTACTTAAAAACTATTTGTTAACAAATCATACATATGTGTGTGTGTGTGTGTGTGTGTGTGTGTGTGTGTGTGTGTGTGTGTGTGTGTGTGTGTGTGTGTGTGAACAGGGTTTGACATTAAATATATGAGGCATTCGAAATGTATTGTGTTATCGTAGAATTTGGGTTTAGCGTATCTGACTCCATTTGTTCTTCTTAACCTATTCAACTTGTAGACGTCTTCTTTGTCTGTGAAAGGCAGCAAGAGAATTACGGAAAGAAGGAAGAAAAGAGACGAAGATACCCTTTTTCTCTAAACTTTATTTCTGGTTTTAACGACTGTTCTATGGGTGAGGGAATTTTCCCTGAACCCATAGAAGTTGTCACTTTTCCAAACAAGATGCATTAAGAGTCATTTTTGGTGGGTTATTCAGTAGATGTTTTCAATAGAGGCAGCTGCTAGAGGAGACGCAACCTGCCTCCCCTGAGTCCGAGACTTGGGCAAACACGTACACTACCTGCCAGTAGCTAAGAGGAGGAGGTTCATTCAGTATCAAGGGTAAAGCTGAAGCGAGGCAGAATTTCTTTTTAGTGCCCAGAAGACCCTTTCTTTAGGCATGCACCTGTCAGAGATCTTCTAGGAACCGCTATATTTCTGAATTTATTTTATTTTATTTATTCGTTTTTTTTTTCTTTTCTAACCCCAAGAAATAACATACAAGGCAGGATAGGGCAGGGTATATTAATACCATAAAAACTCAACTAATTAACCAACCAACCAACCAATAACAACTATACCCACAAAGAAATTCTACAAAAACGTCTATATAAAATACCAAAGGATTGACTCGCGGTAAAATCTAACCAACCAACCAACCAATAAATGACAACCATACCCAACAAAGAAGGAATAAAACAAAAATGTCTTTAGCATAAAGTAACCTATAGGTTGACTTGCTGTAAAATCCAACCAACCAACCAACCCACTTTATAGCCAACTACGTCTGCTTGATCCACATTCACTAAATCCTGTGCAAAAAACCAGAGATAATGCTGCACAGAAATCTGTCATTTACTGAAAGAGTTTCTTGCTTGTAAAAAAAAGAAATTGATCAGTTTTCTGTTTATCTAAACACCTTCTTCTGTCGTGTGTCAGAAAATTCTTTGTGCTGTCACTAATGTTATAAGTGATACAAATAAACTTGCAGCGTGCTTACTTCAGAACAGGTAGGCAAAGATTTGCTGTTCTGTCATTTCCCAAACATTGGTGAGTCCACTAATGAATTTGATGCTACACATCAATATCTGCTTAATCATACGATCAGTGGAAAGGCCTAACAGTATCTAACTCTACATCTAGCAATATGTAAATTATTATTAAAAAGAGAATATAACTCAAAAGACAGATAAAATGATATTAGGTTTTTAAGCTCTGAAAATGGTCTCTGAATTGTCCCATAGAACAATGGCCCGGAAAATAATCTCTTATTTACTATAATCATTATGCTGAGTGAACTTGAGGCTGAGAGAAAATTGCCTGATATGACATACAGTCTGAAGAAGGTCTGAAGTTGTGCTGGTTAAATACTGTCTGATAGAAAGGTGAGAATATTAGTCTGAATAATTAACAGAATCACAATATCTTAGAAATTCAGATAGTACATTTAAAAAACAAGTTTCTACTTCAGCCAAATTTTAGATTTTAAAAAGATTTTTTTGTTTTCACTGTATAAATAATAAGTGACTAAAAATTTAAAAGCAATAAAATCAACAATTAAAGTACATTCTTCCCTTCTTCTCTTTTTATTTCTTTCTTGTCCTTGTATCTTTTGTATTTCTTTCTTTCTCTTTTTCTTCCACACAGCATTTATTTCCTTTTCCTTCTCTTTTCCTTTTTTTTAAAAATATTTCTTTCCTTTTTCTTCTATGTTTTCTATTTTCTTTTCTCTTACTTTTAGTATTTCTCTCCTCCTATAGGAAAATAGTAAGGCAGTCTGGGTTCTTTAGTCTTCATAGGTAACTAGCCTAAGGGGGAAAAAATGAATTCAAACCAACGCTATTCTGCAATTGTGCAAAGGTTGGGTAAACGGACAATTTTTACACATCAAAAAAAGTTTTGTCTGACCAAGTCTGTTTTCTAGGATGATCATAATGCAACATGCACTGCCACCGTTCCTGATATAATGTGACAGCAGTCCAGTTCTTCATAAGGATCAGCAATATCAAAGTAGCATAGTATCAATGTTTGTTTGCATTATTTATTTTTTTTTTTTTTTTTTACACTTTTTTATTAGCTTTCATCAAAGCCAATTGAGTTTTAAACAAACAAAGGGTTCTGATCATTTGTTGTTTGCTTATTTTTCATTTCTTATTTTTAATTGCTCCTATATTTTGATGATTACCCATGTCCAATACTTTTGAGTTGTTCTTTTGGCTAAACCCAAGAAGATATTTGCAGCTCTGGAATTGATATCAGCCAGTTCTTCTGCTATATTCTATCAAGAGGAAATCTAGATGCAAATGTTTTGTTTGTTTTTTTTTAAATTTATTATGAAACCTACACAGGATGAGGTAGAATTTATATTATCTAAATGTCTTGGACTATTGTCCTGGTTTTGATTTTTATATTAACAATGTTTCAGCTGCTCTACCTTCCAATCTATTTTTTTTTTTTTTTTTTCATTTCTTTTCTTTCTTTATTTTTTTTTTTTAAATTACATACTTGCTCTGGTTGAAGAGACAGATAAAATGATATTAGGTTTTTAAGCTCTGAAAATGGTCTCTGAATTGTCCCATAGAACAATGGCCCGGAAAATAATCTCTTATTTACTATAATCATTATGCTGAGTGAACTTGAGGCTGAGAGAAAATTGCCTGATATGACATACAGTCTGAAGAAGGTCTGAAGTTGTGCTGGTTAAATACTGTCTGATAGAAAGGTGAGAATATTAGTCTGAATAACTAACAGAATCACAATATCTTGGAAATTCAGATAATACATTTAAAAAATAAGTTTCTACTTCAGTCCAATTTTAGAATTTAAAAAGATTTTTTTGTTTACACTGTATAAGTCATTTTCTTTCATTTCTTTCTTTCTCATTTTTTTCCTTTTTTTTCAGTGACTAAAAATTTAAAATCATCAATTAAAGTACATTCTCCCCTTCTTCTCTTTTGTATTTCTTTCTTTTGTTCCCTTCCTCCTCCCTTTTTTATTTCTTTCTTTCTCCTTTTCCTTCTCTTTTTTCAATATTTCTTTCCTTTTTCTTCTGTTTTCTATTTCCTTTTCTCTTCCTCTTAGTATTTCTCTCTTCACCTCTTTCTGCATTTTTCTTTCAACCTTCTCAGTATTTATTGCCTCCTCTTCTTCCTTCTTTGTATTCATTTTGTTTCCCCTTCGTTTCTTTTTCTTTCTTCCTTCCTTATTTTTATTTCTGTCCTTCTCTTTCTCCTCCACTTTTCTTTCTTTCTTTCTGTTTTTTTTTTTTCTTGTCTCATTTGTATTTCTTTCTTTTCTTCTCCTCTTTTTCTTTCCTTCTTTCTTTGTATTACTTCTTTCAACCACTTTAGTTTTCTTTCTTTTATTCTTTCTTAGAAGTTTCACTCTCTTTCAAAATAGAATGTCAGTTAATTGTAGTTAAGACTAAATTTTGTTTGCAAGTAAAGTTGATATTGAATGATTGAGAAAGAAAAAAATATGGTTTAGCTTCTTTGTTTAATGGCATATCAACATTCATGGGTTATTTAAAGCAGCAGTGATAGCATTTACCCCATAGCTGGGGAGATAAGGGTGTTCATATGCCTTTTTTAAGGGTATTAGTCAGAAAGTGACTGTAATAGTGTGACTGGAGTTTGAACTCACTTACTTTGGGGGCCACTCTTGCAAACAATATGAAAAGACTCAGTGATGCAAAATTTAGAAACTTGTTTTATTTTTAAAAAAAAAGAAATGGTATCCTTCTAGAATTGTTGCTTATTTTTCTAAATTTTATTTGGATTTTCTATCTTTTCAAAACGTCATTCTTTTACTGAAAATGTTGGGGCATAAAAAAATCTCTTATCAAACAATTACATTCATCTTTATTTTAGGAATTAAAGTATAAACAAATTATTTGTGTTTTGTTTTCATTTACTATAATTTTATCTTAGGAATTTTTTGAAAAGAAAAAAGAGGAGAAAACAAGTAATTTACCTAGTTTGGCACAAGGCCAGAAATATGAGAAGTTCAGCAAGAATCAAACTCACTGACAATGGTGGGTCAGTGAAATTACATGAACACTAACCATTACATCACACAAGGTGGCCTATAAATTAAAACAAAGAAAAAGCAAGCATAGCTTAGATTTGGCAACTTGTGAAATGGGATTGACGAAATGCTTAGTATGTAACATAAATATGTTTCTTGGTTAAAGGCATGAATCCACACCTTTTTTTTTATTTTTCTTTCAATTATTTTACTCTTGAATAACGTCAAATTAGGAGAGATATACTTAGTTTAGTAGTGTCCAATAAGGTAATATGAGTATTTATCCACGCCACCCAAGATGCCGAAATGTGACATAAGGACAGTTTAAAGTGTGAGATCTAGCAGGAATCAAGTCTCCCACAGGTTGCCCAAAATAACCCAGTTCCAGGCCTTACCTCTTTAGACTAAGAGGAAAGATGCTACCTGGTGTGAAGAAGGCCACCTGAAGGTGAACTGATTTTTTTTAACGCCATGCAGAAGAGACGCGACATCAGTTGTCCTAATCAATTTCATTTTGAAAACTAAATTCATAGTCAAATCAGTTTAACTGTAGGTTAGATTAGAATTAAATACTGAATATATCATTAATTAACTTGCACATTCCTTAAATACGTATTTAAATTAAATTAAATTTTTTTTTTTTTTTTTTTTTTTTAGATTTTAACCAAATTCTTACTCAATTTAACAGCAGATTAGAATTTAACATTGAATAGATTAGTGTGTGTGCGTAGTTAGGCATTAGTCGTTCATTTAAGCATGTTTCATTAAATAAGTATGACTCGACTTGGGATTGAACCCAGGTCTCCCAGGCCATTCTGCCAAACCGGACATTGGCATAATGGTTAGAGTGTTCGCCAACGACCCGGGAGACTTTGGTTCAATCCCAGGTCAAGTCATACCAAAGACTCCAAAAAATAGTACGTTGGTGTAGTAGCTATGGAAAAGGGGGCCTTCGGGTCACCCTCGACTACGGTCGCCAACTTTACTTGATTAAATAATAAAGATAAATTTTGTCTGTATAATTTATTTAAGATCCTTTCAAGTTTCCTGATAAGTGACTTAGTTAAATAAATTATACAGACAAAATTTGTCTTTATTATTTAATGAAACACACACACACACACACATATATATATATAAATTGATTAGGACTCCAGAAGTCACGATTCTTTCGCATGGCGTTTAAACAGCCCACGTGACAGACACCATCCCAAAAATTTGAATATACACCACCGAGTTTTTAAATTCATATCAATAAATAAAAAGTTTCTCATGTTTTAATTTTGTTGTTTCTTCTTAAAACAACACTCTTACTTCTTGTATACAAGCCCTCCTCCTCTTCCACTTAGTTTTTGTTTTTTAAATTTTCATTAGATTTCTAAAAACCTCCTTGTTTTAAAAGTAATATTCACGAGTGAATCTAGTGATTTATTCCATTAAATAGGAACTATTTTTGGATTGTTTATAAAAGTTGTTAAGGGGGGAGGGGACACCACTCAGAAGGCACTGATCTCCTCCTCTCTCTTAATTAACGAGAGAGAGGAACGATCCTCAATGACAATTTCCATGGATAAGAGCCACCCAAGGATATTGTCGGCTTCACGCTCAGAGAACAGTGCTGTATCTCCTCATCGTGGTGTGTCGTCCGCACAAAAGTACCGGACGTTCCAGCGATACATACTTAAGAAATGATCCTTAAAAGCATGATCGTAGTATTTGTCGCTGCCTCCCACCAGACACGACTTGACACAAGGTCAAAAGCCCGAAGGCCAATTAAAGTGGGGATAAAGGAGAGGGGAAGGTCGGGAAGGAGCCGAGACTCGAACCCTGCTTGTCAGTGCTGCTCATCGGCTCACTTAGTGCAATGTGAGCCTGATGAGGCAAGCGGTTTCACGAACCCAAATGTGGGTCCGGGCACGTATGCCAGTTTGCGGCTTAAACTAGACGCATGGTCTAGTGCCGTACAAGGGGGACAAAGGAGACAAAAATACAGCTCGCCCACCCGAAGGTAGCCTAGTCGAAACTAGGTGCCTAATTAAAGGCCCCAAGTCTGCCATTGTTCCTTTTCCAGGGCCACGTAGTATTTGTCGCTGCCTCCCACCAGACACGACTTGACACAAGGTCAAAAGCCCGAAGGCCAATTAAAGTGGGGATAAAGGAGAGGGGAAGGTCGGGAAGGAGCCGAGACTCGAACCCTGCTTGTCAGTGCTGCTCATCGGCTCACTTAGTGCAATGTGAGCCTGATGAGGCAAGCGGTTTCACGAACCCAAATGTGGGTCCGGGCACGTATGCCAGTTTGCGGCTTAAACTAGACGCATGGTCTAGTGCCGTACAAGGGGGACAAAGGAGACAAAAATACAGCTCGCCCACCCGAAGGTAGCCTAGTCGAAACTAGGTGCCTAATTAAAGGCCCCAAGTCTGCCATTGTTCCTTTTCCAGGGCCACGTAGTATTTGTCGCTGCCTCCCACCAGACACGACTTGACACAAGGTCAAAAGCCCGAAGGCCAATTAAAGTGGGGATAAAGGAGAGGGGAAGGTCGGGAAGGAGCCGAGACTCGAACCCTGCTTGTCAGTGCTGCTCATCGGCTCACTTAGTGCAATGTGAGCCTGATGAGGCAAGCGGTTTCACGAACCCAAATGTGGGTCCGGGCACGTATGCCAGTAAACAGCTTAAACTAGACGCTTGGTCTAGTGCCGTACAAGGGGGACAAAGGAGACAAAAATGCAGCTCGCCCACCCGAAGGTAGCCTAGTCGAAACTAGGTGCCTAATTAAAGGCCCCAAGTCTGCCATTGTTCCTTTTCCAGGGCCACGCTCCGGACCGAAGTCCAGAACAGGCTCGGGGCACTCGCCGATCTCATCCATAATACTCTACAACAGGTGGTCTATCTCATTTGCATATTTTACAACAAAATTTATCTATTATTAAATTGTTTAACCAAAATAACTTTTTTATTTTGATACTTTCCCATTAAGATTTCTAATTCAAATAATTTTGTCGGAGAGATATTTTTTCATTTTATTTCATTATTTACTTTTTTTACCGATAAAATCATCACATAAACAGGAAGTTGAATTCGGGAACTTCAGTTCAAGGGAGATAATTCATTTCATTCGAAAAGATATTTCTAAATATTAACAAAAACTCCACCAATCCCATTTTCATGTCTGCATTATGTGCATATCTATCAATAAATTTTGCTTTTCTTAGTTATTTAAAAAAAAATCTTGACATGGTAATACTTGTCCATTAGAATATCTAGTTATGTTTATTTCGGATAAGATTTTTTTAAATTATTTTTGTTTTTAACCATTAAAAAATGGCAATTCATATATAATCGTCATTTATAGGAAGTTGTAATCAAGGGGGAAAATTTTTTAATTTGACGTTCGAATCAACAGTTTTTGACATAATTTTTTTTATAAAGGAGAGTTCAATGTCGTGGGAAAGAGAAACACAATTTTATTCACCCAGCAAGTATAAACAAAATCGATTTTTAAGAATAATACATGCTTAATGTCAAAATTTGGGGAAAATTTAGTTATTTGTAGATTTAAGAAACGAAAACACAAAATATCGATCTAAATAAATGCCACTCTCTTCTAAGTATCAGTGGAAAAGGTTTACAAAAAAAAAGAAAAAAAATTCGCAACAATTCTTTTTCACCATTCATTTCTAACTTTTATCAGTTTTTAGAGTGTCAAAATCCGTTAAGTCGTCTAAGAAATATATACAACTTTATTTTCGTTTCTTACCTATTGACAAGCTGAATTGTGAAACGATCTAAAGCGAACCTTGCAAGGAAGAAAATTTAGTAATTTACACCCTCCGAGGTGCCCCAGGGGGGAAAAAATTGTGATTTACTTAGCTTTTTCGTTACGTGTGGCACAAGGTCGTATGAATGAAGCACTTAATGAGACCTTGAACTCACTCTTAAAGGTTTGATTGTCTAGATTGCTAAACTGAGGCACCCACTGAAGAAATTTTATATTCTAAGAAACCTAAGTAGTTGGCCGACCGAAGTCGAGGACAACCCAAAAGCTCCCTTTTCAACAGCTACTACACCAAGGTGTTGCGGAGAGTGCTGTTCTTTTCATTCAATTTTTCCACTTAGCTTTGATCCGTACCTTATATTTCTGATTGTTAAGCAAGGAGACATCAAGTACCATGTTTCTCAGTCTTTGGTATGACTCAACCTGGGTTTGTACCCTGGCGAACATTATCAATGGGGGAACGCTATCTCCTACAAAATATTTACATTATATATTTTTTTTCTTTTTTGAAAAATGCATTTATTCATAGTTGCTACTCTCTTTATCAGACTAAGTTATCAGAATTTTAAAAAATATATCTAAATTATCCTTATTGAATTCAATTTATCAATTTTATAATTAAGCATAAAAATTCCTGAGCAAAAAAGACGCAAAGTCAAACATCTAGTCTCATTTTCGCTTTCTATCAATTCGACCACAAAGCTCAATTTCAAAGTCATTCAAGTTTGGTTTATTTGAAATCTCAAAACTGCAATAACTTTTTATTTTTTTATTTTGGGCACTAGTTAAATAGTTGTTCATGTTACCATGAAAAAAATTCAATGTAAAAGCTTTTTAGCTATACCAATTTTATATATATTACTTGTCGTAAATGACTTAAAATTTATTCAATCTGATGGCAATTTCAGCAAATGGTTGAAATCGCACGTTCTGTCCGACATGAAAAAAATAAATAAATAAAGGAAACACACACAAAGAAAAAAAAAGAAAAAAAAAGAAGAAGAACTGAAGGTATAAAGTGTACAATGGTTCCCAAATAAATTCTTAGTCTAACACAATATGTTATACTGCTTTAAGAGTTGCAAAAGGTTGTTACCATCAATATGTTTTGTCTTCCAGATGAAATAATGTCTAATGCCAGTACAAGAGACATTTGCATATTTTGTAGGGAAGGTACTGTAGCAGAAAGAACTTCGTATTTTTGTTTGGCGCGTTAATTAACTTCACCGTTAGGGTCGACGCATATTTTCACCCAATCAAGATGACTTATCCTATTCAGCCCGGACCATTTTTCCAGGCAGCACCAAATTGAGGAAAGTCCGCCAAACACTTTCTCTTCCTCAGAAGCTTTCAAACTAGGCAGACGTAATTACTGTCCGCTCTCCTTTTAGCAGCAGCATCACACCACCATGGGGAAAGCCATCTAATTCATGGACCACTTGCGTCTATTCTCTTAGACCAAGGGTTCCCAGTTGAATATGAATTAGATGAATTCAATACGCCACACACAGGAACAACTTTAAGTCCCCTATGTCGACTGCGACGCAAAATAACGCTCCGACAGCCAGCCATTTCATCCCTGGGCAACATTTTCTGGAGACATTCACATTTCTCTCCGCAAACGACCAGGGCCATACTTTCATGGACGATGACAACGTTCCTGTCATCAACCAGCAAACACGACTTTTGCTACGCTATGGCGAACATATCTCACTCACACATTCAACAATGCCTTAACCTAATGATGCACTTTTCGCTCGGGCATTTAGCTGCTAAAATGCCTTCTCAACTCTATAACAACTTCATTTCCTTCCTTCCTTCTTTCCTTCATACGAGACTTGCAGCATACCAGCGTAAACCCATTATTCCATGCTGCCATTAAAACCTTCATATAAAAACCTTACGGCATATTCGTTCTTCTCTCTCATTTATTTACCACAATAATTTAGCGAGGAAACGTAACAACACGTAGCCATATCCATCGAGAAAAATGGTCCGGGCTGAATAGGATAAGTCATCCTGATTGGGTGAAAATATGCGTCGACCCTAACGGTGAAATTGATTAACGCGCCAAACAAAAATACGAAGTTCTTCCTGCTACAGTACTATATCTGGTGATGATGGTGATAGTGTAACTATTACCAAAGAAATGATAGCATCAACGAAGCAAGTAAGGAATGAGAAAGTATCTTTCGTACAACTGCAGGCTAACTCTCTGATAGTGTTGCTCATTTCAGACGGATTATAGTGACTGTCTCAGGGACATGCTATTGTTGAAGCTGCCAGGGCAAGTGCGGTGATTGCTCCATCACAGTTACGGTTATCTATACAAATGAATCACCATTTTGGTTCGACGTTTCTGATAAACTTGTAGCAGAAAGAATTTCAAATCATTATTTAGCGCAGGAATTATTTTGACCGTTGTGGTCTCGATCTCACATTTTCGACCAATGAGAATGATTTATCCCATTCTGCCCGGATGACTTTCCCGGGCAATATAAAAGGCGGTGTAAACGCGCGCTCTTTCTCTTCCTCACACATTTTTCGAGCAGGACAGACCGATCCTCTCTTCCTCACATATTTTTCCAGCAGGACAGACCGACCCTCTCTTTCTCACTTCAGCAGCAGATCATCATTCAACATGAGGAGAGCACTTCCAATTTATGGACCGTTGTTTTCTAGGAAATCATTCCTTCATCATTTGTTCATCCCTCCTAGACCAACGGATCCTCGAAGCTTCAAATTGGATGTTTTATTCCTGCTTTGACATCAGCAGCTCAATTCCTGTTCTGACATCAGCAAATGTTTTTTCTTCACCTTTTCTTTGACTCACAGCACAAGCTGACATTAAAGAATTTGAAAATCAGTCAATATTCTCGTCGACTCATTTGTTTTCTTCCTTCTTTTAATATAACAAAGGCAACAGGACTGATCAACCTTGTTTACTTACTGTTATAAACTCACTCCACCAACATGACTTTTGTAGCTCATACGAAGCAGATTGCTTGGTTATCGGAATTTTATTTCAGTAGTCAGAGATATCGCCGCCGCTAACAACCCTCCTAATACAATAAAGCCAATATTTATTCTAAAAGAGCAAATTAGAATATAAGAATTTTTATAGACCTACAAAAACAATAAAAAAAATAACCTCACCAACAACCAGCAATAAAAGAATTAGTAAATATATAAAGTTTTATGGAACAAAAAGAAAAGGTAAATAGTTATTTTATGACGAAAGTTGAATTCTCTCTCTCTCTCTCTCTCTCTCTCTCTCTCTCTCTCTATCTATCTATCTATCTATCTTTATCTATCTATCTATCTTTTTTTTTAATGAGTTGGTTTTAGGAAATTTTTCTTGTACTCACAAAGTCCTTCAGTCGAATATAATTCTGTGTATTTACATTTTACATCGAGCATGGATATATTCCATTCAAAGTTCTTTGTCTCTTTACTTTTGGTTTTCTCGGCGTTTATTTCTTTTAGACAACTATTTTAGACATCACACGAGATCAAAGGGGTTTTACTTTGACCAAGGGTGCTAAATGCCTAGTATTTGGGGGGGGTGAGCTGGGACGTAACTGATAATTTATCTATTGCCAACAACTCTTTAATTAGTTCTAAGAGTTGTCACATTAGTTGTCATAGATTTGACGCTGTTAAATACTAGTGGCCTTTTCTAGAGAACAAGTGACAGCAGGTTCCTTTATACACTTTCAATTCTTATTGCTATTATTTATTATCAATTATTATTATTATTATTTTCATTATTATAACTATCCTTATTTCATATATATATATATATATATATATATATATATGTGTATATATTTATGAACATTACAAATTTGGATCCTATAGTATAGAAGGCAGGATGGAAGGGACTTGAGCTCGTGACTTGGGCATGGAGAGAGGCAGAAGCGAATAGGGTCTCCACGAGGCGAGACGTGGCTAAAGACAGTCTGGTAACAAAGGGTGTTCGCAGACCACCCAACTCTACAAACATAACCCTGAAGACAATTTTGAGCCCTACGAAACCAAACGTCAACAGCCCTTTTAAAACAGTCTTAAACACAACCAGAAAATATACAGAAAGACAACAGGACATTCACCAACCACAGATAAGTGTATTATAATTTTAACTTACAATTATAATTTAAACTATAAATTAAATGCTAGGCCATTGGCACCGTATATCTGTAGCGGGACCGGGTGACGCAATATGGCACCGGTCCCACAAAATGTTCGTAAAAAAAATGTGTGTGTGTGTGTGTGTGTAAAATGGGTGATTGACACAAACTAGACAAATGACACGGATGAGGAGAATAAGATTTAAAATAACAAGCCTTTTCAAGCGAATTATACACGAAAGATAAATTCAGTGTAGAATCGCGGAGGTTGCATCACTGCGGTGTTGAGGGTCGGAATGGCTCGTAGGAAGCCGCTGGTGTGGCTGGAGTCTGTGTAACTGGTCTTTGGTAGCTAGAATATCGACAGCGGAGGCGGGAACGTGGTCGAAGGAAACTGGGTTCAGCAGCGGGCTGGAAGGGTAGGAGCGGCAGCGAGCTCGAGTTATCATCAGCGTCGGCAGGGACAACGTCGGCAGGAACAGCGTCGGAGATCGGGATTGGCTACTTCTGTGACCACAGTCCGGAGAGGGTTGGTTCAGCAGCGAGCCTAACTCGTGTTCACTTCAGGCAGGATCAAAACCGCGAATGAACGGGATCACTGCAAGGTAGACGTGTGCTCAGCGAGCTGTGAGCTGATACTTGGTTAGCTCACGAGTAGGATCACTGCAAAGGGATCATTACAATTCAATGCAAGTGGGATCTGGCAGTGGACTTTTAACGTTTTAGGCCTCCAGGCTTGATCAACAGAGGGACGGGATCACGAGCGAGCTTCAAACGTTCGGTCTTTTAGCTACCAGGCTAGGATAGAACGAATGAACGGGATCACAAGCGAGCGTGGAGTTCAACCGAAAAGCCGGCACGGGAGGAGGCAAATTGAGTTGTGGCCCTGCGGCCAAGAACCAGGCAAAAAACTAGGTTAAGTAGCTACTTTTATAAGTGAAAGGAGCAGCTACTGAAATAGTCTCGGCGGGAAACAATCCTCTTTTAAAGTGAGCTACAACGAAATAACTCATTGTAACTCGAAGAAGAGGTTTTAAATACGATGTATTTAAGTAAGATGTTAAAAACTAATTTCGAAATGACAAATGGAATTAATCAATTAAAAAATCTGTATGTTGATCACATTATGGGTAACATCATATAACCGACATCACAGTTAACTCGGCGTTCCTCTAACCGAGGATGTTATGTTTTTGAGTAGCCTGGGCCGGCTACGATAGAACAAAGAAAAACCCTTTGATATCGTGTGATGCATATCATACCAGGTCTCATGTGACCCCCCCCCATGTAACAATAAATTGAAGGGGGTTCTTTATTTTCCCACGTGTGAGCTAATGAAGGAATTGAAGGTAGCTACATGTTGCCGATAACTTCAATCACATTGTTTCTCAAAGGGAGAAAAATCCCGGTTAATTGTTTACTAGACACGGGTACCCAACGGTCCTACTTCTCGAAGGATATACTCAGGAAATTGAAGTGTCATGACAAAATTTCTAACCCAGTTGGCTTTTAAGTGAAAACTTATTTGAACACGTCCACCAAACCTCGAGAACAAGTTGTAATGAAATTCAGCTTGGGAGGAAATAACTACATTCATAAGTTGATTCTTTTGGACGGTGAATTTTGTAATATAATAGCCGAGGGATTTCGGTTCATGCCTTTGAGTTTAGTTAGGCTAAGAACCTTTCGGCTCAGCACATGGGTTAGTTGGGTGCAACATTGAGGTAGGTGTTAATGCGGGCGCGCACGGGTGGATAGAGGTGTCATTCAGATGTCACAATACTCCGAGACAAAACGGGTGACAGAGTGCGAGTGACGTCACGCACCGGAAGCGCGCAGAGGTTTGTGGAGATTTGAAGAAAGTTAGGGAGTTGAGATTAGACACTGGACGAAGACGGTCGACTTTTGGAGCTCGCAGACGCGAGGCGAACGTGCGCCCTATGAGGGCCGCACGAGATGGGGGCCAAATGAATAAGACAGCATAGAAGATTGTGTCTCTCCTCCTTACGTCGAAACCTTTAACTCAAAGTTAATAAAAAGGTTTCGTACCTGAACAAGAAGTCATTACGTGTTTTCGAATTCCGAGATTCCTATGTTCTTTATATGTTCTATCGTTATGAACTTTATATGTCCATTTCGCACATAGCGTTAATTGTGAATATGGTACAGTTCGACATCCAATTTGAATTAATGCTATCACTAGCAATTTAACAAAATTAAACCACAGGAAGAGGAAGGCAACCAAGTAAAAATACAAGGAATATTAGGAGTAGATATTCTCCAATATATGAAATCATCAAATCATCAGAATCATCAAATGCATAAATGGTTCTGCTTGGCTGACTTCCAGCGGAATTTCTCTTTTTCGGCGACTGGAAGAATTTTCTGTATGAAGATCAAGTTTCGTCAACTGAAAATAAACCTGGTAGTGGAATAAATAACTTTAAAAAAAGTAAAGTTGGTGACCTTAGTCGAGGGTGACCTGAATGTTCCCTTTTCAATAGCTACCACACCAAAGTTTGGGGAGGGCGCTACTCCATTCCCTGGATTGCTCCACTTTACCCTTACCTTATAATGCTGAGTGTTAAACAAGGCGGCATCAAGAGCCATTTTTTTAGTCTTTGGTATGACTCGACTAGGGATTGAACCCCGGTCTCCCGGACCAATGGCAAACACTCTACTCATTAGGCCAGTGGCCCGGTTATCAAATAACTATCACACCATACTCTCCAAGAATGCTGTTTGTCCGGAACAAATGTTGGAAGATATATAAAATCCCAAACCGACCAGAGAAGGTGATATAGTTATTATTAAAAACCCAGCCAAACCAAGACCATTTTGGAAGCTGGGAAGAGTGATAAAGTTATTTAGAGGTAATGACAACAGAGTTCGCTCAGCTCGGGTTAAAAGAGGAAATGACATAATTGACAATCATAGCCTCAAACATACTTCATCTTTCTCTCACACAAAGATACTTCATCTTTCTCTCACACAAAGATATTTTCCTGACAATCCACCTGTCAGAAAATTTTCCAACAAAAACTCCAGATTAAATAACCAATTGTAAGTAAAGTTAGTCATCGTAATCGAGGGCGACCAGAAGGCTCCCTTTTCAATAGCTACTACACCGAGGTGTAGAGGAGGGTGCTACTCCTTTCCCATGATTGCTCCACTTTACCCTTTATACGTACCTTATAATGCTGAGTGCTAAGCAAAGAGATATCAAGTACAATTTTTAAAGTCTTTTATAATTTAAAGTGATTCTTCTTTCTTCTCGAATTGTATTTCACTGTCAGATACGGGTGTGTGTGGCATATGGAGTTTCAATCCATCTGCAAGGAGTAATATATTTAGTGCAGTATCCATTTAGAACTGACCTCTACAAGCTCTGATGAGTGGATTTCCACTGAGCACATTTTACAGTGTTGTTGTGACCATAGATCTTTTCCAGAACGTTTGATAATCCTGTTTTCCCCATGAAATGGCCTATGCACCAACAAAACTCATCTCTGTTTATAAGTTCTCATATTTTCAGCATCACAGATTTCAGACAGATGTTTCACTTATTAGGATAGCTTGAGCTTTCCACCATAATGGATTTTGGTCAATGATAAGCAGGAATACTACAGTTGACCTCACTTTTTATACCATTAGCATGAAACTTGACCATTCTGGTCGTGGCTATTGCAGAAATAAGGAAACTGTCTGCAGGATATCAAGTAGATATGGTGATTCAGGGAAATAGTAATAAGGCCGGACTCGGGCAAGTTCACTGAAATAAAGTTTATTCTCTTCTTTGGGATAGTGCTAATGTTGAATCATAACACTGGTCAACAACAAATTTGTTGTCTGCATTTTTTTAGCTGATTTAGAACGAATCTGATGCGCTGAATCCAAAAATCCCATTGGTTTTGCTCAATCAGGTCAAGTTTTTGAGCTATGACCACATGTCGTTATTTACGTTTTTGTTCACATGAACGCATGTGTGGAGTATTTTAGAAGTTGGTGGGGGTAAAATGCCATGTCGAATAATTGTTTTGGTTGGAAATTATTATTTTAATGACAAGAAGTATTCAGGTTCGATAGTTCTGGGTGATTATGTCGAAAAGGAATCAGTTTGAAGTCATAAAACCATATTTTCTGTGCGTGTGGGATAGTAAGGACCGTTCTCGGCATTACACGAAGAAGGACTAGCATTTGCAGGAGGAATTGGTGCCTTGCAAAAAAAGGAATGCCATCAACGACCCTCTGGTGGACAGAGACAAAATACTCTTCCCACAGCTGCAAATCAAGCTTGGCTTAATCAAGCAGTTCACCAAGGCTCTGGACAAGGATGGTGACTGCTTCACTTCCTTGTGCCAGGATTTTCCAGGATTGACCATGGAGACGTTGAAAGTTGGCATCTTTGACGGTCCTCAGATCCGGCAGCTCATCAGAGATCCAGAGTTCGTAAACTCAATGAACGAAGTGGAACTGGAAGCGTGGAAAGCATTTGTTCTGGTAGTGAAGAACTTTCTTGGCAACAATAAGGTTAGAAACTACGCAGAATGTCAACAACATGCCGACTGCTTTCAGAAACCTGGGCTGCAATATGAGCGTCAAATGCGCTACCTATTTTCACATATGGACCGGTTTCCTAAGAACCTGGGTTCAATGAGTGACAAGCAGGGGTAGAGATTCCATCTGCACCTGAAAGAGATGGAGACCAGATATCAGGGTCGCTGGGATGCAGTTATGATGGCTGATTACTGTTGGAATCTGAAGAGAGACCTCCCTGCCGCTGAGCATTCTAGGAGTTCGAAGAAACGGAAGTTAAAGCCCTGAAGTTTGAACAATGGTGAAGCAACATGCAATTTATGAGTACTTACCTTTTATCAATGCCAACCATTCAGTTTACAGTAATCGATGTTTCTATCAGGTAATCAATATATGTTGTTGGCAAAACATTTTTTCTCTTAAAAACATATTTAGGATGAAA
This sequence comes from Sepioteuthis lessoniana, assembly GCA_963585895.1. Taxonomy (NCBI): domain Eukaryota; kingdom Metazoa; phylum Mollusca; class Cephalopoda; order Myopsida; family Loliginidae; genus Sepioteuthis; species Sepioteuthis lessoniana. The sequence continues at coordinate 48,033,225 of OY757912.1, forward strand.
TGTGTTGACAAAAATCAGCTGATAATGCTACAAAAATGTAATCGATTTTGTCAAAAGATCGGATTTTTTTCGAATCAACTTAGCACAAAAACCTGACCTGATGGAGAGAAACGGGTGCCATTTCCTGATTCAGTAGTGCAAAAATACCCTAAATTAGTGGTAGAAATCTAGACAACATTCAAAAAGTAAAAAATTGTTGCCCAGAGTAATCTGTCCAGCCCTAAATATCTCATTGGTAGTTACTTTCCAATCACATAAAAGACTGTTAGTGTGGCAATCATAGCCATCTCGTGAAAGATACCATGTCCATTAAGAGTCCGTAAGTCATGGTCAACATTATCAGCGGTGTACGGCAAAAACTGACCTTCTGGAACATTAACAACACTTCGTTGGGGGTAACAGAAGAACTTTGTTCAGACACTTGGACCTATTACAGGAGATTTTAACGACACCCCCATATGGGTCGTAAGAAAGAATAAAGAAGTAAGACGTTTAAATACTGTAACGTGGTATGCCACCGAGAGAGGAAAAGTAAGATTAATTTCCCCTACCCTTCTGTGTTTGAACTAACGAGCCCCGAGGATTGGCCGCCAAAGCAGTCAGAATGAAGGTCAAAAGCTACCAGCACTTCATGACCTATAATCGGTTGGGCAGAGAAGGGAATGTAGGTCATTGTAGTAGCCTGACTAGAAGAAATGGAAGAAGAAAAGGCCAAATGAGTGGCCAGACCCTTTAGCACCAAAAATAATACCTTTTCGTCAGAGGAAATTTGGAAAAAGGATCTTTAGTTCTAGACAGTCATTGGCACGAGATGGACGCCAAGTTAGCCAAGCTCCAGGAAAGAGCAGAACAGAATCTTTGGACCGAAGATAGCAGAAAGGCGCCTTCAGCCAGATTCTGGAGAATTCCACTCGCCCGTAAAAGAAAGATAAGTACAACTTAAACTGTTTTTCCTTCTACCCTTCCTAAATATTGGAATTATATGCATTCAGAAAAGGAAAGAAAGAAACTGAAAGGATTTGTTTCATCAACCGTAAATGAGTGAGTAGACTTAGATACTCTCTCAAGTAAAAGTAAGAAAAGAGAAAAAGAAAGAAAGAAACAGAAAAGGAGAAAGAAAAAAGAACTGTTGAGAGATACCTTTGTGTTTGACACTGCTTGCTGGCTTATTGAGCCGATAGTAAAAGGAAAGGAGAAAAGAAAAAGAAACTGTTTTCATTTTCTAAATCTTATAATTACTTGTTTGGTCGTCGCTTATTAAAGCTTTGTTACATTCTAAATGCCCCCTTGAGTTGAAATCTATTGGTTATGTTATTTATCAATCGAGTAGCCTTCTTATGCAGCTTCGTGTCGCTTTCATTAATTCTCGCTAAATGTCTTATTCACCTTAAAACATTATAAGGGAATTTTTGGATTTTTGACTACGGTGAATAATATTTCTTTTAACCAAGAAGTCCATGCTTTCCGTTATCCGAGGGGGCAAGAAAACGAAAGACTTGGTGGGGTATGTGAAAGTGGAACTGGAAACCCCCTGCCAGCGGCAGGAATCAGTCTGGCCCCAAATTAACCCCCATATTATTTGCCAGTTACCATATGCCCGAAATAGGAGTCTTGACTAGGACTTATTTTGCGGAGGGTCAAGTGCCAGACTGCCCCAACGTCACATGCACATAAAATAAACTCTCGTCCCGAGATAAATATTTATGCAGCCCCCCATACGCTTACAATGGGACCTCGCCCGGGATTTTTAATCATTTATTCACGAGTCATGCGCTATTCATGGGGGCTCGTGTCCGGGATGATTATTAATAATGATATTTATTTCCTGTAGTTGTGTGGTAGTTCCTGCTGTTTAAATCTGCCCTGGGAGACCGTGAAAGTAATATTGTAACAGTCCAAATTACCCGTTTATATAATTGTTTGGGGAAAATTTTAAAAAGAATGGACGTAATAGAAAATTTCTTAGAGGAACCCTCCATGGAGAAGTTAGAGAGGCTAAGAAAAAGCGAGATAATAAAAATTAGCAAGAAGCTCGAGTTAAACGTGCAAAAGACGATAAGGAAAGACGAACTCGTGAGGAAAATAACTGAACACATGGTGGACGAGAATGTGTTTGAAGAAACAGCATTAGAAGAGCTACCGAGGGAAACAGCAAAAATGATACCAGAGCAAATGGAACTAGAGAAGGCTAGAATACAAGCTCGAATGGAATTAGAGAGAAATAGGATGGAGCTGGAGAAAGCTAGAATTGAGCAAGAGACGAGGTTGCGAGAGATCGACTTGGCGAGAAACGGACGCAGAGGAAGCCATGACAGTTTCGAAGTGGTGAAGCAAGCGAGGCTAGTCCCAAAATTTGAAGAAGCCAATGCTGATAAATACTTCGCGCATTTTGAACGAACAGCACTCAACCTCGGATGGCCAAAAGAATGTTGGTCAATGTTACTCCTGACTGTACTGACGGGAAAAGCCCAGAGGGCATATGCAACTCTGCCGACGGAAAATTGCGCCGATTATGAATTAGTGAAAGCAGCGATTCTCAAAAGCTTCGAGTTGGTTCCAGAAGCTTATAGACGGAGGTTTAGAACGCAGAGAAAGAAAGAAAACCAGTCTGATGTGTAATTTCTGCGGGACAAGGAGAATGCGTTTGAGAAATGGTGTGAATCTAAGAGGATAGAAGGAGATGTGGAGAAACTCCGGCAGCTAATATTGGCCGAAGAATTTTTAAACTGTGTGCCAGAGGAAATCAGGGTTCACATGGGTGAAAGGAAGAATGACCTGAGCTATGAAATGGCCACACTAGCGGATGAGTACACTCTCACACACCGAAAAACTAAGGAAAGAATTTACACGGGAAGCCAAGGGAGTACAATGAAGATTAAAACAGAGTTAAGCCCAGAAGAAAAGCCTAAGGAAGAGAACATAAGAACCTTCCAGAGAGACGGCAGAACAGTGGTCTGCTATTAATGTGGAAAAGCTGGACACATAGCCATAAGGTGTCAGCTAACCAAACCAAAACGGGAAAATCGCAAGGTGCTGTCACGACAGCCAGAGTAAACCAGTCTTATCGACTCTGGACGAAGAGAGGGGTCATAAGAGGCCCAAATGGAGGACCAGTAGAAGTCTCAATTTTGCGAGACACGGGGGCATCTCAGTCATTACTTCTACGAGAGAAAGTACCGAAAGGGGTCATAGAAGCAGCATGTGAGACTGTGCAGATAGAGAGCATTGACGGGAAGAGGATGAAAATACCGTGAAAGTATGGCCCTGGTCGTTTGCGGAGAGAAATGTGAATGTCTCCAGAAAATGTTGCCCAGGGATGAAATGGCTGGCTGTCGGAGCGTTATTTTGCGTCGCAGTCGACATAGGGGACTTAAAGTTGTTCCTGTGTGTGGCGTATTGAATTCATCTAATTCATATTCAACTGGGAACCCTTGGTCTAAGAGAATAGACGCAAGTGGTCCATGAATTAGATGGCTTTCCCCATGGTGGTGTGATGCTGCTGCTAAAAGGAGAGCGGACAGTAATTACGTCTGCCTAGTTTGAAAGCTTCTGAGGAAGAGAAAGTGTTTGGCGGACTTTCCTCAATTTGGTGCTGCCTGGAAAAATGGTCCGGGCTGAATAGGATAAGTCATCTTGATTGGGTGAAAATATGCGTCGACCCTAACGGTGAAGTTAATTAACGCGCCAAACAAAAATACGAAGTTCTTTCTGCTACAGTACCTTCCCTACAAAATATGCAAATGTCTCTTGTACTGGCATTAGACATTATTTCATCTGGAAGACAAAACATATTGATGGTAACAACCTTTTGCAACTCTTAAAGCAGTATAACATATTGTGTTAGACTAAGAATTTATTTGGGAACCATTGTACACTTTATACCTTCAGTTCTTCTTCTTTTTTTTTCTTTTTTTTTCTTTGTGTGTGTTTCCTTTATTTATTTATTTTTTTCATGTCGGACAGAACGTGCGATTTCAACCATTTGCTGAAATTGCCATCAGATTGAATAAATTTTAAGTCATTTACGACAAGTAATATATATAAAATTGGTATAGCTAAAAAGCTTTTACATTGAATTTTTTTCATGGTAACATGAACAACTATTTAACTAGTGCCCAAAATAAAAAAATAAAAAGTTATTGCAGTTTTGAGATTTCAAATAAACCAAACTTGAATGACTTTGAAATTGAGCTTTGTGGTCGAATTGATAGAAAGCGAAAATGAGACTAGATGTTTGACTTTGCGTCTTTTTTGCTCAGGAATTTTTATGCTTAATTATAAAATTGATAAATTGAATTCAATAAGGATAATTTAGATATATTTTTTAAAATTCTGATAACTTAGTCTGATAAAGAGAGTAGCAACTATGAATAAATGCATTTTTCAAAAAAGAAAAAAAATATATAATGTAAATATTTTGTAGGAGATAGCGTTCCCCCATTGATAATGTTCGCCAGGGTACAAACCCAGGTTGAGTCATACCAAAGACTGAGAAACATGGTACTTGATGTCTCCTTGCTTAACAATCAGAAATATAAGGTACGGATCAAAGCTAAGTGGAAAAATTGAATGAAAAGAACAGCACTCTCCGCAACACCTTGGTGTAGTAGCTGTTGAAAAGGGAGCTTTTGGGTTGTCCTCGACTTCGGTCGGCCAACTACTTAGGTTTCTTAGAATATAAAATTTCTTCAGTGGGTGCCTCAGTTTAGCAATCTAGACAATCAAACCTTTAAGAGTGAGTTCAAGGTCTCATTAAGTGCTTCATTCATACGACCTTGTGCCACACGTAACGAAAAAGCTAAGTAAATCACAATTTTTTCCCCCCTGGGGCACCTCGGAGGGTGTAAATTACTAAATTTTCTTCCTTGCAAGGTTCGCTTTAGATCGTTTCACAATTCAGCTTGTCAATAGGTAAGAAACGAAAATAAAGTTGTATATATTTCTTAGACGACTTAACGGATTTTGACACTCTAAAAACTGATAAAAGTTAGAAATGAATGGTGAAAAAGAATTGTTGCGAATTTTTTTTCTTTTTTTTTGTAAACCTTTTCCACTGATACTTAGAAGAGAGTGGCATTTATTTAGATCGATATTTTGTGTTTTCGTTTCTTAAATCTACAAATAACTAAATTTTCCCCAAATTTTGACATTAAGCATGTATTATTCTTAAAAATCGATTTTGTTTATACTTGCTGGGTGAATAAAATTGTGTTTCTCTTTCCCACGACATTGAACTCTCCTTTATAAAAAAAATTATGTCAAAAACTGTTGATTCGAACGTCAAATTAAAAAATTTTCCCCCTTGATTACAACTTCCTATAAATGACGATTATATATGAATTGCCATTTTTTAATGGTTAAAAACAAAAATAATTTAAAAAAATCTTATCCGAAATAAACATAACTAGATATTCTAATGGACAAGTATTACCATGTCAAGATTTTTTTTAAATAACTAAGAAAAGCAAAATTTATTGATAGATATGCACATAATGCAGACATGAAAATGGGATTGGTGGAGTTTTTGTTAATATTTAGAAATATCTTTTCGAATGAAATGAATTATCTCCCTTGAACTGAAGTTCCCGAATTCAACTTCCTGTTTATGTGATGATTTTATCGGTAAAAAAAGTAAATAATGAAATAAAATGAAAAAATATCTCTCCGACAAAATTATTTGAATTAGAAATCTTAATGGGAAAGTATCAAAATAAAAAAGTTATTTTGGTTAAACAATTTAATAATAGATAAATTTTGTTGTAAAATATGCAAATGAGATAGACCACCTGTTGTAGAGTATTATGGATGAGATCGGCGAGTGCCCCGAGCCTGTTCTGGACTTCGGTCCGGAGCGTGGCCCTGGAAAAGGAACAATGGCAGACTTGGGGCCTTTAATTAGGCACCTAGTTTCGACTAGGCTACCTTCGGGTGGGCGAGCTGCATTTTTGTCTCCTTTGTCCCCCTTGTACGGCACTAGACCATGCGTCTAGTTTAAGCCGCAAACTGGCATACGTGCCCGGACCCACATTTGGGTTCGTGAAACTGCTTGCCTCATCAGGCTCACATTGCACTAAGTGAGCCGATGAGCAGCACTGACAAGCAGGGTTCGAGTCTCGGCTCCTTCCCGACCTTCCCCTCCCCTTTATCCCCACTTTAATTGGCCTTCGGGCTTTTGACCTTGTGTCAAGTCGTGTCTGGTGGGAGGCAGCGACAAATATCGGCACCTAGTTTCGACTAGGCTACCTTCGGGTGGGCGAGCTGCATTTTTGTCTCCTTTGTCCCCCTTGTACGGCACTAGACCATGCGTCTAGTTTAAGCCGCAAACTGGCATACGTGCCCGGACCCACATTTGGGTTCGTGAAACCGCTTGCCTCATCAGGCTCACATTGCACTAAGTGAGCCGATGAGCAGCACTGACAAGCAGGGTTCGAGTCTCGGCTCCTTCCCGACCTTCCCCTCCCCTTTATCCCCACTTTAATTGGCCTTCGGGCTTTTGACCTTGTGTCAAGTCGTGTCTGGTGGGAGGCAGCGACAAATACTACGTGGCCCTGGAAAAGGAACAATGGCAGACTTGGGGCCTTTAATTAGGCACCTAGTTTCGACTAGGCTACCTTCGGGTGGGCGAGCTGCATTTTTGTCTCCTTTGTCCCCCTTGTACGGCACTAGACCATGCGTCTAGTTTAAGCCGCAAACTGGCATACGTGCCCGGACCCACATTTGGGTTCGTGAAACCGCTTGCCTCATCAGGCTCACATTGCACTAAGTGAGCCGATGAGCAGCACTGACAAGCAGGGTTCGAGTCTCGGCTCCTTCCCGACCTTCCCCTCTCCTTTATCCCCACTTTAATTGGCCTTCGGGCTTTTGACCTTGTGTCAAGTCGTGTCTGGTGGGAGGCAGCGACAAATACTACGATCATGCTTTTAAGGATCATTTCTTAAGTATGTATCGCTGGAACGTCCGGTACTTTTGTGCGGACGACACACCACGATGAGGAGATACAGCACTGTTCTCTGAGCGTGAAGCCGACAATATCCTTGGGTGGCTCTTATCCATGGAAATTGTCATTGAGGATCGTTCCTCTCTCTCGTTAATTAAGAGAGAGGAGGAGATCAGTGCCTTCTGAGTGGTGTCCCCTCCCCCCTTAACAACTTTTATAAACAATCCAAAAATAGTTCCTATTTAATGGAATAAATCACTAGATTCACTCGTGAATATTACTTTTAAAACAAGGAGGTTTTTAGAAATCTAATGAAAATTTAAAAAACAAAAACTAAGTGGAAGAGGAGGAGGGCTTGAATACAAGAAGTAAGAGTGTTGTTTTAAGAAGAAACAACAAAATTAAAACATGAGAAACTTTTTATTTATTGATATGAATTTAAAAACTCGGTGGTGTATATTCAAATTTTTGGGATGGTGTCTGTCACGTGGGCTGTTTAAACGCCATGCGAAAGAATCGTGACTTCTGGAGTCCTAATCAATTTTTATATATATATGTGTGTGTGTGTGTGTGTGTTTCATTAAATAATAAAGACAAATTTTGTCTGTATAATTTATTTAACTAAGTCACTTATCAGGAAACTTGAAAGGATCTTAAATAAATTATACAGACAAAATTTATCTTTATTATTTAATCAAGTAAAGTTGGCGACCGTAGTCGAGGGTGACCCGAAGGCCCCCTTTTCCATAGCTACTACACCAACGTACTGTTTTTTGGAGTCTTTGGTATGACTTGACCTGGGATTGAACCAAAGTCTCCCGGGTCGTTGGCGAACACTCTAACCATTATGCCAATGTCCGGTTTGGCAGAATGGCCTGGGAGACCTGGGTTCAATCCCAAGTCGAGTCATACTTATTTAATGAAACATGCTTAAATGAACGACTAATGCCTAACTACGCACACACACTAATCTATTCAATGTTAAATTCTAATCTGCTGTTAAATTGAGTAAGAATTTGGTTAAAATCTAAAAAAAAAAAAAAAAAAAAAAAAAAATTTAATTTAATTTAAATACGTATTTAAGGAATGTGCAAGTTAATTAATGATATATTCAGTATTTAATTCTAATCTAACCTACAGTTAAACTGATTTGACTATGAATTTAGTTTTCAAAATGAAATTGATTAGGACAACTGATGTCGCGTCTCTTCTGCATGGCGTTAAAAAAAATCAGTTCACCTTCAGGTGGCCTTCTTCACACCAGGTAGCATCTTTCCTCTTAGTCTAAAGAGGTAAGGCCTGGAACTGGGTTATTTTGGGCAACCTGTGGGAGACTTGATTCCTGCTAGATCTCACACTTTAAACTGTCCTTATGTCACATTCCGGCATCTTGGGTGGCGTGGATAAATACTCATATTACCTTATTGGACACTACTAAACTAAGTATATCTCTCCTAATTTGACGTTATTCAAGAGTAAAATAATTGAAAGAAAAATAAAAAAAAAAGGTGTGGATTCATGCCTTTAACCAAGAAACATATTTATGTTACATACTAAGCTTTTCGTCAATCCCATTTCACAAGTTGCCAAATCTAAGCTATGCTTGCTTTTTCTTTGTTTTAATTTATAGGCCACCTTGTGTGATGTAATGGTTAGTGTTCATGTAATTTCACTGATCCACCATTGTCAGTGAGTTTGATTCTTGCTGAACTTCTCATATTTCTGGCCTTGTGCCAAACTAGGTAAATTACTTGTTTTCTCCTCTTTTTTCTTTTCAAAAAATTCCTAAGATAAAATTATAGTAAATGAAAACAAAACACAAATAATTTGTTTATACTTTAATTCCTAAAATAAAGATGAATGTAATTGTTTGATAAGAGATTTTTTTTATGCCCCAACATTTTCAGTAAAAGAATGACGTTTTGAAAAGATAGAAAATCCAAATAAAATTTAGAAAAATAAGCAACAATTCTAGAAGGATACCATTTCTTTTTTTTTTAAAAATAAAACAAGTTTCTAAATTTTGCATCACTGAGTCTTTTCCTATTGTTTGCAAGAGTGGCCCCCAAAGTAAGTGAGTCAGTCCACTCACACTATTACAGTCAGTCCAGTCACACTATTACAGTCACTTTCTGACTAATACCCTTAAAAAAGGCATATGAACACCCTTATCTCCCCAGCTATGGGGTAAATGCTATCACTGCTGCTTTAAATAACCCATGAATGTTGATATGCCATTAAACAAAGAAGCTAAACCATATTTTTTTCTTTCTCAATCATTCAATATCAACTTTACTTGCAAACAAAATTTAGTCTTAACTACAATTAACTGACATTCTATTTTGAAAGAGAGTGAAACTTCTAAGAAAGAATAAAAGAAAGAAAACTAAAGTGGTTGAAAGAAGTAATACAAAGAAAGAAGGAAAGAAAAAGAGGAGAAGAAAAGAAAGAAATACAAATGAGACAAGAAAAAAAAAAACAGAAAGAAAGAAAGAAAAGTGGAGGAGAAAGAGAAGGACAGAAATAAAAATAAGGAAGGAAGAAAGAAAAAGAAACGAAGGGGAAACAAAATGAATACAAAGAAGGAAGAAGAGGAGGCAATAAATACTGAGAAGGTTGAAAGAAAAATGCAGAAAGAGGTGAAGAGAGAAATACTAAGAGGAAGAGAAAAGGAAATAGAAAACAGAAGAAAAAGGAAAGAAATATTGAAAAAAGAGAAGGAAAAGGAGAAAGAAAGAAAGAAAAAAGAGAGGAGGAAGGGAACAAAAGAAAGAAATACAAAAGAGAAGAAGGGGAGAATGTACTTTAATTGATGATTTTAAATTTTTAGTCACTGAAAAAAAAGAAAAAAATGAGAAAGAAAGAAATGAAAGAAAATGACTTATACAGTGTAAACAAAAAAATCTTTTTAAATTCTAAAATTGGACTGAAGTAGAAACTTATTTTTTAAATGTATTATCTGAATTTCCAAGATATTGTGATTCTGTTAGTTATTCAGACTAATATTCTCACCTTTCTATCAGACAGTATTTAACCAGCACAACTTCAGACCTTCTTCAGACTGTATGTCATATCAGGCAATTTTCTCTCAGCCTCAAGTTCACTCAGCATAATGATTATAGTAAATAAGAGATTATTTTCCGGGCCATTGTTCTATGGGACAATTCAGAGACCATTTTCAGAGCTTAAAAACCTAATATCATTTTATCTGTCTCTTCAACCAGAGCAAGTATGTAATTTAAAAAAAAAAATAAAGAAAGAAAAGAAATGAAAAAAAAAAAAAAAAAAAATAGATTTGAAGGTAGAGCAGCTGAAACATTGTTAATATAAAAATCAAAACCAGGACAATAGTCCAAGACATTTAGATAATATAAATTCTACCTCATCCTGTGTAGGTTTCATAATAAATTTAAAAAAAAACAAACAAAACATTTGCATCTAGATTTCCTCTTGATAGAATATAGCAGAAGAACTGGCTGATATCAATTCCAGAGCTGCAAATATCTTCTTGGGTTTAGCCAAAAGAACAACTCAAAAGTATTGGACATGGGTAATCATCAAAATATAGGAGCAATTAAAAATAAGAAATGAAAAATAAGCAAACAACAAATGATCAGAACCCTTTGTTTGTTTAAAACTCAATTGGCTTTGATGAAAGCTAATAAAAAAGTGTAAAAAAAAAAAAAAAAAAAAATAAATAATACAAACAAACATTGATACTATGCTACTTTGATATTGCTGATCCTTATGAAGAACTGGACTGCTGTCACATTATATCAGGAACGGTGGCAGTGCATGTTGCATTATGATCATCCTAGAAAACAGACTTGGTCAGACAAATCTTGTTTTGATGTGTAAAAATTGTCCGTTTACCCAACCTTTGCACAATTGCAGAATAGCGTTGGTTTGAATTCATTTTTTTCCCCCTTAGGCTAGTTACCTATGAAGACTAAAGAACCCAGACTGCCTTACTATTTTCCTATAGCTTGGAAAATAAGAACTGGATTCATGTTTTTCTCAAAGCCATTAGAACAATGTGAAATGCAAATCGTCTTAACCAGGATTTGAACTTGGTTCCCCAATTCCATTTTCTATGAGGAAAAGCATTATGTTAAGCACAATTCCATGAAAATGTCTGCTTATGTTTTTGAAATGGATGCCATCAAGAACAGGGATTCATATTTATAATATCACGTTGAATTTTATTAAAGAATTGGGAATTATTAATTTTCAAATGAAATTTCTTTCATTTTATTTTTCTCGCATTTCCTTGCAAGGCAACAGATTATGTATTCAAGGGAGATAACCTATGCAATATTTGAATCTTATACATTATTCCTTTTTTGGATTTTTTTTTTTTTTTTTTCACAATTTTAGTTATATTCATCTCAATTATTCAGACTGCTGTTCTACTGCTATGAGTTAATGGTACAAATTGAATAAAGGTAAGACTCAGACAAGGTTGAAGGGATGAGAGTTTCAGCCTTGCATAGAGTTCATTCTCCATAAATGTTAAATATGAAGAAGAATGATCTAATTTTGGGATAAATCCTTATTTTACAAGTTGTTCATACTAATGATCTCATACTTTTTGTTATCACATTTTAATTAATCCATTCTATAACATTCCCCAAATTTACAATCCAGACAGGAAAAAGGAAAGCAGTTCTAAAAATAATAAATACTACCTGACTCATAACAGTTGTTTACCTCTTACATTTGAAATATACAAATATAGGAACTACTATGGGACATAAGTAGTAATAAATAGTTCAACAGTCTGAAGAATTCTTGGAATAAACAAGACTTAATGTTTATCATCTTTGAAAAGAAATAAGTATTGACTCAGTAACACATAAGAATCAACCTATTTTTTTTTTTTTTTTTTTTTTTAAATCAGCAATGAAATTCATAGCAATTGAGACTGTTAACAAAACTTAATAAAAATGTTTATAGACTAAAATCATAGTGATCAAACTTTTTATTAGATTATATTTTTGAGAATATCACAAGATGAAATGTTGAAGGTCTCAATCAGGATTATAAACAAGACAGACAAATGATGATTCTTACCTAATAAGCTTCATCATATGAACACATATTTCAGTGATTAGTAATTTATCAATAATTGCAAAGGAATTTGATTTAAATTCATGAATACAAATGACAAAATACATTTTGTTTCATAAATAAGAATTTACTGAGCAGCCTAAATGTACTCATTCTCATAATTGTTAAATATGCATATAAATTTCAAACCCTAAATGTAACAATCATTATGGAATAGATGATGGCTACATAAATATTAATAAATTAGACTAAGTCTTAAACTGATAATCAGATAGGCAAGAAACTGACTGTTATCAAATATTGTTAGCTGCATCTATGCTATCCTAACTTAGATTGACATATTCCCTATCACTGAGATCGAGCACTCTATATCTATAAATATAGAAAACACATTAATATGTATGTGTGTGTGTGTGTGTGTGTGTGTGTGTGTGTGTGTGTGTGTGCATTTTAAATAATTTACTTGGCCAAAATTGTGATATTGTAATGAAAGTTGAATTGAGGTGGGGGGGAAGGGATATTAATTTTTATCTAAAAATAAAATCTGTGACATTAAACCAAACAAAACCTAGAGGTATTATTTGTCTAAATTTCTGAGATGAAACTTGTTAATTTTTATCACTTAGAATATCCAAACTATTGTCTTAATCTTCATTGTTATACTCACGTTTCGGCCAATATGTCCTTCAGCCTTCTTCAAGTAAGAATAACAAGGAATACTTACTATAGCTTAACACTCATATCTGGTCATGTTTAACTGATTGGTTGGTTGAGTTTTATGGCATATCAACCTTTGTAGGCTATTTAATGCCAAATCCATTTTTATACAAATAATCAGTTCTATTTCAAATAATTCAGTTTAGCATAAGTACTCAGTTTAATTGTCAAAAACATTTCTATTTCAAGCTATTCAGTTTAGTCAAAAAGTTCTAATTCAAACAATTCAGTTTAGCATAAGTATGCAGTTTAGTTCTATTTAACTCATAGATAGGGCTCTATCAGGTGCTACAACACCAAGGCAGACTCGCCCTGGGAACCATGGCAATGAAGGGGTACTCCACATTCCCCAAAGTTCCAGAAATACTGGAACCTCACCATCAGATTGTTTAGTATCATCATATGCAGGACACTCATTGGGGGTGGGTCTTACTCCTCTGCAGAGATGCAGTCAGTAGAAGTTGAGGTTCTGTGTAGGCTCTGGAGTTCAACATGAAACACCTGAAGAAGGCCAAAGGTCATATCAGCTGAAACATTGTGAATATAACAATGAAGATGAAGACAATAGTCCAAATATTCTAAGTGATAAAAAAAAGAAGCCTAGTGGTATAATAAGTTACTTTGGGTTTGTGGTAATGATGTTTTAACCTCTAAACTATGCCTGACCCCCAGCTCATCATCTGATGAAGGCTTTGTAGGTGGCAGAGTAATAGTTGCTTGAATTCATCATTTATGTGCATAGGATGGAGAATTTAAATTCCCTGCTACCACAAAAGAAAACATTCCAAATTAAAAAATGAAAAATGCTTAACAAAATTTGTAACCTACCCTGGATCATGAGAAAAAAAAATTAAGAAATAAAATTCAGTTTCTAATATTTTAAGTGGAACATCTTGAAATCAATTAATATTTCAGTTTGAAATATCTTTGCCTCATCTTTAAAGATTATTATGGTTTCTTCTCTCTTCCTCCTCCTTATAGGTCATAGTCTCAAGGCTACTATTCTATGGTGCCCAATGAGAATTGAACTCACTACAGTAATAGTGTACCAGACTAGCTTGTTAAACATTGTCATAAGACCTACAAATTGATGCAATCTCTTGATCTCAGTCAGATCAAAGTTCAGCAAAACTCAATCAGAAATAGACATTTACTAAGCTTACCTTAGTTTAGCCCAAGTTCCTACAAGTATGAATAAATGAAATCTTTGTTTAATAACATATCAACAGTTGGTGAGGATACCTTTCCCAAGGGTATCCTAGAAATATAGGTACACTAGAAGTAGATTTCTTTTTTAGGAGAGAGAGAGAGAGAGAGAGAAATCTTTTTAATTGATAAATATAACCAGTTTAAAATGTAAAAAAGAAAAAAAATCCTTTTCTTATTCTTGAGTTTATAGATTTTAGCAGTTAAACTGATTCAGAAAACTTTCAATTATCCTTATATATATATATATATATATATATATATATATATATATATAAAATTTCTTCATCTACCACATACTTCTTTTACTCACTGAAATATAAACTTAGCATCTTTGGTTGGTTGGGTTTTATGGCATATCAACCTTTATAGGTTTTTAACGCCAAATCCATTTTTATGCAAATAGTCAATTTTATTTCAAACAATTCAATTTAGCATAAGTACACAGTTTAATTCTATTCAACCCATAGATAAAACCCTTATCAAGTGCTACCACTCCAGGCCAGAGTAGACCTGGGAGCAATGGCAATAAATGAGTGCTCTGCATTCCCCAAATACACTCAAGATATACATCATATGTTATAACTGTTAATCTAGTTTATTCTTATTTGAAGAAATTGGTTAGTAAATTTAACTTTGATTTCTCCTCATCCCCACTCTCTAACAACGTGGAAGGGAGATAGTCAACATTATATATCCTCATTAACTACATACTGTTACTTCATTTCAATATCCCACAATCTTTCAGGTGTTCAGGACTGCTATGTTGATTAATTCTCCTTCATGAGATTTCTCCAAGCAATGGATGAGTTACTCAGCAGTATCCATCTCCACTCCAATTAATGTGTGATGGATTATACAGGGTTACATGGTACCTGTAGCAAGAAAATCCCTTACTGGACATGCAGCTGGTTTGAATTCAGTTATCCTTCTCTTGGACTGGTTAACTTACCAAGGCTAAAGAACCCAGCCTACCCTACCCTAAAACTATTTTACATAGTTGTGATATTAAACAAATAAAATCAAAGAAATATTAGTTGAAAATTAATAATAGTTGACAATACTTCTACTAATAATAAGTTGGTTGGTTAGTTTTATGACATGTATAGGATCCACACTTTTTTTTTTAAGTTAAATTAGCTAAGAAAGCATAAATCAGAATATTCTAGAAAAAAAAAAAAAAAAAGGATCCAAACCTCACTTAGAATATTTTTAAGTCAATCAGCAAACACAGAGATTACAACATTCTCGAAAAGACACAGATCAAAGATTTTTCATAGAACCAAAAAAATAGTAATTTTTATGATTCTCATGATCAGGTCACAAGTTGTGTTTACTCATACATCTGTAAATTTGAACTTTAGTTGACCCAAAGTAAATCTACCCGTATAAACTTAAAATATCTTATTTCAATCTACTCAAAGAGTATAAGAACCCAGAATTTTTTTAGTTCAAAAGAGGAGGTGACACACAGGCAGCCACAGACGAGACAATGATGATACACATGGAAGAAAAAAGTCAGCCGCACTCAAATATATTAACACACCAACAGTGGGCTTGAATGACCAATAGATTAAGTGACTTAGACATACCCGAACTCACACATACTGCACATATATACATGTATGTAAGTACGAGTTGACCTCTCTCTTTCACACTTATTCTTGACTAAAAATATTCTTGTTTTGACATACAAACACAAACCTCAATACATAGCAAAAAATTTATGAACATTAATACCTTTATATTTGTTATTTATCCAGTTGTAGAGTAAAATTGTTTGTTTTTTAACATTCTTGTTTTTGTCAATTTTCTTTTATCTATGTTTGTTTGTACAAATTGTGTTGTATATTGTGGAACTGGCACCCTGATTTATATCTTAGAGAAATAATCATTCCTCCACACGTTAACCATTGGGTTATTGAATGCTGAAATTTTTTTTTTGCAAACAATTATATGGTTTTAAGTATGTATTAAACCAACTCCACTACCACAAGCAGGACATGACACAAAATCAATTCTTTTAAACTGAGTAAAACTGGTTTGAATTCAAAGATTTTATTCTACTAGACTGGTTGACTACTCAGTGCTAAAGAACCTGAGTCTACCCACAATTTTTACCCATAGTTAGGGGAGGAGTAGAGATGGATTTCTGTCTTCCTACAATTATTGCCAAAAATAAAACGTCTTTTTTTTTTTTTAAATAAGGAATAAAAATATTTTGTCTTATATAATGCAGCCTTTATTTTATAAAAGTTTTAATAAAATGAAAAACATTTGCACCAGTCTAAAACACTAATTATATAAAGAAATTATTAATAATTGTTCCAATATTTCCAGTTTAGAGTTTCTATATGGATGAAATAAACACAAATTTGACTACTTAACTGTGCAAGGATAAACATTCTAAATAATATATAAGAACCTTTTTAAGCTATAAAATATATATAATTTATTAAAACTAAAGCTTGTGTGTATGTATACATTGTCAGTGTGCAAATACATGCATATATTATCTCATAAAAATAACAGTCATTTATATCTGTCTTTTTTTTACACTAATGATATATATTTATTATTTACCAACCCTGCTGGATGTGACAGAAGCTCAGTTTTTAAGCAGAGCCGAACAAGTTTGAATTCAGACTTTTCCTTGCCCAGTTAGTTGGTGCTGTAGAATATACAGACTGCTTCTCTGCAGAGGGGTAAGACCCCATCCCACCCCAATGAGTGTCCTAGATATGACACTAAACAATCTGATTGTGAGGTTCCAGTAATGCTGGAGCTTTGGAGAATATGGAGTACCCCTTTATTGCCATCCCTCCCAGGTCCACTGTGGCCCAGAGTAGTAGCCCCTGATAGGGTCCTATCTATGGGTCAAATAGAACTAAACTGTGTACTTATGCTAAACTGAATTGTTTGAAATAGAACTCTTTTTGACATTGAAACTGTACTTACACTTAACTGAATAGCTTGAAATAGAAATGTTTTTAACAATTTAACTGTGTACTTATACTAAAGTGAATTGTTTGAAATAAAACTGTTGTATAAAAATGGATTTGGCATTAAATAACTGACAAAGGTTGATATGCCATAAAATCCAAACAGACAGTTTTCCTTCTCCTAGACTGGTTGTCATATCAGAGTTAAATAGTCCAGTCTGCCCTACAATTTACCCATAGCTGGAGGGAGAATAGTTACCTTTTCAAAGGGTATTTGCACTATATGAAATGCAAACAGCCTCATCCAGGATTTGAACTCAGGTCACCATGTCCATTTCCTCTGACAGACATTACACTACCAGCACTTCCTCGCTGAATATATATATATATGTATGACAACTTAATCATTCTTGCTTAATGGGTTAACTAATTTGCATATTAAATTTTCTTTTTTAATTTGCTGTTTTATCATTTTCATAAAACATAATTATTTTATTGATAACATAATTACTTAGTTATTTACATATGACCGTTTTCTGGCCATTGATATCACAGCTAATGACTATATAAAGGGGAATAAGCACTGCTGACCTCTTATATTATGAAAATCCATTTACAATCTATGACACAATAATGATGAATAAGTTTATAATTTGAAGACAAATTTACAGTGTGAAAACTTTTTGCTTGCCTTTAACATTTGTTCTCATGAAAAAAAAAAATTGAATTCAAAAAACTTTTACACCACTTTTATAAAAATAGCTATTACCAATCATATTTAGATTTGATATAAATGTTCATTACCTATGAAGATAAATTAGGTTAATTTATGTTCATATACAATCATTGGGCCAAAATTAATGTTACTTCGTTAGTATTTTATCTTAGGCAATATCAGAAATTTCTACTTGTTAATAAAAGAAGTTTGAAAGTAACAAATGTCTTCAAAATCCATTCTATATGGAGTCATATAATCATAATATCATATCTGCTAGCCACTATAATATGCTTACACACAATTTTTTTATTAAATAAATAAATAAATTTCAAAAAATACAAAAAAAAAAAATTAAAAAAGCTAGGTAAGTTATTTTATTTTATTTTTTTTTACTTGAATCAAATGTTTTAGATCTAATTTGATGGAAGAATTATAAAATAATAATTAGCTCAAAATCAAGAAGGGCTCGGAGCAATTTTTTTTAGCTCTTTACAATCCAATGTCCTTATTTGAGGACAGTTGAAATAAGAAAATCTCATGAAATACTAACATTTTAGTTAATTCTGATATACATTGCATTAATAAAATTTATATCTACAATAGTTTCATTATAAATCAGAAAATTAAAGATTTGGGTTATAATTAGTTAATAGCAAACAAACAAAAAATTAACCATTGAAAAACTATTTCTTTTGAATGACAAAAATAAACACTTTTTATGAAACTTCCTGGATTTTATTAATAATTTCTAAAATCTTACTTTTATCATACACTGACCATCATTTCATAGGATATTGGGTTTCTTTTTTTCTTTTCTTTCTAGTGGAAACTAGGATCTATATATTATCAAGACAAATTCTAAAAACCCCAAAATTTGACCAATCTGATGAAGTTCAGATATCACTCCATTAAGAAACAACATACCTTATATCCTGCACATAACTCCCCTTTCTTTGATGAAGCTATTTTATAGTTTAAGTTCCTGGAATTTTTTCTATAGCAACTCAAAAACTTATAAGTAAAGGATGAATAATTATACAACCTCTAGCAAAAAATATTCAAGAAAGGCATATCAATTCAATGAAATTGCCACCAAACAAAGTAAATCTGATCAAAAATTTATAGTGGAAATTGAAAATGAATAAATAAATAAAAATGGGGCCATGAAAATATCTTTTTTTTTTTTTTTAAGTTCACACCTTGAAGAATTGTGGCTCACATAAAAGCCAGAAGAGGGGTAACAAAATATTGATGAGGATTTATTTTTTGTTGGTGATTCCATAATTTTTTTCTTAATGTTTTATTGATTCCATAATTTGTCCTACCTTCTGTAGAAAAAATCTATTAATTAAAATAAAATCCATTATTCTAATTAATTTGAGGTATGTTACATAAAGCCAGAAAGTTTGGCTATCAAATGTCTTGGATTTATGCTTAGTTGGTTTCTTTGTTTAATGGCATATCAATCTTTGTAGGTTATTTAATGTCAAAGCCATTCTCCTAGAACTGTAGTGGTAATATTTAACCCATAGCTGGGAGGATAAGGGAGTTCATACCTTTCCCAAGGGTATTTGCCTGAAAGTGAATGTAATAGCGTGACTGGAGTACGAACTCACTTACTACAATTCCGCAGTCCATCGCTTTAACCATTACACCATGAGGGACACCCCCACTTGGATTTGTGCTTAGTTGATTTTCCATGGATTAAAAATAACAGAAGAATCATTTCCTAGAGCTGTGAGTACATATTTTTTTGGTCAGGGGTAGTAATAATATTAAATATATAAAGTTTGCCTGGACAGGGTCAACATTTGCACTCACATGAGTCATTATAATTTCTCATTGGAGATAAATATGCGAATCATTATTTATAATTAATTTTAATATAACTCTTATAAAACTTGGACACAAAATATGGCCTTTAAGTCAGTTAAAAACATAACCAATAAAATTCATTTAAACTTTTCTACAAACTCCTTTCTACTAGATTTATTAATGATTTTATTTGAAATCTAGTTTGCTAAAATTATCATTATGTTCACTATATATATATATATATATATATATATATATATACACACACACACACACACACATATATATACACACACACACACATATATATACACACACACACACACACACACACACATACACACACACTATATATAACCCAGCAAAATCAACACAATATAGGGACATTTTTAACTTAAAATGCTCTAGCTTAAAGAATAAAGCAATTTCCAGTTCGATGTACAACTGAATAAATTTGTAGGGGTCAGCAATCACACTGAACACTGTTTATCGATCGTCTGACTTCTGACAACAATGAATTGTTAATTAGAATCGGTCTCATCTTCCTAAAATAGAAAGACAAGTGCTAATATTGATGTTACAATAGGAACCCAACAGGCTGTCTTATATCACATCCTTTTCAATGTGAAACTTTTAACAATGTTGAAATATATTTGCCACTGTTGGTATTTAGCTAGCAAGGAATGTGATTAGGCTGATGTGTGATGATTTTTAGAAAAGATCACCTGAGTATTGCAATAGTCATACACAAACTAACCTAAAAAAAAAAAAAGTCAACTAAAAACCTTTTCATTTAAGCTAAAAATTCTTAAGAGGGATTTTTTGTCAATTTTAGAGCTTTGCAATTCACTAACAGAAATTACATATGTATAATTGATTTTAATGGCATGTCAACTTGTCTAGGGAATCACATTCATTGGAGATTCATATTTACATTTTTGTGTAGTAGTTTAAATCTTAATTTTCTTTTTTTTTTTGCAAACAGTCCGATTGAATACAAATAATTTTTAAACAGATTTATTCGACCCGAGATCTGACCCAAACAGATACTAATGCACTGGGTCAGAGTGGATCTGGGAGTAATGACAATAAAGAGATACTCCACACTTCTCCAAAACTAGAAACTCTCCATTAGATGAAATTTTTTATCATACCCAGCACACCAATTTTTTTTAAAGGGGATTGGGGATGGGGGATCTTATCCTTCTGCAGGAGTCACAGTCATTGGATTCTAAGTTTTATTGACAAAGCAAGAAACCATGTACAATGGTTACATTATGTTATATACCCTACCTATGAACATTAATGGGTATGACCCATTTCTCATAAATATGTTGGACACTATTATGAGGCGGGTAAATATGCTGAATAAGTAGTTACCAGAGCAGTGGTTTACCTTCTTCACACTGTTGACAAGTATTGTATTTTGTTAATGTAATAAAGATTTCCTTTTCATTTCCAACCTTCATTTTGGCTATTTCTCATTTAGTAACCTTTTGTTAATTACAACTGCAATAAATTTAATTCTCACCATGCATCATATATAAATTATATTTACAAATAGTTTGGGATGTAGTGGCTAACATGTTTGACTGCAACATTGTAGTGAGTCAGTTCAAACTCCAGTCATGTTATTACATTCACTTTTAGACTTATACCCTTGGGAAAGGTATGAAATCACTGTCCTCTCACAAAGATGGCTTTAGTATTAAATAAACCACAAATGTTGATATGCCATTAAACAAAGAAATTAAACAAAAGGAGAAAGATGTATACAAAGATTATTGAATGAATATAGTAAATTAAGAAAAAAAGCAAAATAACTAGGAAGAAAGGAAAAAAGTGTATTAAAAAAATTATTTTAAATGACAATTCCCAAGAAATAATGAAAGCAAGATTCTTAAACATCCACCATATTATTAGTGGTGACAAAATTACCTCCTTAATTTGAAAACTAATCAAAATTTTTGTTTCATATAAGATCACAATGGCTATTTATTAATCCAATAGTATAGATTAAAATCTTATCAGCTAATTTGATATTTTAAAAATATATAAATACATATTAAATATTTATTAATGTGTACTGGTGTAACTTTAATTTACTCTTATACAAATTTATAATGTAATTACAACAACCTGAAGGAATGATGCCAATTTTGACCTGGATATACAATGTCCATATACTTATCTGTATATGTAATAATTTTTATTGTAATCCAGTTATATATGTTTAAAAATACAAGAAATTTAGAAAAAGTATTGCATTTCCATAATGAATTTCTCTTATTTAAGCTCGTCAGATAGAATTTGAATTCCATCTGACAAGCTTGAATAAGTGAATTAAATTTATTATGGAAATGGAATACTTTTTCTAAATTTCTTGTTTTTTTAAACAAATATGTATTTTTTGCTCTGCAGGTATATGTTGTACTAAATAGCCATGCATTGAGCACTCATTCCTTGGATATTCACAGTCCTCATTTACTTACACTGTGTGTGTGTGTGTGTGTGTGTATATATATATATATATATATATATATGTATGTGTATCACAAATGTGAGTACAGCCCTCACATTTCTGCAGATATTTAAGTATATCTCTGCATGGGACAACACTGACAAAAGGATACAATGAAAAGTAGTCTGTGTGCAGCTTATATAACAGTTAATTTATTTTCCCCTCAAAATATAACCATTAAAAGCTAAACCCCTGCCAACAAAAGTGAGTACACTCCTAAGAAACTACACCCCTAAATGTTCAAATTGAGTACTGCTTGTCATTTTCCCTCCAAAATGTCATTAGTGTTACTAGGCCCATGTGGGCATAGGGAGCAGGTGTGTTCAAATTTGTAGTGCAGCTCTCACACTCGCTCATACTGGTCACTGAAAGTTCCAACATGGCACCACATGGCAAAGAACTCTCTGAGGATCTTAAAAGACGTATTGTTGTGCTACAAGAAGATTGCCAACACCCTGAAACTGAGCTGCAGCACAGTGGCTAAGATCATCCAGCATTTTAAAAGAGCAGGGTTCACTCAGAACAGGCTTCAGGTAGGTCGTATAGGAAACTGAGCGTAGGTCCTGAGCATCACATCCAAATGCTTTCTTTGAAAGATCGGCGTAGGAGTGCTGTCAGCATTGCTGCAGAGATTGAAAGGGTGGGGGTGGGGGTCAGCCTGTTAATGCTCACACCATACGCCGCACTCTACATCAAATTGGTGTGCATGGCTGTCACCCCAGGAGGAAGCCTCTTCTGAAGATGATACACAAGAAAGCCTGCAAATAGTTTGCTGAAGACATGTCAACAAAGCACATGGATTACTGGAACCATGTCCTATGGTCTGACGAGATGAAGATTAATTTGTTTGGTTCCAATGACTTCAAGCACGAGTGGCGGTGACCAGGTGAGGAGTACAAAGATAAGTGTGTCATGCCTACAGTCAAGCATGGTGGTGGGAATGTCATGGTCTGGGGCTGCATGAGCGCTGCAGGTGTTGGAGAGTTACATTTCATTGAGGGAAACATGAACTCCAACATGTACTGTGAAATACTGCAGCAGAGCATGATCCCATCCCTCCAAAAACTGGGTCGCAGGGCAGTGTTCCAGCATGACAATGACCCCAAACACACCTCCAAGATGACCACTGCTTTACTGAAGAGGCTGAGGGTAAAGGTGATGGACTGGCCAAGCTTGTCTCCAGACTTCAACCCAATAGAACATCTTTGGGGGATCCTCAAGCAGAAGGTGGAGGTGCGCAAAGTCTCAAATATCCGCCAGCTCTGCGACATCATCATGGAGGACTGGAAGAGCCTTCCTGTGGCTACCTGTGAAGCTCTGGTAAACTCCACACAAAATATTGACAGTTGACATGGTGTATGTTAATATTGATAACTTTCTCTAAGGGATGTACTCACTTTTGTTGGCAGGGGTTTAGCTTTTAATGGCTATATTTTGAGGGGAAAATAAATTAACTGTTATATAAGCTGCACACAGACTACTTTTCATTATGTCAAAGTTGTCATTTTGTCAGTGTCGTCCCATGAAAAGATATACTTAAATATCTGCAGAAATGTGAGGAGTGTACTCACTTTTGTGATACACTGTGTGTGTGTATGAGTGTATATATATATATATATATATATATATATAGATACATACACATACACACACGTGTGTGTATACATTATATAAGATTTGGTGTTCGTTTAATGAGAGCAAAGTAAATATTTTGAAATGAATAAATCCACAAATGAATCTGAATTTGGTATTTTAGGTTTTTATTTTATATTTGTACTCTACAAGTTTCAGACTTCATGGTTCTCATCAGGAGACCAATAATAGCTAAGGTCATCATTGTTTGTAGCCTTTACAGTGATGATGGTTTTGATAGAGGTATGATTCTTTTTAATTCCAGAATTTGTGTGCATAATCAGATTCACTGATGAAGGTTTGCTAGTCAAGCTTGCTAACCATTACACCATCTGAGGTGCCCAATTTACTAAGCTTTTTGCTTAGATGTGGCACAAGGCTGCATGAATGGGGCACCCAATGAGAATCAGATTCACTGATGAAGGTTTGCTAGTCAAGCTTGCTAACCATTACACCATCTGAGGTGCCCAATTTACTAGGCTTTTTGCTTAGATGTGGCACAAGGCTGTGTAAATGTGTCACCAAATGAGACACAAACTCACTCATGTTGGTTTATTAGGTTTTTTATCATGTATGTATTTACAAGTACTTTGTGTGTGTGTGTGTGTGTGTGTGTGTGTGTTTATATGCACATATATCTGGTTGTTTTTCTTTTGTCTCTTCCTCTCTCATGTCATGAAACACTTAAGGTATATGCACAAGTAGAAATAAGAGGTATTTTATTCTGAAGAGAATACGGTACACAGTTGTATATGCCAACTAATGTAAATAACCATCATAAGTTACTTTCTCAGTCTAGAGCGAACACTGTTTTAAATAGTCTTTAGACTAGTCTATCTTGTGAGGGTGTTCCAGCTACTCTATAAAACTCTCTGAAAATACATATTTGTAAATCACACCCCTATCAAAACAAATCTTCACTGTAAAGGCAAGAAACAGAGATGACCCAAGCCATTATAAATTTGAGTTTTGTTTAACAGCATATTAACCTCTGTGGGTCATTTAATGCCAGAAGGGTTAAATAGCTTTTGTCTTTTGTGCATGTTTTAGGTTTTAAGGTATGAGTTTTAGTTATGTTTTATTATATTTGACTAGATTTTAATGAAGAGATTGATTTCTTTTAGAAAACTTAAAATTACATATTTGTAAATCACACCCCTATCAAAACAAATCTTCACTGTAAAGGCAAGAAACAGAGATGACCCAAGCCATTATAAATTTGAGTTTTGTTTAACAGCATATTAACCTCTGTGGGTCATTTAATGCCAGAAGGGTTAAATAGCTTTTGTCTTTTGTGCATGTTTTAGGTTTTAAAGTATGAGTTTTAGTTATGTTTTATTATATTTGACTAGATTTTAATGAAGAGATTGATTTCTTTTAGAAAACTTAAAATTTCCTCTGGTTGGAGTTTTTGAAGAGGTTCTTTAAATTGTTTGTTTGGTAAGGTTTTGGGCGAATTTGACTAAACCTGTCACAGTTTATGAGAATGTGTTTGACTGTGAGAGGTACTTTGCATGTTAGACATACTGGGAGTCTTCCCCTTTTAGGAGGTGTGAATGGGTAATATGGGTGTGACCAATACGAAGTCTGGAGATTATCACTTCTTTTCTATTTCTTCTATAACCTGCTGGCCATTCACTTATGGTATCTTGAATATAGTGGAGCTTGTTCTGTGTTTAATCATCCCAAGATTTTTGCCATTTCTTGAGTATAAATTTGTTAATAAGTGGTTTTAGGTCGGTGTATGGAATTTTTGTATTGGATATATGTGTCTGGAGAGCTTTTTTTTGCAGCTCTGTCTGCCCTTTCATTTCCCTGTATGCTAATATGGCTGGGTATCCAAGTAAGAAGGATTCTATTGTTTTTAAAAAGAGTGTTCATTTTATCTAGTAGTCTTGTGATGAGAGGAGTCAATTAATCTTTGCTCTGTAGAGCTTAGAGGACTGTTTTGGAGCCTGAATAGATGATGAATTTAGAGGATTTGTGATTTGCTATAATGTTCATGGCTAGGTCAATAGCTATGACTTCTGCACGATAGATTAAGGATTCATTTGGGAGACTTTTTAACAGCCCTTGATTTTGGAAGACAGCAGCACAACCAACTTTCATTCCCTGTTTGGATCCATCTGTATAGATGTGGTGGTGGTCTGGGAAGTTATTTTGGATGTTGAAGAAGTTCTCTTGGAAGGTGATAGGGTGTGTTTTGGTTTTGGAAAATTTGGTTTATGGTCCATGATGCTGTTTGGGAAGGATTGTGTTATGTATTATTTTGGGATTGATTTTGATTTCATTTAGGAGAGTTTGAATTCTTAGATTGAAAGGTTTAATGGCCTTGGGTGCTGATAAAAAAAAACCTTAACCTTATACAGATGTCTAATACGATCAAAACTTGATTATGGCTGCTTCATATATGGAGCAGCCAGAAAATCCTATCTTAGAGAATTCGAAACTATCCATCACCTGGGACTCCGTAGTGCCCTAGGAGCCTTCACTACCTCTCCAATTGAAAGTTTATACATAGAAGCTAATGAACCCCCACTTTCCTTGAGAAGATATAAACTTGCACTCCAATATTATATTAAGCTCATTTCATGCCCCCAAAACCCTGCCTATAATTGTATCATAAAAACAAAATAGAAGCCACTATTAGTCTCCTGAAGAGAACCATGAAGTCTGAAACATGTAGAGCACTAATATATAAAATAAAAACCTAAAATACCAAATTCAGATCCATTTGCAGATATATATATATATATATATATATACACATACATACACACACACACACACACACACACACACACACACACACACTTATCTGTATAAATACACATACACACACTTATATTGTAAAAAAAAAAAAACTAAAAAAATTGGTTTGAGGGTCATTAATACTAACACAAATTATTAATTTCAAACCAAAACAGGATACACATGCACACACATACATAGATACATACCAGAATAAAAAGCCATTAATTATTCCAATTTTGTTAGTGATAATAGTTTATTTGTGCAATAATATGAGAGAGAGAGAGAGCCCTTTGGTATTTGAGGTTGATGGTTTTTTTTTAAAGGGGATGGCAAGAATCAGTGAGAGATCAGAAGGTTTGAAACAAATCAAGTAACCATAATTGCTGTCAATTAACTTGTAAGTTTGACAGGTCAGTTAAAAAAAGAGAGAGAGAGAGAGAGAGAGTGCAACAACAAAAAAAAAAAAAAAATCAAAAACTAAATACATAACTAGGTTACACATTTAGTTGCCTGATTATTAAAAGATAAAAAAATAAAACAAAAAAAACAAAAACAAAAACAAAACATGATTCTTGAGACCAGAACAAAACACTTGTATTATCAAATGATTGCCAATGAAGAAAAAAGGTGACTGTGTTCACTATGGTGGCAGGTGTCATTTCAATGACTTTTTTTTCCAATTGATTTTTTTTTTCTCTTTTTTTTTTTTTTACATATATATTTATAGATGCAGTTCCTCCCAAGGTTTAAAGATTCATCTTTTAATTTTAATAAAATTTTTATACAATTAATTGAAAATGATGATAACACAATTCTTCAAGAGATAGCAATGACATCATTTTGGGTTATCAACAAAACAGGTCATTTCAAATTACAAAATAAATCCTTCTGTGATTTGCACCAATTGTAGGTCTGACAGATTATCAGGATTAACCCCCCTCCCTTATTTCCTTTAAATCAGATGAGGCTTTTAGATTAATGAGTGTGAAAAGAACAATGCACACAACCTGGTGTGGATCCATCTGGACTTAAAGGAAAAAAAATGGAGTCATACACACAAATTGACCATAACAAAGCCAAAGTTGTAACTCTCCATTTTGAAAGTGTCATCGACTATAAATAAATTACCTCCTCTAATTTTCAAACAGTTCTTATTTTGTAATCTTAAAATTTTTTTTGTTCCCTTTGTAAAATAAAAAAATAAAATAAATAAAAAAAAATGTTTTATAAACATTTTTTTCTTTTCTTAAAGGAAGAAAAAAGACCCAAATCTCTTTGTCTTTCATTGGTTTGTATGTTATTTTTTGTTTTTTTCTTTTTCAATGATGAAGTCATAAATAGAAAAGATGGTGGAGGCTAGAATTTTACTTTGGATTGCTTCATTCAAATGTGCCCAAGATAATAGGGAAAAAATTATATATATATATATATATATATATATATATATATATGAAAGAAATAAGCCTATGGTTTCCGCTGATCTTTTGTCTTTCTTTTCTCATATTTAGAGACCTTTATCAAGTATGTCAGATAAAAAGTCATTGAAATCTTTAGTAAAGAGATATTCGTTTTTTTTTCTTTTTAGATAACTGATGTGCTGACTTATCTGAAAGATGGTGATATTGAAAAAATAAAATAACATGTTCAGACAAGTTTCAACAGATGTAATGACAGTTTATCCAAGAGATGGTCACATTGGGATTGGTGAATAGAATTTGCTTGCCACACAGATTATGGATAGGGGGAGGAGCAGAAGGAGGAGGAGCAGGGAACAAATATGACTTTAAAACAAAAATATACATTTTTTTCTTTCTCTTTTTTTGTTTTTTATCTAGGTATTTTTCTTTTTACTCTGTGAACACATGATGCATGTCTTTATACTTTGGTAGATCCAATTCAGACAGCAATATACCTGGGTTTTTTTTTGTTTTGTTTTTTGTTGTTTTTTTTTTAATTTTTTTCTTTTCAAAGGACAAGAAAAAAAAGAAAAAAATTAGCAAATTTTTGTCACCATTATTATATTACCATCATTACCATTACTAAAGTTATTACCATTGTTATTATTATAGTGGTTTACATGTACATATACACTCTTGGTTTTGATTGGAGAGTCACATCATTTGGCGGGAGTGTAGCTACGGTTTGTGGTGCTACAGTTGGTGGTGTTACAGTCGGTGGTGCTACTGTGGCTGTACTGAGATTGGTTTCCTCTTGTTGCAAGAAACCATTCTGTTCTTCAAATTTTGGCTGTACAGTCACAGAACTTATGTAGTGTTCAGACGTGGACAATTTAATGCCACTATGAGAGGGAGAAACACCACTTTCTGATATTTCACTAGCTTGTTGGCCAAAGCCATTGGTCATATTTTGTTTAGCAGTAGAATTTTTAGCTACAATAAAGCCATCAGATTTGCTCACCGGGATGGTGGAAAGCACTGCTTCAGCATTATCATTGTGATGTTGTTCACTCTCATGGACATTGTCATAATCTGAAGCTTCTGAGGCAGGGTGAACCTCAGCAGGGAAAGCTTCATCTATCACCATGCCTTCTGGAGTTTTAGAACCAATCATAAACTCTCTGGCCGTCTCGGCAGAGGCAGCATCACCATCTTCCAAGTTGTTGGTGCTATCCACTCCCATGGACAAGCTGATGTCGGAAGCATCAGCAAATGAGGTCCTTGAGCTTTGGTTTGATGTCCGGGAGTTGAAGTCAATAAGAGAGAGGCGAGAATTTGCAGCTGTGTCGTAGTAGGAAGAACGGTCGTCGGTGGAGTACTCTGAGTAGCGGCTCGACTGCATAGATCTGGTGTCTGCACGACTCCGAGACATTTCTGGGGTTGTGCTACTGCTCAGGCCTCTTTTACGAAGATAAGACGACTTCCCGCTGCGTACGTTCTTGCGGAAATGCTCATCAAGGGATTCAATTGGCTTTTGGTTGATGTACTGATCAATACTCGGCTGAATGTCCAAACCGAAAGGCAAAGTAGGAAGCTCGTTAACCTTTGGTTTAGGTCCAAGGTCCATCTTACCCTTTCGAAGTTCATCCATGCTCAGCTGTAACTGGTCTATGACAGCATCATCATCATAACCAAAGTCTTTCTCTAGTTGTGTTTGTAAAAATTGAAGTATTTCATCCATTGTCATGCGAAGAAGTTTTCCTAAAAGGAGAAAGGAAACATAATTAATTCAATATCTAATAAAATCAATTTTGAAAGTTTAGTTCAGTGACAAAGCAAAGAAGTACTAGACAAGAGGGTCAATGTTTTATCTGACCCATTAATATGAAAACCAATTAGGTAACCTTTATGGAACAGAGGTATAAAAAAATTTCTATATTCACATAGGGTCTGGCGGAATGATCTAGATTTAAAATTGCCATAGCACAAGCACTGATAGCAATGAATGGGCAGGAAAGGTACAGCTTTGAACAATGGCAACCATGTCAGTGCAGTTGTCATCATGGCATGGAATGGTGAATATCATGTGTTTGTGATTAAAAGATTAAAAAAAGGATGACTATATTTGCAACACATTTCACAGTAGGCCTAACCCCTTGTGATTACTTCCTCTAGGGATATCAGAAGGCTCTGGTCTTTAAAAGTAGGCTGCAGACAACTAAAAAATTCTATTCATCCTGAAATCACAGCAATACCAGAAGGAATAACTAGGTGTGTGCTGCAGAACTTTAAGGCTTCCAGAGAGAGTGTGTGTGTGTGTGTATATATATATATATATATATTTCATTAAACATAATAGACATTTTATGTCTACATATTTTCTTCTGGATCCATTTGAATTCTCGTATTACTTTTATCTAATTGGGGGAGGGGATTTATGTATTGTCCATAGTTGTATGTAGCCCTAGTACTTTCTGCCCGACTTTGGGCCATCATCAGAGGAGGATCTATTACAAAAATTTTCAAACCAGTGCTAATATACTTAAATGTCTTTAGCTACTAACACTAATTATAGAATTCCATTTAAAAGCAAACAGCATAATCTTCAACGGTAAAGACACTCTTACATTGTAGTAATATGCTAAAACAAAAGTTAAATCACTTTTGTAATAGATCCTCCCCTGATGATGGACCAAAGTCGGGCAGAAAGTACTAGGGATACATACAACTATGGACAATACCTAAATCAATTCCCCCCGAATACGATAAAAGTAATATGGAATTCAAACGGATCCAGAAGAAAATATGTAGACATAAAATGTCTATTATGTTAAATGAAATTTGTATCAACGAAGAAATGCTGCCAAAATATATATGTGGTGCATTCAATATGTTTCCAGACTTTTTTGTACAGGTATTTAAAATTGTCGTAGACTTGAAAATTCAGTGTGTTATTGCTATACATTTTATGAGATGACTGACCAATTTCTATGATTTCAGGTTAAAATTAACAGCTACAGCAGCAATTGGAATACACCTTACTAAAGCCTGATTGTCACAGCTGGTGAATTTCAAAAATCCAATCTGGATATGAGGACATTTTAGAAGAACGATATGCAATAAAATTCTGTTTTAAACTTGGAAAAAATACCACAGAAACATATGGGATGCTTCAGACTGCTTTTTGACCACCTTGCATGAATCGGGCATCAGTTTTTGAGTGGCATAAGAGATTCAAGGAAGGCAGGGAGTCTGTGAGGGATGATGAAAGGTGTGGGAGGAGTAAGGAAGTCAATACACTAGAGTTGATTGGCCAAAGGGTTATGGTTAGGGTTACTATGTTGAGGTTTTAAGGGAGTTCAGGAAGAGATTCCATTGGAAGAGGCCAGCACTCTTGAAATCGGGTCAGTGGCATTGCTACCAGGACAATGCACCAGTCCACAACTCCATCCTTGTCACAGACTATTCGACCAAGATGGGCATCAAGACAGTTCCTCAGCCTCCCTATAGTCCAGACCTTGCTTCCTGTGACTTTTGCTCATTCCCTAAGCTCAGAGGCTGTCGTTATGAGACAATTGAGGAGATGAAAGAGGCTGTGACGAAGTTCATTGACACGCTCACATAAGAGGACTTCCATGAGGCCTTCCAGAAGTTGTTGGAATGGTACAACAAGTGCATTGCAGCCGGAGGAGATTACTTCAAAGGGGACTAGAGTTTCATGAGTGTACTATCAATAAAAGTGCCTATATGAAAAAAGTCTGGAAACTTATTTAATGATCCTCGTATATATATATATATATATATATATATATATATAGCTATAGTTCATGAGGGCAAGCATTTGGATGATATTATAGTCTTTAAAAAAAAGAGATAACAAAATGGTAAATATTGTTTTTTCTTAGAGTAAAATTAAATTTTGAATAGGATCAATGTTGTCTTTGTTTATACCCCAAATCTTAGAGATTATGCTGACAGATCCTGTATGTCAGATCCTGCTGATATCCTATAAATAGGACAATTTTTTTTACATATGAATCTAAAATCAATATCAATCTTAAATTGTGTAGACATTTTTGGAAAGGTACCATGATTATTAAAGAAAAGTTTTTAAAATTTCCACAAAAATAATTCTGGTGGATATTGGGTTAAAAAAATGCTTTCAATACACCAGAACGTATCTTTCTTGATATTCCTTTCATACCTTTTATAATTCTTTCATTTTTTGTTTTCCAACATTAAACAATTTTCAGAAGATCTAAGAGGAACAAAATAAATGAAATATAAAACAACCTTGTAAATTATTAGTTTTTGACCGGTATTTTCTAAATAATACTTATTTATTTTCTGAAATCACAATAAAGAATGGGCCCCAAAAAGTTTATTTCCAATCCACATTGCTTGAACCCTTAACCATCAGATACTTGTATCTGAGCTCATAAAATTCACAAAATGAATTAAAAACACAACACAAAAAAACAATAAGCTAAAGTCAAAATAAGAAGTTAAGTTATTGAAAGCTAAAGTGTAAAGAGCATTTCAAAATGTAGGCAGCTTAAAGGATTGCAATTACTTACTTCGATGCATCTTCATGATATTATAAGCCATACTGATGAGCAATCTCTCGCCTTCGAGCATGTAAATATCCCATAATCTCAAAGTCAAGGAAAAAGGAGTCTACAATAACAATGAGTCAAGAATTAATAAAAAGTTCAAGAAAAGAAAAAAAAATTTTTTTTTTTTTAAAAAGTGCTATAAATATGAAATCCTGGACATCTTTCCCCTCCTTACCAAAATATTGCAATAATCAAAACAATACAAATTTTATTAAATTCTAAAACTAATTTAAATCATTAGGGAAAAATTAATGCAAATGAAACATCTTTTACTTTCCCCTTTTTATTGGAAAAAGAGGAAACAGTATTGTAGACATTATTGGAAGAGATGGGGGTGTAAAAATATCAGTAACTTTTTAACATTACTGTTTTATCAATTTCTGATAATGAATTTTAAATATTTTATCACTTTATTTTAATTATTTATTAGCTTTTGATTTATTTTAACTTCATCTATTTTTATTTTTGGATTTATCAACAAATAAAAAAAAAAATAAAAATAAAAAAATAAAAAAATAAATTATCAAATCCTTGTATAATAGAAAATCTTTTAAAGAATGTTCTTAAAAATTTACATTGTTATTATTCTTTCAATGAATTCAACTTAACGTTAAGTTCACTGTATAAACAAATAATTTCTTTTTTTTACAATATTTTTTCCGATAAAAATTGAACCACTAATAACACTGGTCAACAAAGTCTTTACTATTGATATAAAACATGCTTAAAATTAAATTGAATGAGCTGATTAAGAATCTGTGCTTAGAATTGTTCCAGCACATCAGGATTTTGTAAAATGTTCATCACATGCCATAAACAGTCCCCTTTCAAACCCTTTACATAAAACTTGGTCACATTAAGAACTTTATAAAATCAATGATATACAATCCTTGTAGATTCCAACACCTAATGATATAATTTTGCATATAGAAAAGTGATACAAATCTGAAAGCATTTTCATTGAATATGAAATCAGACAATTGACATTTGAAAGCAATTTCAGAGGTAAACTGAATTCACTTGAGCTGGCAGAATGGGATTCATTTATATTAATTGTATCAACCTTTCTTTGATCTCAGAGCTAAAAATAATGGTAAGAAACAACAAGCTAACAGTGTAACAAAGAATGGAATGGCATTTTCATCTCAATTTTTTGTGGGTAAGATAAGTGATGAAGCATGAAGAAAAATTTCACTAATACATTTCTATGATAGAAACTAACTACAAAGAGTGATTACTGCTGGTTTTTACAGAAGAAAATCAGTATCTCCCACAAGAATAAATGTCACAAACACTTTTGAATAATTTGATCAATGCTTAAGTTGAATATATTGAGTACATATGTTCTATTACCGGATAAGAAACTTTTTCTTACAGAAATTCTTTTTTTTTTTCCAACTAATTTAATATGATTTAATAACAAATTTACTGATTTCCAATGTGACTATATACTATATAATAACATTGTGTATGTAACATTTAAATGAATAACTTAAGAATGTAACCAGAGGGCTAAATTATGATTTCAGATTTGAATTCAATAGCTCGAATTCAGTTAAGTAGAGAATAAATTCCTTTAGTTGTAGATTAAAAAAATTTTTTTTTTCCAGTGTAATTTATTTAAATTCCCTGTCAACTAATTATACAAACGAGTCTTTAATTCAAGGGAGATAACTTTATACAGACACTTACTCGATCAAGAAAACATTGTAGAAACCATTTGATGGAGTAAAGTGATGGATGTATTTCATTCTTTACCTAAAATAAGAAAATAGAAAATTATTAAGGCTGAAAAATAGAAATTAATAGATTTTCTATTACGAATTTTTGTTTCAGATTTTGTCAACAAGTTTTGGTTAACATTCAATGATTTATTTATTTTTGAATAATATACATTTTGTAATAGTATTCAGATTTCTTAGAATTGTTTGATTTTAATATCTGTTGCTTTTTACTGCAACACTCAGGCAATCATTCAAGGCTAAAGAATGTGAGATCAAATCTCACTGGAGGTTCACTCTTTATTTCTGATTCAAACTGCTAACTCAAAATTTGTAGAATGACAATCTAGTACTTTTGAAAGAAAACCTTTTAGGAATACTCCCCTACATACAACATAATAGTTGACTTGGTCTCCAGTTTATGCTAACATGAACAATTCAATATCAGCCATTTGTTTGCATAAACAAATTGTTAAATAGTTCTACTTGATCTATAGATTGAACCCTAACATGTACTACCACTCTAGGTTAGAGTGGACCTGGGAGTAATGGCAATGGAGGGGGTACTCCACATTCCCCAAAGCTCCAGAATTGGAGCTTCTCCATCAGATGGTTTAGTGTCACACTCAGTCATTTGTTGGGTTGGGTCTTACTCCTCTGCAGAGATGCAGTTGGCATATTCTACAGCCCCAGCCAACTAAGCTACAAAACCAGTTGTCAGCAAAAGGTATCATGACTATGGAACATTAACTACAAACAGAGAGAGAGGAAAAAAAGAGAACACTGAAGTAGGCCACCAAAAAATTTAGAGTGGTGGCTAGATAAAGCTGATCATAGGTCAAAAAGTTCTTAAATATCCTTTTATAGTAATTTAATTATATCATAAGTGTATCTGTTCCTACATTCTCTTTAGAGTATGTACTTAACCTACCCCTTCACCACAAGCAGGATGAAGTTTGATTTTTAAGTAGAGTACAACTGGTTTGAATTCATAGTTTTCCTTCTCAGTAGAGAAGGAAATTTCTTAATGACTCTTATAAAATTCTTCTCTCAAAGGAAATCTTGATGAAAAATCTATTTTCCTGTCAGAGTTATCTAAAAATGAATACACACTAAATTTACAGTGAGGAAATTCCATTATTAATCATTCAAAAGTAACAACCTTCAGTAGCCACTAAAACTCAATGGTGAATCAAATTCTATTTACAGAATTTAGAATTACCTACAAATAAATGAAGAAGTATTCTCTAATAAGAATTTGATGAACTGGTTGAATTTATGACATGTCAATTCTTGCTGAGTTATTTTATGCCAAAATCAGGTTTACTTATGGTCCTCAGTTACAAATGATACAAAGATGTATCTTCACAATCATTTTAAACAGATAAGCACTTCATACTTAGTTGCACTACCAATGTTTTAAGATGTAAATTATTGATAAAGTTCAGCCATTTTAAACAGTATTTCAAGATCTATTTGACCTAGAGATGAGATCCTGCATCAAATCAGAGTGGACCTGGGAATAATGACAAAAAGGGGCTAATCCCTAACTCCCTAAAGCTTCACTATTGGTTGCAGTTTAGTGTCACTAATAAAAAGATTCAAGATAATATTACTACAAGTGTAAATAAGACAACTGAATTTTAAATAAAAAGCATAGTTGTCTCAACAAATCATTGTTTTTTCTTCCACATTATCAACCATAAGATTAATTAACATATGAAAGAGATTAAGTATATTAAACTGTTCAATACTAATTTTATTACCAATGATATTAGAATATTTTTAGAGTGGACCTGGTAGCAATGGCAAAAAAAAGGTGACTCCACATTCCTCATGACCTCTAGAACTGGAACCTTACCACAAGAATATTTGATATTGGTGTGACCATAAATGAAGGTCCCACATTATCATTAAGTTACAATTTGGATCGGATATTCCAATATTAGAGCATTTTAATACTACTGTACTAATAAAAATCATGCTATGATGAGCCATTTTTGCTGTTATGATTAACATACAAAAAATATAGATATTTTACAAGGATAATTCAACACAAAAACAATTTATCAGATAAGAATTCTTACAATTTAGTAGTCCAGGTTAAAAGCATGGTAAAAATAAGCCAAAGACAAACTTCTTTTTAGATCTTATTCATCTGATGCAGGTATCATTAGGGAACGAGAAAAGTTTTAGTAAAAAGACTTAAGTCTGGTCTGTTTATCAAAATTTGGTGGGGTTACTCCTACAGTACTTATAACCTGAACTATAGGTATAGTTGAAAATACAGACAAATTAAAAAAAAAAAAAGAAAAAAAAAAAGTTGTTTACCAGTTGTTTTCGAACTTTACCCAAATATTTTCGAAGGATTGTATCATGATGATCTAGGAAGCGCAAAAGCTTGGGAAAGCCAGGCATGAAGAGTCCTTGAAAGAGATTTTTTAAAAATCATCAGAATATGAACAAAAACTACATTAGAAGCAATTATTTTATTAAACTGTTGAGGAATAACTATATCTGTATAATCTAATTATCATTGATTACAGTTTTTCTAAGTTAAGATTCACTTTACACACATATTTACTATATATATATATATATAGATAGATAGATAGATAGATAGAGAGAGAGAGAGATGTAGATAGATATTGTATTTGAAAACTAATTTTTTTTTTCTTTTACATAAAAAAAAAACGATTAACTAGGCAAATTTCAGTCTGAATCTCTGAGATGAGGAATTGTTATTTACTGATGTGCTCAAACTAGCACTCGTATCATTGTTATAATAATCACAATGATTCTATTGCTGTTCCCTCTGGCATTCTTCAGAAGCCTGTTGTTGCTGTAACCTGAAAATTTCAAACTAAACTCGATATTCAAATATAAAGGCAAATCAAGCTGTGCTCTAAAGGTGGTAAGTAAAGTTAGCGACCATAGTTGAGGGCGATCAGAAGGATCCCTTTTCAATAGCTACTACACCAAGATGTAGGGGAGGGTGCTACTCCTTTCCCTGGATTGCTCCAGTTTACCCTTGATATGCACCTTATATTGCTGAGTGTTAAGCAAGGAGGTATCAAGTACCATTTTTAAAGTCTTTGGTATCACGCGACCTGGGATTGAATCCAGGCCTCCCGGACCTTTGGCAAACACTCTACCCACTGTAATTTGGGGAGAGACAATAAGATCAGGCATAAGTAATCATATGTAGAGAAAAATAAAAAGTAAGATAAAGTCAATAGATAGAGAACAATATTGAAAAATAAGGTACTTAAAAGAATCAGCACATATAGTAAGTTTTAATAACTTCCTTAGTTGGCCAAGCATAGAAATCAATACCATATGGAAGCCTCTAATTAAGAAATAAAGAAAAATAGACTCAAGACTATTGCACCACTTAATTATAATATGAATACAAAAAATATACTTCAGTTCAATTGAAAAGGTACACAACATAATATGAGGTTTAAGGGTCTACTTACAGCCTTCAAGGCTCCTCTGTGTGGCACTTCACCAAACTTTTAAAATTTTCTCTTTGTTGATTGTAAAGAAGTACCATTACAACAGCAGATGGAACACATTGATCTTCAGTGTTTGGAAGATTTAAAGTTTTAATTTCTTGCTTGCCACATCCTCAATTTCTATAAGAACCACATGCTTTCATATGGGCGATTCCCCAACCTTATCACCAACTCCCAGTAAGTAGTGAGCATGTTTAGTTCTATATACCACAGTGACCAGTTGTTCTAACAAAATGGAGCATGCCAAGAGTATGCTGTGTTCCCAACTGTCAAATTATCACTTGTCTGATGTTGGTTGGTTTTATGGCATATCAACCTTTGTGGGTTATTTAATGCCAAATCTATTTTTATGCAAATAGTTCTATTTTAAACAATTCAGTTTAGCATTAGTACACAGTTTAATAGTCAAAAACATTTCTATTTCAATCTATTCAATTTATTCAAACAGAGCTAATTCAGATTAGTATAAGCATAGAAGTTCTATACTAAACAATTCAGTTTAGTCTAAGTACAGTTTCAATTGTCTGATGTGCTTTCCCTGTCAACATCTTCATTTAACCTTGATAATACATCATTTTGTGATCACAATCAATATCAGATGTCTCAATAATAAATTATGATTGTTACCTTTTTGGGGTGGAGGGGTTGTTTTCAAGATCAGGGCCCTGGGTCCTCCTGAGTTAAGCTTTGTGGCCCTTGGACTAAAAAGGTTGGGGACTCCTGGTCTAAGTTAACACCAGTGGATTGTTCTATATGACAGGATATGAACATTGATTAAAGCATATCTAGTAAACATCCTATCATGAGTTCAATCTCTGGATTAAGCTGTACATGACAACATTTAGTGGAAGAGACACAAGACATCTCAAGAGAAAATTAAGAAGGAAGAATTAACCAATGTAAGACATCTTCTAAGCAGTGGAATGTGAACAATCTATTACTGCGGATTGAATAAAGGGTTCAGTTTGAAATTCCCAGAAGGTTAACAGTTCTGACAGACACCTGAAAAAAGTCAGAGTACAATGGCCAAAACACCATGACTAATAACCAAAAGGAGGATATTTGTCTAAGTACATCAGTGAATAAGGCAAATTTTATAAATTTTTTACTGCATTTATTAATTATAACTACAAACTGAAAACCTACTCTCCAGGCATGATTTCAAATAAAAACTTATTAAGAAGTTAAAATTTATGGCCCTGTGGTTGCCACAGCTTGTACTACAAATGAAAAAGTTGCTTTTTTTTCTCCAAGTTTATCAATAACTGAAAAAAATAAAGTCATTGAAAAAAAAAAAAAGAAAGGTCATAACCAGTTTCTGGTAAAAAAAATTTTTCAAATAGATTTCTACTTAAATGAAATAAAAAAATTGGTTTAACTAAACAGATGGGCATAAAGTAAGGGCCATACCTCCAGAAGTATGGAAGACAAGGGAATTCGATGACATACTGCTCCGACACTGTATTGTTGTATATAACCAAAATACAATAAACAGATGGACAAAGGGATGCATCCTCCCTTTCCCTAAGAAGGGTGACCTCAGAATAGCCAAGAACTACCGAAGTATAACCCTTACATCCATAGCAACCAAGATCTACAATGCTCTATTACACAACTGCATAGAACCCAAAATTGAGAAAATACTTAGGAAGAACCAAAATGTCTTTCGGAGAAATCGATCCACAACATCACAAATTTTGACTATCTGTTGAATTCTAGAAGGTGTATGTGCAAAAACATTGAGACAACAACATTATTCGTCGACTTCTCCAAGGCATTTGACTCCATACACAGAGGGAAGGTGGAGCAAATACTTCTCGTCTATGGACTCCCCAAACAAACCGTTGCAACCATAATGATGCTATATAAAAACACTAAAGTAAAAGTCCACTCACCAGATGGATTCACAGACTACTTCGACATTATAGTAGGTGTGCTACAAGGAGACATATTAGCCCCATACCTATTTATCATCTGCCAAGACTATGTGCTTAGAATGTCTATAGATTTAATGAAAGAAAACAGTTTCAAGCTGGCAAAGGCAAGAAGCAGAAGACACCCTGCACAAATAATTACAGACATGGACTATGCCGATGACATAGCACTTCTGGCAAATACACCCGCCCAAGCCGAATCCCTGTTACATAGTCTGGAATGAGCAGCTGGTGGCATGGGCCTCCATGTCAATGCAGACAAGACAGAATACATGCTTTAATCAAAGAAGGGACACTGCCACACTAAAGGATGGGCTTTTGAAACTAGTGGACAAGTTCACCTATCTCGGAAGCAGTGTCTCATCAACAGAGAAAGACAT
Source organism: Sepioteuthis lessoniana (assembly GCA_963585895.1). NCBI lineage: Eukaryota > Metazoa > Mollusca > Cephalopoda > Myopsida > Loliginidae > Sepioteuthis > Sepioteuthis lessoniana. Next base: position 48,073,103 of record OY757912.1, read on the forward strand.
CAACACATAACTAGCAAAGGCATGGACAGCTATCAATATGCTATTGGTCATATGGAAGTCAGACCTGACCGATAAAATAAAACACTGTTTTTTTTCCCAAGCAGCAGCCGTGTCGATACTGCTATATGGATGCACTACATAGACCCCAACTAAATGTATGGAGAAAAAACTTGACAGCAATTACACAAGAATGCTGCGAGCTGTATTAAACAAGTCCTGGAGGCAACACCCAACAAAACAGCAGCTGTATGGCCACCTACGACCCATCATGAAAACTATCAAAGTTAGACAAACCAGACATGCGGGACACTGCTGAGGAAGTAAGTACGAACTCATAAGCAATATACTCCAGTGGACTCCTTCACATGGATGAGCAAAAGCAGGACGACCAGCTAGAACCTATATACAATAGCTCTGTGCCAATACAGGATGTAGCCTGGAAGACCTCCTGGGAGAGACGGGTGAGAGAGGGTCAGGGAGATCCACGCTGGCAGCACGACATGACAAAATTAAATCCCTCATGAAAAATTCTAAAGTTTTGGAACTATCCAAACTGATGCTTAAAAAGGCTCAGTAATCACAGAAAATTTGGTGGTCATAGCTCTAGTCGTCTTTTAGTTATACAATGATATACAGATTGACAAAAAATATTTGGTAAATTATAATATCCATGAAAAAATAAAAAATATACAGACAATATATATCAGATATTAAAAATAGAATCTACTTTTAAGAACTCATGTAAGCAGTTACTTTTGTAAAATGCTTTTAAATGATAAACATAGCAACAATTATATTTTACACATAGGAAATTGCTTTGTTCAAATATATTATTATGAATAAACAATTTTCTTTGTGTTAAAATGGTTTTTGTCCAAGACTAACATGAACTGGTGATAGATAAATGTTGAGACAATTTTCATCTTCCTCTACAGCATAACGGACAAAAAATTTGGCCAACAAAGAATGATCTATGAGGAAGTAAAATGGAAATTTGATTAAATTCATTTTATGATTTAGAAAGGTGACAGAAAAAAACCCAAAGAAAACAAAATTCTATTTTTAAAATATTTTCAAAAATTCTGTGAAAAATCTAATGAATATAAGTGGCATTTGTTAGATATCAGAATAAACAAATATTTCATTTTGAGCAAAAGCATGAGGAGAGAGAGAGGAGGAGAAAAATAAAAAGAAAGAAAAAATGGGAAGTAACTCATGTACCAAATTAACTGCAAAGCCTGTGTTCAGAGGAAATATGAATTAAGTTAAATGTACTAAATATTTTGCATTTGATTTTGTAATTTTCATAACAGAAACCGTGTACACATGCCAGAACATGCAAACTAATTTATTTTTCAAGAATCAAGATTGATTATTAATTAAAAAATGCTTTGAAATGATGAAAAAATACAGATTTTTAATTAAAGATTCTATATTGGAAACTCATGCAAGGAAGGACCACTAAATCTGCCACTTGACACATTTGCTAAATTTTGATCTGAAGTTAATATTCAATACTGTATTAAATGCACTGAAAAAGGAGATTACATTAAACAATTTTTTTCCTTCTCTTATTATATAACCATTATATTGATGTACAAAATTTTGAAATATTTGTCATGAGAATGTGGGTAAGAAAAAGAAAAAAGAAGTACCATGCATTCCGTGTTTTTTATCAGTCAACAACTGAGAAAGGCCCCAAAAGGCATCCTGCAATTAAAAAAAAAGTATATAAATTAAATTCTTCAAATTAAGATTATATATAAGAAAGAAAAACAAAAAGATAAGAGTAAAGATATAAGTTAAGTTACTTTAATAACCATAATAAAAAAACTCAATGATCATAAAAAATTTGCAAATTCAATTTATAATTTAAAAAAAAAAACAATTTGACAAATGCATATAATTCACATATGTTAAATAAGTAACATAATAAAAAGGTTATAAGATTACAATTAAGACATTAAAAATATGACAACTTATGTCTATACTCTTTGTGAAAAATTTACAATAAATATCTATTTTACAAATTACTTTTTACAAAATAAAATTAAATACACACTGTGAAATATTTCTTTGAATAAATTAAATACTATTTATATATAGTATTCAGAATTAAATATATCTTCCCTCAGGGAAAATCACATGTGTTAAACAGCCTCCTTGGTTTTAACATTAAAGTAAAATGAATTATTCTTCAATAAAAAACTGCAAGCCTTATGAAGAAAAATTATCTTTTTTTTTTTATTATGTTCAATTAATATCCTCCAGTTATCACTTTAAAATTTGAATAAATAAATCCATTTATAAATTACACAGTACATTAATTGAGATAAATATATAATTTTCATCTATTACAGCCACTGTAAAGAAGATAACTGCCCTGCCATTTTTCATACTAAAACTAATTTACATGATACGAACTTTACAATTATCATGGAGAAACAAGATTTTAGCCCATGTGATCAAAGCAAGGAAAATATACGTTCAGTCTTAAAAAAGAGACTTTTAAAAAGTAACAAGAATGTTAATCTTCAACTGTAACAAATCAAAGTTTTGACTTAGTGGGAAGTTAGTTAAATACCCAAAGAATAGGCTGGAAAGTTTCCAAGGTAACAAAACAAACTTTAAAAACTTTCTCAGTTATGAATCATAACTAATGAACAAATGTACTTAATTACTAATCAATTAATAGTAGTACTATCTAACTTATAGCTGGGGAGGATGAAGGGGGGGGTTAATACCTTTCCTATGGGTATAAAGGGAGTGCAATATTGCAACTGGAGTTTGAACTCGCTTACTAAGATGTTGCAGTCCAGCATTTTAGCCACTAATGCCATGAGGACTTCTCTGATGATACAACTATTATGGGACAGAGGTAAAAAATTTTCATGCAATACATGATTTCACAATTAGGATAGATTGTGATAAATTGTTACTGAAATTAAAGTTTGGTAATATTTAAGAAAACATCAAAGAATCCATTTTTTAAAAAACTTTTCTGTACTGAATTTGGTTAACAACTGATTTTTTAATGAAAGAACAAGAAAAAAACAAAGACTTTGGTTGATTCTTGAAAGCAGCTTCAAAATCTTGGAATCTTATAATAAAAAAATAGTCACAGAGGTATAATGAAGTTAACCATTTTGGATTTTCTTTTGTCTATAATTTTGAGGGAAAAAAAGACCCCATTCCAGTGTTGCTTGGACCATTGCATTTTTTTTTTTGCTGCATTTGTAAAGAAAGATATATACAATGTTTTGGTTGATTCATTCTATGTCTTTCAATTGTACACTCCAATCCAAAAAAGAGAGATAAATTGGTTGCTATTGAATGTAATCCTACCACAAACAAGATGTAACATAAGCTCAATCTTATTTTTAACTGGTTGATATGCTTGCCAACATTTTCTAAAGATACCCTTTTCTTTCCTAAGGAAGGCCGTAAAATGGATTGTCAAAAATGCTACAATGAAAGAAAGTCATGAATCCATTTCTTCTCTTTGCAGCTATGGGTAAATAGTAGGGAAGAGAGCCTTGGCATGGCAACTGGTTTAAAAAAAATTAAAAAAACTTATTCAAACAGCTTAAAAATTGACCTTATGTAGCATCTTGCTTGTGACAAAGAGATTATGTGAATACAAAGACAATGATTTCAATATGGTGGACAACTCTTTTAAAAAATATGCTTTCTTAACTGATTTCAAGATAAAATAAAAAAAACCCTCCACCCCTATAAAAAAATTGCAGCATTCACTCACCTCTTCATTAAGGTACATAAGTAATAGAGCAGCAATCTCACTCATGCCCTGGCAATATCCTACTTCTGTGTTGTACATAGAGTATGCAGAAAGTACATTAAATAATGCCTGTTGTCTGAAATTGATAAGAAACAAATCTTCAAAAATCAAACTTACAGCAAACAAAATATCAGAAAAAAAGAAAAAATTAATGTGGTGCATATCACTTAACAGTTATCATAATAGTTTTTTTTTTTTGTTTAATAACATCAATTTTTGTGGATTACTTAATGCCAAAGCCACACTTTTAGAATAACAGCAGTGGTTCAATTTAACCCATAGCTGAACAAAAGATTTGGTTTAGGTTTCTTTGTTTAATGGCATACTAACTTTTAAGGATTATTTAATGGCAAAACCATTCTTGTAGAAGAACAGCACTGGTGTGATTTAATCTATAGCTATATGGATAAGGGTGTTCAAACCTTTCCAAAGGGTATTAGTCTGAGAGTGAACACAATACCAAGACTGGAGTTTAACATCAGTTATCATCATAGAAAATAGTTTTGATGAATCAAGTTCAAATCTTTGATGAGGCTGTTTGTGTTGAAAAAGTAAAGTTGGCGACTACTCAAGGGCAACCTGAAGGCTCCCTTTTTTCCAATAGCTATTACACCAAGGTGTAGAGTAGGGGGCTACTCCTTTCCCTGGACTGCTCCACTTTACCCTTGATACGTATCTTATAATGCTGAGTGTTAAACAAGGAGCTATCAAGTACCATTTTTTGAGTCTTTGGAATGACTCGACCTGGGATTGAACTCCTGTCTACTGGGCCATTGGTAAACACTCTACCCACTAGACCAATGGGTTTGTGTTAATGCCGTTAAATTATACATAGAATTATACATAAGGAAGAACGAAACAAAAATGATCAAAAACTTTAGGAAATTTAGTTGTGTGAAGTAAATTTTATGATAAAAATGAAAGAGTGAATAATACTGAAATAGTTTAAGGTCATAGTTGTCAAGGAAGGAGGGCCAGGAAAGATATCTAGGAATCAAGTCAACAAGAGTGTCAAACAATAAAACAGTGAAGATTCTATTTACATTTTTGACAACTTATTTGTTGAATTTTTAGCTTTAACACATAATAAAAAGATAAGGAGTGTAATACATTTAATGCAGAAGAAGGCATGAAACTAGCATTGCCACAGTTTGTGATACTATGAATTAAATCTTTGTTCAAAATTTTTTTTTCTGTCAAAATATCAAATGAGCAAGGAAGTAATAATTGAGTTTATGAAAATAAATGCCTTAAATAGGCTTCCTACATGTGTGAGAAGTCTGGGTTTTCTTAAAAGTCAAGAAACTGCAGAACAGTCCAAGAACCAAGTGTTTAAGAAACACTAAGCTGGAACACATATACTATACCCTTATAATAGATGTCTAATTGTAATTGAAGTCTATACATTATAGATATCTGACTTAAACAACATATGGTAAATACAAATCTACAGGGTGCAGAAGCAAAATATGGAATAATTTTTTTAAAAGTTTTTCAAGTCTGATTTGTCCTATTTTTGAAAAAAATGCAATAAATCTAAATTTTAATTATTCAAGCACTTTCTTTTAAAATTAAAATTCAGCCCAATATGAGTGCACAAGAAAAGAAATAACAAAGAATCTATGATTTGCTTAACATTGAAACCAAGCCAAAAAATTTCCATGATTGGAGTTTCTTTTATGGCCTCCATCAAACCCAGACCATAACCCCCTTGATTACATTATATGGGATGTTTTAGAAAACAAAACCAATGCAACTTCCCATCCAAATATTGGTTTGCTTAAAACTGCTGTTGAGGAGGAATAGAATAAAATGTCTGAAGAATTTATTTTGAAGGCATACAAATCGTTTCAAAGTAGTGTTATTACAATAATTGAAAAAAAAAAAAGCCATCTTGAATAAATTTACAGTTTTATGTCAATCTTATTTTGTTGTTTATTTTTTGAAATTAAACTTAATCTTTTTTTATAATAGAGTCATTCATCATTATACTAGAATATTCCTAATTTTGCTTCCACACCCTATATTATTTGTAATTCTATATGCTCACTTTTTTTTATTACTATCTCATGGAACTAGCAACATCTCATGAAGCCAAAGATAAGATTCTTCAGGAAAAATAACAGAAATATAAACATTTCAACATACTTTACTCCATATCTGTCCCTAAACATGATATTATTACGGTAGGTTCGATTCACGTCCAGGTCAATTTGCTTGATGTAAGGCGAAATTTTTCTTGCCCGCATTTTCATTTTCTGAAGAAAAGTTTTAAAAAATATATTAAATATCAATTTTGTAATTGTTCATTTCTTTATATTATGATGATGATGATGACAATAATAATAATAATAATAATAATAATAATCTACTTCAGCCTTTTATTTTTCATTTCAACTACTCTCTGTTTAATACTCTCATGCACACATTCATACATAATATGACACAAAAAAGTTACTTAGAAAACAACTGATATATTATAAAGAAATGATAAAGATAATGTAAGGATAAGTTTTCAAATTTTATATTCTTGGGATTGTTGAAATGTATTTATATCCCTGTATAAATTGGTAAAGTGTGAGAGAGGTAAAAAAACAAAAAAACTCATCCTTAAATTTAATTTATCAATCATTGAAACTAAAGAAATTTTTGCTATTTTTTAAATATTTTATATAAATAAACAAATCTATTTTTTGAGAAAAATTCTATAACCATATTTGATGGCACATTTCAACAGAGAATATTAAGAAAAAATTATTAGGATATATCAAATGTTACTTTATCCATCTTCCCCTATATGGACCAGTTAAAAAAAAAAATTACTTTTGATACATTCATTATAAATCAATGAAATTTTTATTTATACATTTTTTGTAGTGGTGAGGAAATGCATCTAATGTACCAGCAAATATTTTGAACAGATAATTTAGGAAGATTAGGATAATAACTATATATTTTGATCTTATTAAAAAGTATTTATTGTAAACTTAATTTAAGATTTTATTTTAATTTCACTCATTAAAAAATTTATTTAAGAAAATGTTACCAAATAAAAACACTTAGTAATGATCACAAGTTCTAAATTAGTTGAGCAAATATAATAACTCCAAAGGATATGCAGAAAGTTCAATTCCATACAATAAACATAAAAGATAAACCATGATCTTCCAGGGAAAGGGATGATTAAATTTCTTAACCATTAAAAATTAATCAATAACCAGAATGGACACAAAAATATGTAGAATCAGAAAAACGCTCCATTTTTTGATAAGGTTTTTAAAACAAGTGAATTCAAAATTTTAAATTAAAAAAAAAAAAAAAAAAAAAATTTTTGCTATTTTATCCAATTTAACTGGTAAGAGTTACCTCCCATAGAATATGGCCTAAAAGAGAATCTGTGGGTCACTTAATGCCAGAAAGGGTTAGATTGTTTTGTCTTTTGAGTTTTACTGTTTAGGGTATGGGTTTTTATGATAGCGTTTGTTTATATTTGATCGGTTTTTAGTGAAAATGTTGATTTGGTTAGATTTTCATGAAAAGGTTGTTTTTTTTTAAAAATAGAAAATTCAAGACGTCTTCTGGTTTAGCGTTTTTGAAAAGTTCCTTTAGGTTGCTTGTCTAGTAGTATTTGGGACTAGTTTTTCTGAAACTGTCAGTTTAAAAGAATATGTTTGACTGTGAGTGATACTTTGCACACTGTGTTCCTTTTTTTAGTAGGTATGGCGAATGTGAAATCGGGAAAGTATCACTTCTGTTTCTTCTGTAACCTGCCGGCTACTCACTAATAATATCTTGTATATGGTGGAGCTTGTGTATTTGATCATCCCATGATTTCTCCTATTTGTCATGTATGAATTTGTTAATGGCTAGTTTTAGATCAATGTATGGGATTTTTGTATTGGATATGTCTATCAGGAGTGCTTTTGCAGCAGCTTTGTCTGCCCTTTCATTTTCATGTATACCAATGTGACTTGGTATCCAGGAGAATAATACTATTATTTTTATTAAGGAGACATTTTAGCAATTATTTGTTTTGGAGGATAGTAGCACAACCAAATTTCATTCCCTTTTTAGAACCATCAGTATAGATGTGATGATGATCTGGGAAGTTATTATAGATATTAAGGAATTTTTCTTGGAAAGTTATATGGTGTGTTTTGGTTTTGAATAATTTTGTTAGTTCAAGTTTTACTATTGGTTAATTTATACCATCCTCCCCAAAAAACACCATGAGTGCTGTTTTTGGGAGGATGGTATAATGTATTATTTTGGGGTTGATTCTGATTTCATTGAGAAGGGTTTGGATTCTTAGATTAAGAGGCTTAATGGCCTTTGGATTAGAAAATGCATTATTTAAGATCAAAAAAGACTACAACCAGTTGTTTCTTTTTAATGAGAGCTTCTCTGATTAGGGTTTCTATGCAAACTATTTGGTCTATGGTACTTCTTTTGGTTCTGAAGCCTGTTTGTAGGTTTGAGAGGAGATTGTTTAATTCAAGGAACAATGTCAGTCTAAGGTTGATTATCCTTTCGAGAGTTTTGCAATATAACTGGTAGGGTTTGTGGGATCTTTGTTTTTTGAGGTTGGAGGTTTTGTCTAGCTTCCACAAGGTAAGAATGTTGCCAGAGATTCAGATATTGTTGTATATATTTAGAAGATATTTCAGGGATATTGTTATAAGTTCTTTGAGGAGGGTGTAGTGGATTTCATTGGGACCAGGGTCTGAGTTATTGGATTTGGATATTGAGTTTTAGAGTTCAGTTAAGGTGAAATGTTGGTTATAACTTTCAGTATTGTCAGGGGTAAATTTTATTACATTCTCTTCTTTGATTCTGATTGAGTTGAATTTATTTGAGTAGTTTTTTTTTTGCGGATGATGCTTAAGCAAAATTTATTGCGATCAGGTTGACCATGTCTTCTTGCTTCAGAGTGATTTTAATTTTTATGATTTCTCTCAGCCACCAGGATCTAGTTCTCAAGCATTATGGGTCACCACCCACAACCAACAGGTAGCCTCATTATTGGAGGAGCCTTACCTCCCTGCAGAAATGCAGTTGGCATATTCTACAGTCCCATCCCAGAGGGCTGAGAGAATCAAGTAATTTATTATTATAAATTGTAACAATAAAGGAAAGTCAGAATATTTGGCACTTGCAATCTAATAAAGTCAAATATTAGTTGTCTGAATTTCTGAGATGTAAAAAAAGTCAAATATCTAATGAGATTGTACACCTAATAAAAGACTGTGGTAAAAACAAAAGCAATAAAAAAATGAGTTTAATAGTTCAAACAATTCTTAAACAGATATTAAGTTTACAAATAATAATGATAATTATTTAGTGCAAAGTTGTTTTTATTATAATTAGTTTTCTATAAAGTCAAACATTGAACAATATGTAGTGATATTGGACAGTAGTTGTGAATGTAAAGAAATGGGATAGATATATAGTCATGCAACTGGGATAAAAAATATGCAAAAAGAGGACACTGAACTACAATCTTGAAACCAAATAACTCAGTAATATCATAACATAATAAACAAAAGCAGTGAATGATAATAACAATAAATTTTGTATAATTTGGATATATTTAATACGAGGTGCATACAATAATTTTCCAGACTTTTTTCGTATGGGCACTTTTATTGATAGTACACACAAGAAACTATAGTCCCCTTCAAAGTAATCTCCTCCGGCTGCAATACACTTGTTGTACCGTTCCAACAACTTCTGGAAAGTCCCATCAAAGTCCTCTTGTGTGAGCGTGTCAATGAACTTCATCACAGCCTCTTTCATCTCCTCAATTGTCTCATAACGACAGCCTCTGAGCTTAAGGAATAACCTAAAGTCACAGGGAGCAAGGTCTGGACTATAGGGAGGCTGAGGAACTGTCTTGATGCCCATCTTGGTCAAATAGTCTGTGACAAGGATGGAGTTGTGAACTGGTGTATTGTCCTGGTGGAAATGCCACTGAACCGATTTGAAGAGTGCTGGTCTCTTCCAACAGAATCTCTTGCTGAACTCCCTTAAAACCTCAACATAGTAACCCTAGCCCTTTGGCCAATCAACTCTGGTGTATTGACTTCCTTACTCCTCCCACACCTCTCATCATCCTTTACAGACTCCCTGCCTTCCTTGAATCTCTTATGCCTCTCAAAAACTGATGCTTGATTCATGCAAGATGGTCCAAAAGTAGTCTAAAGCATTCCATACGTTTCTGTGGCATTTTTTCCAAGTTTAAAACACAATTTTATAGCATATTGTTCTTCTAAAGTGTCAGATTGCATTTTTGAAATTCACCAACTGTGACAATCAGGCTTTAGTAGGGTGTATTCCAATTCCTGCTGTAGCTGTTAATTTTAACCTGAAATCATAAAAATTGGTCAGTCATCTCATAAGATGTATAGCAATAACACACTGAATTTTCAAGTCTACGATAATTTTAAATGCCCATATGAAAAAAGTCTGGAAACTTATTGAAGGCACCTCATACTTAAAAATTCTAAGAAAAATACCTTTGAAAAAAACAAAACAAAAATATTATATACTATAATCGACATTAAGAATGAAACAAACCCTCTCTTATTGAAATACATATAAAGCAAAGAAAAAGAGAAATTAAAAAAAAAAATAACTAACCAGATAGATCTTGTCTTGTTCGGACTTGACTTTTTTAATATCCAAAAGCCGTCCCCAGACCTCACCACGCAGACTTTCTGGGATACCTTTGTATATTCGGCGGTTCATCTAAAATACAAAAAAAAATAAATAAATAAATAAATAGATAAATAAAAAGATGAAATGTAAAAAATAAAAAAGCACCTTAAGAGAGGTTATGTAACAAAAGCTAACAGAAATATATCAAACTAGTTATTTACATAAATTGTGATATAACTGGTAGGAATTATTAAACAAATAGATTCACACAAATCATCACATATATTGGGAATTCTGGCAATAATTGTTGAAAGAAATGAACAACACTGCTACTTCTATTTCAAGGTTCTATTTTCAGAGGAGATCCATAAGATTAGAGCAAAGACATGAAAAACTGTCTTCTCACATAACAGATTAAAAGTGGTCAGTTGAATGAATGATGGGTGATATTGTGTCCATTTTCTAAACAATTGAGTAGAGTTTTGATTTTTTGGAACAAAAATAAATATTATAAACTTAAAATTTTCCGTGTGATCATTCAAAGAGTTGAATAATGCAAATTTTTGTAACTGAAGTCTTATATCTTATCAATTTTTGTGCTGTATACAACTCAGTGATAAGAGTTCAAAAGTTTGGTTTCTTTGTTTGATGGCATATCAACCTTTGTGGATTATTTGATGCCACAGTCATCCTTGTAGAACAGCAGTGATACTATTTAACCCATAGCTGGAGAGATAAGGGGATTCATACCTTTCCCAAGGATATTAGTCCAAAAATTAAAGTAATTATATGATTGGAGTTTGAACTTGCTGTTTAGAACTTAATCCATTATGCCATGGGATACCCCACCAGACAAGACTGTTTGCATTTCACTTCATGCTAATGACATTGGGAAATCCATCAGCTCTCTCTCCAGTAATGAATAAATAGTAGTACAGATTGGGCTCTTTAGCCTGAGTAATGCAACCAGTCTAGGAGAAAGAATACTCTGAATTCAAACCAGCTCTACTCCACTTAAAAATCTTGTCTCATTCTGCCTGTAGCAGACAGTGTGTGTGTGTATATATATATATATATATATATATATATATAAATAAAATAAGAATAAAAGGTCAAGACAAGTACAAAAAGAGTATCAAGAGAAACTGCAATTTAGCCCTGTAAAAGAAAAAAAGAAAAAGTAAAATTTGGCAAAGTTTCTCTTCTTTAGACTTGAATTCTTATACTCTATCACAAGGATATCATGCTAGAAATTGTAGTAGCTGCACAAATCAACAGTCCTCACTCATGGTTCAACCAATTTGTCCTTGTGCTAGACTAAGACCATACTACACAAATTTTTTCTTCATTTCTGTTCACTAGCAGAAGAATAAAATCATCTTTTGCCAATTGCAAATAGATTGTATGAAGAATTTAGTATCAAATTAGCCAACTCTACCAACTTATAGTTTTGTCTACGTCTGCTTAGTATTTTATTAACTGAAAATAATTAAAATAAAGAAAAAGACAATCTCAACAATATATCAGTAAATTCACTGTGACCATTTTATTCATAATAATATTTAAAAATAATTTAGAGAGAGAGAGAGAGAGGAGGGGAGAGGGAGACAATTAAAAAGAAATTTCATAAATATAGAAAATATTAAAAAATGAAACAAAAAAAAAAAACAAAAAAAAACAAAAAACTATTGAATTTTTGTTTTAAATTTTAAGATAAGGAATTATAATTATTATACACTGATCTAAACTGACTGATGATATCTTTATGGTTGTTTTTCAACCATTGTACTCTCTGGCTTCCTTCAGCTTGTAACCTGGGAATTTCAAAACAAATCCTGGTAGGTTTTTTCATTCCACTGTACATACTCAAGGATATATCTTAGTAATTAATAGTCTACTTTTCTACTAAATAATAGAGCTTACTCAACCCTCCATCACAAGCCGAATATGACACAAAGTCAATTTTTAAGCAGAGTAAAGATAGTTTGAATTCTGAGTTTTTTCCTTTGACTAGACCTATTACTTAACCAAGGCTATACTATTTATCCATAGTTAAGATGGATTCATTCCTTTCTCAAGAACCATCAGATTATTTAGTGTCATATCCAGGATACTCGTTAGAGGGAGTCTTACCTCTCTGCAGAGATGCAGTCAGTGTATTCTGCAGCACCAGTCAACTGGGCCATATGAAAATAGTAGTTGTGCTAAGTACACCTTGACTGAATAAGTGTATATGACTTTTCGTAGTGCTAGTTTCAGTGACTGAACTCACAACTGTCAAGTAACTAGATATCATTAACCAATGCTTTTTACTCATTAGGATGTTCTTTCTTAATTAAAGGCACCTATATAGTATTTATTTCTAGGCTAGATTCTATTAACATCATCATTAGTCTGAGGATAAAAACAAACCAGAAAAGAGCTTTAAACTAAGAATGGATATTAGGTCTAAATCTTTGATCCCTTGGCTCCCTGATAGTCAGTTATGAAAAAGAAAAAAAAAAAAAAAAAAAAAAAAAAAATCAAACAAAACAATTCACTCCAGTAAGCAGACATCTTTGTCTAAAGCAAGACTTCTTAAACTTTTTACTTGATGTGTCCCTTGTAAGCAAATTTAATTTACATTAACTCCCAAATGAATTAATTGATTTTAAAAAAAAAAACTTATTTACCAGAGTTTAATACAATTAACAAGAAATGAATCTAAACTACAAATGCACTTTTGATTCTAGAATGACATTTTAATAGAAAAGATTGATTTGGTAGGTAGTGAGATCACAAATATTAGGTTACAGGTTTTTGAGCTTGAGCTCCAAATTCCCTCATTCTACATTCAAAGTGCATCTTTTTAATTAGTAAATAATGCCAATGACTAAACCCAGAATCTACAATATTCAAACTTGGAAAAGCTATTAAAATGGGCTTAATAGATGCACAAAGCTTGAGATATTTTGTTATCTGGCAACTAGTTTACATAATCCAGCAAATATTTTTCTTGTTATTAAGGGTTTTATAAATACAAATTAGTAAATTCATATCCTGTGGATTCATAAGGATCACTTTGGGAAGCCTTGGTCAACAGCTACCCAATCATTTTATAAAAAGAAAAGGAGAGAATTAAATGTTGCAACATTAAGTCTTTTTATGATAAGTATCAACAGTGAACTTCCAGTGCATGAAATATTGGGCTTATGATTCATAGTAAAACAATAATAGTAAATATCAGGGTTTAAAGTTCCAAAGAGTTAAAACTAAAAAAATTCCACTACTTGGCAGTGCAAAGAGTCATACACTCTGGTTCAGTGGTAGAGTCAGATATGCAGCATAAAAAATTGGTTGGTTGGGTTTTATCACATTTCAACTATTGTAGATTATTTAATGCCAAATCGTTTTATACATTTATATTAAATATATGATTTGTAAACACATTTTGTTGATAACATTTTAAAAAATGCTTAAGCTCTTTTGCATTTCTATCTAACACGAATAATTCTATTTACTATTAATAATTTGTTTGCACACAGTGAAGTGGTTACAAATATTGCTATTTAACACTAATTATTCTGTTAAACACTATTCATTTATTTGTTTACACACAGTTAAATGATCAAAGTTATATTTCTAAAAATTCAATTTAGTACAAGTCATTTGATTGCACCATTTAAATGTCAAACAGTTCTATTTGACCCATAGTTAGGGCCCTATCAGGTGCTACCACTTCAAATCAGAATGGATCTGGGAGCAATGGCAATAAAGGGGTATTCTGCATTCCCCAAAGCTCCAAGACTGGAGCCTAACCATCAACTGGTTTAATGTCATATTTAAGACACTCGTTGGGGAGGGGGTCTTACCCTTCTGTAGAGGTGTAGTTGGTGTATCCTACAGTCCTAAACATGAAAAGGACAAATTAGCTAAAAAGAATTAACTGATACAAAAGAATATCCTCTAAGCAGGGACAGCAAAATGGAAACAATCTATTTCCATGGATTAAATAAAGAGTTTACTTTGAAGTTCTCTGAAGTTTACCAACTACAACAGACATCTGAAGAAGGTCAGAAGTTAAAGCCAGTGGTATTTCTATGGTATGGCAGGTAGGGCATGTGCCTTGGGTCCCACTTAAGAAGGACACTTCTGAGAGGTACAGATTCTGACTACATCATAGACCAATCTGCATCAGTGAAAGCAAAGAAAGTGCAATTGTAATCTTCATCAATGCCATGATTTATTAATTAAAAAATTAATGAAATTAACTTGTATTTTTGACCTAATTTTATGGTAAAGGTATCTTTTAGAAAAAAAAAAAAAAAAAAAAAAAAAAGGTTCAAGTGTTTAGATAGGTGTGTAATTCCAGTGCTTGCCATAGGTGCTGTTTTCTGTGGGTTACAACAGCTGAAACATTGTGTCTAAAATAACCAAGATGAAGACAAAGCAGTACTTAAATCAGAATGAAGTTTGCACTATTGATACTATTTACCAACCCCTCCGCTCGGGCAGGATATGACACAAGGTCAATTTTTAAGCGGAGTTTAACAGGTTTGAATTCAGAGTTTTCCTTCTCCTAGACTAGTTGCCAAACCATGGCTGAAGAACCTAGTCTGTCCTACTATTTACCCATAGCTGTAGGGAGAATTATTGGATTCAAACCTTTCCCAAGGGTATTAGTGCTATGTGAAATGCAATCAGTCTCGTCCAGGATTTGAACTCGTATCACCGTGTTTATTTCCTATGGTGATAACGACTACACCACGGGCACTATTGATACTTAATTTATTTAACATTACATTTGCTTATTTATGAAACAATCCAAATGTACTTACTTTTTTTTAAAGAGTTAATTGATTGTTTAAAAGGAAAAAAGTTTTTAGCTGATCTATATAATAATAATTACTTGTTATAAAGTTTTGTAAAATAATTTTTCCAGCTGTTTTGACTTTTAATATGAGCTTGTTCCTTCTTTTAAATATAAATTCAGCTCAGACAAAGCATGTACATAATAATGGTTGACTGGATTAGCTAGAAAGTGAATCCAATAAATTACCAGCAGACTTGAGAGCTCAGTGTGAAAGATCTCACACTTTTTTAATTGCATTAAGCTATTTATTACAATTAGGCTAATAATCTTAAGAGCATTTGTATGTGTGTGAGAGATTGGGACAACTTAATGGAAAGCCATTTTAGATCCATTATAATGTATAATGCCATTCAGATACATATTTAAAACTAATAGAAACAAAAGAACAAAAATGAAACTCAACAAAGTTCATCATCATCATGTCGCGCCGCTAGCATGGATATCCCTGACCCTCTTTCACCACTTCTCCCTATCATTCATCGCCTCTGGCAGGTCTTCAGGGCTACATCCTGTATCCTCACATAGCTGCAGTATGTATGTTCGAGCTGGTCGTCCTGCTTTTGCTTGGCCATATGCGGGGTTCCATAGGAGTATATCACTTATGAGCTCATCCTTGCTTCTCCAGCAGTGTCCTGCATGTCTGGTTCGTCTATCTTGGATAGTTTTTGTGATGGGAGGCAGGTGGCCGTATAGTTGGTGCCTTGTGGGGTGTTGCCGCCAGGACTTGTTCAATATTGCTTGCAACATTCTTGTGTAATTACCATCCAGCTTCTTCTCCAGCCGTTTAGTTAGCGTCCAAGTAGTGCATCCATATAGCAGTATCGATACGACCGCTTGTATAATGTATTTTAAATGTAAAGACATTTTTACCATAAATCCAAATTGAATATATGACTCTGGTCGAATGTATTAGTATACATGGCAAAAAGGTTTTGAATCTTTTCTAAAAGCTTAGAATTGTCACAGTTTTCCCACCCCCATAGCAGTTAATAAGAAAACCAAACAACCTAAGTAAGTCCCAATGCCACAAAAAACCCCCAAAAAAACACATGTTAGGGCCCGTATCGGAAGACAGGTGAAAATATACCCCAAAACTCTTATAATATATATTAGTCCTGGACTTTAACTAAGTTAAAACTTAAGGAAAAGAAAGCCCCCCGCCCCTTTTTAACGTACACACGGGAAGCAGCATGATGGACATGAAGGTATGCGAATAAACCCTTTGACTGCTAAACGCAATGCCTAACCTTGTCCTGGACGTGTGAGTCTTGCGGCTTAACGCTCAGGATTGTCAGTTCGATCGGGGAACTACTGCTGCTCATCTATAAGAGTGGCTTCTATAGATGAGAATAAAAACAGCCATCGAAAAATAACCATGACCCACACTCAAATCAACAAAGTTAAAAGTTTAAATTCTTTATGATATACATCCATCCATTCTCAAGAACACAATTATCTTAGTTTTGTACAAAAAAACTATTGTATTTGTGTAAAATGCAACCTTATATATAGCGATTCCCTTTATTCTATATTATGTTCACTTTCGGACTAATACCATTGAGAAAGATATAAACCCCTTATCCTCCCAGCTATGAGTTAAATAGTACCACTGTTGTTGTTCTACAAGGATAGTTTTAGCATTAAATAACCCACAAAGGCTGATATGCCATTAAACAAAAAAAGACACCAAACTATCATTTTATATTCGAGTCATGCAAAAGTTTTCATTTTCTTCATTTTTGAAAACTAGAGACTGAAAACAGTAGAAAATAACTCTCCAACACACAATTTTTAATAAAAAAAAAAAGCTAAAATAAAAAACACTGTAAATTTTGGTTTGGTTTGGTTTCTTTGTTTAATGGCATATAAACCCTTGTAGGTTATTTAATGCCTGAGCCATTCTTCTAGAAGAACAGTTGTGGTACTATTTAACCCATAGCTGGGGGGGATAAGGGGGGTTCATACCTTTCCCAAGGGTATTTGCCCGAAAGTGAACGTAATAACGTGACTGGAGTACGAACTCGCTTACAATGATTTTGCAGTCCATCGCTTTAACCATTACACCACGAGGACACCCTCTGTAAATTTTGTGAGCACCTAATATATAACATAACCAAAAAATAGAAAAAAAAATAGAATTGTATAAATATACATGAATTGTACTTACAGTATTCATATTTTTGGTTACAGATTTTCAATGTTTGGTAATAAAAATATCTAATCTGTTTTTATTGTAAAATGTTCTACTAGAAATAATAAAATCCTGGTATCTTTGGTTTACAAGAAAATTGATGTTTTCTTGTATAAAAAAAAAAAAAAAAAAAAAAAAAAAAAAGAAGTTATACTTATATGGGTGATACTGTATTTTTTCAAGTTGTATATCTTGTCCAGACTGAGCCTCTTTTTTTTTTTGCTTGATTGATTTTGATGGCATGTCAACCTGTCAGGGGTTATTTTGTATCTAGAGGTAGGAGAATTGCATACATTGTATGTATATATATATATATATATATATTTTAAAACACTTTTTGAGTAAGTTCTTAGATAGATATATATATATATATATATATATATAAAATGTTCCTATCAAATACAAATAATTTGCAAACATATCTATTTGATCCATAGATGGGACCCTAACAGGTACAATCACTTCAAGTCAAAGTCGACCCTAAAGTAATGGCAATGAAAGGGCACTTCACACTCCCTAGAGGTCCAAAGCCAGAGCCTCACTACCAAATGCAGTTTAGTGACAGACCCATGACTCTTTTTTTAGAATTATTTTACAAATGATAATGACAGAAAATTATCAGCTGAAATGTGGTAACATTGAAAACAAAAGACAGATTTCAATTGTCCAAATGAAATTTATAATTTTAATGATAGAGTTTCTCAAATTTATTGAAATGTTTACTTTTTTTTAAAAATCATCTTCTCACAGCCAAACTTTTTGTTTTCAAGATTACTTTCAACCTTTATATCTAAGAATTGTTAGACAAACTAAAAAAATACATCAGTAGATGCACAAGAGTGTGTGTCCGCTATGATATGTACCTGGAGCTATAAGGGGTTTCAGGTTTCCCAACATCAGACTCCACTTCCCGAGCCAAGGCAATTAAATACCCAACTTGCATCCCAGCAGCTGTTTTCCACATTCTCCTACAGGATAAAACTTTAATGGCTGATTACTTAATTTCACTCCCAGTTTTAACATCACCTGATTCGGTACCTGACTTTCAGTTTGGTAGCAGCAATTTGAAAAAAATCAAACGTTCTGAAATATCCCTTTATAACAAGCTCAGATAAAAATTACAATTGTAGTTCAATAATAATTACAAAATTCTTTGTTATTCAAATCAATATATTAAGTTTATGCCAAGTTCTTCAAAACTTATTCATATAACAACATTATTTCTTTGCTTACCATATATGATGAACCTTGGAAATTCACATGCAATTTGCAGATATTTTAAAATCTATATTTCTGGCATCATTAACAAAATAAGAGGATTTTGTGGGGGTTATTTTATTTATTCACTTTTATTGAGAGTCAGGATTATGAAATTCTGTCGATTTTCTAACCAGCAGTCTTGAGAACATATTGATTTGTATACTAGCATAGTTTCTATCATTTATGACTGGTTTATTTATGTATAGATTGGCACTTTTGCTTGTCTCTAAGTTCAGTATAGTATACTGCAGTCATATTAAAGAGCTGTGAATACAGGAGCACTAGTAAACTGCAATCATTTCAAATCATATAATTAAACAGAAGAAAAAGTGTAGGAAGAAGAAAAAATGAGAATAAGTTGGAAGGAAGGAGAAATTGAAACAGAGAAAGAATATGGAGTGATACTGAGAAGGGAGAAAACTGAAATACAGTAAGTTATAGTGAAAGAAAGAAAGAAAGAACTCTAAATGGGAGAGAGATTAAGTATAGTAGAATACCATGTTATTATCTATGAAAAAAATAATGGATATATTTAAATTTCTAAAATACTGTTTACATGTATAACAGCAGAATTTCTCATTACTCTGTAGTGAAAAAAAAAAAGTGGTGATATTATGCTATATATATATATAAAAACACACACACACACACACTAGCACTATATAGGTTTCAAAATAGTCATTATCAAGAACAAAGGAGTCGCTTTTATTAAAGTTTAGGATGATTATTTGAATTGAAAGGATGTTTTATTTGTTTTTATTGTTTGTTTAGTACATATTACTGCCTTGTTTACACTGTGTGTAGCATACAGAAGACCGAATCAGATTCATTCAAACATCTCAGATACTCTTTAAAATATAATTCAAATAAACATTTGATTTTTATAATTTTTCAGGAGTAAGTAGTATTCAACTAATTCTTTTTTCTAAATTGAGTTTCTAAGCCTTTTTAGGTGAGTGATGATTGAGATGGAATAGATTCCCTCTTAGGTTGACACCTAGCTACAACAGACAGGGTCTAAATACTAATTGGGAGGGAGAGAACCTCTTGTAACATTTATCAACCTCTGTGAGACAGTTTTTTTTTACAGCAAAGAGCAAGTAGTATGACAAGAGTGAAAATGCTCAGGCTGTTTTTTAGGTAGGATCTTTACCTAAAAACCAATCTGAAGAGACCTAGTTTAGTTTAAAACTAAAACTTTCCCAAACTTTGGTTGAGATTAGGCTAAAAATGGTAGAACCTCAATAGCACAGATAGTATAATTCTCTAAATGTCCATCTAAGTAAATAATGAGATTTTCATATTTAACCAATCCCCCACAATGCTTGGATACAAAGTTGGTTTAATGTGGAGTGCCCTGTTAGGTAAAAATCTGGAATATATTTCACTTTCTTATATTGCAAAACTAATAGCAAAAACCTCTTGTTTTGCAGATTGGGGAAAACATCATAGTTAATTCATAATTATGATAATGCAGAGCTATTTTAGGTTCCAAAACATCTTGAACATTGATACCTTGCTTTGCTGGTTGTTTCTTGTCATTCATGGCCTCAAATAATTAAATCAGGAGACCTGGTGTTAAAATACATTTCCTAACCATCATTAGCCCAGTTGACTGGGGCTGTAGAATATACCAAATGCATCTCTGCAGCAGGGTAAGACCCCACCCCCATGAGTGAACTGGATATGACATTAAAAGTCTGATGGCAAAGTTCCAGTCTTGGAGATTTGGAGAATGTTGAGTTACCCCTTCATTGCTATTGCTCCTAGGTCCACTCTGACCCAGAGTGGTAGCACTTGATAGGGTTCTATCTATGGGTTAAATAGGACACACTGTGTGCAAACAAATGACTGATGTTAAATTGTGACTGTTATATAGCGATACTAGAAACCATTTAACTGTGCACAAAAAAAGAGCTCAGGCTCATCTAAAAATGTTATCTACAAATTGTGTTTACAAATCATATATATTTAATATATATGTATAAACAGGATTTGGCATTAAATGACCTACAATGGTTGATATGCCATAAAACAAAACTAAGTAGCACTTTCCCACTTCACTAAAAGAAATAGAACCAGACATATACCTTGATGCTTGTGATAAAAAGAATTTTAAAAATGCATGATTTCTTGAACACCCAAGTAGGTGGGTAAGTGCCATATTTATCCTCATGAGGCAAAGATGAGGACTGATACCATTAAAAAAGTTCTGTTAGCTGTCTACAATGAGTGACTATTCAAATATAAATATATATTACATATTTTTTCTATCCATGCAGAATCATTTATGCAGGGTGGAACTTTAGGACAGAAATTGCACAAGAGCTGGGTCATTCTATGAAGGAGTGGTTTTGTTCATGCAAGTTCAAATTCTTCTCAAAATGTTGCATTTATGCTTGATGCAGCCTCCCCTCCTAAGCAGGGCACTTTTTTTCCAACAAAGTTTCTGTATAAATAAATATATTTGACTAACAAACCTACATGAGTGAGTTTGAGTCTCATATAGCCTTGTGCCACATCCAAGCAAAAAAAAAACTAGTAAATTACTAAATGTTCTCTGATGAAAGCAACAAGCTGGAAACATACATGTATGTAAGAACAAAATAAATAATTCTGGGGGGGGACTCTTCATGGACCTATTCATTTTTGAAATATACATAACATACACACAAAATGTAAATACAAGCTGTTACAATCATTTGCAATTTTAACTCCCTTGAGGAATACAAGTCAAAATTTAATAATTCATAAAAGCATTTTGAGACTTATTTTTGTAAATCCAATAAATCTTGATGCTAATAAATAATAGAACAAGAAGTGTGTGTGTTTTAGTGATCTTAGTTTGTAATATTTATATTTTTCGATGGTAGGTGAATGTAACAATATTGATAGATCCTGGTGAGTATATATAAACATTTTTTCATAATACAATGATTGATCGATTTTAACAGCATGTCAATCTCATTTCAAGTTATTTTATGCCAAGAGGTTAGGGAATTACATTCCTTGTACATTTTTTTGTGTAATTGTTTAAGATATTTTCCCCCCCTTTTGGACACTGCTCTATTTAATCATCAAACAGATCTATTTGACTATAGATAGGACCCCAATAAGTATTACCACTGGATCAAAATGGACCTGGGAATAATGGTAATAAAGAGGTACTCCACAACACCTAGATCTGAAGCCTCATCTTGAGATACAGTTTAGTGTTATACCAACAACCCCTCCTTTTAGGGGGAAAAGGGGAGCTTACCCCTCAGCAGGTGATACAATTCATGCCAACATAGAGCTTTTCAAAATGCAAACTTGCCCACTAACTGCATGCTTCTAATTTTAACAACTGATGAGATAAGAAAAAATTGTTTTTCCATCATTTCTATTTAATTCCAACAATATACATCATAAAATGTAAGTTGTTATATACAAATTATCTGTCTACTATATATATATATATATATATATATATAAAAACAGTAAAAATCAATGCCTTATAATAGACAATCTCCAATGACATACTGAGTATCAATGTCGCACATTTTCAGCTTATAATCAATTGACAATTATTTCTTTAAGGTTAAGATGACTTAGAGGAAAGGAGTGAGTAAAAGAAATTACTTGATGCATCAATGTAACAAATTTAAGAAACCATGAAAAAGACTGTAGGAATATAAAATCGGTAGGTGTATGCACTTGAGAAACAAATACAATGAAAAGTAAATTTCTTAACTATTCTCAAAATGAATAATCAATAACAAGAATGAACATAAAAATACACAGAATGAGCAACACACTAATTGTGTATTGCTTTTTTTTTAAATAAAGAATTTGAACAAAAAAAAAAAAAAAAAAAAAAAAAGAATTTAAAATGTTTTTAATTGATCACATCATAGTAAAAATATGATAATAATCAAGATATCTACAGGCTTGAACAAAATCTATTAAAGAAAAAGAAAGAGAAAACTTTTGATTTAACCAAAGTAATCTTACAAAATTTTGATTATTGTACAAATAATCAAAATTTGAAAAAAAAATTTTTTTTCAAAAGAATAAAAAATGTTTAAAATTTTTTACAAAATTCTAAAAAGTATTTAAACAAAAAAAAAAGAAAAAAAAAAAAATACTTTTTCCCCATAAAAAAATAGAAAAGTCTTACCCCCACCACCACCACCAAATAAAATCTTACCTTTTCCCCACCAAAATACTTGTCCCAGCTTCTTGTCATCTTAATCCATTTTTGGCATCGTTCAAGTTCTTGCTGCTTTGCCTATAAAGAAAAAATTTTAAATATTAAATTTGGCATTAAAAAAAAAAAAAAAAAAAAAAAAAATTTGCTCTATTATCTGAACAGAAAAATCATATAATCAAAAGTAATCTATTGTATTCAATACTGCACAGCAAGTAACTTCCTGCTCATTTTCAGACAGGTCAAACAGTACTTGAATAATTTCTTTGACATTTTCATTACTATTCATAATTATCAATATAAAAAATTATAGGAAAAAAAAACAAACTTAAAACAGACTTAGTTTCTTCATATCTAATGATGTAGTAATTTATTAAGCTTTTTGCTTAGATGTAGCTACATGAATGTGGTACCCAATGAGACTCAAACTCACTCATGAAGGTTTGCTAGTCTAGCTTGCTAACCATTACACCACCTGAAGTGGCCTTCATATCTAATGATGTAATATGTAAGAAAAATATTTAATCATACCTTAATTCAAAAGGTTGTTTTTTTTTTGTTGTTTTTTTTTTTTAAATTAAATATAAAAACCAAATACAAATTGTATGAATACAAAAATCACAAACTGTATAAAGATATTCAATTTGAATTTTTGAGATGAGGAAATATTTTACACTAATCTAAATAAAGTGGTATCTCCATCTTTATTATTATAATCATAACATTTCAGCTGTTGTAAACTTCAACAAGCGTCTGTTAGATTTTAAATTATACTAATCTACCTTTGTAGATGGAATAAAAGGTTTGATTTAAAATTCACAATTTACTAAATGATTGACTTGAAATAGCCAGAGAGTAGAACAGTCAGAGCGCAATAATAACAATCAGTGTATAATAGATATTCTTTTTAGACATGTTTTTAAAACATTTTCTAATCATTTTGGATAAGCTTACTTATTTTTTAGTGTCTAAAAATATCAATATTATAAAGGATTAGATTTTTGAAGGAAACCATAACTTAGCAAAAATGGTACATCATGGAGATTTTTTTTAGAGCAACTTATAAAAATAAAACAATTTCCAGTTCAATTGACAACTTAGTATATGAGTGTGTGTGTGTGTGTGTGTGTGTGTGTGTGTGTGTGTGTGGGGTCAGCATTTATGTTCATCCGAATCATAATTTCTCAAGAGAATCAAAGTATTCTCCTTATTTATTTTTGATTATTAATTCTACAACTCTAATATGATTTGATATAGAGTTTAATAGCTACCAAAGGCAGCCTTTGTATTCATGAAAATTATTTATGCATTAGGGGGAAAAAAAAAAAAAAAAAGATTCAAATACTAAAACCAAATTTAAAAAATGTTACAACAGCATCATTGACTGGAATTTAAAAAATAGAATCAACCTACCTTGGCTTCTGCAGCACTGACCTTCTTGGGGAGGGCATGGTCACTAAGGGGGAAAAAATGAAAGACAAAATATTAACAAATATAAAAAATATTACATTTTCCTAAAAGTAAAATCATATTTTTTGCATTGAAACTAAAAAGCCTTTAAATGTAACTAAAGTCAAATTCATTCATCAAAAACAGATTCTTCATCATCCACATTAGTTATGACAAGTGTCCAGTGACAGGTTTTTTTTTTGTTGTTTTTTTTTTTTTAGAAGGAGTGGGGGTCAACATTTAAACCAAAGCTTTACTTCACCTATATATGTATTTAACCAATGGTACTTTAGTTTTCCTCCTAGCTTTTTTACTAAGTTTTCCCAACCCATAGCAGAAAGAGAACAGATGGACATGTGATGTCCAGGATTTGAACTTGGGTCACAGATTCCATTTCCTATGATGATAACCATGCATCTTTATTTAATGGGATATCAACCTTTGTAGGTTATTTAATGCCAAAGCCATCCTTGTAGAAGAACAATGGTTACTATTTAACCCATAGCTGGAGAGATAAGATTAAATATTATTAGGGTATTAGTCTGAAAAGGAACAAAGAAGTGTGCCTGAAGTTTGAACTTGCTTACTTAGGGGCTGCAATCCAGCACTTTAGTCATTTTATCATGGGGACTCCTCCATGAAGTGTGCTCCCTTTATTTATTTAAGACTTTGGTGGGCAGTTTGTGAAAATTAGTTCTGCGGATAAGACCAGACAATCATAACAGATCTTTATTGTGAACACTTGAACATATTTATGTTCCCAAATTTACAGCTCAAGTAAATAGAAAACATGTCATTGTTTAAGACTGACACTCAGTTGAATAAATTCAGAAGATTAAATCTTTAGGTTGGGATATTTAACTGCCTTATCTTAACCAACTAAGAACTCTGACATATCCATTTAATCAGATCACTAAAGCACTTTCTTTATGACAAAAGTAAGGAAGACATCAGTTCCCTTGAGTCAACAGAAAACATGTCATAGTTTAAGACACACTCAGCAGAATAAACTCAGATTAGATCTTTAAGTTGAGGGTATTTAAATGCCTTATCTTAACCAACTAAGAAACTCAAGATATCCATTTTCTGAAACAGTTTCTACATGAAAAAAACCTTTCAAGAGATCAGTTCATCATTATCAAATTTCTTTTTCATCCAGAATCAGAGATTCTTTCAAGAAGGGATAAAAGAATTAGTTTCACATTAAGCTTGTGAATATAACAATGATTATATTCTTGACAAATATAATGGGTTTATTATCAACAAAAGTTTTAAATTTCAAAATTATGCATATTGGACAGCTAATAAGAATTCAAAATCTAAAAATTACCAACCCTACAGCACATACGTGGTGCATTCAATATGTTTCCAGACTTTCTTGTACAGGCTTTAAAATTTTTGTAGACTCTTGAAAATTCAGTATGTTATTACTATACATCTTATGAGATGACTGACCAATTTTTATGATTTCAGGTTCAAATCAACAGCTACAGCAGGAATTGGAATACACCCTACTAAAGCTTGAGTGTCACAGCTGGTAAATTTCAAAAATGCAATGTAGACGTGAGGACCCTTTAGAAGAACGATATACTATAAAATTTGTTTTAAACTTGGAAAAAATGCCACAGAAATGTATGGAATGCTTCAGACTGCTTTTGGACCATCTTGCATGAATCAAGAATCAGTTTTTGAGAGGCATAAGAGATTCAAGGAAGGCAGGGAGTCTGTAAGGGATGATGAGAGGTGTGGGAGGAATAAGGAAATCAATACACCAGAGTTGATTGGCCAAAGGGCTAGGGTTACTATGTTGAGGTTTTAAGGGAGTTCAGGAAGAGATTCTGTCGGAAGAGGCCAACACTCTTCAAATCGGGTCAGTGGCATTTCCACCAGGACAATATACCAGTCCACAACTCCATCCTTGTCACAGACTATTTGACCAAGATGGGCATCAAGACAGTTCCCCACCCTTGCTCCCTGGAGGCTGTCGTTATGAGACAATTGAGGAGATGAAAGAGGCTGTGACGAAGGTCATTGACACACTCACACAAGAGGGCTTCCATAGGGCCTTCCAGAAGTTCTTGGAACGGCAGAACAAGTGTATTGCAGCCGGAGATTACTTTGAAGGGGACAAGAGTTTCATGAGTGTACTATCAATAAAAGTGCCTATACAAAAAAAGTCTGGAAACTTATTTAATGATCTTCGTATGATTCAGTACTATCAAAGAACAGTAATGAATTTTAAACAGCAGTAACTAGAGTAAGTTTAAAGGACCTAATAGGGATGGAATTACAAGTTATTTCCATATTTCTAAATATTTTCTATTTATACTTAAGTACTACAGGTGCTATGGATTTTAGAGAGCAGAACTGTGTCTCTGAATTTCTTTTTAAGCTTTTCCCCAAATTAACTCATGATAATGAAAAATTAATTTAACCCCACCACCACCACTAAAATCATTTCTATGCATAGTTTGTTTTATGCTCATTGACTGTAAAGGAAAATAAACAAAATTCTAAATGGGTCTTATTTTGATATAAAAAGGTGTACACAAGTCAGTCAGTTTTTGAAGGTTTTCAACTTAAAGAAAAGAAAATAAGACAAAGAAAGAAGGCAGTAAATTCTTGACTGAATCATAACATCTGTTTTTAATAGTTGAGTATTCAGTGAACAGTCAACTTGAATCTATTTAAGATATAACAACAGGATTAAAATGATTACTTTATTGTTGGCATATATTTTTAGCATATGCCTATAAATGGACCCAGAAAATAAAATACATAAGAGATGGTTAGATTTTATCTTTTTATACATTTACATAAGAATTTAATGATTCCAAATAAGTTTTATTAATAAAATATTAATATATAAAAGTAGAAACTTTTGTATTGAGCAGAAAGACTTCAAAAGATCTGTCACCTCTGAGAGCAGAAAAAAAATTTTTTTAATAAGCTGATCAGTGTAAGGAGATGAGCAAGTTTCCTACCTTTTCCTCTTTCTATAAAGATTTTGATCTTTTTTATATGGACATTTTCTAAAAAGAATCTATTTTGTATAATCATAATTATGAATTTTGATTAATATTTTCTTTCATCCTAATCTTTAGAAGCTTTTTTTCTTCTTTTTCTTTTCACAGCTGATTTAGGCCATCAACTTATGATAATGAAGAAACAAAATATTAAAAGATAAGCTCTCAGTGAGATTTAAACTTAAACTCATATCTCCTTTGCTTTAGAAAACAAACCAGTGGTTATTTATAATGATACTCTGTGGGTGTGTGTGTGTGTACATGCTGAGAAAGGGTGAAAATAGAGTAATGGATGAGTTTGAAAAGTTTAATTTGAACTTCTGTTAATTAATGGTTTCTCAGTTGTTTGACAGAAACCTATATATATATATATATATATATATATATATATATATTAATAATGGTCCCAAAACATGATACATTAACAATCTGGATATGTTAAATAGAAACTATAAAGTGTTTAAGTAAAAAGGTGAAAGTTCATGATTTGATAAGGGAAGAAAATTATAAGTAGAGATCGTTAACATCTATAACAAGAACAAACCTTCAGTCATATAACTTATATATTATCATTACTATATATCTGTCAATCTCACCAAGTGTGTTGCTTACCAAAAAGTGTCACACTGATGCAAACAAAAAAGAGGAAGAAGGTACTTGAAACAAGATAGACATAACATTTTCTACTGAGTGTAAAAGGTTTTGTTTATTTGCTTGTAATATCATTACAACCAATGAAAATTTTAAAGCTTAAATTTTTTTGCAACAAATATTTTTTTAAAATTTGGCACAAGTTTACAATTTAACAAAATAACTGATTCACAGTTTTTTTTTTCCAGAAACACTGATTCATAGGACAGGATATCTCCCAAAAATATATTCACAATTTGATTTATTATAAATACAATGTTTAATAAACCAGATTAAAGAAGACAAGCATAGAATATTTTAAGGTATTGCAGATGTTCAAACTGATGATTGTTCTCTTTAAGGCTATACTGATTATGCTAACAGATGGAATTGCAAACATCACCAAGTTATCGCAGGTGTTTCAACTGGTGACCATTCTGTTTAAGGCACTGCTGATGATGCAAATAAATCAATTGCAAGCTTCACAAATTTCAATTGGTATTTAGATACATTCTGTTTCAATTACTGCTCTCAACTTATTGGTAGTTGCAGGTTATATGTGAAAGTTAAATGGCTCAAGTGCAACTATTTGGCACCTCAAAATCTGTATGTTACAGTTGAACACCATATACAGTTACCAAAAATTACAAAGTGGTGTCAAATATCAGATTTTGGGATAATTGCATACTTTTATTTTGGGGAGGACATCCTACACATTTGGGGAAGGGTACCCTGTACTTGTTTTTCTTTGATAATATTGGTGTATTCAAATCTTCCACATTACTGAGCATAGAAGATTTGAAGAAAAGATGTTGATTGACACAAAAAAGGAAGGCCAAGCAAAGAGCCTGAGGTAGAATAACAAACAGAATGACCTAATTCAAACTTTTTGAATAGGCAACAGAAAAAATAAAAACAAAAGCAGAAAAAAAATGCCTGTTCTTGCAAAAAAAAAACAAAAAAAAAAAACAATAGTTAACTCAAGAACAGGTCAATGCCAGACATGATTTGGACAAAAGAAGCTGCAGCAAGATGAAAATATGAAAGATAACTGCAGTAAGGCTTGAAACAGAGATATGACTTACTCAAAAGCAACTCTCAATCACAAGAAGAAACCAAAGTCAGGCCCCAAGTAGAAAGATGATCATCTCAAAGAAAGTGAAATGAAAGTGCAGAGGAAGCCAACAGAAGGGAGTTAGCTGCAAGAGGTTGATATAAGGCTCTTATTGATGTGGGAAAGTGAAGAAAATAATATCAAGAGAATATAAAGAAACACAGCTACTATTCAAAATAGGAGAAATGCAGTAGTTCAATAACAATACCTTTCCTGAAGAAAATTTACAGACTCACTCATGTGGCCCTATAAATATTGTTTTCTAGTTTTATGATGTTTGAGATTTTTCATCTACGTTCATCACATGTTAAATTTGATTGCTGTTACAAAGGTAAGATACTCCTGCCTAACGAAAAAGAATCATCAGCATATCTATATGACTTGAGAAGTAATCTAAGGAATCAATATTGCAAACATTTTAGGGGGAGTCCACATGACATCGTTGCTAATGTGCTGGACTGTGACATCATAAGCAAGTTCAAATTTCAGTCACACAATTACATTCACTTTACCCTTGGAAAAGATATGAACTCCAAGTTATGGATTAGATATAAATAAAACTTTCTCATAAGTATTTTTAGGAAAAATATAGTAGATATAAAGTTTTGTTGGAGGTAGATGGTTATCATCTTAGGAAATGGACTCAGCAAGCCAAATTCAAATCCCTGATGAAGCTTTTTTATAGTTCAGGGTTTTTGGATTATTGTCTTCATCTTTATTGTTACATTCACAACATTTTGACCAATATGTTCTCCGGCCTTCTTCGGGTGTTTGTTGAACTTGGAAGCCTACACAGAACTTTGAACCACATCCTTTATTTAATCCAGGAGGAGGGTCACTTGTTCTGATTCCATTAACCATAACCAGGTATAAGTGCTAAGTATTCCTGTATTGTTACTAGCCTGCAGTTAGGATTGAACCCGCAACCTCCAGATGATTGTCTCTTTTAGAAGCTTAGGGAATCAACTCCTATAACTGTTATGCTATGTGTCCTGCTGGACAATTCAGAGTGAATTTTTGGGACTTATAAACTTAATGTTCTCACACCACTATGATTACTATTACTATGCATGATTTTTTTTAAACCTGAGCTCATATTCCAATTTTTTTTTTTTTTTTTTAATAAATCATATACTTAGGAATCAGGAATACTTAGCACTTATACCCAGTTATGGTTAACAGAATCAGAACAAGCGACTCCCATGGATTAAATAAAGGACATGGTTTGAAGTTCTGTGTAGGCTCCAAGTTCAACAAATGCCTGAAAAAGGCTGGAGAACATATCGGCTGAAACACTGTGAATATAACAATAAAGATGAAGACAATAGTCCGAAAACCCTGAATGATAAAAACCATAAAACTTCGTCTCAAAAATCCAGACAACCTGATGAAGCTGTTTGTGTTCCACTTTTGCGCTAATTCCCTTGGGAAGGGTATGAACTCATCATTTCTAGCTATGGGTAAATAGTTTGTTTGGTTGTATTTTATGGTAGATCAACTTGTGGGTTATTTAATGCCAAATCCTGTTTATACATATATAATGTATGATTTGTGTGTGAACAGTTTGTAGGTAACATTTTTAACCGAGCTAAAGCCGATTTGTTTGAACACAGTTCAATGGTTTCAAGTAATGCCATCTAACACTAATAATTCTATCAGCACACAGTTAAATGGTTTCAGGTATTGTTATCTAGCACTAAAAGTTTTAGTTGCATACAGTCATATCATTTCAAGTATTGCTAACACTAATAATTCTAAATGGTTTCAAGTATTGCTATGCAATACCAATAATTCAATTTAACATCAGTCATTTGTCTGCACACAGTTAAATGGTTTCAAGAATAGAAAATGATGAAATATTTCTATTTGACCCATAAATGGGATACTAACAAGTATTACCACTCCAGATCAGAGTGGACCTGGGTGTAATGGCAATGAAGAGGTACTCCTCATTCCCCAAAGTTCCAGGACTGGAGTCTCACTATCAGATGCAGTTTAGTATCATACCCAGGACAGGTACACTGGGCTCTTTAGCCTTGGTAAGAGTACCTGTCTAAGAAAAGGAAAATATTTCTGAATTCAAAACCAGGGGGTACAAGGTTAGCAATTCCACCCCATAAAAACCTATTTGCTGTAAAACTGCAGCAGCTGTTGGGTGACTGCTTGTCTATACTCCCCAGAGGCAAAGGAACATTTATATTTATAAAATTTGGTACCAATCAGCAATTTCAGGCATTTGCCAGAAGTCTTGAAACAAATCTTGCATATAAAGAGAAACCACTGTGTATGTTTGATTAATACTAAGTATTTTTTAATCAATCACATTAAATATTTAATGTGTTATTCCAAACAATATTTAGAAATACTTGAAAGGCTGAATTTCAAGACTTAAACATGTCTTTGAAATGTTGGTTGAATTCTTACAATGGTGAAGTCACTCAGTGAGGACTGAATTTACTGACAATGGTCTGTGAAAGAAGCTTGCTAATCACTGTTCATAGTAAGCAACTATCAGGTATCTTATTTGAAGACAAACACACCTCTATATCTATGGGGTTTTTTTTTTTGGGGGGGGGGTAATGCAAAGTTGAGGTATCTAGTAGCTGTTCTTTTTATTCTTGTTACAGTAATAGTCGTAATAATAGAAATCTTTGTCATCATCATTAAGATTTCTACTTCCCTAGTTATAAGCTTTGTCCGTTTTTTTTTTTTCCTGCTATACCGTAGCTATATATTTCAATAACATTAAATCCAATTTATTTTTCTTCATATTCAATACTGAAATGGAAGAAGGATCTTGTATTCTTATGGGTCTTACATGCCTTCAAATACAGTAGATCAATATTTTCTTCTATAGCAAAGTTACTTTTGTTTTCTTTTAAATTACAGAAGAACTAAATTACAATTAACTCACTCTCTCATATATATCTGGAAAAACTGGAAATGAATTAAGCTTTTTTTCTTAATTAAATTTTCGGACTAATTACAACACACAAATTTGTCACAGAATAGAGTGTTTAAAACTTTCTCATCTTTTTGTGTTATTGAAAAATTCATGTGCTCTGATGAAGGTCTAAAAACCTAAATGTTTAATGTTTACAAATAATTCAAACCATAGATAAAATCATCTTCTGAAGACCTAGTGTTTTTTTCATATTTGTACACACACACACAAGCATATATACATGTGTGAAGAATCATTTTTATCAATCATTATTCATTTTGAGTTATTACATACGATGATCTGTGAGATATACTCTACATCATGAGGCGGCTTTTTTATGCTAGAAAGAAGCCTTTCGACAGAAGTATTATCAAATATGAAAAAGATTTCTTCCGCTTAGTTCTAAGAATTGTCTAAGTTTTTTTTCTTACAATGTTGTAGCTGCATATTTCAATAACATTAAATGCTTACCTATAAATATACTAATTCTTTTTTGCCTTAATATTCCTTGCTGAAACAGAGGGGGTGGAGTCTTATATGCAATCAAATGGGATACATCTAACAAATGATTCCTAATCAACAGTTTCTTCTAAGACAGAAAATATTTAAAAAGTTTCTTACTTGAGGCATCTTAAAATTACTGAAAGTCTGAAGAAAAACCATGATTGATACTTGAACTTCAACTGATGAATTTGGTAGGGGAATAAACAAAGTGAAAAGGTCATAGCAAATATTATAATTAGGTAAAGAGTGATTGATGGTAATTAAGTCTGTCAAGAAAATTGATAACCTACTCATTAACTCTGAAGAGTGGGGTGGGGGAAGTTTCAAAGTGGAAAGAGGACATGACTTAATTAGTACCAGCTTTTTAGTTAAATAGCTTTAGTTGCCAGTAAACACATTCAGCAATATAGTCTTTGTTTCTATCATTAAATACTATCATTGCACAGCAAATCACTACAAGGGAGGTGGTTAGACAAATGATATTAGAATAAGCTGATAAAACAATTCAACCAAAAGAAAACAATCTAAATTTTTAAAAAATGATAATTCTATTAACAAATTTATTTAAAGTGTTAGTGGCTCATATAGTGATAACATTTCATCCACAGGTTTACCTAAAAATGACCCTAAATGACGTCATGTCAAATCTGGCCTGGTGAGAGGTCATTTAAATCCATATCTAAAAATGACCCAATAGAACTAAACACAAAATAGTGCTATTATGTTCAATTACAGACTAATAATCTTGGGAAGGGTATGAACTCCCTTTTCTCCACTTCCAGCCATGGCTTAAATGGTACCACTACTTTGGTATTGAATAACCCATGAAGGTTAATATATCATTAAACAAAGAAACCTATCTAGTTAATATTGAACACAGAACATTACCCATGAATAAGTACACTTCTACCAATTCTTTTATAAGATATTAATTTTATTCTAAACCAAGACACTAGGTGTACATTTTCTTTTTTTTAAGTAGAGGAATTATATTGTAAATTGAATTACCATGACCAGAAAATCCGGCAAACACTTGCACGTGACATACAGAACCACTGGACATCTGTTTCAACTAGTTAATTTGGCATAGCTTGTGTGCAATGTGGACTGCTGGCTCAGTGGTAAAGTTTCGGGTCTGCATTCTGTGGTCGTTGGTTCAATCTCCAGTTGGGGAGATCACAGTATACACTGTTGAAGAGACCTAATAAGGTTGAAACAACTGTCCAGTGGTTCTATATGTCGTATACAAGTGTTTGCCGGATTTTATTGTTTCTAGTGGAACTTTATACAGTCAGAACTGTTATCATTAGGTATTATTTTGTATATTCATGCAATTTTACTTTTGATAACAGAGTTTATATGCTGTATATATTGGTAATAAATAATACTAAATATCCATTTTGATTGTATAATGTTTTATTAGAAATAGTATTTTTGGTTTTGAAAAAAAATCATTTTTAAAAAACAGTGTCCTATTTTCTAATACAAAAGTTGTTATAAAATTTCCCAGAGAAATTAGAATTAGCAGAAGTAGAAATTATATACATAATAATCTGTTATTCCAAGAGATATTCTTATCTGTTGATCATTTATCTGTGGCATAGCATATTTTTGATTGAATCATTTTATGGCTTTTTTCATATGTACACTCCACATGAGAAACAAAGAGTTTGTTTTTTCTTCTCAGTAGTACAAGCAAAAGATAGTAAAACATTTCCTGAATGAACCAACTTATTAGGCCAAACCAGAAACCAATGCCCATAATATAAGCAATTCTGTATTTCATAGTCAAAGCTGCTCTCCAATGCTTCCTCAGCTAAGAAATCTATACTGCAATAAAGTTAGTTATGTGGTTGGGTTTTATGGCATATCAACACTTGTGGGTTATCTAATGGCAAATCCTGTTTATACCGATGATTTTTAAGGGAAAAGTTTGTTGGTAACATTGCTTCAATACAGTTAAATGGTTTCAAGTATTGCTATTTATTGTTTGCACACTGTTAAATGATTTCAAGTATTACTATCTCAAACTAATAGTTCAATTTAATGTTAATCAATCAATGGTTTCAAATCTATTAAATAGTTCTATTTAACCCCATAGATGGGACCCTAACAGATATTACCATTCTGGGTCAGAGTGGACCTGTGAGTAATAGCAATGAAGGGGTACTCCACATTTCCCAAAGCTCTAGGACTGGAGCCTCATCATCAGATGCAGTTTAGTGTCATATCCAAGATACTACAGTGGGGGTCTTACCCCTCTGCAGGGATGCAGTTTGTGTATTCTATAGCCTCAGCTGACTGGGCTAACTGCATTGAAGAGAACAGTGTTCTGCAAAATAAATGCACATAGCTTCCTTCCGTTTGCACAACATATGATACTCCTTATTAATTGAACCTTATTCCAATATTGTTGGGTATCACCTACCTTTTCAGCATAATGAGCTAGGCCATCTACCATATATGGCAAGGCGTCCAGTTCAGATCAGTCTACAAGTCAGACCAGAAGAGCTGTTCCTATTGTTGAAGTATATCCTTACATTATCACTAATCCTATGTTCCTACTACTAACAATCTCTCTCTTGTAAATTTACTTACTGTAAATATAACTATTTCCTCACATATCATGGTTTGTCTTATTATTACTACTAATGTTCACAAACCAGAACACAAATATATGTGTCCTTATTCTTTTGAGCACATATTTAAAAAAAAAAAAAAAAAAATAAAAAAAAGCCTCCCGCTCTCTATTTGAACTGTACCTCAGAGCAAGACCATAAAATGCATCAACAAAATACTGTGATAGCAACAAAAAGAACAATATCAATATTCCAAATAACTTTTGGAATGATATTGATTCATCTCAAAATTATTGGCATAATATTCTATATTACTTTTTGCTGACATTCAATTCATAGATAGATGTATTTACCCAATCCCTCTGCTACAGGTGGGATGTTACACAAGGTCAATTTTTAAGTGGAATAAAGGTAGTTTAAATTTAGAGTTTTCTTTCTCCAAGATTAGTTACCTAACCAAGGCTGGAGAACCCAGTCTGCTCCGCTATTTTCCCATATCTGATAGATAGATATAAGATAGATTTATGCCTTTTCCAAGGGCATAACTGCAAAGCAAAACAAAACAAAACAAACTGCCTCATCTAGAATTTGAACTTGGGTTACCTATTCTATTTCCTATGATGATAACCATTACACTAAGTATAAATATAGATTGTTTTTTAAACTGAAAACAAGTAATTTTATTTTCTTTAGGAAATACCCTGATAAAATGATTCTATCAAAATATTTTACATTGAAAAGTAATCTGTTTACAACAATATTTTAGACAGGCTTGGCTTTAAACATACCTTTAAAAAAAACTTCCAGGTTTAATGATAATTTTCATTGATTAGAAATGAATTCCGGGTAATTTAAAAAGATTTGTTTATGGTTGCTAACATAATAGTTTTATTCATAAAAATCCAATGCAAAAATACAAATCCCAAACAGATTTTGACAAAATTTGATTTAAATCAACTTTTAATCCTATTTGATAAGTGTTTTATCAAACACTGTGAAAATGAAAGAAACTAGAAATGTATTTGTATATTTCAAACCTGAGACATTTAAGAATTTTGAAATAGTTTTATGTATCACTGCTTAAAGTAATATTTGTAATGGAAAGAAGGTAAGAATATATTTAATAATGATACTTACTGAATGAAACCATAGCGATCTGTGACATGGTACACGGGAAATTGTGGGTCTTCCCAAGGTTCAATTTCAGCACCTTCTTC
Organism: Sepioteuthis lessoniana; assembly: GCA_963585895.1. Classification (NCBI taxonomy): domain Eukaryota; kingdom Metazoa; phylum Mollusca; class Cephalopoda; order Myopsida; family Loliginidae; genus Sepioteuthis; species Sepioteuthis lessoniana. The sequence goes on from OY757912.1 coordinate 48,109,514, forward strand.
TCTACCCTAGAAAATAAAGAAAAAAGTCTTCAGTGAAAATGGCAAGATATAATGAAATATTGTAAAAATTTGAAACCCAAGGAAAAACTCTGAGTCAAAGAACAATTCAAGACAAACTTTGATAAACTTTCCAAACTATATGCCATTGGTAATTTAAAATTACCAATTCTTTAATTAGCAAAATTTTTCATTCAATTTTTTTTCTTTCTTATTATACATCTGGAATTATGTTAGATTGGATAGCAAAATTTAAGCAATATTTTGCAAAAAGTTTTATTTATAAAAAGTGTGTCACCAATGCAAAAATGTTTGGAAAGCTACGTGTGGCCTATAATTTTTAAAAATCATTTTGAAACTTGAAAAAACAAAAGGGTTGAGTATTCAACTATTTACTCCTGACCTACTAAGTATGAGGGTATCAAATAAACCTCCAGAATCAGATTTGCAGGCTGAAAACCACACTGCTTCCTTTGCATGCCATAATAGAAATATAATACATCAAATAATTCATAATACAATGGTAGTTTCAAATACAACAAACTCTTTGCCACAGATTGTTCCCCAATGTGTAAATGTGAATATAGTTGGGATCAGTAGGTTTGGTTTGATTTCTTTGCTAAATGGCATATCAACTTTCATCAATGCCGAACCCATCTTCATAGGAAGACAGTAGTAGTACTATTTAACCCATACTCCCAAGAGTATTAGTCAAAAAGTGAACATAATAGCATGGATGAAGCCTGAATTCACTTATTATGACATTACAGTCCAGCATATTAACTACTAAGCCACATGGACTCTTGGTTTTTATGAGGTTAAGTTGCTGGCCATATGCCCCCACTTGAGTTTTGTATTCATTTTTTTTTCTTGTAAACTGGTTGCCTTACCAAGGTTAAAGAACCTAGTCTGCCCTACTATTTATCCAGAGTTAAGAGAAAAAGTGATGAACTTTCCCGAGTGTGTTAGTGGGAAAGTGAAAATAAACAGCTTTATTCAGAATTTGGTTTGTTGGGTTGTGTAATTGGTATGCCACAAAACTTGCAGCTGGTGTTCAAACTCACTCATTATGATGTCGCAGTCCAGCATATTAGCCATTATACCAAAGGGACTCCCCTGGGATCAATAGATAAGGTTATTTTTACATAAATATTCACTCATTTATCCCTTCAAAAGAATGAGGAAAATTACAACTAGTAAAAAGATGATTTACTTCTGTATAAGGAAAAAAAAAGAATATTGATTTAATAAATTTAGTATAAATTCTAATCTTTGCTTGACTGTATACAAACATAAGACTGACTAGCTCTATACTGGTAAAATTAGTTGCTTGGTCTTAACTTGGATGCAGTTTGTTGATTGGTTGTTAACATTTGTTAGGAAATTCTATGGTGAGATCAGTTTAATAATTATGATCTCTCTCTCTCCCTCTTTTATATATATATATATATATATATATATATATATATATATATATATATATATATATACATACATACACACACAAACACACACTCAGTACAAAAACATATCTTTAATCATTTTCAACAGCTTAACACTTCATAAACTTAAACAGATCTATTTGACCCATAAATAGGAATCTAACAGGTACTACCATTCCAAGTCAGTAAGTCTAGGAATAATAGAAATAAATGGGTTACTTCACACTCTCCAGAGCTGGAGCCTCTCTACCAGTTTAGTGTCATAACCAGGACACATTAGATATTGGGGGGGGGGGTCCTAAACCATTTTCAATCAGAATATTCTATACCCTGTCAACAAGGTATTGTAAATTTTTTCATAGAGCATTTAGAAAAATTGAATTTAAAAAAATACAAGCATGCAATATTAAAAATAAAAAACTTAAATCAACAATTAGTGTATTTTTAATTAAATATAAAAATTTACCTATAAATTTATAATTACTTATATGCAAAATCCCCAGTACCTTAAAAAAATAAAATGAAATAAATTTTAAAAACTACTCACTGAAAAACCTTTTTCTAAGCATGCTATTTATATAAGATAAAAGAGCTGGATAAAATGAACACTGATTCACTCTGAAAAATATTTATGAATGAAGTTATTAACTAGTTAATTAAAATACTTCCAAGGAAATAAAATTTAAAAAATACAATAATGAATTGGATTAAAAAAAAATGTGAATAGATAGTTTTTAAGTCAATACCATAATTATTTGTGCATTAAATAAATAATTTTTTTCCAAATTCATCTGCTCAAAGTAAGGAGTACATGTTATACACAAGAATTATATAATTAACCTTTTTTCCAATCATATGCCTCACCATATTTGGAATGTGATAACCAAAAGTAAGCTATATCTATAATCCAAACTAATGTGTTTTATGCTGTTTGTTTATAATTTCGTATCTCCTAATTTGAACTTATTTTCACTGAAAGGTTGTTGCATTTTCATATGAACATATTCGTGTATTTGCTCTAAATACTGTGTAAATTTTGTGTTTTAAGACATAATGTAGAATATATAAAATCTTATTTTTAACCAGAACAAACTGATAAAAAGTTGAACAAATGCCAAATTTAGCTGCTACAGATTCTAAAAAGTCAATGCGTATTATACACAAGAATCTTTTTTTCCAGAATTTTGTAGTCGAAAGTTAGGGGTACCTGTTATAAACAAATAATCATGATAACTACAACCAAGGAAAATCCTTTGCCATCAAAACTATTAGTCCTAAGATATAAACAAGATTATGTCATTGGAAGGAATTAAATGCCAGAATTTTAATATTATAATAGGCTGTTTGAAAAATGATGGTTTATCTTATACATTTTAACAGAACACTGGCTATTATTTTCAAAATGACCTCTTTCTCCACATATATCAGCTGACCATACATTATATATATATATATATATATATATATATATATATATATATATATATATATATAGAGAGAGAGAGAGAGAGAGAGAGAGACAGACAGACAGACAGACAGACAGAGCTGTTAAAATAATGAATTATGATGCTACAGCAGAGGGTTGAACCCATGGAAGAGAGAAGGCAACCAGAGTTTGGCAGATTCAAACAATTGGAATACAATTCTAAAGACAAACTTATCTTAAGTTAGGTCTAAATGGAGTCTTTGGCTTCAATAAGAGATCATAGATTTAAAACTATTTGTAAATTTACCCATACCATTTTTTTTTATTGCAGCAATAAACACAGAAATAACACAACACTATATAACTTACAAAATAACAGATTTTAATATCTACAATAGCCACTGTTCATGCTACAAATACAAACATGATTTTCCAGTTAGGTCATAGAAAAATCTTTATAATTTTGGTTTCTGACTACAAACTTACTATATAGGATTAAATAAAATAGTAAAGATTTGGTTAAGTTCAATCAATCGACATAAAGTAAGAGTTCATTTTTAGCATTATATTCATGTATTTACCCAACCCTTCCACACAAGCAGGATGCAACACAAGGCCAATTTTTTTAAACAGTTTAACTGGTTTGAAGTCAGTTTTCCTTCTCCTAGACTGGTTGCCATACTAAGGTTAAAGAGTTCAGTTTGCCCTTGTATTTATACATGCATTCCAAGGTTATTAACATTATGTGAAATGCAGACAGTCTCATCCAGGATTTGAATTCAGATCTCTATATCTATTTCCTACAACAATAACCATTACACTATGAGTGCCTCATATTTACATTGTAAATTATACCACTTGCTAAAACTTAAGTTTTGAGATTTTCAAAAGCTAATATGCTAAAATCATATTCAGTGGTGTCCATTAATAATCACAGAAAATCTATTGGCCACAGCTCTAAGTGTCCTTAAGTTATGCAATAAGAGTTGGATGAACAAAGATTTGAAGAATTGTAGTAAGATAGTCTATAAGACATCATGTTTTTTTTAATAACACATGATTTGCAGGTTAGATAAAATCTGTAGAATTCTAATTTGATTTTAATTTAACCTGTGGGATTTTTTTAAGGAATAGAAGTGACAGAATGGCATTCAGAAATACAGTGAAAGTTATAGTTTTCTTAGGCTTAGCTTAGTTTGACACAGGTTAAAAGTATGGAGCCAATAGTGAGAATCAGGCTCATTGACAATAGTTTGCTAGCCTTGCATGCTAACCATTACACCATGCAAGGCATATACAGTTGAGCCACTAATAGTCTTTAGATGTGTACATAAAACAAGTATAGGAGTAAAGGTCTATAACAGATAAAAACTACTTTTGATACACCTTAATATATACAATAATAATATTAATAATAATGTAGTCTTTAAATGTGTACATGAAATAAGCTTTAGAGTGTAAAGGTTAAAAGATTAAAAGGTTAAAACTTACTTTTGATACAATCATATACATATATACACACACACACACACACACACACACACACACATGTGTGTGCATGAAAAAAAAAAGTTGAGAACTACTGAATATGTCAATCTAGTTAATTATCAAATTATATCAAGAATCTGTATAAATAATCTACTAAAAACTATTCTACAGTAACACAAAATTCTGATAAATCAGGATTCAAAAAACAGTGACATTAAAAGGAGTAAAGTGTAATAATTTATGTATTGTACCTGAATGCTTATTTCTTTATCTGTATAGGGTAATTCTATTTATTTGTTGTTGTTTATATCTTAGTATTCAGCATTCAATGAGTATTAACCTTTAGTGTGTAGGAACAAAGCATATTCAGTTTTGTGCATGGGCACTTGAGACACAGGAACTGAGTTGACTTGTTTTTGATAGTGAGGTAACAATGTAATTCTTCCCATTTTATATGAGAGTGTGTACACACTTCATTTTTACTGACAAATAGAAAGAGGTTGTTTGCTTTGTTTTATGGCATCTCAACCATTGTAAGTTATTTAATCCCAAGTCCATTTTTATACATATAAATAGTTCTGTTTCAAACAATTCAGTTTAGCATAAGCACACAGTTTAGTTCTCTTTAACCCATAGATAGGACCCTATCAAGTGCTACCACTCTGGGCCAGAGTGGACCTGGGAGCAATGGCAATAAAGAGGGTACTCCGCATTCCCCAGAGCTCCAGCATTACTGGAACCTCATACTGAGATTATTTAGTGTCATAACGAGGACACTCATTGGGAGAGTCTGGCAGAGATAGTCATAACCAGGACACTCATTGGTTGATTTGTTTGGTTTGGTTTGTGGGGTTTTATGGCATATCAACCATTGCAGGTTATTTAATTCCAAATTCATTTTTATGCAAATAATCAGTTCTATTTAAAACAATTCCGTTTAGCATGAGTACACAGTTTAATTGTCAAAAACATTTGTTTCAAACTATTCAAGCAATTATATTAGGGTGACAAGAAAGTTCCTGCGGAATTTTTAATTTTGATTTCAAATTATGTATTTTCAAATAAGTTTTTGTTATAATACCTTTACTTTATATATCATTTTAAAGAGCATTTTTCGCTCTATCTAATCTTTTAAATTACAATCGTTTTAAAACAATCATGTCTTTTTTCAGAACGTTGAATACAAGATAGAAAAAAAGCAAATTCGCACAATTTTCTTATTTCAATTTAAGCTAGGCCGAAAAGCTACTGAAACAGCTCGCGATATCAACGAAGCATTTGGCCCAGGAACCACTACTGAATGCACAGCACAATGGTGGTTTTAGAAATTTTGTGGTGGCGACGAGAGTCTTGAAGATGATAAGCGTAGTGGTCAGCCATCGGATGTAGACAACGATCAATTAAGAGCCTTAGTTGAAGCCAATCTATGCACAACTGTTCGAGAACTTGCTTCTGACTTAGACGTAACATATACAACGATTTTCAACCATTTGAGAGAGATTGGAAAGACAAAAAAAACTTGATAAATGGGTGCCTCAGGAATTGAACAACAACCAAAAGAAACACAGTTATGAAGTGTCATCTTCTCTTTTACGCAACAAGAACAACCTGTTTCTCGACCGGGTTGTGACTTGCAATGAAAAGTGGGTTCTTTACGACAACCGGTAACACTCAGCTCAGTGGTTAGACACTGACGAAGCTCCACGACACTTCCCAAAGCTAGAGTTTCACCAAAATGCTGACTGTTTGGTGGTCTGCAACTGGTCTTATCCATTACAGTTTTTTTGAATGCAGGCAAAACCATTACGGCAGAGAAGTACTGTCAACAAATGGATGAAATGCATCAGAAACTTCAACAACAACATCCAGCATTAGTCAACAGAAAAAGCCCAATTCTCCTCCATGACAATGCCCGACCACATGTTGCTAAACCGACCCTGCAGAAGTTGAATGAATTGGGCTACGAAACTCTACCTCATCTGCCATACTCTTCAGACCTCTCACCTACCAACTACCACTTTTTCAAGCATCTTGACAACTTTCTGCATGAGAAATGCTTCAAAAACCTAGGCGATATCAAAAACACCTTCAGCGACTTCATTGCCACCAGAACACAAGATTTTTACGTTACTGGCATAAATACACTTGTTTTGCGTTGGCAAAAGTGTGTTGATTCTGATGGTGCTTATTTTGATCAATAAATTTTTGTTTTGAGCTGAGAAATGTTCATTTGAATTTAAAAGTTAAAAACCGCAAGAACTTTCTTGTCAACCTAATATGACAATTCAGTTTAGTGTAAGTACAGTTTCAGTGTCAAAAACAGATAAATTTCAAACAATTCAGTTTAGCATAAGTACACAGTTTAAATGCAAGTACAGTTTAATTGTGAAAAATATTTCTATTTCTAGCTATTCAGTTTAGTCAAGCAGTTCTAATTCAGCTTAGTATAAGTACAGATTTTGTTTACACACAATTAATATTCAAAACAGTTCCATTTTAACAATTCAGTTTAGTGTAAAAACAGTTTCAATGTCAAAAAACAGTTCTATTTCAAATAATTCAGTTTAGCATAGGCACGCAGTTTAAATGCAAGTATGGTTTAATTGTCAAAAACATTTCTATTTCAAGCTATTCAGTTTAATCAAACAATTCAGTTTAGCATTAGTATGCCATTAGTTCTATTCAACCCATAGATAGGGCCCTATCAGGTGCTACCACTCCAGGCCAGAGTTGACCTGGGAGCAATGGCAATGAAGGGGTGCTCCATATTCCCCAATGCCCCAGCATTATTGGGACCTGATCATCAGACTGTTTAGTGTCATATCCAGGACACTCATTGGGGGTGGTCTTACCCCTCTGCAGAAGTGCAGTCAGTGTATTCTACAGCCCCAGGCGACTGGGCAATACACAGAGTTAAATGTCAAACAGTTTTGTTTCAGATAATTCAGTTTAGCATAAGTACACATTTTAGACATCAAAACAGTTCTATTTTGAGGAATTCAGTTTAGCATTAGTACGCAGTTTAAATGTCAAAACAGTTCTATTTTAAACAATTCAGTTTAGTATAAATATGCAGTTTAAATGCAAAAATCAGTATAGTGAAAGAAGCATCGTTTAGTTCTATTTAACCCATAGATAGGACCCTTATCAAGTGCTACCACTCCGGGCCAGAGTGGACCTGGGAGCGATGGCAATAAAGGGGTACTCTGCATTCCTCAAAGCTCCAGCATCACTAGAGCCTCACCATCAGATTGTTTAGTGTCATATCTAGGGCACTCGTTTGGTCTTATCCCTCTGCAGAGGCACAGTTGGTGTATTCTACAGCCCCAGCCGACTGGGCAATGATTTGTTTGGGTTTTATGGCATATCAACCTTTCTAGGTTATTTAATGCCAAATCTATTTTTATACAAATAAACAGTTCTATTTCAAACAATTCAGTTTAGCATAAGTATGAAGTTTAATTGTCAAAAACATTTCTATTTCAAGCTATTCAGTTTAGTCAAACAGTTCTAATTCAAACAATTCAGTTTAGTGTAAGTACAGTTCCAATATCAAAAACAGTTCTATTTGAAACAACTCAGTTTAGCATACAAAAACAGTTCCATTTCCATCAATTCAGTTTAGCATAGGTACATAGTTTAAATGTCAAAACTGTTCTATTTCAAGCAAGTCAGCTTAATATAAGTACGCAGTTTAGTTCTATTTCACCTATAGATAGGACCCTATCAGGTACTACCACACTGGGCCAGAGTGGACCTGGAAGCAATGGCAATGAAGGGGTACTCTGCATTCCCCAAAGCTCCAGCATTACTGGAACCTCACCATCATATTGTTTAGTGTCATGTCTGGGACACTGGGAGTGGGGTATTACCCCTCTGCAGAGATGCAGTTGGTCTATTCTACAATTCCAGCCGACTTGGCAAATTATATATTGGTGGAGTCTGCAGAGATGCAGTCTGTGTATTCTACAGCCCCAATCAATTGGGCCAAGAAAAAAGTTGTAAAAACTGATTTACATGATTAGCATGTTACATCACCAGTGTGTAGGTGTTCCTGGTGTAATGGTTATTGCCTTGGGAAATGAACATAATGACCCTGGATGAGACTGTTTGCATTTAACATAGTACTAAGACTCTTGAGAAATGTATGAATTCAGTTATTCTTGCTTCAGCAAGTAGGGTAAATTGTTTTTCATCTTTGGTATGGCAACCAATCTAGGAGAAAGGAAACTGACTTCATAGCTGTTAAACTCCACCAAAATTTGACCTTGTGTTGCATCCTGCTCGTATGGACGAGTAAGTAAATAAATAGATCATCAGCTTGTGGAGTATATTTCTAAATTTTGAATAAGAGGGAAATTTCAGTTTCAACAACAAATCAAGATGATAGAAAGTAATCTTTTCAATTGTACTTAGTAATTCTGATGGCAAATTTGAAGGGTTTGACTATAAAAACATAATTCTGTTACATGCAAGAGTATTTGCAAAAGCTAATGCTGAATAGTTGCCAAAAGATAGACTTTCTTAGAAACATGCAGCTAAACTGATTCTGTGATAGAAATGAACTGTATGTCATACCATTCATCATCAATGACAAGAATGAGTTGTGGGAGGAGGGGTTTGCTATGAATACACCATCACTTGACTGCTGCAATCTCTAAAAAAAATTGAACTGATAGCAACTGAGATCAATCAATACTTCCGTTGTCAAATCAGTTTGTCAAAACAATGAAAAGTACATGCTTGTATGAATTCATAACATGACACCTGCAGAGATGAAGTGAAGAAATTTCTTAGATTGCCAATGTTGATGGGGGAGTAGGTAGACAAGTCAGTGGTCAGTGCAAACTGGTGAATGGACAAATTAGAGTCTATACTGGCATTTGGAGAACATATACCCAGGGATAGATTCATGAATTTGTTGCCATTTCTCCATCTGACTAACAAGATGGCAACCTCAGAAAGAAATGATTCCAAGTATCCAATCAACCAAGTGAGACCAAACTTGTTTATGTTTATATTATGATTTTTTAAGTGATAAGCTTGTAGGCTTCATTATCTTTTTTAAATGAGCCAGAGCTCATTTGTTTGCACACAGTTAAATGGCTTCAAGCATTGCTATCTAACATGAATAATTCAATTTAATATAAATACTTTGTTTGCATACAGTTAAATGCTTTCAAATATAGTAAATGATTAAACAGTGAGCGTGTGTAAGTGCTCACGGTGTAATGGTTATTACCATACGATGTGGACGAGAGTTCAAAACCTGAATGAGGCTATTTGCATTGTATATAATTCTAATACCCTTGAGAAATATATAAATCCAACTATTCTCCCACTATCTAGAGCAGCCTGGATTCTTTAACCTTGGTATGACAATCAGTCTAGAAGGAAAACATTGAATTCAAACTAGTTGTAGAATGATAGGCTCTGCCAGGATATTCCTGTCCCAGACACATTACATGAGTAGCACCCTGATAAACAAACTACAATCAATGACAGCAAGAGATGGAGTGGGATTCAAGATTAAGATTGTCCCAGACATTTTATAAATATCAGGCACACTACAAGTGACAATTCCAAAGAAAATGTATTGATGAAATCAATAAATCTCACCTTCCAAATATACTGACAGAAAATAAAATTGCAACATCTTGTAGGACAATATATGCAGGAGGTCTGAGTACTGTTGATGCAGCTCTTATTTTGAAACCTGTACCTCCATGTGATTTGTATATGTAATCATTTCTATTATATGTATGAACAGTTAACATAATTATCATTGCAGGAACTGGAATTAGCAACCATAATTCAAGGGGAAGTCACTGTGGTGTAATAGCTAAAGTGCTGAACTGCAGCCTCAAAATAGATGAGTTCAAACTCCAGTTGCGCTATTATGTTCACTTTTGGACTAATAACAGAGGGAAAAGTATGACCCTCCTTATCCCCTCAGCTATGGGTTAAATAGTATTACTGCTGCTTTTTTACAGGGATGACTTTAACATTAAATAACTCACAAAATTTGATACTCCATTAAACAAAGAAACCAAACCAAAGTTCAAATTCTCAACTAAACCATTTGCATTTCACTTTATGCTACTGCCCTTGGTAAAAGTATGAATCCATGTGTTTAACTCTCTCCCAGCTATGGGCAAATAGTAGGGAAGACTGGGCTCGGTAGCCTCGGTTAGACAACCAGTTTAGGAGAGAAAAAAAACTCTAAATTCAACAAGCTAGATTCCACTTTAAAATTAACGGGCAAAGGGCTCGGGTAAACATATACCTATGTTTAATTTTGAATAAATCAAAGCACATATTCAGGATGTTGCAATTTTATTTTCTGTTAGTGTATAAAAGGATAGAATCATGGACCTTAGGAACTCTAATCAAAGACACTAACAAAACAAAGCTGTTCCCTAATATAATTCATTCTAAAAGAATAATTGAAATATCTATCTCTTCCACTTCAAAATAATTGTGATTTCAAGAACAGGCTCTTTTATTCAATGCACATACTTGTAAGTAAACAGCTTCAAACCAGAACTGTTTTGAAGTGAAACAGAGAGACAATTCAATTGTTTCACTGGAGGCAGGAGAGAACTATTATGGGAGTCTGCTGTAGCTGCATAATTAGTCATTCTAGGGATCATAATCCTCCTATTTCCTGTCCCAGAAATAACAAGGTTGGTTGGTTGACTGTGTTTTATGGCATATCAATCCTTGAAGGGTATTTAATGCCAAATCTTGTCTATAGATATATATTAAATATGATTTGTAAACAAATAATTTGAACGTGACATTTCAAATGAGCTTATTTGTTTGCACATAATTAAAATGGTTTCAATTATGATCTAATGTTAATAGTTTTATTTGCACACAGTTGCATGGTTTCAGGTATTCCTATGTAATATTAATTCAATTTAACATCAGTAATTTGTTTGCACACAAATGGTTTCAAATTTAGAAAATGGAGTTTCACCATCAGATGTTGTAGTGTCATATCTAGGATACTCATGGGGTGGGGCCTTACTCATCTGCAGAGATGCAGTCAGTGTATTCTATAGCCCCCACCCTCAGTGGACTGGAATGGAAATAAAGTATAAATAATTGTAACATTAGAGGGTGTTTTACTTTTGTTCCTTAATTTTTCTTTCAGATTTTTAGGATCAATGTACATGACTTTTGACTTTGTTAGAACCTAAATTTAGATACAATTTTTTTGAAACACCAGTGCTATAACCCCTCTAGGTTACTAGGACACACAAAAAAGGAAGTTTGTTGTCCTCCTCACTCCATTATCTACCTTAGACTGCATAGATAGTCTAATTGAATCCATGTGACCTACTGGTAAGGTTGAGTATATAAATCATGTCATTCATGTACCTAAAATAAATAAAATTATATATACAAAATTGCGTACAATTATTTACTTGCACTGGAAAAAAAAATCTTAATTTAAATGTAATTTGTTTGAGGTTATATACCATTAGGCCAGAATGTTTGGCTATTAAACTATAATTGGTGTTAAACAGTTTCAATGCTAATATTCTAAGCAAATAAGCTCTCCTCATTTTGTTGCATGTATTTATCTAACTCCAACATTACAAAGAAGATGTGACACAATGTCAATTTTTAAGATAAGTATAACAGATTTAAATTCAGAAGACTGGTTGCCTTACCAAGGTTAAAGAAAACTCTGCTCTACTATTTACCCATAGCTGGAGAGAAAACAGATGGATTCATGCTTTTCCCAAGGGCATTAGCACAAAGTGTAATGCAAACAGCTTCATCCGAAATTAGAACTTGAGTCACCTATTCCATTCCCTACAACAATAACTGTCACAACAAAATGAGGTGTAACACAATCTTCCTAATACCTTTATTCCCTTTATGGCATACACTAAGCTTAGATATAGAAAATAACCTTACCCTATCATATTTGCTGCAAATTTCTTCTCTTTCCTTGGCAGCTCGTTGTAGCTCTTCATAATCACTGAGCTTATCTGAAAAAAAGCAAAACAAAAAAAACATTGTTTTATATACAGACATTGATTGTACAATCAAAATTACCATTTGACAAATCATATGGGAGAGAGGAGAACTTTAAATGCAAATCTTTTTGATCATAAATTTCATTATAAAATACTCCTGTTATTCAAGAAAAGTTTATAGATAATACCACACATTTAGTATGTAAGTGACCCTGCTTTTTGTAGTGGATTTAAAATACAGATAACAACCACAGCTCTGTTACAAATAGGTTTTAGTCAAACAAATTATCTAAAAAGCCTGGAAAAGAAAGAAGATACACAGATATAATTCCCAAAACATAACTCTTGATGGTGAGCCAACTAGATCTGTATATAGTGATTGCAGTTGAATATCAAATACACAACGAAATACCAAGTAAATTAGCTGAAAGTGGAATTCAAACCTATATAGCCTTTTTATTGTATTCCAGTAAAAGTGCCATTAATTTGATTGGTAAATAGATTGTCACATGGCCATATATTGATTTCTTTAAAAAAATTCAATATCAACAATTAAGGCAGTAACTGACAGTTTCAGAGTTAAAAAAAAAAAAAAAAAATACCCTGTTGTTTTTTTTAGTCATGTTATTTTTATCATATACACAAATGTACTAATGTTCCCAGCTTGGTTGTTATTATGGTCACATTTCAGTCATTACATCCACTGGCACTCTGATGGCAACAGACACCTAAAGAAGGGTACCCCAGCCGGAATTTGACTAAAATAAAGATGATGATGCTATACCAGATATAATGTATAACAATTCATCTTAGAAATTCAGGTAAAAATCATTTGTATTTATTGTACATAGGAAAAGGAGATATTGTTTGATCAAATGAAATTTCTTATTAAAAGAAATTATAAAGAATTTGATTTTTAACACTATAAAAAAAAATATTTACAAGAGAAAAAAGATTTTTAAAAAATGTTTTACAAGAGAAAAAAAAACCTTCAAAAACTGGAAGTTGTTTCAATGATCTTTAATATTATTGTATAACATTGTCATCTTCCATAATTAAAAATAATGTCTCTTCCAGTATATTTAACTCCTTGCAATTTTTTAAAATCAAATATCATTCCTACAGGCTATTTGAAAAAAATAAATAGAGGATGCAACTACCTTTTTATCAATATGTGTTTAAACTTCCTTGTAACCCCAAAAACTGTAATAGTAGACAATCCAATCTACAAAGATTTTCTAAGTGAGCTAGAGAAACACTGACACCACATCAACTTTAGCAATTAACAAAGATATCAGTCACAAAATTTATCATCGAAACACAATATCATCAGCTTGTTGGGAAGTGTAGACAATGAAAATGTCAAATCAAATTCATCTCATGATTGTAAACTTTATGTGGAATACATTCATCTTTTAAAAACAATATAGCTAGCATATGAAGGAATGGATGCTCAAATTAGGCTAGCGTATGATGCAATCATTTCAACTACTAAATATTGTTGTCTCTCAGTAGTCTTGCTATGTGACTAATATTGTTGCATGAAATTTAAATTCTACCCTCTTATTCTTAGGGTTGCTTCCTTTACAAAACAATGCATACCAAAAAAATATATGTTGGAAAAAAATACCAGGCTAGGTCCATTCTTCCACTAACTATTTCTATAAAATACATCAAAGAAGTTCAAACATTTGTAATTACCATTAACACAAATTAAATCTAATGATTGGCTCATCTTATAATTAAGATTAATCAACTATAATTAAAACATGGGATGGAATGGTTATTTTAAAAACCAAGGGAGTTGAGTGTTAAACAGTGCAAAGCATAATTATTGTTCTTAACCTCCTGCCAAGGGCAAAGACACATGCAAGATTCTGTTCAATTGAAAAAAAAAAAAAAAAAAAAAACATTACATTTATAGATGATTTATACAGAAAATGTAAACTGTTAAAAGATTCAAACATCTATTAATCCTTAAATCACCAGTAAATAATAAACTCTCAAAAAATAATCTGTAATTTTGAGTTGAGTCATTATCATTCCAAAGGTTGTTCAAGACAAATGATCTCAATGCCGTGCCCAAAACATGCAAAATATCAATTATTGTTTAGAACAACTGCACTTAGAGGGCATAATGATGAAATGAGAAACAGAATCCACAAAATGAAAGACCAACTAAATATTGTTTCTTTAACAGCCTTGCCATCTTAATGGAGCCATTTTTTGATTCCTCAATGAACCTGATATTACAAACATCAACCAATCATAAAAAAAAACTGTCACTTCTTCCACTTGAAGAAAGGTACAACAGCTAAAATCTGACTATAACAACAAAGATGAGGATACCAGTTTCAAATACATCAATGTATAACAATTCATCTTAGAAATTTAGGCAATTTTTTTTATTGTACATTGGAAGAAATGAAATTCTTTGATCAAATTAAAAATATTTTCATAAATGAAGATATATATTATATTTATCCACAAATTATCTATTATTTAAGTCTTGACCAAAGGAACTTTCTAAGTAACAAGACTAAAATTTTTGTTAACTTATTTCTATACTTTCTACATAGTTTTCACGCATCTCTCTGTATATATGTTGATGAATTCATTGTAATATAAAGTGTTTATTACTTAATATTGCTTTCACCTATGACATTAAATTTACTCTGGCAAAAATAGCTAATACTTCAATCATAATTTTTCTATCCCTTTTGTTTCTTACCATAAGAGTTTAACAGATCCATTTTATGATCTTCTGTAGAATTGAGATGAGCTTTTCTCCTTTCAAGGGTTAAAGACTATTGATCTCATCCTAATCAAATCAATAGCATGGAGAAAAGAATCAAAAGAAAGAAAGAAAAAGAGTTATTCTTAAATAAACATGCATTCATGCAGATGGTTATAAGATTATCCATGATGTATTTGGACAATCAATCTAACAAGTAAAATCAGTAGAATCATCTAATGCTGATACAAACAAAAAAAAGTGGGGGTCTTTTCAATTGTAAACAATAAAAAAAAAAATAAAAATTATATATCATACACAATCAATCTAGTCAGAGATCCATTTTAAATATCACATGAAGATAAGCAATAGTAAAACAACAGCTCCAAGATGTGGACATAATTTGCAATTATCTAAAGTCAGCAGAATCTTATTAGACTTCAGGATGAAGACTGTTGCTATGGAAACCAATATAACCATGGCATTATCAGAAAATATAAAAACAAATTGGTTGCATCACATCTTCAGACAAAAGCCAATGTTTGCTTGTTTTGCTTTGTTTTATATATATATATATATATATATATATATATATATATATATAGAGAGAGAGAGAGAGAGAGAGAGAGAGAGAGAGAGAGAGAGATAGATAGTGAGAGAGAGAGAGAATGAATGGATAACAAACTTGAAAAAGGGAATATTTTGCATCTCAGGTGAGAAGTATGAAGGCACCCAATAAGAATCTGAGCTCACTAATAATGGCTTGCTAACCTTGTTAATGTGAGGTAATCTACTAGTATTAAATAGAAAAAACTTGTTTTGCAAGAAAACATTACTAAACTCCACAGCATTCTGTAACCAAAATTAAAACAGCAACAACTTTGCAATGAAAAATAAAATTGTATGATATATAAGGAGTGTACTATTTCTTGGACTGGTACATGTTCATATTTTGGTTAGAGAGTTTCTTCGTTGTAGAGTTGAGCAATAAATAATATCTATTTTTATTGAACAATAAATATTCCATTAAAACTAAAATCCTGTTAAATTTGGTTTAGAAGAAAATTAACTTTTTAGTAAAAAAACATGTCAGTGTTGTACTTATTTAATATTATAAATTAGAAACTAAATATATTTTATTTATTGGTCAGTCAAAGAAAATTGACAGTTTTCATCTACTAGTGCTCTGAATAGAATTTATCTTGCAAACTTAAATGAAGGCAAATAAATAAAGGGGAAGTGCAGGAAAATTTTATAGGACTGAATATTACCCAATTTTTATTTTGATCTATCTGAAGTAAGTAACTCTGCCCCTATGGAGACCAAACCTTAACTCATGAGAATCAATAAAATAATGATCCAATTTCTCTGTTACACTCTTAAATTTGCAAAGAAATTGAATATGAATATATTCTAAAAATATAACCAGAAAAAAATTAATCAAATTATCTATAAAATAGGAAGTTGACATTTATATTCATAAGGAGTTAGCACATTTTTACCAGCTGTGACTGCACAATCCAGGTAAAAACCAAAAGACTACTATTTAACAGTTGTCTCAATATCAGATTAATATCACTAAAACCTCCTTCCATAAAAGAATTCAACATTTATGCAAGATCACCAGAATGGTTAATTGTTACAATATGTTGTGTATCATATTTATCATTATGTATTTTTAGTTATTTTCCATAAACAACTAGTGTAATATAAACATGACATTATACCAATAGTAATAAAAAATTTAAAATTGACCACAGTAAAAAAAATATAATATTAACAGGTTTGTTGATGGCTTATTGACCAGTGTTCTTTATAGTTGAAATATTTGCTGTTCTATGATTAAGAATAGTCCTAATTTTATTTTAAAAGAGAATACAGAGAAAGAGAGTTTGAATAAGCGAGAAATCTTACTTATTTCAAATCATTTAAACACTGAAATACTGGATGGGGTAAAACCTCAGTATGAATACTGTAGAAAACTTTAGTTGTCACTTATAATAAATTCATACAAAGCTTTTATCAGATGAAGACCCTGGAGTCAGGCATGATTTCGAGTCTGATCCATCATTATTACTAACTCAGAAAACCTCAACAATACCTTATAATACCACCAGACTTAGCTGGTTTTACAACACTGTGAGAGTACCAGGATCCATGCAAACTGCTTCTGCTTGACGTCCATCGATTTCCATTTTTCTACTGTTGACAAGCAGATTTTAGTTGGTGGTTGAATTAGCGATAAAACCTTGGTATCCAACTTCAATAGAAAAAATATTGGTAGTCCATCTGTTTGTTTTTTTGTTGTTTTTTTTTTTTTTTTTTTGTTACACATTGCTCTTGCAGATATTTATACTTCTCCAGCTAATGTTGATGTATCCAATCAATATTTTCCTCAAAAGGAACTGCTTACTCAATGACGTAAACTCATTTTAAATTAACCAACCAGATTACAAGATCCAGATGCAGGACAATTAACATTATCTCAATTGAAAAGGTGAAAATCTACAGTGAAGATCCAGTCTGTGCAACGATTAAACAATGAAGAATTATTTTTAAATCTAACACTTGAAAGGTTTCCTTATTTTACAAAATTTATTGCAGCTCCATAATATTTCATGTATATAATCAAGTCACGTTCACAGTACAGATTAATGGTAATCTTTCATTGGTTGTTTTTTGTCTTAATCAATAGATGCTATCCTTTATATATACATTTATATATAATCTCTCCAAATCCACATTAGGCCCTGGGAACATTTTTTTTGTCATGAAACAATATTCATGGTTACTGTGTATATTAACATGGTTTCAGTTTTTATTTCTATCCACCAGTTAGATTTAATAATTTTTCATCAAGGATCTGTTTTAGCCTGTGTCAGCATTGTTTTTGCACATTTGTTGACAATTATAAGTAGAATATTAAACAATAAATATAGTAAAATCCTCAAAAAGTGAAAATAACATTTTTTTCACAACAATTAGAAGTAAAAACATAAAATAAATAAGGCAATTTTAGAAGGAGGAAATACAAGAATAACAACCACATCAATTCTAATCAATTTAATTCTTAACACGCCAGCTCTCTCAGTGATGAAAAACTTTAACACACCTGTCTCAGATAACTACTCTCCACTATTAATCTTACTTTCACTGAAATAAAACTTGATTGATTTTTTGTTTTTGACAAAGTTACAAAAGATATTGCTTCATACACACAAAAATGTTTTAACTTAAAGTAAATGATTATATTATTATAAATATATAATAATTATATACAAACTCTGATGAGCACCAACATAAGACTTTAAGAATGCATGACCTCAGCAAGTTAAATCCCCCCGCACCAACCCACCGCCAATCTTATTATATAAAAGCAGTTGTCATTATTTTTGACACAAGATACACTTAGACATTTAGCAGACATAGTAATGAGATGTTGCAACCTTATTCCAACATCTTTAGAAATATTGAACAATATTGTCAAGTCTGCACTGAACACTCCCCCCTCAAAACTTTTTTCTAAGTTTGAATGATTAGCACTATCATGATATTGGAAAGGAAATATAAATTAGACCATAGAGCAAAGAGAGTGTGTGTGTGTGTATATATATATATATATATATATATATATATATACACACACACACATACACACACACACACACGTGCCTGCATACCCTTGGGTAATATATATCTCAAAAACGGTACTAATTGATCATTATATTGTATGTGCAAAATATTTAGGCCAGTTTTAGCTTAAGAGATTTTTTTTTTTAATGAATTCCTTACAGGGCAAAAGGCTTCCCTCACAAAAAAAATAAATAAATAAAATAAAAAGTCAGAATTAAGCTGTCAGGTCCAAATGTAAACCAATCAGTCAATGAAATTTATTTAGGCTGACATATTTAGACCTGGTTCTGTTTTAAATGATATTCTATTTGTAGATATCAAAAGTAACTTTATGAATAATATATTAACAAAAACAATTTCCTAGTGAATGGATTATGAAAAAAAACGTAACCTACTTTTTTCAGGCTTATAAGTTTTTCTCATATCTACATTTTTTGAAGAAAATAATGAAACTGGCCAGAGAAGAATATTAGCCAATAGATGCAGAGGATTTAGAGCATATGACATGTTGGTAATGATGTGATTGCATTAATGATTGCTTGGACTATTACATACATCAGTACATTAATAAATTTGTAATCTAATGAAAAAATACATGATACATAAATAAATAAATAAATAAGAATAATAATATATAATAAGAAATGAATAAAAATAGATTGATAATAAAAAATGAATAATTAAAAAAAATTATTTTATCTAATCTTCATTATTTCTCCATGAATCTATTTGAATCAAATTGATTATGATGGAAAGAAAGAAAGAAAGAAAGAATACTTCTGATTGTCATTTCCTATATACAAAACCAGGATTATGGAACTGAACTCACTAACAATGACTCACTAGAATAGCTTACTAAACATTACACCATGCAAGCTGGTTACTTATAACATGTACAGGATACAATAGGTAAATTATTATCAATTTAAATTATCGATTTCACACATGCACTTTTTTCAGGTTTTGTCTACTATACAGCAAACTAGAGTCAATTGGGCACTATCTGTGAGAAAAGCACCATGACACAATGTACTCTTCCAATAATTTGGAAAAAGCATGCTGCACTGCAAGGCATTCATGCCAAAAGCTCCAATATAACAATTTCAAAGTGTTTTGATGTCAGTGAAGACAGATTCATATTGATGAAAACTAAACACCTAATGTACATCATGGTGTTTAGGGTGGTCACTATCAATGGTGATGTTATGCTACTATTCATCCTACATGTCCTCAGACTAACCATGGAGGCTTACATCAAGTGCCTGGAAGAGGTAGTACTGTCCTGGATTGAGAGGGTAGCTGCTGGAAGATTCTACATCTGGTAACAGAACTTTACACTATGCCACACAAGCAGAACCCAGTCTGTCAAAAAATTTCTGTGACCATATC
Organism: Sepioteuthis lessoniana; assembly: GCA_963585895.1. NCBI lineage: Eukaryota > Metazoa > Mollusca > Cephalopoda > Myopsida > Loliginidae > Sepioteuthis > Sepioteuthis lessoniana. The sequence continues at coordinate 48,129,617 of OY757912.1, forward strand.
ACTCCTAATATCTGGCTACCTAACTTCCCACATTACAATGCCCTTGACTATTATGTGAGGGGTGTAGCTGAATGAGAAATCAACAAAACTTTGTGAAACACTAAACTTAAGGCAAGGATAACCGCAGTATTTACCAATTTAAACAAGGAGACCATTGGAAAGGCTTACAGGAGATTTCAAAGTTCTTTTGAGGCCATGGTTGAAGCCAATGGCAATTTCTTTGAATAAATTTAAACTAGTATTTCAAAATATTTTAATGCAATTTTGGCAAATATATCTGATAAAGTGAGATGTCTCTTATTTTCATTTTTACATAATTTAGATGTGAGATAACCAGGTATCTATTGTCACTCAGTTTGATTTTTTTAATGGCATATCAACCTCAGGTGGGACACTTAATGCTAAAAAGATTAGATTGGCTTTTACTTTCTATGTGGGTTTTAGGATTTAGGGTATGGATTTTTATGACACTATTTGAATATATTTCATCAGATTTTAGTGTAAAGGTTGATTAGGTCAGATTTTAGTGTAAAGGTTGATTAGGTCAGATTTTGCTGAAAAGGATTGTTTCTTTTAGAAAACTCAAGATGTCTTCTATAGTTTGGTGTTTTTGAAAAGGTTGCTTGTCTTGTAGTGGGTGTGGCCAATGTGAAATCTGGAAAGTATCACTACTTATCTGTTTCTTCTGTAACCAAGCAGCCACTCACCGATGGTATCTTGTATATGGTGGAGCTTGTTGTGTATTTGATCATACCATGATTTTTGCCATTTGTCATGTATGAATTTGTTAATGGTTGGTTTTACATCAGCATATAGGATTTCTGTATTGAATGTGTGTCAGGAATATTTTGCAGCAGCTTTGTCTGACCTTTCATTTTCATGTATACGAATGTGGTTTGGTGATGAGTTATAGGTATTTCAGTACCATTTATAGTATTAGGGTAGGTTGATTATACATTTTGTGGATTTGGCAGACATGCATATATTTGGTTTTGTTATTCAAGATTTTGAATTAGTTTTCTATGATCCATTTTGATATCTTGTTGATACTTTGTTGGATTTTTCTTTTTATGGTAGCCATATTTTTGGAACAGTAACAAATGAGGAAGTCATCAACATATGGTGATCCATTGATTTTTAGGTGTGTCGGGGGGAATCAGTTACTATATTATTAATTTTAATTATGAAGAGGATCACAGATGGGAAGCTAGCCTATTTCTAGTGGTCTTGGATCAGAGAATGTGTTATTTACTTATGTTTGGAAACTTCAGTCTTCTGGGAAGTGTTTCATAAAAATGGAGAATCTGCTTTGTATGAAGATCTTTGAGAGTGCTATATGGCCATGACTGGTCATAGGCTTTTTTTAAAGGCCAAAAAGACTGCAGCCAGATGTTCTTTTTTTAATGTATGCTTCTCAGATTAGGGTTTCTATGCAGATAATTTGGTCAATGGTACTTTTGGCTCTAAAGCCTGTTTGTAGGTTTAAGAGGAGATTGTTTGATTTAAGGAATTATGTCAGTCTTAAATTGGTCATCCTTTTGAGTTTTGCAAGGACAACTGGTTAAAGCAATAGATCCATAACTAGTAGTGTTTGTGGGATTTTTGTTTTTTAAGGAGTGTCACTAAATTTAACTTTTTAAATTGAGCTCACTTGACGTCACTCAGTTGATGACTTTTTTTTTTTTTTTTTTTTTTTTTACAGATGGCTCCTAAGCTGAACAGCAATGGAAGAAATGGTATCAGAGAGTAGTCTTCATCCAACCACCCAGAATTTTTGTTACTTTCTTTTTGGATATTTACTATGCTTAGTCTGGTATAAAGCCAAATAGTGGAATACCCTGTGGAGATCTTTATTCTTTGCTATGTATCTTAGCCAATGCAACTATTTCATATAAGATCAACAGTAACTTCTTATATATGATCAAATGTCAATTGTAATTTAAATCTAAATTCAATAAGTAATTTATTAAAATCAAATTAAAAGATCTATTTGTTTTTAATTAAGGTCTATGAATTTTTTAAAAAGGCTTTTACTCCAAAGCTTTATAAATCTAACATATAATCAATACTATTATATATTATCAATACTTTTTAACTGTACCTTTTGCTTTCAACATTGAGATTCTATTAATTTTGAAAGGAAATATAACAATATCTGACAATATTCTCAAAACTAGTATAAGGTGAAAAAAATAATTGTCTTGGCTTGGCTTGGGAGTGTGGCTTCTCACATCATGTGTTGGTCATCTGGGAATTGACATCCCTTGATCTTTCTCTTTTTGATTCTCCTATTTGACGAGACAAGACACATATTCAGTCCTTGCTCTTGGAATAAAGTGGACATGCTTTTCACTTATGTTCATTGAAAAAAAAATGAGACTTTTGTCTCAAATTCCTGCAAAGTACTTTATTTCACCTTGTCATTGAAATGAAAACCATCAAAGAAAAGCAAGACTTTTACATTCACCATTTTTACACTGTCCTTTTATACATTGCTGGAACACATGTTTATTATTTTAATATTTTTTATGTTTGTTATATGTATCTACGAAATGTCTTATATTTTTATATGTTTATTCATCTTTCCTTTCTGTATATTTCGTGTTAGTGTATGAATGGATACACTAAGGCTAATAGTGGATATGGTGAGTAGGAAATGACGAAATGTTTTCAGTAACAACAAATAGTCAGTATCATTCTGATACTGGTAAGAGTATACCAATATCTGGTATCATTAATTTCAATACTGGCTTTTGCATCTTAAGAGTTGGTAACAATTACTTGTTGATGACAATGTTTTCAAATGCAAGGTAGAAGAGAATCCAACCAGGAGCACTTAAAAAATCTCAAAAGAACTCAGATCCTCAAAAGATGCCATATGTAAAACATCATACAAGCTTTACCTTTTTTCTTTTGTTTCCACTGAACAGTTATATTTAAAAATTATGTCTTCAACTGGCTAATCTGCCATATTTCTGTAATCTTTCCCTCCCCTAACCACCAAAAAGAAGTTGATTGCTGATATACCATTTTACTATTCAATAAAAAAAAAATAAAAAAAATTATACTTAAATCTTTTTAAATCTTTAAATGAAACAATTAATTAAAACTTACTCTTATCTGGATAGTGAATATAAGTATGTTTTTATATAATTTTGATGTACATTATCACAGAAATAATTCTAAAATTTCCTTGTTGTGCTCTTCTGTACAGCAACTTTCTTTTAATGAAATAAATTGATAGTAAAATTGATTTTATAAGAGATTTTGTATACTTTTGTTTTGATAGGATTGATTATGGAAAACTATTTTTTTCTTCCTCTCTTTCTAATCATTATATTTACAATATTCAATCAGTCTACAAGACATTGCTTGCAAAAAAGCGATGATTGCTCATTGAAATTTATCACATCTCCATAACTCTTTCAAATTTCATTCCATTAATAACTGCATATCAAAGACAATGTAATATTCAATGATTTTTTTTTTTTTAAAATCTGTGTCTTATATAATGGCAAATACAATAAGGAAAACAACTTTTGTACTTAAAAAGCAGGGCACAATTCTTAGACTTAAAAAGTAATATCCTTTCTTTAATATTTTAACAATTTTTATGATTATAAAATTTGAAACTAATTTGCAATTCCTATTTTGAATAAAATTGAATTTTAACACCAAAAATATAAAATAATTATGTTGAGTTAATTTCCATCTGCTCTCTAAGAAACTGGTTCAATTCAAAAGCCCACATTAAATTTACAAATTTAATTTTCCCTAGTTTTGTGGTTACTTTAATCTTTTCAGTGTCAAAATAATTGTTAATATATGATCTGTTAGAAAAGGTGTGGGTGGGGAGGAAGAGGCTGAGAATGAATAGTAACCAAAGATCTTTTTTTCAATCCAAGAAAACTGCTTCCTGTGATAGTAATTTTAGAATCTCCAATGGATGATCATCTGCCTTTGTTCTTATGATGTGAATGTTCTAGTTTTATTAAAATGGAACTCTTAAGCACACAAGTTGATATGAAAAGAGCAGGTGAGGTTTGTGAAGCTGAAATGAAATTTAAACTAATGTATTATTTTATAGCTGAGCTTGAAAGGTAAGTCGAGGAAATTAACAAGGTCAATATTCATTAGTAAACTGCATTTTAAGCTCAGGCCCTGGGGCTAAGATGAGGTAGAGAGGGAATAAAAAAAGAAAGGTGTAGATAAATGACCAGAAAAAGGTGGCGAGTCATAGGCATGGAAATTAATTTTTTTTTAAGTGTAGGAACAAAAAAGAAAAGAAAGAAAGATAAGATTTCCTTTACAAAGTCCTCAATTATTAAATAAAGAAAAGAAAAAAAAGAAGCTATCTTCTACATGACAAGACAAATGAAATCAAAAGACATCTATAACCTACATACAAAAAATTTTATTGCACCTCCTTTATTATTTACCATCATATGCCCAGTAATCATTTTGTTATTTAGTTAGCAAGTTATTTTGTTTCAAGCTTGTAATTCAATGTCCTCTTTTTGAATAGTTTCCTCTTTCTCTTAGTAGCATGACACTATATCTATCCCATCCCTTCATAAGTAAATTACATACAACCACTGTCCAATATCACTACACATTTATTAAACTTTACTTAGTTTGGTACAAGCCCAAAAATATGGAGCTCCAAGTAGAAAAAAAGATCAAACTAACAACAGTTTGTTAATCTAGTTTGAATCTTATACACAGTAAGCTTAGAAACTAACTAGTTCAATATGAATACAAACCCCAGTTCGTTTTCTATAATATGGTGATAGAAGGGTTAGAATTGCCCTGAGGCCAACACTAAGAATTAAAAGAAAATTGTACCCTATTAGTTGAGATATTTTGTCTTGTTTGTGCAGACTCATGTTTTCCTGCAATAAAACTTCCGTCTGACATAGATTCTCTCAAGCTGCCAAAGATAAGACAACACATACCAGGGGCATCTTGAGGTACTTTTCATAGAACACATGGAAAATACCCAAGAAGTTTATCAGCAAGGCAGAAATATGAGAAATTCAGTTGAGAATTCTTATGAGAGGAAAAAAATTTTTTTAAGTATTTTGCAATAAAATGGTATCTGAAACCTTTGCAAAATTATTTCTAAACTAATTGATTATCACTTAATTTTTGGCTCCTCTTTTCTTTATATTTACTTTTGATCATAACTTTTTAGGTTAAAACCCTCCAACTATTCAAGTAAGCGATGTGAAGTTCCATCCCATATATCAAGAGTTCATATTACATCAATATAAAGATTTTGGGTGTGGAAGAAGAAATGTGTAGATTTGTGGCCTGATCAACTTAGTTTTCATTTCAGACAATCAAGGTATTTCAACCTTTCTTCCAAATGGACAGTTTTGTATATATTTTATTTAGGTTCCATATCTTCCAAAAATATGAAGTAAAGTTCATGAATGGAAATAGCAATATGACTGTAGATTTGTGCCATGTCTAGTCATAGGCTTTCATGGCTAAATTGATTAATGTATTGTTCATGATTGAAAATCTTTTGTTATACTGGAAGAGAGTTTAAATATTTTCGGAAATTTGTTCTTTATTCTGATTTCATATTACTTTAATAGTAAGAAGGTAATCAACCAAGAACATTGTAATGAAAATCAAAAATACAAAGAAAAAGAGTAGCTAAAAATAATGAAAATACTCCATCTCAAAATTCAAGTAACTTAAGACTTAATTGATTTTCAAGTATAAATTGAATCATTCTAAAAAGGTTCAGAATTGATCACAATTCTTCTTGTAGAAATTGCCAAAAATGCTTAGATTACAGACTTACTGTTTAGTTGGAAAATTCCAAATCAATAATATATTTAGAGCTTTTTTTAATAGTCCCTACCAAAAGCTAACATACTTTTTTTAAAGAATAGAAACCTATAAAAGAAAAAAAAAAGCATAACTTGCATTTTCTTTTTCTAGCCAGTTAGAAACTCCATTTCTGATGTTACTTAGGGATCATATGTTAACCTCCAATTAGATCTTAGAGAATCAAAACATTGTAACCTTTCAGCAAATTGACTGTCTATATCTTTTTATTTGTTTCCAAATCAGTCAAGGTGTCAGGTTTTGTTTTTTGTTTTTTTGCAGCTCTTGGAAAGGAGGTTAATGCTACCAAAAGTTAAAAATGAATAAATAATATTTTTTAAAATATATTGCTATTTTGGAACTTTTTCTTTAGGTCTCACTGGACCAAAAATTTTTAAACCGTTAGGAATTGATATGTTAAGTTTATTTCAGTAGTCCTTGGCTAGATATTTTATAGTGATGAGGTTTGACAAACAAGACTTAGCAATATAAATTCTGACAGTGCCGGGATTAGTATTTGAATAAAGTTATTGATAGCCTATACTTTATATAGAGATGCTAATTTCTGTTTAGGCTATATTTATGGACAAAGGTTATTTTTTCTGAGGGGACAGGTTAACTTGAACAAAAGGCCTTCATTTCTTTTCATTCATTAGTGAATAAATAACCACAGTTGAAATTATAACTCCTATTCTAATACTATTTGATGATGGCTTATTCTACCTTTAGACTGACCAACAAAACACCCCTACAAATTTTAAACATCTGACAATCCTTGTTATCATAAAGTGTGGTGTCCTTTGCTTTTTGGTATTTATAGTAAATTGAGTAAATATTTGAATTTGATATATGATTATATAATAAAGTGTCTATTTACTTTATCGTGTCTTCACTTGGGTTTGTGATGAATACATACACTTTCAATTTTCATATCCTGTTCATAGAGCCCAAATTTGGTTTATACTAACACTTTTTCTATAATAGTTACTAAATTTAGTGTTTGAAATATACATGTAAATTCAGCAACTGTTATGAAACAGTATTAATGTAGATTATTGGTTTGCAATTTTCTAATTCTTTTTTTTTTTTTTTTAAATCACATTTACAATAAGCTTAAAACAATTTTTTTTCTTCATCTAAAATATAATAAAAACGTTTAATATACAAAAAAAATTAAATTTTTATCAAAGAATATTTTATTTGTACATAGATTTGATTAATCAACTGTTGAATTTTTATACATATTAACTACCATTGTTTGAACTGGTTTTAAATTCATTTTACATTAGATAACTTATGAACCTGTTGGGTTCCTATTGTAAAAGTTAACCGTGATGATATTGATACTCTTATTTAGGAAGGAATGAAGGGTTCTAATAAACATTTTATAGTTTTCTCTGCTATATCAATAATTCAGAAGATTTAAAAAGTTATATTAAGCATGAATATAAACACTACAAAATTATCATTTAGTTAATAAAGTGAACTGGAAATTTTTATTCTTTAAGAGCATTTTAAGTGCATTGCTCTAATAAAAATCTTGCTATGATGTGCTGCTTTTGCCAAGTTAGGTGCATTACACACACAAGGTGTAATTCCAAAATTGAGACTGAAGCTGTATTTACCAAGACAGGAAACATCAATTTACTTCAAAATAGTCACATTGGCATTAAACACACTTGTTTTAGCAAGTTTTCCATTTTTCAAAGCATCTCTGAAGCTCATATGGGATGAAGCTGCACAGTTGTATTTATCCTAATGTCTTTGATGGTTGGTTTAAGTCAGCAGAAAGCATGGACCAGATGGGAAAATGTGGTGAAATGGAAAATAACATGGCCTGATTTTGGCTCTAGTGGTCAGGAAAACTTCCCTAGAGATAACTAAGCCTTCGTTTCAGAATCATAGCCATACACCAATGATTTCTTACTTGTGATGATGGTTTCCAAAATTTCTGCATCAGTTTCTGCTCACCAAAAAATCACTAATCATAGTCATTCAAAATTCCTTCTGCTCTGGCATCAGTTGTGGAACAAACTTGGTTACAAATCTTCTCAACTCCAGATAGTCAATCCTCTACCTTCCTTTACCAGATTATATACTTCAATTGTTTCAGTATTTCTGCTGATGGAAAGACCTCCCTAGAAGCTCATCACTTTCAATTGTTGTTCTTCCTTCTTAGAAGTGCCAGTGTCATTCAAAGATGCCAGCCTGACTCATTGCATCATTTCCATAACCTTTTAGTATTTCAAAAATTACTGAACCTCCCAACACCAAGACTAACAGTGGCCCAACAGAAGTATGGGACAGGTCACCTTAACTGAAGCATGAGAATTCTTTGTTCTGACCATGAAAAAAAGAACAGTATAAGTATAGATCTAATATAATAAAATACATATATTAATTTGATTGCAATGCTCCAAATCAAAGTTTCAAGAGAGTTACCTTCCTTGAACATACAATTTATGATACAAATTAGTTTGGTTAGATGGCATATCAACCATTGTTGGTTATTTAATGCCAAATCCTGTTTTTAGATATATATTGAATTTTGTAGATACACACAATTAAATGATCAAACAGTTCTATTTCTAACAATTCAATTTATCAAAAATCAACAAAGTTGAATGGTTCTAAGTATTGCTGTGTGTCAGTAACAATTCAATTAAACAGTCATTTGTTTGCACACAGTTAAAGGATGAAACAGTTTTTTTCTAATTTAGCATAAGTCATTTGTTTGCACTCAGTTTAAATGTCAAACAGTTCTATTAGACCTATAGATAGAACCCTATCAAAAGCTACCACTCCAGGTCAAAGCAGACCTGGGAGCAAGGTCAATGAAGGGGTACTCCCAAATCGCCAAGGAGCCTCACCATCAGATGGTTTAATGTTATATCCGGGACACTCGGGGGGGGGGTCTTACTCTTCTGCAGAGATGCAGTCAGTGTATTCTACAGCCCCAGCCAACTGGGCTGAATACAAATTGAATCTCTCTAAAGTAGTGGTAAGCAAGTTAGCTTGGCTAACTATTACACTTCCACAATTGGAACATATATATTTAAAGATTTAAATATCAAAATTCTATGTGTCATTAATTTTTTTATAGTATGGGTACACAAGATTGATAGCTAAGTAATTCAAAATATTGCTGACCAGATGTAAATAAACAGTTCACACAACACACTTTTGCAGATGTCATATCTGTGTTGGTGGTGTGGAGAGGTGGGTGGGAGGAATCAGGTTGAGATCAGTTTTAAAGTTTGGATGGCTGTTAAGCATGTTTGGGATGGGTGTTAAAAGTGAATAAAAGTGAATCATTATTCCTTATCTAAATAATATTGATGACTGTATATATCAAGGGAGTTTTTTTATTATCATCCCATGAACCTTATAAAGATGATTAAAGCAATATAATTATAGTAAACAGTTTCTATATTAGACAATAGATATCAAATTAAATGCTAACTTTTAGCACAAGCAACACACAAACCTACAAAAGTTGCCAGCAGTTACTAGAGAAGGTATGTATATTGGTAGTGATGGTAACAGTAGTCATGGGGGTTGGCAAGGAAAGTAATATAGTAATAAGAGAAACATTAGTAGTGTAGATTATTATATTTCCTTATGAGAAGAATTATTTTTTTGGCATAACTTTCATAAATTTGTACACTAGTTTTTATTGGTAAAACACACAAACTAATGGATGAAGATCAGGAGGTGTTATTAATTGATAGAATAATGAAGGTGTGCCAGTAAGGTTCAGGGTGAAAGTGGGAGTGTACTCTGGCAACCAGCCATACATGCAATTAAAATGGCTTGAAAAGAAAAACAAAGTTTTCATTCAACCTCCTCTTTTCCCTTCAGGACACACACCTGCATATTTGGCAAATATTTTTAGATAGATAGATAGATAGATAGATAGAGAGAGAGAAAATAATCACTTATGGGCTTGGCCCACATAGAGCAACTATTTAAAAGAGGAATGCAGTTTATAAAAGTATTTCAAGAACAATTGAATACTGAATTTGATAAGGACTGTGTCATTCACAAAAATATCTATGGTAGAATATTCAAATGTAGAGGGGGGGGGCATGTTTACTTCCAAAATGTACACTGTCATACATTCAGTAACATACAGATGACAATTCTGAATTTTCACTTTGGTATCAAGTGTCTTTCACTAGAGATTAAGTGACAGCAAATCTCTTCAATGACAGATGACAATAGTGAACTTCAGTGTAAAATGTTCTTAGCTAAAGATCAAATGACAGTAAGCCTCTTCAATAACAAATATGGAACTTCAGTATAAAGTATCTTTCACGATAGATGAAGCAATAACAAGTGTCTTCAATGACAGATGGCAAAGTGGAACTTTAGTGTAAAGTGTGTTTAGCTAAAGAACATGCGACAGCAAGTTTATTCAATATTTCAACACTTCAGTTTCCTTTCATATTTTAATAAGTCATTTGGAGGTTTCCAATTATTCCTCATCTCAGATTTCCATTTCTTCCAAACTTTGTTAAAAGGCTTTTTAAGACCATTCCAAATAATGACAAGTACTATTGTCAATTTCATATTCCATTTTTTTGGAGATGTGAAAAATCATTTTTTAAAAGAGTCAAATTGTTTAATACTAAATTACCTCATTTTTAAAAATTTTTTTTATCTTAAATTAAGACTCATCAAAAAAATAAATAGATTAGACAAGTATGATTACTTTTTGAAAAGATGAAATTTCCTGGTTCTCTTTCTCTCTCTCACCATTTAACAAAATTTTCCCTGGATTCAACATTTCCCTAATAGATCTCATCAGCTAGATCAACAAAATTTTCAGCATTGGTGAACACTGATTGTATAAAAAAAAATAATTACATCCCAATTCTCCACTTTCACTCACAAGTTTATTAGTTCTCCATCAAGAAATGTTTCAAGTTTTTCACTTTCTCCATGCTCTGCTAAAAAAGTGATATCCATAGTCTGACAGATCTTATAAAAGCTACATAGAGTCAACTGAATTGAACTGGGTGACACATCTGAATTTTAAAGTTTCATAAAATTATTACCTTTTCTATTCTGTTTCAACAGCTTCTAGCTTGTGAATGCACTGTTGGTCTACATAACCAAATCCCAACCACTTGCATAATTCCCTTCAAATACCATTCCTATTTTAGTTATTTAATTTATTTAAGATTTACAGTTTTAGCTATTTCTACATAGACATTGACTATATTTACCCAGCAGAGAACAGGTACATACCCTGGGAGTGGGTAGGGGTTTGAATCCTTAGCTGATTGTTACATTGTCTAGCTCCAGAGGATCATTCCTCTAGGCAGGAACTAAACAAAGGAGGGTCAGGGTCAATTCTTTAATGTCTAATGCACTCCTTGAAGGGGAATTACAATCTATTTTTTTTATCACCACTCTAATGTAAATGAAAGGGTCAGCAATAAAATTTGATAGCGAGTTGGATTCTGCCTTTGAGAGGATTAAGTGGGTGGTAGATTTCCCTTGTAAATACCTTCTTTTTGATCTTGTTTTATCTTAGACTAAAGACAACTTTTGTTCTATTAAATGTTGCTAAAAGACTAATCAATAAGTTCAATATCCAGTCACATGTAAAATGTTTATTCTATCTTTCATACAAAAAAGATAAAAGTTAACAATGTAAAGTGCTACCACCCCCACCTTCAAGATTTGTAAATATCAATTACTAGCTGGATCTGTGAAAATTCCACAGAATGAAAAAACTCAAGAGGAGCAATTTAAGCAAAAAAGGATGATTTGCAATTTTATAACATAAATCCTATCATTGCCTTTGCAATAAATAATACAAAAATATACAATAGCAATACTTAATACACATATCATTTGTTAGTATTCAATTCTACTGAAACTACAAGATTAATATATAATTGAATATTCTATTTTGTGTATAATGGTAATGCTCGTATAAAGGAATCTTCAGAACTCTTTCTTTTTCAGCTTTTAACAGCACATTGTTGGAGCTTATCAGAACTTTAAGAGTTCATTGGATCCTTGAAGCTCATCAGATCTTCAACAAACCAATACATAATAATTCATGTTTACTATTCTACTTAGTGAGGACAGCTGAAGTTAGTACAAGACAATTCCATCAGAGTTGACCACAGTGTTCAATCTGAAGAAGCAACATCTATGTAGAAGAATATCATAATTGATTAAGTAGGGGGAAGGGAGTATTTCAATTGGCTGTGGAGAGGAGATATAGAAGAATATCTCACTTGGTCATGAGGGATGGTAGGATATTCCACTTGACTGTAGGGATTATATGCAAAGGAGTTTAACATGTAAACAAATAGATGAAACACAAACAGAATTATAAGATGGATTATAAGCATCATTCTTATACATAATCAACTTTTATATTTTTCTAAAGTATTTTATTGAAGAATCAACAATAGACTTACACTAGGTATCCATAGTTTTAAGATGAACATTTCTATTATAAAAACAAATAATAATTTACACAAATGTTTTGTAAAAGATTGTTTTTCTTTTATAAATATTCAGGGGCAATGCTCATTATTTTAAACTTAACTTTTCTTAACCCTTTAAATCTTAGTGGCCAGTATTTGTGCAGCTAACTAGCTAACATGAGTGACCAAATTTCAGCCATGGATTCCTCACTACATCGTATTGCCAATAAAATGATACAATTTTATAAATATCTTATTTTTTGATATATTTTAAATTGTCTATATAAAATGCTCTAACTTGTTATTTAGCAACCTATCAACTGGTTAAATAACATTTTCGAACCAGAAGCCCAGGGTGAGAGGCTCATAGTTCTAAGAGTTAAGCACTTATTTCATATCGCCACTTTCATAATTTTCTAAGCTTTAGCTATATTTCAGTTTTAGACACAGTGTAAGCATTTTCTGTTTCTATAAGATTATAATTTACAAAGTATGTGTGTGTAACATATTCTTAATGATTTCTCTAATCATAATGAAAATAAATATTTCAAACCATTTAATCAATTTTCTAATGTGTGAAATGCTATGGAAACAGAGGGGGAAGGAAGACATGGGGGGGGAGTATAAACTAAATCTTATGGGCCAAATAAGGACAATTATTCCTTAAAATAATATTGTAGGTTAAAGTAAATGAACAAAGAGGACATGATATGATAACTTTATTAATAAAGAAATTTACAAATGTAAAGTGAATTTACAAATGTAAAGTGAAAAAAACTTTAAAAAATCTTTGTTTGTTTGGGTTTTAAGGCATATCAACCTTTGTAGGTTATTTAATGCCAATTCAATTTTATACAAATAAACAATTCTATTTCAAACAATTCAATTTAGCATAAGTACACAGTTTAATTGTCAAAGACATTTCTATTTCAAGCCATTCAGTTCAGTCAAACAGTTCTAATTCAAACAATTTACTTTAGTATTTTCAAGCAATTCAGTTTAGCATAAGTACAGTTTAGTTCTATTTGACCTATAGATAGGGCCCTATCAGGTGTTACCACTTGGGCTAGATTGGACCTGGGAGAAAAACATCTTAATGATTTCTTCACTTATAAAAGAATAAAATAAAAGATTTCAATGTGTTTATTTAATCACTCAATTTTCAATTCAGTTTGTGAGTATGGATCCACAGAGTGAAATGCTATTAAAATAAACAAAGGAAAAAAATAAGACTATGAAATTTTTTGTATCATGTTTTGATGATAAAAAAATACTAGAATTGCAATATAAAACAAATTAATTAATCAAATTTTCAATAAAATCTATAAAAACTTATTAATATTTTTTTCTTTCTTTTAATTGAAAAATTCACTGATCAAATCCATCGTTAAATAAATATAAGGAAAATTGTAACCAACAAGTGTGATAATCTTTAAAAAAAATTTGTTAATGATTCATCTGCTACTAAAAACTTCTTTTTTTTTATGGCATGTCAACTTTCGTTGGTTATTTAATGCTAAGGCCATTCTTGCAAAAGAACAGTAGTGGTACTATTTAATCCATAGCTTGAGGGTGAGGAAATGAGAGTGTTCATACCTTTCTCAAAGATATTAGTCTGAAAGTGAATCTAATAGTGCAACTATTAAATTTTAATGTCTTTACAGATAAATGGATTGTTTTGTTTAGATTAACAGAAATTTCTCCATTTCAACAATAAAAATACTTCATACAGGAAAAACCTTGAATTATAATCATGGATAATGTTATCAAAATCAGTCAGTTCTAAATTCTAATTAAAATTAATCAAACATTACCCATTTACTATATTTTCATTTTTATTTGTTTTTGTTTGTTTTAAATCAAAATTTTCAGACAAATCAATATTTAAGTGATAGGCAGTTATAAAAGAAATCATGTATTATAATGGCAAATAAGAATTTGTTTTTAAATTTCATTTTTTACATTATAAATTTAAATTCATATTTTTCATGTATGAATATATGACTTGGCAAACATTATAAAGCAAATGATTAACATATCAACAGCCATTTTGAATTTTTGAAACTGTCCTTTGATTTATTGAAAACTTTTAAAACAGCGTTATTAAATAGACTATCAGAAAACCTGCTCTACAGCATGATTTTAAACTAATTCCTGCTGAATGCCTATATATGAAGCCATTCTTAGCATAGTAGTTGTTATAAAAAATACAATCAGCAACAAGAGTTCAAATTCTGGATGAGGCTGTTTGAATTTCATTTTAATGCTTACGCCCATAAGAAAGGTGTAAATCTGTCCATCCTTCAAACTTTGCAATGGGCAAATAGTAAAGTAGATTGGGTTCTTTAGCTTTACTTAGACAACCAGACTAGAAGAATGAAAACTGAGTTCAAAACAGTTTTACTCCATTTTAAAAATTGACCTTTTGTTACATCTTATCTATGGTGGTGGGGTTAGATAAAGAGGCACATGTAGAGCAACTTTTATCATCATAGGGAATGGAATCGGTGACCAGAGTTCAAATACTGGATGAGGCTGTCTGCATTTCCCTTTATGCTAATGCACTTGAGAAAGGTATGAATCTATTTGTGCTCCTTCAAGTTATAAGAAAATAGCCTTGGTTAGGCAACCAATCTAAGAGAAAGAAAACTAAATTCAAACCATTTTTTACTTCACTTAGAAATTAACCTTGTTTCACATACTGTTTGTAGTGGAAGGGTTGGGTGAATACATAATTGGAGCTTGTGTCATTAATTTGAATTATATATTTACTGAATCATGCCTTATTTGAAAATAAACTTTTTGTTGAATATATTTCATATATCAGTTCTTAGGATGAATACTATTTTATTCAATGTATTTTTTTCCTTATAATTATGGCTTCAAGCATTCTGAATCCAAAAAACAATAACAACCCAATTTTACCCTTGAAAATGACCAATCACAGTTGAGGCATATGGGAAGAAAAGTTCGGATAATTTCTACACTAAGCTTGACTCAAACAAATGCAGTCTTGTGCAAAGACAGCTGAAATTTAGCCAAAATCCATTAAGACAAACCTTGATTGTGGTCTTTAATAAAACCTGTTTTAAATGTATACAAAACAAACTTGCCATAACTAAGTAAGACTGAATGGCTTCACAACACTTGAATGAAAAGAGAAAAAGGAAAAATATTGGTTTGCAGACAAGCACATGTTTAAAAGCTAAGCTATCTAAAGACAAGCACTTGATGATATGACTCAGAGATACAGCAGTGGACTGAAAACCCAAGTATTTTGAGGCTCCATCATATAGACCAGAACAGCTTTGCTCAATACATATGTTCACCTGAAAGAAGGAAAAGTGATCTCAAAATGCAAATAGAAGACCCTTTTGGCAGGTCAATCCTGTAAAAGCCTATGTAGAGGGGACAATTGAAGTTAGGCCTAATGTTTTAAATCAAGTTCAAAGATCTTATTGGATTAATTAGGTTCAATGAATTAAACAGAAGACAGCTTTCAAAATTGGATCAGATGAATAGTAGTAAAAAGTTTCTGTACACACACACACACACACCTTATAAACAAATTTGTTCAAATAAAAACTTTAATGTTTCAGCTGAAAATCTCTCTTATCACGTCTGTTCCCATCTATTGAATCAATTCTCACTAACTACAATACTCATATAAAGTCATTTCGCTTTTTTAAAAACTGAAGTTATCAAAAACTTTTCAAACTATTTTATCAAGTAAACAAGCTAAAAACCTGCTCTATCAGCAAGATTTTAAGCTAGTTCCAGTTGAAAGTCTAAAAAACCTATGATTCCAATAAGAAATATCTAACCACAGCACAATGATTAATAAGCTCATCTTATAGACTAATTTGTTGGTATAGTAAGTTTAACCCTAACCTATTACCATGGTTTTTTGCCAATCTAAGTTGTGGTTGGTATGATAGGTTACATCTTAATATTTTCCACCTAAATAGAACATTGAATTCTGATTTTCAAAAAAAAAAAAAAAAAAAAAAAAAAAAAGCTATTCCTACCAGGATGACTAACATACTTCCTTGCCAAACAAAGCTTAACTTTATTATTTCAAGTGTAATTTAATTGACTTTTTTAAAAAAAATATCACGTTTCTTTATCTAAAAAGAAATAAGAATCAATTGTCTGAAGAAAGGACTTCTTTGGTGACATTAAGTAGGTATTTATTTGGCTTCCCAGGAAACCAAAATGTTACACAAAGTTGGTTTAATGTGGGAGTGCTCTGCAGGAAGTGAACCTACTCTTCAGAGAGGCACTAGGCAATAATCCCAACTTTTAGCTCCTTTTAGGTGAGGAACCAAATACTGCCTAGGAGGAAAGCACTCGAGAACTAAGCTGTTAATTCTCACAAATGCCAGGTAATTAATGTAGGTAACACTTACATGCTATATACAAAAAGTTAACATTTAATGCTTTGTCTAAAGTACAAAGCCTTATTTTGAGAAAATATTAAATATCAACAAATTTGAATAACAACCTATAAAATACAAACATGTCACCTAAACATACCGATCAAAACAAGACTTTAAAAAAAGAGAGAGAAAGAAAATAGTAACAAAACAAAGATTAAACAAAGGTACTGAATCCCGGTCAGTTTAAGCCTATTTATGAGGCTCTAATCAGAATTTGATTTACTCCGTAGCCTCCAATACTTGTCGGTACTTGTGCAGAATAACCTGCTAGTAAGTTTCAGTAATTTACTTCATGTTTTTACTGTAAAGTTTCATTGACTCCCAAAAATTATATTAGCAATTGGTTATAAGTAATCATCTTTGTTGTAATTGGGAGAAGGGAAGACTAAATAAATACAATAGGTGGGTGAATTACAGAGATTTGAAGACATGGTTTTTAAATGTAAATATGTAATTGTTAAAAAAAAAAAAAAAAAAAAAAAAACATAAATAAATAAATAAAAATAAGAGGATAATGACTGAAAATTTATCTCATCTGGATAGTGAATGTAAATATTCCATTTTCATTAAAAAAAAAAAAAAAAAATGTATATTATTATACCTGGCACACTGAGTGAAAATTTGATTGTCTGGTCTCAAGGGGCTGTCTCCCCAGGCAATACCTACTTTGCTGGACTTAGTTCATTGCTTGGCATCTGAGGTGACCCAAAAATGTGAAATGGGATCAAGCATTTTTTGGGGCGGTCATGCATGAGTAGTTTCGTGCGTGCCCCTACCCCCTACAATAAAATAACCTTGTGTCAAATCTTACCAGGTGGGAGGTTGAATAAATATTACCTACACATCTAAGAAGAAAGGGGAAAAAAAGTAAAAAGCTTTTATGGTTGGTGACATCATTTTTGAAGACATGGATATACAACTGACATTAAATCTCTCACTCACACACACAAAAGAAAAAAATCAAGTGCTTTTACCCCCCACCTACCCCAATTGTAAACAACCGCTTATATCGCTTGACACTGGGTCGGGTCTGATGTAACTGATTATAAAATAACTGAAACCACGAGAACTAATCATAGGCTTAATCTGAAGGAGTTGAAAAAAAGAGCGACTAAGTACGGCATAAAATAAGCAACAAGCAGTTAAGGATGAGGATTAATACAAATATATGGACTTTTAAAACGGAAAAAAAAATTAAGTCAACAATAAGTGTTCTTAAAACAAAAAAATTATTATTTTATTTATCTATTTATTTTTTACATAAAATAGTAAGGGGGACAGGAATGAAGAGAAGGAATATTCTTATTTTATTGAGAGATGCAGAGGATGAAGGATGTTTAAAATAGATAGAATGGGATATAAAAAGACCTCGTGACCTTTGCCACAATCTGATACCCAGTATTCCTTGTACATATTAGAAAAAGAATAATCTTACTCGAGTTCTGCTATAAGAAAATTAAACAAATATGACTTATTATTGTTGTTATCACAGCACATACCGGGCATACAATTGCATAGTTTGGTTAGGGGTGGGGATAAAAAAGATTTAAATTCGTGTCAGAATGTGTTTATAATTTTATTATAATTAGAATATTTCTAGTGACAGACATTAAGAGGAAAAAACAAAACAAAAAAACTCAACTAGTTTTTATATATTTCACACGATAACAAACAATGGGGAAAGTTATTGAGGAAGGCTATTTTTTTTCTTTCCTTCTTTCTTTCTTGTTTTCGTTTTAAAAATGAGATGCTTTATACTAGACAAAAGTTGGTCAGTTTTGTTTTTGTGATAACTAGTGGGGGAAATAAAAGAGGCATAGAATTAAAAAAAAAAAAAAAAAAATCCACATTTAAGTCTCCAACTTTAAACCAATTAAATTAACAGACACTGAAAATATCTTTTTCAAAATTGTTTATCACTAGCAGTTAACATCGTTTTTACAGACCTTTTAAACATTTTCTTGATGCACACTAAATATCATTTCTACAGGTTTTTTTTTTAAATCATTGAAAACCTAAATTAAAGTAAAAGTTCAGGGTTCTAATATATGCAGGTGATCATCCTTAATTACGTTTATGCATAGTGACAGCTTTTTAGTGTTAAAACCATCTTGAATAAAAATGATATACATATTCCATAAGTTGTACATTGAAATTTGTACAGTTTGTATGGAGATCTACAGAGCTATCAACTCCAAATCATAGTTAAATATCTTTAAATATCACAATTTAACCCTCAAGTTTATTCAATTTTTTTTTTTATGCATCAACAATTCTTTTAAATAAACAAATTGGTAGAATATTGCTCTACGGACGAAATTTTTAAAAAATGCTTTCATGTGACCGAGAGGTGATTAATTTATTTTTCATAACTTTACCAGTTTTCATATTAGAGTAAGATAATTTCTATACCATTGGCTGGGTATGTTGTGTTTATTACTTCATTAAAAAAAAGAAGAAGGCGAGAAGAATCCAATCAATTTAATCAAACGTATTAAGAAAAAATAGAAACGATGGTCAATAATCTTTTTTAAAAGACAAGGAAAAAAAAGCTCGTTTTTCCTTTCTAACTCGATAAAAAGTTCAATCCTAGTTCGTATTATTCATTCAAACTCAGTTTTCATTAAAAAAAAACTTAAGCTAAACTGACTTCATATATAGTAAAACGAATGCATTCTGGTAGTCGTGCACACAACAGTGTGCAGCTAAATCAACAGATTTAGAAGAAAAAAGTGTTTACTAACCTGAGCAACCAAAGTGGATATACCACTGAAGGAACGTTGTTCCCATAATAAAAGTAAGAAAGACAGGTAGAAAATAAATCCAAGGAAATGGAAGTTTAATCTTACATCCACGTTAGGGCTAACACAGGAGATGGTATGTCATTTGTAGTATCCATTTGGCATCTAGACTGAATAGGGGTATAAAAACCAGTGATGAGACAAACTTGGAACATAGGAAACGGAAAAAAAAAAAAAAAAAATGGGAGGTAGTAATTTTAATTAGGTGACAAGCAGTTAAACTGTTTTGTATTTTTCTTTTTCTTTAACTTCTGTCTAGGCTTGCCAAAATGTAGTAGATCAACTTCTACACAAATTTAAACACAATAAATAAACAACTGAATTAAACAAAAAAAAAAAAAAAAAAACATTTTCTTTCCTCTTCCTTTTTTGTCACTATTCAAAAAGCAGGAAGTCGACTGGTATATTATCGGTCAAAGTAATAATATTGAGATCTAGATCTACAATGAAGATCTAGTCAAGCCAAACCCACTGTGAAGCACTGACTGAAGCTGACCTATCTATCTTCTTAAAGAAGACAAACCTCCACCTCCACCTGTCCTCAATTCAAGTCCACTGTCCCAACAGAGTGACCTATTTAAAAAGCTTTGGGGTTATCATTACATGTCAACACACCAACAAACTCCAGCACATTCTTCCCCCTATTTCAAGCGCTTACATCCATCTATGCCCCTCCACACACACACACACACACACACACACACAATCCTGTTGCTACTGGTTAAGGTCACCATTATTAGCCAATAGAAGAGAGATAGAGAGAATAGCTGCATAAAGGTATTATCTGCAGTTCCCCCTGCAACACCACTTTACAACTGGCACCAAGGTGAAAGGCGCTATACAGACACACGCAAACAGACAATGGAAACATACATTCATTATATAATAAGTAAGATTTTATTTTAAGACCCAACGAATAAATAAAACAGTAAAAAAATAAAATAAAATTTTAAGTTTAGAATAACTCTACTAAAGCAAGTATTATCCATCCTGAGGGATCCCCTCCGAACTTGACCTATCATTAATTGTCTATTTAGGGGCCTTCTTGTTTGTTTATATATATATATATATATATATATATATATATATGAGAGAGAGAGAGAGAGCGTGTGATATACAATACATAGATTGAATTGCTATATACAAGGTCATATTCAAAGCCTACACAACTAGGAGCCAACTTAACACTTTTGTTTGAGTTAGACACAAGCCACTGTCCTATAACAACTGGTTCATATATATATATATATATATATATATATATATATATACATACACACACACACACACACACACAGAGAAGAGGTGTTTATATTACTCATGATATCGCCGGTACAATTTATTAGGCATTAAAGCTTTCATTCATTCTGATGATTACAATGTATATGCATATAGTGAAAAAGCAATTTCTGTCGTTAAGGTGAAGGAAATGAAACAATCAGTGACAAGTGCATTTGAATCCAGTGGATGAAGGAAAAGCTTCGTTTAAAAAAAATTGTATCCACTGACTTTACTTCTACTCCATGCCTTTGATTAGATTTAGCCATTTCCTACACTATCTTCAACAGGAAGGTGAGTGAGCTGATAATGATTATATTATCATTACTTCTCCATGCAAGTTTTCACACCAGTTCTAACTGGTGGTTTTTCACTGAAGTGAGAGACAGCAAGTCTTTCCAAGACTCTTCTAAGTATCCCAGCGGATTTTAACAGTGCAGTGGTATTGATGGTCTCAATTCTTCTTCCAATCTCCAGTTCTGCCAGTCTCTTTTCCAGACCTTTGGGGACTGTTCCAAGGACACCAACTATAATTGGCATCACTGTTTGATGCTCCACAGGTTTTTCAGCTCTCTAACAAGATCCAGGTATTTGTGTATTTATTTCACTTTCTTTTATTTTCACTTTGGAACAGCAAAATCCACTAGAAGACAAGTGGTTTCCTTCCTACTTTTTTTTTTGATAATCAATACTAGGTCTGGTTTTTGAGCAGGATTTGGTGATCTGTTTGCATCTAAAATCCTAGAGAATTTTATGCTTTTCATTTTCTAGGACAGATTTTGGTTTATACATATACCATTTGTCAGTATGGTGAAATTTTAATTTCTTGCACAATCCCCAATGGATAACCTATCCTACCCAGTCATGCCAACTTTTGTACTAGCTTGTTGCATTTGCTTAATACGATAAAAAGATTAGTCAGGAATTAACAAACTTTAGATATAAAATAGGATTATATATATATATATATATATATATATATATATAAATCCAAAAACTCAAACTGTCATATGGCTATTATAAATTTATTTCAGCTGGCCACTCATGAGAGCAACCAACCTCTTCAGATAGCCATCACACAATGAAGAGAAAAAACATAATATTCTTTAGATTTTTACTTGTTTACAAAAACAAAAAATGGGTAAATAAAAAGAAGGGACAAAAAATATGGGCAAGAAGTTAGTGTCAAAACCTAGGTGTAATGTAATCATCTGGTGTCATGTATCCTTATGTATCTATAGAAAAAATTTTTTTGTTTTTTATATCAACTTGCTTGAGAAAAATAAATCAGTAGAACAAATGACGAGTCAGAATTTCTTTGAAAGAAATGATTAATGGCTTTCATTAATTTGCAGTTGAATGTATTTGATAGTTAAAAAAAGGTAAAAAAAAATTAGTGAACTGAAATCTTCAGTCTAGTAATGTCCAAATGTTTAAAATATTTTAAGTGTTTAAAACTATCAAGTTTGTTTGTTTTGGGATAAGACAGAATTAGTCTAGCAGCTTTGTTGTCATTAAGTTTAGATCTAATTGGCTATAAGAGACACTATAGGAAATCAAGAAAGGAATTCAACATAAGTTTTAAATAAACCTAAACTAAATTGCTATGAGAACTTGACAGGGATAGAAAAAAATGTCTAAGAAACAATGTTTTTTTTTGTTTTGTTTTTTAATAAAGGTTTTTTGAAAACAAGAAAATCTCAAAGTTTGCGCAAATTTTTGACAAGAATGCTGAGGGTCTTTTCTTTTTAAAAAAAAAAATAGTTAAATAAACTTGAGAAATGATATAACATGGATTCTGAACTTCAAAATGGATTTATAGAGTAGTATGTGCATTTCATGGCTTTAGGTCATTCCCTTCTTGGTCAGGTCAAGAATATTTCAGCACTACCTCAAAAGTTTTTATTCATTTATCTATTTTAAAAAATATATCATTATTTTTTTCAATTTCCTGCATGAAGTACTGTCAATTATAATTCATTTTTTCCTTAGCATTTAATTTCATCAGGTTTTAGTTGTTTTTTTGTTTTTAATCACAATTCTAAGATCATCACTTTATAATAATCAAGTTATTCCACAATCAGTAAGGAAGAATAATCAACATTTGAAGTTGCATCATTATCCTTGAGGTCCTGTTTTCCCATGACAATGTCTTTTTGACAAGGTTAAGAAGGTCAACTAGTATGCATTTACCCAACCCTTCCATCACAGAGGGATGCTCCATGGTGTAGTGGCTAAAGTGCTGGACTGCAACATCATAGTAAGCAAGTTTGAACTCCAGTCATGCTATTACATTCACTTTTGGATTAATACTCTTGAGAAAAGTATGGAACAGCTAATCTGAGCCTAGGCAGAAATACTCATCTATATGCAAACAACCCTGTTATTTCTTATGGGTACTATGCTAGTATTTGAACTAAGGTGAGGAAATACAAAACATAAATAAGAACAATAGTCTGATGAGATATTCATTCTTCTTTCACAAAAGATTATTTATGGTTCCAGACTCTAAAAAGATAGTACTGAGTACAATATTACATTTGAACTTTATAAAGCTAGAATGGTGGTTGCTGAAAATAATACTGATAAGGATGCATTGCAGATGTAGGTCAACCTACGTATTTCTTTTTCTTGAAAAAGAAAAAATCCAGAAGAAAAACACCATTTTGCAATCAAGAATTAGCTGAAAAAGATAGCATTTGAACCCTAACCTCAGATCAACAGGTCATAAGATTTACAGAAAGAATAATCTTAATTAGATGTGGGTCTACTACAACTTGAGATATCCCCTGCCAGTTGAAAGTAAAACTACTGATACCAAAATACACATTTGGAGGATGAGAGAATGCTTCATTTACTTATATATAAGCTTAGGATTTAGTCCTTAAAATTCAATTGACTGAAAGCTAAAATAAGGCTAATTTCAATCAACCAAATTAAGATTGAAAAGATAGCTTGATATCTAAAGAAACACACTGCCTCAGAGTAATATGGTATTTCACTGAAAACAACATTAAACAGTCCACTTCTTAGGCTGAAACTAAAGCCATCTACAAGAGAATTTATACAAAAAGCAACTAATCTGTATTCTTCAATACTTTGCAGGACTAAAAAAAAAATTTTTAAGTTCAGGTAGTTATTTTTTCCTAGCTCCATATTTTGAATATACTTTTTTAAAGCTTAACAATCAAAGCGTTAAAAGATAGAAAATACTAAACAAAAATCATTGTTACTAATGATAAACAAGGTAAAAATGAATAAAAAATGTTATCAACACTCTTTGGCAGAGATAAAACAATATCAACACTCCTGGAGGTTGGTTGGGTTTTATAACATATCATCCATTGTAGGTTATTTAATGCTAAATCCTGTTTTTGCATATATTATATATAACTTATCAGTGAATAGTTCATTAGTAACATTTTAAACAAGCCTTGCTCATTTGCTTGCCAACTGTAAAAGGGTTTCAAGTATTGCTATTGAACACTAATGATTCTATTTGATATAAATCATTAGTTTACACACAGTTAAAGGGTTTCAAGTATTGCTATCTAACACTAACAATTCAATCTAACATATAGATGGGACCTAACAAGTACTACCACTGTGAGTGGACCAGGAAGTAATAGCAATGAAAAGGTACTCCACATTCCCCAAGGTTCCAGAACTGGAATCTCACCATCAGATAGATTAGTGTCATATCAAAGATATTTGTTGGGAAGGTCTTAACCCTCTGCAGAGATGTTGTTAGCATATTCTACGGTCCCAGCCAATTGGGCTTACTCCTGGAGGGGATAAAACAATACCAACACCCCAAGAGGATGGAGTAAAACAATATCAACACTCCAGGAAGAGGTGGTAAAACAATAATAAACATAGCACTGATCAATCAGGGATGAAGTAAAGGATGAGTTATAGGTATGATTCCTACAATACTAACTGTTCTTATGGCTTAGTTGATCAAGCAGCCGGTATGGATAACCAGATTTTCAAGGAAAAAAGGGATGTGAGTTTGGGTCTCATTGAGAGGTTATCCATTATTATCATTGGATTATGTACTATTCCTCTGTGTTGCAGAAATAACAATCCAAGTGAGTTATGGTAGAAAAAAAAGCAACTCAAATTAAAGCATGAAAGAAATGCTATCAAAATTTATGAAATTAAAAAAAAATGTAAGATAAAGAAAACAGTAACAACAAATGTCAAGAGGCCCAAAGAATAAAGCAGATAAGAAAAATATGAATCATACACTGGTCCCCACTTAACTGCAATTTCACTTCCACAAAGTTTTTAATAAGCGTTCCAAAGTGCAAGAGTAGTAATGCTGGGCATTTGGATATATGCCAAAGAGAAGCCATAAAATGCTTCTTTCAAGGGAAAATGTTCTCAGAATCAGAAAGAAAGATTTGATGAGGTTGCTAAGATCTATCCCACATGAGAGTGCTTTTAAAACAGGTGGATTTTATATCCTAATCAACAAGGCTTATTGTTGACAACATGGATTCCCTTGGCTCTTTCTAACCATCCATCTTTAGCAGTCATAACTCTTGGAAAATCCTCTAGAGAGCACCTTGTATATGTATGGAGCTGATGAATGTATGCTTTTACTGGTCAGTCAACACTGGTGTTTCCATGTGTATGAATCCATAGGAGAACGTTATTTATGAGTTTGTCTTTACTTTTCCAGTCTTTTACATGTCTTGCTCATTTCACTTGAATGGTTTGTGAAAAGGGAGGAAAGTGGCTGTACAGCTGCTGTTTTATAGGGTGCTGCTTCCAGGATTTGTTCTAAACAACACACAGCATCCTTGTGTAGTTCCTATCTTGCTTTTTCTCTAGAAGTTTCATTAAAATCTAATCTTGGACGAAGTTGTTTGCATTTCACATAGCGCTAATACTCTTGGGAAAGGCATTAATTCAATTACTCTCCCTCCAATTATGCGTAAAATAGTGGGGCAGATTAGGTTCTGTAGTCTTGGTATGGTAATCAGAAAGAAAACTGAATTTAAACTCATTAAACTCAGCATGAAAAATAGACCTTGTGTTGCATCCTGCTCGTGTGAAGGGGTTGGTAAATACATACAATAATACTAACACAGTTACAGACTAGAAGAATTCCGATTTTATCCTCATCAGAGAGATCAGGATTTCAAGTTTATCATTAACTTTTATTTTATTCTAAGCAGCATTATCATAAACCTTAGAACCCTGAACAGCCAGTATTCATACCACAACCTAGAAGTAAATAAGTGTCTATAATTAACAATATTATTATATTGCTATTTTCACCAAGTTCTTCACACCATTTTTCACTGAAGAGGGAGTAAAGCAAGTCTCCAGGACTCTTTAATATTCTGGATGATTTCAATTCTTCCTCTGTTCTCTAGTTCTTGCAGTCTTTTTTCAGACCTTTGGAGACTGTTCCAAGGACACCATCTACAATTGGTATCTGTCACTAAAAAAAAAACTTACGTAAATCCAAATTTACAGCTGTATAGAATCATAACGAATTCTCATTAAACATATTGTATTGAATTAATTTTGGTTATATTTGCTGTGTGAGTAAAATGTTTCTTTCCTATTACAATGAACTATTTGCCTCATGTAAGGATTTTTACCATCTTTTTTTTCAGTGGGGGGGGGGTCTCGGTTTCAAAAGCTCAAACACCAAATCTTAAATTGCTTTTGATTTACCTTTTCTTAATGATGATTATAAATATATAAATTCCTGTTTTTTAATTGTTAAAGAAATAAAGAGTTAAAAAGCTCTAATCTGAAAGTAGTAATTAGAGAAGTTAATAGAAATGTATTACAATAAATTTTTTTTTTAAATACATTTAACTATTTGCCACACAGTAAGGTTCCTTAATTTTTGTGACCATCAAAAGCCAAAATGTTGGTTCACTTGATTTTGATTTCCTCTTTGTTCATGAGGATTTTATAAAAAAAAAAATTAAATTGTTAAGTGAAAAAAAAAAAAACATCTTTTAGATGAAATTACTTTAGAGATTTTAATGAAAAAATATTGAAATGTAGGTTTCTTTATGGAAATAATTGATAAAATGAGAATTTTGTAGGGAAATATGCAAATAGTGATGCCCCATCCCCGCCATAAACATCTTCCACCTTTTTTTAATATAAAAAATAGACTTCTCATTCTGCATCTTTTCACTTGATGCTTTGGTTGTGTTTTTTAGCATATCAACTCTTGCAGGGTATCTAATGCCAAATCCCGTTAATACATATACATATTAGGATTTGTAAGCAAATAGTTTGGAGGTAAAATTTTTAAACAAGCCAGAGCTCATTTGTTTGTATACCATTAAAGGGTTTCAAGTATTGCTATCTAACACAGTTTTATTTAATATTGATAATTTCTAATAAGTATTGCTATCTAACATTAATTCTATTCAACATTATTCATTTGTTTGCACACAGTTAAATGGTTTCAAATCTAGTAAATGACCAAATAGTTCTATTTGACCCATAAATAAGACCCTAACATGTACTACCACACCAAGTCAGAGTGGACCAGAGAGTAATGCCAATGAAGGGGTATTCTACATTGCCCAAAGCTCCAGTACTGGAGCCTCACCATGAGATGAATATTGAAAGTTCTTACCCTTCTGCAGAAATGCAGTCAGTGTATTCTACAGTCCCAGCAGACGGGGCTGCTTTTTAGTTGAAAGTCACAATATTAAGGCCTTGATACCAAAACCAGTTTTTATTTTCTTAAATTATTTAAAGAGTGGTCTATTCATCTGTGCCAGGTGGGTTAAAGTTGATTGCCCAGTCTCAGGGAGCCATCTCTTCAGGCAGTACCTGCTTAGTAGGTTTATTGCTTGGCACCCCTAAAGGGAGATGAGATGGGGGTCAAGTATTTTTATTACAGTCACATATGATTTTTGATTCATGTGTGCCCTCTCTACCCACTATAAAATTGCTTCATCTCAAATTTAACTTACTATGGATTCCTATCTAGAGAAGTTTAATGAAAATCCAACTAAAGTTAGACCCTCCAAGCTAGAAATTGTTTATTTTTCAGGAAAGAAAATTCATAAACAATAAATGTATATATTGGCATATCTATTTACAAACCAAATGATATAACTGACAATTTTTTGTACCACCTTTCCACAGTATATATCTCTAGCCTTACTCTTCTCTACCCATTGAACTATTAAACTATAACCAGCTGTAGTTTGTGAGATATATCATTCCAGAAATATTTGTCAACGACTGCTCCCATAAGATAGACTTTTATTTATTTCAATTCATAAAAGGCTGAGGTCAGTTCTTGCCATGGACTTTAGCACTAAAAATGTACAGAAATCCATGTAAAAAACTAAAAAAAAAGATGAAAAGAAAAAAAATAACAGTAGTTATGTTTTTGAATAGTGAGAAATCAAAATTCACATGTTCTTAACCTCTTGAACACATAAAACCAATATTTCAGATGGACTACTTTTTTCTTCTGTTCACTACTATATACAGTAAGTGTGATATTTCAGGCAAAGTGTTATTTTATTATGTGTGATGAGTGAAATATCTTATGCTTAGAAAAGGTATGAATCTTCTTGTCACCCCACCCCACTCCACATTACTCAGCTATAGGTTAAGTAGTATTACTACTGTTCTTCTTCAAGGATGGCTTTGGAATTAAATAACCCACAAAGGTTGATTTGCTATTAAAAGAAACATTTTACATTTGGAGAAATGACATCAGTTACCGATAATAAAAAAGGCTTAACATATATAAGAAGTTGAGAGAAAAAAATAAATAATAAAAATATATATATGGAAGTAAATAATGGAGTTTAATCTGACAATATATAGAGAAAAATTGATAACAAAGTAATCCAAGTAGAAGGAGATATTTATTGGGAAGCAAAGTCAACACAATATTGTTTTGGTTCTAATGAACCATCATCAGGATGAGGTTTAAAATACAACCTAGAATGATGGCAGCTACTTTTAACGGCAACCCCAGAGCAACAATCATCTCCTGCTACAGCCCTACCAATGTTAGTGAAGAACTGAACTAGTCACCTTCTACGATGAGTTATCCTCATTAGTGCGTAGCATCCTGAAACACAACATGTTAGTCATAGGCAGAGACATGAATGCCCAAATCAGGAAAAACAGAAACAACAAATACAGCCTCCACAACACGTCAAATAGGAATGGGCAACATCTAACAGATTTCATGATAGAAAATAGATTAGCATGCCTCAATAATACAGACTACCAAAAAAGGGAGGGCAAACTATGGACATAAACGTATGTGAACAATACTAAAGCTCAGATAGACTACGTCCTTATGAACAAGAAATGGAAAAATAGTGCAATGAATTGCTAGGCATACTCCTCTTTCGAGGGTGTGTCCACCGATCACCGAATAGTCACGGCGAAAATACGGCTAAGCCTACGAAAAAACGCCAAACGAACAGCGACCACCAAACACTATGACTGGGCCCTTTTGAACAACAGAGATATAAGAGATAAATACGTATTAGAATTAAGAAACAGATTCGAAACACTACAAGAAAGGACGGAAAAAAGTACACCAAACGACGAATATGAAGATTTCGTCAATGCGCACCTCGAGGCAGCAGCGAAATGCATTCCAACCAAACTCAAAACTAAATATAGAGTCCCATGGGAAACTTTAGCGGTGAGAGAAAAACGTGCACTAGTGAAAACAGCCTCCAAAAACTATCGAAAAAAACCAACAAACACAAATGCCTTAAAATTAAAAACGGCACAATATCAATTAGCAGGCATATATATAAAGGAACAGACAGAATACATTCAAAATCAGATAGATAAGATTGGAGACTTGGTGGAAGATAAACAATCTAGGATAGCCCGGCAAACAATAAACGAAGTGAGTAGAAGAAAGAACACAGCCAAAGCAAAACTGAAAGCAGCAAACCAACAAGAATAAAACTGTGGAAACAGCACTTCGAAAACCTACGAGGAAACCCACCGAAAATAACACATGAACCAATCACCAGAATAATTACTAAACAATTAGACATTAAACTAGGACCGTTCAAACAAGAAAAACTTTACTTGGTTCTCAGAAAAATTAAAAATAGGAAAGCTGCAGGGCTGGACGAGATTCCCCCAGAAGTATGGAAGACCAGACAATTCGACGACATACTGCTCCGACACTGGAATGCAGTATAGAATCAAAATCCAATAGATAGATGGATGAAGGGATGCATCCTCCCCTTCCCTAAAAAGGGAGACCTTGGATTAGCCAAAAACTACCGAGGCATAACACTTACATCCATAGCAGCCAAAATCTACAATGCCATACTACGAAACTGCATAGAACCCAAAATCGACAACATACTTAGGAAAAACCAAAATGGCTTCCAAAGAAATAGATCCACGACCTCACAAATATTAACCATCCGTAGAATCCTTGAAGGTGTACGGGCAAAAAACCTACAAGCGACATTAATATTTGTCGACTTTACCAAGGCCTTCGATGCCATTCACAGAGGAAAGATGGAACAAATCCTACTAGCGTACGGCATACCTAAAGAAACCGTAGCAGCAATAACGATTCTCTATAGAAACACCAAAGTAAAAGTACGATCACCAGATGGAGACACAGAATACTTCAACATTGTAGCAGGAGTACTACAAGGGGACACGCTGGCTCCGTACCTCTTTATCATTTGTCTAGACTATGTACTTAGAACATCGATTGACAAAATCAGAGAGAATGGCTTCGAGCTGACGAAGAAAAGAAGCAGAAGGTACCCCGCAAAAACAATTACCGACGCCGACTACGCCGATGACATAGCGATACTGGCAAATACACCCGACCAAGCTGAAACACTACTGCATAGTTTGGAATGAGCAGCCGCAGGCCTCTATGTTAATGCACACAAAACGGAATATATGTGCTATAATCAAACGGGGGACATCTCCACTCGAGACGGAACCCCTCTTAAACTAGTAGACAAATTCACTTACCTAGGAAGCAGCGTCGAATCAACCGAAAAGGACATCGAAACGAGGTTAATGAAAGCATGGACAGCTATCAATAGGCTATCGATTATATGGAAATCAGACCTAACCGATAAAATGAAATGCAGCTTCTTCCAGGCAGCGGTCACATCGATACTAATATATGGGTGCACTACATGGACGCTAACTAAACGGCTCAAGAAGAAGCTAGACGGCAATTACACAAGAATGCTGCGTGCAATCTTGAACAAGTCCTGGCGGCAACACCCCACAAGACACCAACTGTACGGCCACCTGCCCCCTATCACGAAAACTATTCAAGTTAGACGAACAAGACATGTAGGACACTGCTGGAGAAGCAGGGACAAACTCATAAGAGATGTACTCTTATGGACCCCCACACATGGCCGTGCAAAAGCAGGACGACCAGCACGAACATACATTCAGCAGCTATGTGAGGATATGGGATGTTGTCCTGAACACCTGCCTAGGGCGATGAACGATAGGGAGGAGTGGCGAGAGAGGGTCAGGAATATCCGTGCTACCAGCGCAACATGATGATGACGACTTTTAAATATTCATCATCAATTGAACATCACTAACATCATCCCTCACAGTCCTAATGATGGGTCATTAGAACTGAAACACTATAATGTCGACTTTGCTTCTCAATGAATATTTCCTACTTGGATTACCTTGTTATCAATTTATATATATATATATATATATATATATATATACTCCCCTACCCCCGTAGGGTTGAGTTCTCTAGCGAAGAAGTATTCGTGTTGCCATTAGCGCCTTTGCAAGTCTCTTCGTATTTGAATTGAGATCTCGGCGGCCGTTTGAACGGATGTATGTAAACAATACTAATTGTGATTCATAACCGTTTAAAAATGTACTTCGTAGCTAATTTCTCCTTGTAGCTAAATGGTTAGAAGCTCGGCTTGGTGTTTCAGTCAACCGGGTTTCGATCCCAGCTACGGGGAGATACTGTCTAGCCACACTGATGAGTTCTGATAGAACGAAACAGATCTGTCTGTGGATGACAATAGATATATATATATACACACACACACACACATACATACATACATATACACACACACACACACACACAAGGATCATTAAATAAGTTTCCAGACTTTTTTTTTTATGGGCATTTTTATTGATAGTACACACATGAAACTCTAGTCCCCTTCAAAGTATTCTCCTCCGGCTGCAATGCACTTGTTGTACCATTCCAACGATTTCTGGAAGGCCCCATCAAAGTCCTCTTGTATGAGCATGTCAATGATCTTTCGTCACAGCCTCTTTCATATCCTCAATTGTCACATAATGACAGCTTAGGGAATAACCAAAAGTCACAGAGAGCAAGGACTGGACTACAAGGACGGTGAGGAACTGTCTTGATACCCATCTTGGTCAAATAGTCTGTGACAAGGATGGAGTTGTGGACTGGTGCATTGTCCTGCTGGAAATGCCACTGACCAGATTTGAAGAGTGCTGGCCTCTTCCAATGGAATCTCTTGCTGAACTCCCTTAAAACCTCAACATAGTAACCCTAGCCCTTTGGCCAATCAACTGTGGTGTATTGACTTCCTTACTCCTCCCACACCTCTCATCATCCCTCACAGACTCCCTGCCTTCCATGAATCTCTTATACCACTCAAAAACTGATGCTTGATTCATGCAAGATGGTCCAAAAGTAGTCTAAAGCATTCCATACGTTTCTGTGGCATTTTTTCCAAGTTTAAAACAGAATTTTAGTTCTTGTAAAGTGTCCTCACGTCCAGATTGTCACAGCTGGTGAATTTCAAAAATGCAATCAGGCTTTAGTAGGGTGTATTCCAATTCCTGCTGTAGCTGTTCATTTGAACCTGAAATCATGAAAATTGGTCAGTCATCTCATAAGATGTATAGCAATAACATATTGAATTTTCAAGAGTTTCTGACAATTTTAAATGCCTGTACAAAAAAGTCTGGAAACTCATTGAATGCACCACATTTTATATATATATATATATATATATATATATATATATATATATATATATATATATATATATATATATATATATATATATATATATATATATTTAAAAGAACAAGGCAGCTAAGTCTTGTTAGAATAAATAGATAATAAATGCTGCAGATTTTTTTTTGTTTTTTCTTATTCTTAAATGGAGTAAAATACCATAGAGAATAAAATCTCATTCAAATTTTTCTTCCCTGTATTGCATATAATTGTAGGATCCTAGTCAATTATCAATACACAAGTCCACAGATTCTATGTAATTGTTGCTCCCACTCTATAAACATTACTGTTATCTCCCCCACTTCCTAAAAAAAGCAGTTTTAAATACATCAAAAAGCACCGCCATTAAAAACCAGAAGTCAATGCTTAGAATGGAATTTACATTAGAAACATGTTACAAAACCAGCAAGAAAGCTTTCCTTTCTTTGCACCAATTTTGTTTATTCATTTTTTTTACCCCTCTTTACTTTGCATGGCCCAAGGAGGCAGGATCAAAATGTATCTGTTCCCTGAATATTTGCATTCAAATCAACGTAGTGCCTCACACAGCGATCCATCTTTTGTGCTTGATCTAGCCATTTGAAGTTATTCTGTAGTTGACACTCACCATTGGAACACTTCCATAACTTGAGATTGATCCTTGAACATATCTGCTCCCCGACTCAGCCCTGTTTAGGGAAGAGGTCTCCAGCCTTGAATTGGAGTATCTCCAGTGATTCCCCCAGAATCAAAGTAAACGACCAGAAGGCAAACAAGTAGATGACCAGAATGTAGGAGCCTCCTGATTCCAGAAGTTCACCCAAACCAAATGTAGCCCTGTTGAGAGAAGGAACATCCCGGTCTCCTTACCATCGTTCCGACTCACCAGCAGCTAGGATATCCGTGACGCTAGTGGTGCTGTCCCGCTGATTGCCCATTCCAGCCATCCTTGCCATGACCTCACCCACTGTTCAAAGACCATTCGACTCGAGTACTCAGGAGATACTAGATAAACTGTCCTTGTTAGGACACCCCTACGAAATACAACCCCCCCAAGCTTTTTGGTTCCAGTTTAGCTCGTGCAAACAGTTCCCATCTTTGGACCTCAAGTGTGACCAGCCTGCAGTCTAGCAGCCCTGTCGACATCCTTATCAGATGCTACATAACAATTCTTAGCTACCAATTTAACTCTAAAGAGATGAAACCCACAACCAAATAAATGGTTCATCTTAATATTTTTCTAAGAGAATTATTATAATTTTTCTTTATTTTTTTTACAATGACCAAAATCCCCTTATTTGGGAAGGATATATTCCAGATGCCTGAAACTGCTAATAATATAGGACTCTATGAGGAAAAGTTCATATGCTGACCAAGATACTCATGGAATGTGATCAAATTAAGTTTATTGTTCAATATAGCCATCCTTGTAGTCCAGTCTTCTTCCATCGGTGATGCAGACTTTGGATCCCATTGGTCAAAAAAGCTAACAGCAGATATGATGTCATCAAATGAACTTTTCAACTTACTCTCATATATACAATATTTTTCTGATACATACCAAGTTTAATTTATGATTTAAACACAAAAAGTTGTGAGGGAGCCCCTATAGCACAGTTATTAAGGTGCTGGAGTATTACGTTGTTAGTTCCAACTCCAGTCATCCTATTGGATTCACTTTCAAACTAATACTCTCAGGAAGAGTATGAACTCTCTTATTTGCCCAGCTATGAGTTAAATGGCAGCACTACTCTTCTTCTACAAAGATGGCTTCAGCATTAAATAGCCCATGAAAGTTGATTTGCCACTAAACAAAGAAACCAAACCAAAACATTAATAATAATTAATAATAAAATAGGATAATTATAACAACATACTATCATAAAAGCTATGTGATAATAGATGTGGTCTTACAACACATCTTAGCAACTTTTACATACAATCTTTTTCCTCTTATTGAGAACTTACACCTTCTCACTTACAGGAAGCATTTATGGCTTGTGTCATATTGAGCAATTGTCAGCATTACCACTCTCATATTTTAGAACCATTAAGTTAAACTATTTACTCTTCTTCAAAACATCCCTACATAAAATTAAAAATGGAAAAAGGTTCTTGAAATGGCCTGATAGGAATGAAAGACTTCTTTAATTTTTTTTTTTTTAATTTAAAAAGGTTCTGGAAACAAAAAGGAAATTAAAAAAAGTACAAAAAGGGTTTTAGCAAAAGAAATAAGTTTCAAAACTTGATATGTTATGTAATACGCATTTAACAGAAAAGTATAAGAGTCAAACAAAAATAACTTGAGTTAAAAGTTACAAGTGCTACCTAAGAGGGGCTCTTGAGATTTCTTCTTTCTTTTAACAAAACTTAAAAACAGTATAGGCTGAAATTATGTGAATATCTTTTGCGTATGTATGCATCTATGTAAACTCTCATATATATATATATATATATATATATATATATATATATATATATATATATATATATATATATATATATATATATACACACACACACACTAGAGTGAGTCAAAAGTTTCGCAATATTTTCTTAATATAAGGTACAATTCGGCAACTCCAGATGCTTTTGCCAAGGTCGTGAAGGTGACAAACCACACAGAACTTTGAGATGCTGAACTCACATGATACTCTCTGAGTGTTACGCACCAGATTTGCCTCTTTGACTTAAGGTATCTCGGAATCCAGTTTTAGGCCTACTTCACCTTAATTTGACCGTCACGGTTCTTGCAACCCTAGCAAAATTTCTTGCACCATCTGGTTACTGTACTGTGATCAACTTTACCTTTCACACAAATATTTTTCATTGCTTCTACAGCATTATGGCTTAGTTTGAACTCAAAGTTACAGAATTAGGTTATGTTGCACATTCATCCGTGTGACATTTTTTTTTTTTTTAACTTAGACACATAATTATAAGTGGACGTGTTATTATTATCAACTAAGCAAAAACGTAGTATGCTTTGTGAAATTTGTTTGTTGTACATTATTTTATTGTTATGCTTTGTTTAAAAATTATTTTTCCATATTATTTGTACAGGAATAATTAAGCTTTATGCTATTTCTGTTAAATATTAGATGGAATTTATTTGTCTAAAGGAAATATTTGTAAAATAGACTTAAAATTTATTTGTAGATATCTCTCTACATAAATGGCTAGCAAATAATGTAATATAAAAAGTGATAACAACATTTAAAAATAACAAAATTATGGAACAAGTATACATAAAAGCTATTGAAGGACAAGGAAAATAAAATTACCATAAAATGGCACTCAACAATAGCTGCCAGCCCATTGGCAAAATAGAGTGTCTACTAATGGTCAGGGAGACCTAGATTCAATCCAAGGTCAAGTCATACCAAAGACTCAAAAAAACGGTACTTGATGCCACCTTGCTTAACTCTGTATTATAAGGTACAGATCAAGGGTAAGCAGAGCAATCCAGAGAAAGGAGTAGTGCCCTCCCTACACTTCAATGTAGAAGCTATTGAAAAGGGAGCTTTTAGGTCACCCTCAACTACAGTTGGCCAACTTTTTATATATATATATATATATATATATATACACACGGATGTATGTAAACAATAGTAATTGTAATTCATAACCGTTTAAAATTTACTTTGCAGCTAATATCTCCTCGTGGCTGAATGGTTAGAAGCTTTGGTTTGACGTTTGAGTCAACCGGGTTTCGATTCCCAGCTACAGGAAGTCTAGCCACACTGATGAGTTCTGATAGAACGAAACAGATCTGTCTGTGGATGACTATATATATATATATATATATATATATTATATATTATACACACACACAAACAAATATAATCTGGAATATAATTTCACAAGTATACTCATACAATAAGATTAATTTTTTTTTTTAAATGTGTAAAATAAGAATTATCTATCATAAACCAAAAGACTTCTCAATAAAAGACTAAAACTATCTTAAACTAGACATTTAATAACATTTAAAATATGTAAAAAAGATAATTTTAAAAGATTAAAAATGAACATCAACACTATAAAAAAATTCACTTTAATTTATCATTGAATGATATAGTTTTATCATAAGTTTAAAAATATAAAAAGTTACAATAGAGAAAATAAGATTCTAGTTATGAATGGTGTGTACTGGAAAATAATCAATTCCAAATAGTTAAAGTTTAAATTTGATAGGCTGAAAACTTATATTACATAACTGAAGAGATAATATTGAAACAATTTGTCAGCTTGCTACAATTCAATATATGAAATAAATATATTTAATTTCTATTTTATTTTAAAATATCAAGCATTATAGTTTAGTTTGTTTAATGGCATATAGACCTTCATGGTTTTGTTTTGTTTGGTTTCTTTGTTTAATGGTATATCAATCTTCATGGGTTATTTAATGCCAAAATCATCCTTGTGGAAGAACAGCAGTAATACTATTTAAGCAGTGGGGATAAGGAGGTTCATACCTTTCTCAAGAGTATTAGTCTGAAAATGAACGTAATAGTGTGACTGGAGTTTGAACTCTTATTTCGAGGCTGCAGTCTAGCAATTTAGCTGTTACATCACAGGAACTCCCTTAACCTTCATGGGTTATTTACTGCTAAAGCTATACTTGTAAAAACTATTTAACACATAGTTGAAGGGATAAGGGAGTTCATAAAACATATATCATTTGAAATATGAAGAATCAACCACTTTGTCTTGAAATGAGCACTTTGGAAATAGGACTTGACCTTCATATAGGACACATTTCAGCCTAAACATGTTTGGAACATCTGCAGTAGGGACTGTTTGCCCAAAACCAGACCTGCTAATCATGAGATTTCATGATAGCAAAAAACGGCAGGCTGATTAAACATGGTTGGCTTGTTGGGTTTTATGGCATATCAACCTTTGTAGGTTATTTAACACCAAATCCATTTTTACACAAATTGCCAGTTCTATTTCAAACAATTCAGTTTAGCATGAGTAGACAGTTTAATTGTCAAAAACCTTTTAATTTCAAGCTATTCAGTTTAGTTAATCAATTCTAATTCAAATATTTAGTTTAGTATAAGTATAGATTTTCTCCACACACAGTTAAATGTCAAAACAGTTCTATATTAAACAATTCAGTTTAGCATAAGTACAGTTTCAATGTTAAAACAGTTCTATTTCAAGCAGTTCAGTTTAGCATAAGTACACAGTTTAATTGTCAAAAATATTTTTATTTCAAGCTATTCAGTTTAGTCAAACAGTTCTAATTTAAACAATTCAGTTTAGCATAAGTATGCAGTTTAATTCTATTTGACCCATAGACAGGGCCCTATCAGATGCTATCATTCCGGGTCAGAGTGGACCTTGGAGCAATGGCAATAAAGGGGTGCTCCATATTCTCCAAAGCCTCAGCATCACTGGAACCTCACCATCAGATTGTTTAGTGTCATATCCAGGACACTCATTGGGTGGTCTTACTCCTTTCCAGAGAAGCACTCGGTGTATTCTACAGCCCCAGCTGACTAATGTCAAAAGAGTTTTATTTCAGATAATTCAGTTTAGCAAAGGTAAAAAAGGCTTAGAGGTCAAAACAGCTCTATTTCGAGCAATTCAGTTCAACATAAGTATGCAGTTTAAATGTCAAAACAATTCTATTTTAAACAATCAAATTTAGCATAAATATACAGTTTAAATTCCAAAACCAGTAAACTCAAACCACGGTTTAATTCTATTTAACCTATAGATAGGACCCTTATCAGGTAATACCACTCCGGGCTAGAGTGGACCTAGGAGCGATGGCAATGAAGGGGCACTCCGCATTCCCCAAAGCTCCAGCATTACTGGAGCCTCACTACCAGATTGTTTAGTTTCATATCCAGGACACTTGTTGGGAGAGAGGGGTCTTACCCATCAGTTGATGTATTCTACAGCCCCAACCAACTGAGCAGTTATTAAACATAGGTCCTTAGAAGGCATGGCATTAATGTCAGTATCAAAGACAAGTTTCATGCTTGTTACATAAGCAGCAGGGATTGCAAGGGTAAAATTAGCCCGAGTAATACACCTCTGAGTAATCTTTGTAAAATTGAGGAGATGGCTTCCTTTTGTAAAGAAAAATCAGTCACTATGAATAAACATTATATATATATATATATATATATATATATATATATATATATATATTTATTCATCAGTACTGATGATAACCATTAAGTATACCAAAACTTAGCAAATGAATTGCACAAGTGATTGAAGGTTTGTATAGAAGGACCAGTCACACTTTTTGCAGGAGTTGATAACAGAAGAATTGTGCACTAGTGTGCCACAGACTCTTACAAAAAAATACTCCTCAGGTTTTGAATTCAGTCTTACCTTCCCCAAGATGAACACAGTAGCCATTACTTTATAATACTAATGTCACATTATTAGAAAGTTTCTATACCTATATACATGTAAAACATTGCTTAAATCTATTATCAGTATTTAGGAAAACAAAAGTATGCATGATCCTAAATGACCAAATAAGATTTTGTCCATAATGCCAAAAGTAAATTCTGTTAATAATCCATTGCTATTAAGTTGCAAATTGGAGTGTAAATTACTTTATTCTTTAAATTAAAGGATTTTAACAGTATTGTACAGACAAACCTTATTACAATGTGCTACTTTTACAGTCATACCATATATACAAAAATCAGATTACAATACAAACCACTTGATTAACAAACAATCATGGTAGTTATTTACCAAGCTTTGCTTAGTCTGGCACACAAGCCTCAGATTGAATATAAGCACCAACTGTTACCAAATGTGCATCCATCTAAGTACAGAAAAAACACATCAATGCTTAATTTCAGAGATCTAGAAGGGTGGTGTTTTCAGCATTACTTCATCATAAAGTTAAACAAGAATAGTAGTATATTTAATTTTCTTTCTTTGAATAAAATCTTAATGGCTTAGAAGCATGTTTTATTCAAGATTATTTTCATCATATATCAAAGGACATATGTACAACATGTAAAAGATTATATATGTAATATGTATCATAAAGTGTGTGTGTGTGTGTGTGTGTGTGTGTGTGTGTGTGTGTGTGTGTGTGTGTGTGTGTGTGTGTGTACTTATGCATATGAATGTATCTAAATAGGTTGTGTTAGCACATGAAAGCATATGTGCAAATCAGTTTAGATGTTAGAATGAAGTTTAAGTAGTGTTTTCAGGAATTGAATTTCAAATTAAGCTCGTCTACAGAATGTGACTGCTTGGAGGAAGTTCTTTTATGACAATTGTTAACAAGATTAGAAATCAGTAAAAGTAAAACAAAACAAAAAAGCAAAACAAAAACAGACATGGCCTAACAGTGTTAAACTATTATTTTCTTAGTTATACTAAAAGAAACTAACATCATTAGAATACTAACAAATCATTAGTAAAACTGTGAATAAAGTGGAAAAGAAACAAATGGTAGCAAGAGAGAATGGTTGGTTGGTTGGTTGTTTTATGGCATGTCAAACTTGGTAAGTTATTTGATGCCAAAGTCTTAAAAAGAGATATGGTTTCCAGTATTTCATACAATTATTTGGTTTCAAGTAACCAATAATAATCCTTTGTAAACTATTATAGCTTCAAGTAACTATCTTTAATACAAATGATTTGCAGTTATATGGTTTTAAATATTATCTATTACTAATTATTTTCAAACAGATCTATTTGACTCATGGTATTAAGAGGTACTATAACTCCAGGTCAGAATGAACCTGGGAGTAATGGCAATGAAGTGGGTGCTCCACACTCTCTAGAAATGAAGCCTGACCACTAGATAAAGTTTAATATCATAGCCAGGACAGAAGAGAGAATTTAACAAGAATTTCAAACATATTACTATAGTTAACTAGTACTGTATTTTATCATTTTCAGTAGTTTTCACTCAAAATTATCTTCAATTATGGTATTCTAAAAAGTGCAGGTGGAATTATAATTATCAATACAGAAAATAGGATTGACAAACCAAGTTCAAATACATTTCTTCTCTATCCCTACCAATATGTAAAATAAAATGACAGATTGGGCTCTCTGACCTTGGTAGAGCAGGCAGTCTAGTAGAAGAAATTAAAAATCTAACATCATCAAAAAAGGTGGATGTTATCACTAATGTGGTGAGAATATAGTTCTATGCTCTACAAGGAGTTTACAGGTTGTAGTATGCATTTTAATTTGATGAATTAATGAATTCTTTTTTGTTGGTTATACATTCACAAAAGGTCTCTTAGACATTAGAAACAGAATAAAGTCCATTGCTCATCATATCTAACTGATGTACAAGGAAGACCAAGGAAAAGCACTAGAAAAATACTATAAAAAATATTGACTAATTATGTGCAAGTTAA
This sequence comes from Sepioteuthis lessoniana, assembly GCA_963585895.1. Lineage (NCBI taxonomy): Eukaryota > Metazoa > Mollusca > Cephalopoda > Myopsida > Loliginidae > Sepioteuthis > Sepioteuthis lessoniana. The sequence goes on from OY757912.1 coordinate 48,170,807, forward strand.
AAAATAGAATGTATATATAGAATTCATGTCTGAACAGACAGTACTGAAGATGAGAAAGTGTTCTAATAATGAAGGCCAAACCCAACATATATATATATCACATATGTAAAAATAAATATGGACCTCAACTTAATGATGACAATTGGCGCAAGAAAAATCACTAATCAAAATCATTAAATGATTAATTAAAATAACCTGATCAATATCAGAGCATTGGAAATTTAGAAACTACAAAATCCTAAGTAATGTATTCATAAAACTTAGACATATTTTTCTGAAAATTAAATAAAAATTAGATTAATAATTCAGTAGAAGTAGATATAGTTTTAAATTGTCTGAATTTCTTTAATACACTGACATTAAAATTAATAAATTTTTTTTTACTAGTTTTTCTTTCATTTTAGTTTGTTTTTTGAGAGCCAAGGTCAGTTTTTAACTTCTATGTACACCTTAAGTATGTACATATAACTTGGATCTCATCAGAAGCTTTTTTCTTTCATCTATGTGATTAAAGGAAGGAAGGAAGAAAAAAAAAAAAAAAAAAAAAAAAAAAAAAAAAAAAAAAAAAAAAACTTCTGATAAGATTTGAAATCACATCCTTATCCTTGGGAGTTGATCTAACATTGATAACTTCTTGCTAGTTAGCCTACAGAAGCCAATCAGTAAACATCATTCATATTAATCATGTAACTACATTCCTCTTTTCTGATTTACTTCAAAATATCAAATCTTGTTCAAAGCTAATTATTTCTGATCATGTTGCTTCTTGTTTAACAGTTATAGATTAACAAGATTGCAACAAAAACCTTAGAAAAAATTGGAAAAAAAATTTAGAGAGAGAAAGAGAGAGAGATTCAAAAGTTAATTAAATATCTAATGAAATATCAAAATATGAAACCCTATAATTTGTTTTATTTGCAATTAAGATGTTGAACTGATTTTATCCCAATGAACAATCTACCCAACTATTTTAGCGACATTTTAGCAAATACGAGATGCATACGATAAGTTTCCAGACTTTTTTCGTATGGGCACTTTTATTGATAGTACACACATGAAACTCTAGTTCCCTTCAAAGTAATCTCCTCCGGCCGCAATGCACTTGTTGTACCATTCCAACAACTTCTGGAAGCCCCATGGAAGTCCTCTTGTGTGACCTTCGTCACAGCCTCTTTCATCTCCTCAATTGTTTCATAACGAAAGCCTCTGAGCTTACGGAATAACCAAAAGTCACAGGGAGCAAGGTCTGGACTATGGGAGACTGAGGAACTGTCTTGATGCCCATCTTGGTCAAATAGTCTGTGACAAGGATGGAGTTGTGGACTGGTGCATTATCCTGCTGGAAATGCCACTGACCAGATTTGAAGAGTGCTGGCCTCTTCCCTAGGAATCTCTTGCTGAACTCCCTTAAAACCTAAACATAGTAACCCTAACCCTAGCCCAATCAACTGTGGTGCATTGACTTCCTTACTCCTCCCACACCTCTCATCATCCCTCACAGACTCCCAGCCTGCCTTGAATCTCTTATGCCACTCAAAAACTGATGCTCGATTCCAAAAGCAGGCTGAAACATTCCATATGTTTCTGTGGCATTTTTTCCAAGTTTAAAACAGAATTTTATTGCATATCATTCTTCTAATGAGTCAGATTGCATTTTTGAAATTCACCAGCTGTGACAATCCGGCGTTAGTAGGGTGTATTCCAAATGCTGCTGTAGCTGTTCATTTGAACCTGAAATCATAAAAATTGGTCAGTTATCTCATAAGATGTATACTGAATTTTCAAGAGTTTATGACAATTCTAAATGCCTGTATGAAAAAAAGTCTGGAAACTTATTGTATGCACCTCATACATCCATAACAAGCAGATCATTGATAGCGAGTTCAATTATCACTGGGTGCTCCATAATTTTAGCCTTGTGCCAGAGCTAAGCTTACTAAATGACTAAAGGATATATTGATGGATTATATATTCTACAAACAAGGATCATAATAGACATATAGCAGGAATAACAATATTTAGTTCTTTTTATAGAATCTATATACAAGATAAAAATGTATCCAGTTAAAAAATATAAAATAATCTTGACAAAGAAAAAAGTTTAAGCCATATCAATTATGTTATATTAACAATAACATTTTATAATTTTTTAATAGCAGAAATCAATGATAAAATGCATACTACAACCTATAAGCTCCTTGTAGAGCATAGGGCTGAACTTTTACAATAATAATAATGCCTACTTTTTTTGCTATTTACTCATAACTATTATGTATTTTTGAATAGATTTGTTCTTCTAAACTGACTGTCAACCAAGGCTAGAAAACAAAGTCTGCTTTGCTATGTTAACCATTTATTCCTGCCCATCCCAGGGGGTATTTGTACAAAGTATCTGGGAGGAATTTCCTCAGATTTCATTTTCCATTCTGTAAACCATTTCACCATCCTAAAAAATGCAGAATAATCCAGAAATAGAAGTAAAGTTATCAACCTTTTTTTATTGTTCATTTTTATTCTAGCTTGAAAAACAACTTTATGTGGTTTTTCTTACAATAGTGAACCTATTCTATTAAATATTTATTAAGTGATTAAAACAAATTTTTTGGTAAATAATATGAAACCCTGAAAGATTCCACAAAATTAGTGAAGAACATTTTCCATGTGAATTGCACATTTGGATTCTTTGTTTTAATGAAATATGATATTAAAAATTCAGACAATCAGAAACAAAAATATTTATAAAATTTATAAATGTGTGCAAAACAATAGCACCAAACATAGATACAGTTTTTGCTCCAAATTTCTAGGAAAATTTACTGTTTTACTGATTGTCAACAACACACACACACACACACACATATATATATATATATATATATATATAAAAATGCAATACATACTCAAGGTCTGTCCATAGTTATTTTGAATATCACGAGAACCAGTTGTATGGCCTTGATGTAACTTGGTAAGAAATAAGAAACATTGCTGCACATGCTTGAACAGAAACTCCGCATTAGAGTTACCTAGTCAGCAGTAAGACATCATAAAGTGAACTTGTCTACAGCATGACTATCACATCCCCAATGACCAAATATATATATTATGTCTCAGACATGTTAGAAAGACATTACATCACTCTGGTCTGTCTTCACCCCGATAATCCAAATTAAGATTATTTTGATTTTATACTTTTTCTAGAGCTAAAAATTACTGTTGATACAACACGATTCAGCTGATTACAATACCAAAAGAAGTCTTTCCAAACAGTTTTTATGTAGTTGGTTTTATGGCATATCAACTCTTATTGGGTTGCTTAATGCCATCATATGCAGGGTTATACTAAGGAGACATTTTTGTGGGTGAGGTCTTACCCTTCTGCTGGGGATACATTCAGTATATTATAGACACCACTGACGGGGTACTTGCAGAGTTTTGAAAAGTGGAAGAAATGTTGGAATAGGTGTAGGATTTTCCAAGGGGATTACTTTGAAGGTGGTGAATGTCACATCTTCTTTGGTGGGCTTTTTTGTTAAAATTTGATAGCTGGATATTTTTCAGACAGATTTTATACGTATTTACTCAACTCCTTTGCCATAGGTACCATGTGACACAAAGTCAATTTTTAAGTTTCCTTCTTCTGGACCGATTGCTTCATCAAGGCTAGAGAACCAGGAAAAAGCAATTTCTAGAGGATAGGACAAGTAATAAAATCAATAGGAGAGGAAGAATAAGGTTTAATAGCAGCAGATACTTTCATAAAAATGACTACATATATAATGAAGAGTCATCTACATTTGAGGAATAGTTTCAAGAGCTATCCCACCACACCTTCTTCCTGACTAATTTTAAGTCACTTAAGTTTCCACATTAAACAATAAGTTGAAGGGATAGTCATATTAACTAAAGTAGCATAAATAAAAATATAAAAAAATAAAAATAAGTGGACATGAAATTAGTGCTGAAATGGTTGGATTTTTTAAAACTTTATAGATGAAGTACTGACTGTTTTTGACTAGTATTTTTCATCTTAATTTCAATTGCTTTTTATCACAAGTTTAAATTAAGAAGAAAAACAAAACATTATAACATAGATAATCAAAGAACAGAGGGAATAAAATTAATGAATGACCCTTAATTTTTAGTGACATAAAGGTGTTTTATCATATTCTGAATGTAATGAAAACCCTAACTTTTGGCAAGGCTATCATATACTGTGTGTAATGAATGACACCTTGTGTTTTGAGGTAAAAAATTGGTTTTAAACATTCATTCACTACATGAGTACATAGCTAAATTTGAATGACAGCTGTTAATGGTCACCAGAACCTAATCAGTAAAGCAGCGGAGACAGCCTCATTAGAGACTTATTCTTTATTTCCATTCCACATTGATTACTAACAACTATAGAATAACAGTCTGGGACTTGCAATAAAAAGTAACTGAAATTAAAAATTACTAGTAAAAAATCAATAATTGAATGGTCGATTGTTTATGTTAGAAAATAGTCATCTTAGATTTTGAAATGAAGTTCTGTCAGGTCATGAAATTTTACTCCTACATTTAACTGCATCTTTTATATTCTTATAGTTTTCTTCAAGTTAGTGTGATACTCAGCAAAAAGTCATCGATATCTATTATTTCATACATTGTAAATCACTTAGAATCTTTTTTCTTTGAATCTTTTCAAATAGCACTAGTGATTTTTTTAAAATACTAACAATGCTAATGGGAAATGCAAGTTCAAATCTCCTCAGAGGCAACTACTTTATTTTCAATTCATGATACTTACTTTAACAAAGAGTAAGCTGACCTGAAAAATATTAATAAAAGAAAGAAAAAATACTAGCCAAAGATTAAGGAATATTACTTGAAAATTAAAGTATGCATACCACATAGAGAAATCAAAGGAGTTTTCGCCAATGGTCTGGGAGACCGGGGTTCAATCCCAGGTCACGTCATACCAAAGACTTTAAAAATGATACTTGATACTTCCTTGCTTAACACTCAGCAATATAAGGTACGTATCAAGGGTAAAGTGGAGCAATCCAGGGAAAGGAGTAGCACTCTCCCCTACACCTCGGTGTAGTAGCTATTGAAAAGGGAACATTCTGGTCACCCCCAACTATGGTCACCAACTTTATATATATATATATATATATATATATATATATATATATATATACACACACACACACACAATTTGCCGTATATATTTTCATATCTGATATTTTGGAGAGTTGGGCAGATTACCTTATAATATCCACTAAAAATAATTACATTTTGTAGAGTGATCTTTCAAAACATTTATTTTATAGATAATTACACACATACAGTGAAAGTTAGAGACTTGTCTTTTTATATCTGACTGAAAGCACATACACAGCAGAAAATGTTTTTTTTTATGCCTGGAAGGTAAGCATGGAAAAAATATGCGTGTAAGCACTTATTGAAAAAAAGAAAGAGAATGCATATGTGTGTACACACACACACACACACACACACAAAGTCAATATATGTAAATTATGTGTGAAAATGTGTTGTCCTATTGAAATTAATTTATTGCTATTCTGTTATGGAGGTAGACTCATTAATTCAGACAGAACTTCATTTGTGGCAACAAGTTTACAAGATCTGAATGAGCAATTGTCATGGAAATCAATATGCCTATCAATACACCCCCTCTATCTCTCTCACAGCTGATAGCCACTATCCACATCCATGCAAAAATAAGTAAATCAATAAATGGAGAGAGAGATTTCCTATGCCAACTAACAACAATAGTCCAACACATGCAATCAGAATGTATACAATCCTGAGAGAGAGGGGGGGGGAAAAACAGGGGGGAAAAGAGGGAATAAAAGAGAGAAAGAGGGAATAAGAGAGAGAAAGAGGAGAGAAAAGAGAGAAAAGAAAAAAAAAGAAGACACAAAAAGAAAAAGAGAAAAAAGAATGGAGAGAAAAATACCAAGGGAAGAATATTTAATTACTAGGAAGAAAACAGAACAAAGAAATTTAATGAGTGGGCAGCTGGAATCCACATCTTAAAAGAATATCAACTCTTATTATTAATAAAAGAGCAAAGATGCAATATCAAGGCAGAAGAGATGCTATCCTCACTTGGAAATTTTTACTGTATTTAGATTAAACATTAACAACATGTGAAGCTATCACCCAATGAACATTAACAGTATTTTATTAAGTAGAGCCAAAAATTCATATGGACATGAACATAATTCCTATCATAAATGAATTGGGACTTCTGCTTATGTATGATGGAAGACTGAAAAGTTCACATGACATCATCATATCTGCTGTTGATGGCTTTTTTAAACACTGGGATCCAAGCACTGCAACACCGATGGAAGACATGAGTGGACTGAAAAGGGGACAATGTTGAAAAATAAACCTCATTTGGTCACATTTATCTTAGTCAGCTGATGAACTTTTTTTGCCAAACCTCATATTGGTTCAAGATGGTGGCATTAGTCATGTTGGAGAGTTGAGAATTAGAGTAAACATACAAAAAAATGCTTGGCAACAAGAGAGAGAGAGAGAGAGAGAGAGAGAGAGATAGACCATCATGTAATATGGAGAAGGGATAGCAGAAATATAGAAAGTTATTGTAAGAGAAAGAAAAAGACAGAACATAGTGTTGAGTAATGCCTTGTGTTTCCATAACAATAACATTTTTCATTATTCTGTCATGAGACCAGGTTTAATGTGTGTGTGTGTGTGTGTGTGTGTGTGTGTGTGTATATATATATATATATATATATATCATCATGTCGTGCCGCCAGCACGGATATCCTTGACCATCTCTCGCCACTTTTCCCTATCGTTCATCGCCTCCGGCAGGTCTTCTGGATTACATCCCGTGTCCTCACATAGCTGCTGTATGTAAGTTCGGGCTGGTCGTCCTGCTTTTGTTTGGCCATATGTGGGGGTCCATAGTAGTACGTCACTTACGAGCTCGTCTTTGCTTCTCCAGCAGTGTCTGGCTCGTCTGACCTGTATAGTTTCCGTGATGGGAGGCAGGTGGCCGTACAGTTGGCATCTCGTGGGGTGTTGTCGCCAGGAGCAATATTGAACAAGTCCTGGCGACAACACCCCACGAGACGCCAACTGTACGGCCACCAAGAATATATATATATATATATATATATATATATATATATATATTACTCCTCTTTAATTCTATGTAAGAATCTTTTTTAATATATAGGTATGGAGAAATTTTAATGAAAAACAATTTTTCATTCTCTGCTGTGCACATTGGGAAACCTCAATTGTAGTGAGGTCTCAAACTCAATAATGCACAAGGGCCATAATGTCTTGAAGAGTCACAAGGGGTCAAAAGTGAAGAGAAAGGTCTCTCTTCTAGTTATAGAGCTAACTTGCAATACAACTAATAGGTTGCTAGAAAGGACATATATCTAACAAAATGTATGTGCATATCACAGTAAATGACTGAGAGTATATGAACTTTTTTTTTTTTTTTTTTTAAATGAATGTCAGATTAACCATTTATAATAGTGTTCTAGTATTCATATGATTCCAGTCAGTTAGTATTGAAGATGATTTTTGGTAAAGTTTTGCAACAACAAGGGATTCTATGTTTGGCTTCAAATTAGCCAGATTGTATAGGGTGGAACGATAAAATTTTCACCCTAGAAAAGACGACATGACTCCATTTCCGTTTAATGAAAACCGGTTCTCTTTTTTGTTGCAGACCATCTACTAGTTGCCCAGTTGTGTACAAATCCCAAGAGCGATAGGAGCCTTCTATCCTGTCTGAAAGTGACACAATGTTCAACGAGCGAGATCGGAGATGCGCCACTGTACAACTTATGCTCTCTACCGATCCAAGTTATGACAACAGGACCATTGCCAGCACCCTCAAAATGCAAATCTGGATTGCCATGAATAACAGGGACATGCCCAGGGTAATGAAAAAGTTTCCGGCTATGCTTATGGTCTTTGGTGTGGTTTCAAGTAAGGGCCACATCATGCCACCTCACATCTTCGAAGTCGGCTTGAAAGTCAACACCAAAGAGTACCTGGATGTGCTGAAGAGTGTGGTGATCCCCTGGTGCAATCAGGTGGCCGGTGGCAGACCCTGGGTGTGGCAGCAGGACTCGGCGCCGGCCCACAAGTCCAAAGAGACCCAGGCTTGGCTTCAGAAGGAGTGCTACGACTTTGTACTCTTCTCTCACTGGCCCCACTCCTCCTCCGACCTGAACCCGCTGGACTACTACGTTTGGTCATACGTCGAGAACATCACCAACATCACCTCCCACAACACCAAAGCTAGCATGATTGCTACCTTCCACCGAGTATTCACCGAGCTCCCGCAGGTACTTGTGGAAAAGGCATGCTCCCAGTTACGGATCCGTATCGAGGCGGTGATTGAGGCTGAAGGCGGCTACATTGAATAGATGTCAGCTCTACTACATAATCAAGTTACCTGAATTGATTTTTTTTCAATAAAAGTTTAAAATAAAGCTGTAGTGTTGTTTTCTTTAGGACGATAATTTTATCGTTCCACCCTGTAAGTTCTGAGCAAAATGCAGATTTATTTATTTTCATCTATTCACAATCCTATGTGCTTCCAAACATGGCCAGGATTTGAAATGAGTTAAACAATTTGGAAAATCTCTCACTTAGCTCATGTAGCCCATGAACCATGTGCAAGAGATCTCTTTCCTGATAGTTCACAATCTAATTGACAAATTGGATAATTTAGTGAATTTAACTCTTACTGAGTGGCTTAACTACTGTGTCTTTGTGCCAGACTAAGTTTAGCTGAATAAGAAAGTGGCTTACCTTGTAGTCAAGATAGTAGTGTATTTCTGACTAGACTCCAATAGTGATATTTGAACATAAGTAAAATAAACGACAAAATAAAAAAATGTGAAAGCAAATTTTGAAGGCTGGCAAATTGTAATTGAATGATAATTTTGAGTGGCCCTATATTGGCACAGAACATCTTTTTTAATTATCCAAATTCTCAATACAACAGAGATACTATTTACCAACCCCTCCGCTCGGGTAGGATCTGACACAAGGTCAATTTTTAAGCGGAGTTTAACAGGTTTGAATTCAGAGTTTTCCTTCTCCTAGACTAGTTGCCTCACCAAGGCTGAAGAACCTAGTCTGTCCTACTATTTACCCATAGCTGGAGGGAGAATTATTGGATTCATACCTTCCCCAAGGGTATTAGTGCTATGTGAAATGCAATCAGTCTCGTCCAGGATTTGAACTCGTGTCGCCGTGTCCATTTCCTACGACGATAATGACTACACCACGGGCACCTCAATACAACAGAGATAACTATAAAATCCTAATTAAAACCCTTCACTCTTTGCTAGATAGGAGCATCAGTATCATCATGGACTGATGTTGCAACAGTTTGGTTTATTTATAAACTGATTTTTTTTTTTTTATCTTTTATAAAAAAAATGTAAAAAATTACCATTGTGGCTCTCATACAAAAAGTTTAAAGGTCACTTATTGTCAATATATATAAAGCAGTTTATTACACCCAAGTCAAAATCTTTATTTTAACTGCTGATGAGCAATGATAATTGAATTTTTCTTTTTATCAATATTTAATTACTTAAGTGATTATATTATATATTTTTAGTTTTGATGAGATATTTTCACTTATTTGATTACCTTTCACAACATTTCGTTCATGACCATGAAAGAGTTATTCTTGAAACAAAAAAAAGAATTAAATTAAATAAGTATAAAAATGGAGTAAAAAATTTGTGATTAAATAAAAATAAGTTTTTAAGCAACATCATTTTACCATTAGAAATGTGGAATGAGAAAGAAACAGTTTTCCCTTAAATAGCAAAGTGGAAAGAAACAGTCATATCTTAAAAAATTTTGCCAATTCAAAAAAAAAAAAAAAAATGCCAATTTCACTTACACTGATGAATTCAAATTCTGTTAAATTGATAAATGTCCACAACAAAAAAAAATAATACGTATGGAGAAAGAGAATTTAAAATACATAATAAAATAAAGGGAAATAACTATAGCAGTCAAATTAACATTTAAAAGAAACTTGCGCACACACACAAATTATATATATATCAATCATGCAACAACCTGGTCTTACTATTAAGTAATCAGGAAGTCTATCGTTATTGTAACAAATTGTTCTAAAAATTGAAATATGATTTCTTTCCCATCATATAATAACCAGGTAGACTACACTACTTAATCTGTCACTTTTCTTTTTCCTTTCTCACAAGAATTTCCAATACTTCAGCTTTCTTCTATATTATTCCATGTTATTTTTGTTTTGTTTTTCAATTTCTGTTTTTTTTTTTTTTGTCTTCTTCCAATGCTTTCTTTTTTTTTTGTCTTTGAACCCTATAAACTAGTAGAGGTGCTTATTCATACATAATATCATCATGACAAGAACTTAGGTAGTGTGTGTAAACTGTACATAATATCAAGATTAGCTGTTGTCAATTTTTATTTTAAAAATCAAGCTAATTATTAACACAGAAATCTAATCAAAATAAATTTTGAATAATCTTTAAAAAAAAAAAAAATAAAATAAAAAATAAAATTTAATTTTGTGAAGTAGCTAGCTTAGTTTTGCTGGTAAAATTAACAATCTGATTTTTTTTATAGAATAATCAAGTTAACTTTATAGATGGGTAGTTTAATTTACAATAAAGTTAAAGTTCTCAGTTTGTAAGAAGATCAAGGTTGATAAAATTGGGATGCCAAGAATAATTATAAATGCTATCAACAAAATCACTTAGGAATCATGATTTGCTAATCTTAGTAAATATCCATATCAAACAAGATATACAAATGTAATCTTAAATAGTTTTATGCTTTCATGAATGTTTTTAGTTGCCTTAATTCTATATAGAGGATTTAAAACTTGAAAAAAATCAAATTAAAAATAAGTTAAGATATAAATTAAAATAAATTTCATAATTCACTAAAGATTCCTACTAAACAATTATCTCTAAAGATGGTATTTTAAATTTTACAAAATATATGGAAAATAAATGCTATTATATACAAATAAGGGTGTGTGTGTGTGTGTGTGTGTGTGTATATATATATATATATATATATATATATATCTATCTCACTCTCCATATTATATCGCACTTGGTTCGACACATACCCACAAAGTGATTTAGTGACAACCAACACTTATATATATATATATATATATATATATATATATATATATATAATATCCAGCGGGAATGTCTTGTAAAGATCAAACCAAAAATTATCTAGCTGAATGTGAAGAAATAACATTGTAAAAAAACAATTAGTAAAAGGGACAAATATAAAAAGAAGAAAAAGAGAAATTAGCCAAAAATAAATAAAATAAGTTGAAATAAAAATATTTAATTAAAAAGTAATCTATTTCACACAGACACACACACACGTTATATATAATATATGCACACTACAAGCCAGTAAACTGAAATTTGTACCCATGGAGTTTTTTCTTTGATATCTATAGTAAAATGCCATCAGTGTCCCAATCCAATCTTTCTCATAAATCTTTAACCCACTCTCACCCCAATTGTTAACTTTGTTAAGCCCTCTTGAGTCAACAACTCTCTCAATCCTATTTCTCAATTCCAACCCCAGGAATTCTTCCTGAATTATTTCTTTTATAGTCACATACAGTGATACCAGAACTTACTATTTTAAAATCTCCTGACATGATCTTGAGTGATGTCTACATTTTTTTCTGGCATTAAAAAAAAAAAAAAAGAAAAAAAAAAAGATTACTTAAAATTTTAAATATTTGTCCACTCTTTAGTATTCCACAATTATATTTAACCATTTTAATTTATTCAAGCAAACATTTTTTTTTTTTTTAAAATCATTGTCATGTTTTTCACTGTACCTTTCCTTGGACATGTTGATCCTTGTTTTGATGGAACAAGGTATTTTTTTCTTTGAGCTCCTAACACTGTCATACTCTAACCTACACACTGAACCAGTGACCTTTAAATAAACTTAATGAATTTCACAGATACTCAATTTTTGTACCACATTCTGAAAACCTCTAACTCATTTTTTTGTTTTTTCCATTAATGGTTCTCACATGTTATTGATATCTATACTTGATCAGCAGATAAGAATGATTTGAGCACAGTGTGTGTGTATGTGTGTGTGTGTGTGTGTGTGTGTGTGTGGCTTCCTTCAACCATATTGTTTATCGTTTATTCTTTTTTGATTAGTGGTTCCATGCACATTTGATATCTATGCTTGGCTTGCTAATCAAATGAGCAAATTATATACGCTACTTCTTTCAATCATCTTATTCAACAATTGTGTCGTGTCGTATTTTGATTTCCTTCCATAGAAGTGGGTGTCCTGTACTCTTTATCCACTCAATATCAGCCATACCTGACCTTGGAGACCTTCCACAGACTACTGGTATCCAACATCCCTCAAATTTTATTCTGAGGAGGAAGCTGATTTCATACTGTACTCTTCGTCACAACTGCATAAAATGTTGTACATCCAGTTCTTGATCAGGTTTTCTTCCAGTTGAGGTTTTATTTCTATCAAGTATTCCCACTTGTTTTCACTGTTGAGCAGCCAGTATTTGTACCAAAAAGCACATATACTCGGGGAGTGAATTTCATCCAGGAAATCCCCATTTCTAAATTACTACTGTCTAATAAAATGTTGTAATATGTTGTTTAAGGCTTTTAAATAACAGATTAAATTTTCAGGGAGGAGCACAGGTAGCTCAGCATTCTAAGGGTTAAGGAACAGAGGTATAAAATCTGATTGAAACAATACTTGGCAAAATTATGTTTTATAGTCTTAGAAAATTAGTTCTCTTTTTTCTTAAAATAACTAAAATACTGTAGTAATTTGGGTATCTTAAATAATTTCCAAAATTATTTAAGATACCCAAATTACCACAATATTTTATTTATTCTATTTTTTTCTTTTTCAAGAAAAATAATTTGCTAAGACTATAAAACATAATTTCCAAAATGAAACATTACACAGTGAAAATTCAAAATTGAAATTCAGCTCATAACTGATTTATTTATTGATCTAATCTGTGTGCATATATATATGATGATTACTTTGAATGAAAGTTTTTTTGTTTTTTTTTTGTTCAAAAAAGCTTACTCCATATATTTTACATTAATATCTCATATTATATATATATATATATATATATATATATATATATATATATATATATATATATTCCAAATTATACAGATAGAATAAGAGTTTAAAACATGACCACAAAGAATGCAATAGTATCAAGTAAGGATACAAAGTTTTAAACAATTACACTGCAATCAGTTGACTAGATAAGGGAGATAACCGTAATGTGTAGTCAAACGAGATAAGACCTTCAGTGGAATAAGTTCTTGAAAGTTTTTTCCCCCTCAAGTTGTCAGCTTTAATTACCGAGATTAACCAACCAATTGAAATGCTGACATTATAAAACATGATAACTAAGAAGTGCAACTTACGTCATGTAATCTTGCCATGTCATGAAAAACATTGCTGATGATGAAATTTCCAGAACAACTAATTAAAAAAGCAAATATAACAGTTCATCTTCCAGTCAAAAATTCACACACAAAAAAATGTTTTCTCTCTCTCTCTAGATTTTACATTCTTCTTCAAAATTAATTAATAGCACTTTAACCATAGTTGAGTTTTCTTCCAATTACACACACACACATATATATATATATATATATATATATATATATATATATATATATATATATATATATATACACACACACACACACACACACACAATATATAATAGTTGTTACATTTGAATACAAATTTCATACAGTAAATATGACTATTGTGCCACAGAGGTTTTGTGTGTGTGTGTGTGTACACATAACACTTCTAAGAATGTACAGACAACAATGATCCGAAGCAGAAGTTCCAGAAAGTGGTACTTTGATCCTAATAATTATTCTTTTCTCCATGAAGGCAAATCCAAAAGAACATAAGTTTAACAAGACAAAAATTCAGTGCTGTATAAAAAAAGCCTATTCTAATCCCCAGCCTTATACTACAATGAGGAAATACTATTGCAGCATTGGAATCTTCTGGACCACCTCACTTTTTGCCTCAATCTGTTCAAAATCAAGAATATGTTTCAGGAGAAATAGATATTGTATTGGATCCCAGACCAAAGGCTGGGTAACAATCTGATCCGAGGCAGAAGGCCAGGGAATGATACTCTGGTCCCAAGCAGAACTGCCAATCCACATGAAAAATAAAACAGTCTAAAGAGAAATGAAAGGGTTAAGATTTTTGAAGAGTCAGTATTTGTCACTTTTCTTACAGCATATAAACTCTTGAAAACTATTTTATAAACTTTCTAAAAAAGAATTTTGATTATGATCTAAGGTCAAAACTAGCTGAGAATGATCAAAAAATAAATTGCACAAAAGAAATATTTCTATTTATCATATCACTTTTGATCCTCTTTTATATGTTAGTAAAAAGAAATTAAGAGATAAAAAATTTAGACCTTATACAATACAATGATTATATTTTCTAAAAATGTGTCTAGTGAAATTTTTCATTACTATTTGTATAAATTTACCATTACTATTTGTATAAAAAAAAAATTTGATAAAAAAGAATCTAGCAATATAGATAGGCACCTTAACATATAATGGAAGATTTATCTAAAAAGAAACATTTCATTTGAATAGGTATATTTTTATCAACTTAAAGTTTCCAACTTTAAACTTTACCAAGTTGTCATAAGCACATTAAAAGGACATGAAGAAGAGAAGGATAAACAACTTTTGGGGGCAGACTGGTACTGAAGAAGACTTCAGCTTCTGTCCTCAAGTCTCCCACTCCACTTCATAAGTCTAATTTCTTTAATGGATTGAAAGAAGGAAGACCTTTTGTCTAAATCTGATGAATATCATAAAATAGAATAAGTATTCAAATCATTGCTTTATAACACATTTTAAAATCCCTAAAACTTTGAAGTACATTTAATACAATTAAGAATACAGACAAGATTTAAAAGATAATAAGGAATAATAAAGAACTCACTGATTCAATTATTTAAAAAAAAAAAAAAAAAAAAAATCTACCTCCGTCCCATAATAGGTGTTACATTTTCATATATATCTCATACACTCAATTTAACAAGAATCATAGGCCACAGATAGTATTACATAATTTCTATGTCAATATTTTTAAGTATGGTTTAAGGAAAAATAATCAATGGTAGTAAAATGAGAGCTCAGAATTTAGAAAGCAAATTGAGACATAATTAATTTGATTCTTTGATGAATAATTAACCACAATTCATTAAAAAAGGAATTTTCAGGTTTCAAATTGGTGCAGATGTAATAACAGTCACTAATAACAGTTTTATTAAGCTTTTTTAAAATATTTTTTCCAAATATCACCTGGTATTTCATAATCTGAGATAACAGGCATATTAAATTTTTTAAAAGAATGTGACTATAACCAAATCATAAAAAGATCAAGCTACATCTCAATGATGAACTGTGAGCAAGTCAATGAAGGCAGCATAACCATTCCATACAGAAATCATGATACATATTCTCAGTATAAGAAATATTTAAGAAAAAAAAAAAAAAAAAAGTCAGCACACACACATATATATATATATATATATATATATATATATATATATATATATATACACACACACACGTAATGAACGATCCCTAATTTTTAGCCACAAAAAGGTGTTGAGTAATCTTCAAAGTGTTCAAAAACATATATCCTGTAATGAACAACCACTTGTTTATGGGGTGAAAAATTGGTCTTAAAAGGTCATTCATTACATGAGTATATACTGTACTTAAAACTGATTTTACAATAGTGGATCAGTAAGTTCATAGCCTGACATGTAGTCATTAACTAAATTTTACCTGAAATGTTCAAACTATGTGATTAACATTCACCACTGACTTAAGTGCAGTGACAAGTGTTGGAAAATAAGTATTTGTTTTAAATGAGTACTTTTTCATTATTAGGCTACATATGACCTATCTCATCCTGTTGGCAAGGCTTATTATACACTGACTGTATTCCTTGCAAAAGAATAAGACTCCATCAAGAAGAGATGTCCTGAATATGACACTAAACTGCATCTGGTGGTGAGGCTATAGTTCTGAAGATCAAGAGAGTGTGGAGTATCAGTTAGTCCCATCTATGGATCAAATAGATCTGTTTGCAAATTAGATAGGAATACTTCATATTAAAACAATGAGCAAAAAACTCTTAAACTACACAAAAAATGTAGATATAAACAATGTATGCAAATCTAAGCATAAAATAACCCCAAACAAGTTAACATGTCATTAAAATCACTCAACAGATATGATGTATCTGCATCTACAAGAGAGGGCTGAAAATTACATATGAAATATCTGTTATTAATGTCTTTTTGAACAATGAGATCCAAGCACTGCAACACTGATAGAAGTGTGTGTGTGGACCACAAAGGGGACTAGGTTGAAAAATGAACCTCATTTGGCCATAGTTTATGAAATTACCTTTGTCAGCCTATGAATTTTTCAGCCATCCCTCATAATTATTTTTAAATAAAATGGATCAACATAATCAAAATTATTTTTTATTTCATAAAGATTTGGAATTTAACCATAAAATTTTTATTCTGACCAGTTTAAGTCTTTTTTGTTTTATTTTGGTACTTTGAAAGTATTTTGAAAATAACATCTTAAATTAACATCTTAAATTTGATGAATATGACATTCATCAAATTTAAGATGTTATTTTAATTCAGAAATAAGAGTGACCAAATTCAAATACAGACATTCTGGTCACATATTTTGATGCCAATTTTTATAAATAATTCCCTCCAATCTGATAAAAATTTATTCTGTGCACCCACATTTATAAATTAATTACATTAACTTAATTCATTATGAAAAAGTGTATAAAAATGTAAACTTCACCGTAGGAAACAGATTTAAGTGACAATATTTTCAGTGTTCTTCTTCACACACAGGCACACTGAGATGAAGGCATTGTCATGGCTAAAGTCAGGGTAAATAGACTCAACAAGCTGAGTTGAAGTTTTCAAAGAGGCTGTTTACATTTCACTTCTTACTTTGGGAAAGGCATGAACCTATCTCTTCTACTCTTTCCCTACAGCCAAAGATAAATTGTCAAAATGAGTGGATTCTGTAGCCTTGTAACTAGGCAAACTAGTTTAGTGGAAGAAAAATTGAATTCAAAATCAGGTGGCGAAGGGCTAGCAACACCACTCATAAAAAACCTATTGACTACATAAACTATACATGGAGTGTAGCTGTAGCCCTATAAATAGTTAACAGGATCTCTCCACATGCACACACAGACTGGTTTTAAAAGCAACCTGTCTAGGGTTATTTTATGCCTAGAGGTTAGGGAATCATATTCTTTGTTGAGTCATATTTACATTGTGTAGTTGTTTAAGATTTTCTTTCTTTTTAAAAACTGTTCTATCGAATAATAAAAGTTCTTAAACTGATCTATTTGATTCATAGATAGAACCCTATCAGGTACTACCACCCTGGGTCACAAACACAAACTATATATTTAAAACTATTTATATAACATATAACATTACAAGTTGGATAAATATATATTTATTTTTGCCCAAATTCCATTTGAACCCTGTATACATAAACAAGGTTTCAGCTTTTATAGCTATCTACATAATTTATTGTTACACAGCACTTTAATTAAGTGATTATATCTACTTATAAATTAAATATTTTTGGTATCACACATGCACAAAAAAAAAGAAAGAAAAACTGGTAATGAACACTTAAAATCAGGCTCCTTTACTCCCACCTCAAATTGAAAAATTGTTTGAAAAAGTTTTAATATTCACAATCTGTGTGCTGGGCATTGAAAAATCACTAAGAAAAGGATTGTCAATGAGCAGAAACTAAAGCAAGTAATAATGACAAAATATATATAAGTTAGGATAGTGGAGACAGAATCAATGGCACTTGGTAATAGTTAATTCCTCACTCATGCAATCACCAAACGATCATATAGATTAGAAACTTAAAGTCACCAAGTTCTATTGACTGTCTATGCTATATCACCAATATTAAGAACTCTTTAATTATAAATATAGCAAACTATATATATATATATATATATATATATATATATATATATATATATATATTCTATTTTAGGAGGTGCTGGTGGTGTAATGGTTATCGTCATAGGAAATGGACACAACGACACGAGTTCAAATCCTGAACGAAACCGATTGCATTTCACATAGCACTAATATCCTTGGGAAAGGTATGAATCCAATTATTCTCCCTCCAGTTATGGGTAAATAGTAGGACCGACTGGATTCTTCAGCCATGGTGAGGCAACTAGTCTAGGAGAAGGAAAACTCTGAATTCAAACCTGTTAAACTTCACTTAAAAATTGACCTTGTGTCATATCCTACCCGAGCGGAGGGGTTGGTAAATATGGGTGTGTATGTGTATGTGTATATATATATATATATATATATATATATATATATATATATATATATATAAAAGAGATGTACTGAAACCTCCTCTTTTACCCACTACTAAGTTTTTATTGCTTTCCACAAAAGTATAAACTTTATTTAAAGCCAAAAAGTTATGAAAATTTATCCAAAAAATCATTATACTAATATTAGAAAAGAATAATGGCTGCAGAAAATTGAGAGGTAGGCATAGAAATAATCTAAATGATAATCCTTATGTTGAAAAAGCACAAGTTGAAAGAATGAAAGAAGTTTTAGTGAGAGGGGGGTGAGGTATATATATGAGAGAGTGAGAGAGAGAACCTTAAAAGAAAAAAACCAACTAAGTGTACAAGACATGTGAGACAACAATTACAGAAGGCGGCACTTCTCAATTCAGCCATTAACCTGATTTTTATTGAAATTTCCAGATGCAGAGATATGAGAAATAAATTTGAATTTCAATAATCAGTTAGGTTTTCCTCCGGCTGGCAAATCACTGATGTTCTATGCCTTTTACTATATTCATAACAAGATAATAAGCAAACAGATAAAGTGTACATAGGGATAAGGCATATGCACAAATGTTCTCTCGAAAGTATATTCTGTATGCTATAAATACACAAAATTTTAAAAATATTATGTACCTAAGCTATGTACAAATACAATACATAGGATGTGTGCAAGAGAGAAAGATTTTTAATATATGTTTTTATTAAAAGGGGACTGACCAAAATAGTGTTTAAATAAATGTATCTTTAAAATTTCTATTTTATAAAAGGGCCACTATTTCTAAGTATGGTCAAGTGATTTTAGTAGTTTCTTCTGTCATCATTTTTATCATCTATACATTACTAAAATTATCAGTGTGTGTGAGTGTGTGTGTCTGTGTGTGCATGCACACATGTCTTTGTAATGTGTGTGTGTATATATATATATATATATATATATATATATATATATATATATATATAACTAACCCAGTAAAAAAAATATTTTCATTAGAGCAATCTATTTAAATGCTCTTAGAGAATAAAGCCATTTCCAGTGAATGATAATTTTGTGGATTCAACATTAAAGATAAACATTCTTTAATCATGTCGATGTGATAGAAATAACAACAGAATATTAATCAAAGTCCTTCACTCCCTCTTAAATAGAAGCAACAATATCATCATGGATAGATGCTACAAAAGGATCAATACAAAGAAACAGTTTTGTTTGTGGAGAGATTTTTCTCTATAAAGAGTAATCCAATTATTGGATTCTACACACACACACACACAGAATATTAAGTTTTCTTATATTCAGAAACAATATTTATTTTCCACACAACTTTCATACAAACATTACCTGATTATGAAAGCAATTTTTCATTCTCTAGAAGTAACCTCTCTTCCACCTCCTTCCATTTCAGCTTCTCTTTTAGTGTTGTCCTTTAGATGCTACCTCTTCTGAACAACACATACACACATAAAGAGAAAGAGGTGTGCACATACACACACACATCAACACTAGAATCTTGTCCTGTCATAGGAAAGCAGGATGCAGTGAAGAAATGTGAGCCAACTTAGAAGATGGAGGAAGCAATGAACATCAAAAAGACAGGAATGTGCAAATCAAGGCAAGGCACAAAAAAAAAAAGTGCTACCTCACTGATGTAAAAATGCATTTGGGCCACTCCCTTTCCCTAGGGAGCATAGCAGGGTTCCATTGTATCACCCCCTGCTTTCGACTCATTAACCAAAGTCCCAGGCAGCACAAGGATTTGTCATCTTTCACACAACCTGATGCAGAAATACTACACCCCACCTTTTATTGAACTGCTATTTTGTCTAATTTCACAATTTTATTTGTAACAACAAAGTTTGGGGGGAGAGGGATATTTTTCCAATTTTGAGTAATAATTAAGCATATTTGGAAAAATAATTATTTTTATTTATTTCATAAGTCAATCTAAAAATATATATATTGAGGGAGAAAGCAAAAAGACATAAGCAGACAGACAGAACAATCAGACAAGCACAAAAACAGAGAGAGGTAAAAGGAGGGGGGAAGCACATCTTTATGCATACGATAATCCATATTTTTTACAATTTCTTAGTTTTTTCAAAATCACAGGAAACAAAATTACAACACAAGCCCAAACTGAATAAAATATTAAAGAAAATTAAGAAGTTCAGTAAATTTATAGGAAAGAATATGTTCAGGAATCTTTTATACATGTGTGTGTGTATATATATATATATATATATATATATATATATATAATTATATAAATTTAAAAAATCACACACCGAATTTCATGTACCAAACAAAAATTGATGATATCTAGTTGATGACATGAACAATCACAAATACCACTAGTTCCTAGATGCTTTTTTTTTTTTCATTACATTCAATATGATCAGTGCTAAATTGCTTTCTTGAGTGAGCAAAGAATAATATTCTTTTTCATCAGAGAGCTTAGGAGAGTTCAGTCAACTAAGTCCTTTCTCATTAATCTAAAACAAAGAAACAACATACAAAACTGAATCTAAATCCTTAACGCTATCTATGACTATACACATGTATAAATGATGTAAGAACATATCAAAATGTGCCAATAAGTCAGTAAAGTGATACATATATATAAGGTAAATTCTCATTCTATATAATTAATATTCAACATTGAATTAAACACACTGACATTGATGCACTCTGACTAGCGATGTCTCAAGGAAGAATTACCCACTAAGCATGAACAGCATGACACTTTATCCCCATGGATTGAATAAAGGATTCAGTTTGAAATTCCCCACAAAGTTATCAACTACAACAGACAGCCGAGGAAGGCTAGAGTAAGACATTTATCAAAATTCCCACCAAGTAGGATTTGACACAAGATCATTTTAATGTGGGGAACCATGCACAAATCAAGAATCATATGCAGCCATCACAAAAAAAATACTTGATCCTGTCAGCATTTCCCTATTAGGGTGCCCCAACTCAACCCCTGATATGAAGTGGATGCAACAAAATATCCCACACCATTCACCAGGAGTGTGCTCATGAGGATGGTATATATGATGAAGATGAAGACATTAGCTCAAATGCAGCATTATGATATTGACAACAGATTATATTGAAAAATGAGCAAGTGTAAGTTACATTTTTGAGTCACAGCTATGCCATTTCAGTTGCCATCATGGTATGTAATGGTGAACATCATGCATTTGTGATTGAAACATTTTAAAATATGGTGACGATTGCGAAAGTAGTTATTCCATAAGCATTTCAGAGTAGGTCAATATATATGAGTTTCTGAAAGGAAAATCAGGTTATGGGTTGAAAATAGCAGAGAAGTTCAGCTTTAAAAAGAAAACCACCATGTAAACCTATCAGCATTTGAACATCAGAGAATATAAGAGCAGTGAGTTAAGATGTTACCAGATCTCCACAAGGCTCTCGGAATGTATAGGCAAGCATTTGTATGATATAATCTTTAAAACAAAGTGATGACAATAACAAAATAAAAATGGAAAATATTGTTCATTCTTATAGTAAAATTGAATTTTGAATAAGATCAATGCTGCCTTTTTATTTACATTCCAAACCCGAGAGATCATTCTGTTGAACTCTGTATTTATTGCATAAAATAAATGCTTTTTTTCTTCACTATTTTTTAGCTGTGGACTTTCAATCAAAATGACTCAAAAAATATCCTTTGAGTCTTATATATAAAGTTATCTAGTAGATTAATGTTTACCCAGATGCTATAGACTACCAGTACATGCACCACACTTAATTCTATTATACTGTAATAGTAAATGACTTATAGGTGAGCATTGAATGATAGACTAACACTCAGTTCATTCATATTCTCCAGCAATGCACACTTTCTTGTAAAAAAATCTGCAAAAGAAATTAGTCTTACCTGAATTACTTTATTTAAGTTACTATAATTATTTGTGTTCAGGGGAAAATTTAAGAATGAAAGTAAAAACAGGAGGAGAGAAATCAAATTCAAATTCCTTAGTCTTATAAGACCCTGTCAAAGTGGACTACAGGAGGGTGACAGGTTTTGATTGTCACTAACTGGATAGATAAGTTGTGGAAAAGTGGTTTGCCCATCCACTCACTGTTTAGCCAATCATTGTGGCATGCCAGGATGAAGATATTCTGTTAAGCATTTGAACCTTTGGGGTCTTTGGTATCTGAGCAGACAATTTGTATACATAGAAAGTAAAAAGTAAAGTTGGTGACCATAAGGCTCCCTTTTCAAAAGCTACTACACTGAGGTGTAGGGGAGGGTGCCACTCCTTTTCCTGGATTGCTCCACTTCACCCTTGATACATACCTTATATTGCCAAGTGTTAAGCAAGGAGGTATCAAGTACCACTTTTAAAGTATTTGGTATGACACAAACTGGGATTGAACCCAGGTCTCCTGGACCATTGGCGAACACTCTACCCACTATGCCACAAGCACAAAACATTTCAAATTTGCATCAGGATGCACACATCTTTGCATAAAGCTATTCTATGATTCTATTTAAAGAAAATCTATGAATGATTGCAATTTAATCCTTTTATTATTAATACTTGTGTGATTTACTCTGGGCCTGAAACATGGAGATTATGGTATAGATATGATAGCATATTTGGGACTACAATGTACAGTAAAATAGTACTCAATCTAAACAATCAGGTTTACAATGAATAGTAAAGTAGAACAACGTAAAATATCAAGTTTACAGTGTATAGTAAAATAGCACTCAACCAAGAATATTGGGCTTACAAATTCATAGGATTAAGATATCTGGCAATATAACAGCACAAGGATAAGCAGATTCATGCCTTTTCTGATGACATTAGTGCAAAGTGAATGTAAACCTTGGTTGCATTTCAAAGTTGATTCACAGATTCTATTTTAACACCTGTATCCAATTGCTTAGTACGAAACACTTTACCATAAACTAAATTAATAGCAACTAATACTAAAAAGTAAATAAGTGATTACAACATTCAATTGAATATAATCTATAATTCTGTGGTTGTTACTTCTTTATAGGTTACTTATAAGAAACAAAACTTAATGGCCAAGCCAGACAGTTTGTTTAGCTAGAAATGAGAGTTGTTGGATGGTAGGCAATTGAAAATTAATATTGAAATAAAAATAGAACATAAAATCTGGATAATATAGACGTCCTTATGTTAAGGAGGTCAACACTGGCAGGTCATTAAATGCATCCATTAAAACAAATAAATAGATAAATAAAAATTTAAAAAATAGATAAAAATTCTAATAAAGAAATACAAAAAATTCAAAAAACTTTTTTTTTTCTTACTTTTTTCTGCTCAACTCAAAAAAATATAAAAAATACAAAGGAGACTGAGGGAGGGAGATGAATTCTGGATAGAATATAAACACTTTGGTTTCTCATAAGGAAAAAAAAAGTTTCTAGCGGGTACAATTTTTACTTGTATTTAGAAGATAATCAGCCTCCACCCAAGGGAGAGGAAAAGAAAAAAAAAACTTAGAAGAGAAGTTAATCTATCCACACAAATAAGAGTATATCTTAAAGGTTTTAAAACAAAATCATTAAAATAAAATGAAAAATAGAAAAAAAAGCACTATTTCTATTATAGAGCCAATGAAAGAGGTTTCTAATCCATCTAATGACTGATTTATTTATTGATCAATCCTTGTATATTTTACATTGGAAGATTATGTGATCCATCCAAGAAACTGCCATTTGTTATCATAGTTTCAACAGAGCATTGGTTAACAAGCTAATCTTGAAGATTAGAATGAGTTTGATTTTGACTGCACTTACATTTGTGACCTTGTGGCAGACTTAAAACTTGTAAATACTTATTTTATCACTACAGCAATTGAAACAATCCAAGTCTTAGGTAAATGAGTCTTATATATATATATATATATATATATATATTATCTCCTCCTATAGACAAATGCAACTTGTATATAGAACAATTCAATGATTATATTTTACATAGATATATCAATAATTCTATTGCCAAATGACAAGAGCAAACTAACAAAAAATTTTTTAAACATTTAAACAAAAATTTATATCTTAATAATCTTCTTTCTTGACAATTGTTTAATTCAGTAGTTAATAACAAATCAAACAATATGCAGATCAATATTAAGCTAATAACTATCAGACATTGATCAGCCTTTGTATATATTCTATATTGGAAAAAATTTTGCATCAAGAAACTTTAATCTTACTGCCCTTGATTGAATGATGGCTAAAAAAAAAAAAAAAATGCAATAGAGTTGTATATAAAGCTAAAAATAAGAATTTTTTTTTTTTTTTTAAAACTTAGAAAAAATCTTTGAATATTGATAAACTTCAAGGATTTATTTTCCATGTCATTGCTGTGATAAATTAGAATTCTAAATAAAAGTATCAAGAACAATGATTCCATTTAATGCCAATATTAAAAACTGAAGGTTAAAGCAGGATTATTACTTTATAACAGAAGTTTTTTTATTTCACAAACTGCAGCAAATTTCAAAATACCTCAACCAAAATCTACAATAAATCTGTCTTAAAATTTACTTAGAATTAGGGGAAAAAAAGTTTCCCTTAAAGAAACATTTTAGCCTATAGAGATCAAAGCATGAATGAACATTCAAAAGAATAGTGTTTTGCATCAAAAACAGGTTATGCCAAAAGAAAAAAAAAAGAGAGCAATTAATTAAAGACAATTTAATGACAGTCAATTTTACAACAGGCAATACAGAAACTTTCACACACACATATTATATATATATATATATATATATATATAAGCATATTTGTAATTGTAATTATAAGAAAGATGAACATATATTAAAAAAACCTTATCCAAAAAAAATGTTCTCCCAACTGATCCTACCAAAAAAGTAAGACTTATCATTTACTACAACAAATTTAAATCCTCCAACCTAATCATTTCCAATAACACTTCCTCCTCCACTGAACTTCTTGATAAAACAAACATCATATATATGTTCAAATGTCTCTTAGGAGACTGTGTCTCCAAAGGTAATAATGCGTATGTTGGTCTTACCACTACAGCTCTTTCTAGATGGCTTACAATGCACCTTAATGATTCTAGCTCTATAGCGTTACATCTTAAAACCCATTCTATTCCCAAATCCATATTTTGAAAATTTCTAGTTAAAAACACCACTATAATAGCATATGAACTAAATAAGCTACAACTACAAATCCTAGAAGCCCTACATATAAAAACAAAAAACCTAAAATCAATAGAATTGATTTTGAAAATAGCGACAATGTTTTGAAATGCCTTTAGTTTTTTTTGGGGGGGGGGGTTATATATATATATTCCAATATTCCATATTTCTTGATATTATTCAATTTCTGTTGATAGCGTTCTCTTTTTAAATTCATCAGCATCTCAGTTTTATCCAACTTTGCATTTCCGTAATTTTGTTACGTTATAAAAAACCTAAAAACTTTCAAAACTCTTTAAAAACACTCTTTAAACATGCAAGCAAACCCTGATGATGGCTCGGGACAATTAAGGTAAATTTATCCACCAGTTCCAACCTGAAACCAAGACATTTATCAGGAAACTTGAAAGGATCTTAATAAAATTTTAGAGACAAAATGTGTCTTTATTATTTAATCAAACATGCTTAAATGAAAGACTACAGATTAATTACACACACATATGTATATATATATATATATATATATATAGGATAACCTCATCAGAATAAAATTCTTCCACAAAAATGAAATTTATATGACAAGGGAGAGAAGTGTGCAAATTTAGAATTTGGTTTCTCCCACTATCACCCCCACCTCACAGATTTTTTTTGCTGTTTGATATCTTTATATTCCATCTTCTTTGACTATTAATTCGGTGGGGAAAAGAGATGTGTTGTAAAAACCTGGCTGTAAATTGATACTGGTAATTTTGTGGATGAGACTGCTCTCTATAGCAAATAAATGTGTTAAATCAAGTCCTTTTTTTCTCTTATTCCTTTTATTTCTTAAGTCAAAGTTTTTGTTACAGGTGTTCTGGTTGTGTACCTTGGTATTAATTGTATTCATATTCAAAACCCATATGAAACACAACAGATTTAAAAATGAACAATAAGCTTGATTCCACCACTACAACAACTGTGACCATAACTTTAATTTAAGAAATACATCTATAATGTGTGTGTGGGGGGGGGCCTTAATTTGGCACAGTATAAAGAGCACTCTCAGACAAAACTATTTACAGCTAGGGTTTTATAACATATCCTTTTCTCAGAAAATACTCAAAGAACTTGAAATACTACTTATAGTTAATTTGTTTGTACACAGTTGAATGGTTCCAAGTATTCTAACTTGAATTAAGTATTAACCATTTGTTTGCACTCACTTAAATGGTTTCAAATATTGCTCTGTAACACTAACAATTCAATTTAGGCAGAGAGTAAAAGAGTTTCAAGTATTGCTATTTAGCACTAATACTTCTATTCAACATCACTTATTTGCTAGAACAGTTAAATTGTTCTGTGTATTGCTATGAATCACTAACAATTAAGCATCAATCATTTGTTCACATGCAATTAAATGTGAAAACAGTTCAATTTCTAACAATTCGATTTAACATAAGTCATTTGTTTGCACTCCGTTTAAATGTCCAATAGTTCTATTTAACCTATAGATAGGACTCTGTCATTGTGATATTTGTCATGTCAGCTATGATACTTATAGTGGTTAAATACCTGAAAATATTTTACTACCTATGTCCTATAATAGTTGTTACATCTTAGCGTACAAAAATTATATACACATTATTATAGAACAAAGAATTCTATTATTTTACATAAAAATGAAAAAGTATTTGCTTAAATATTATACATAACAGTAAAAAGAATAACTGTGATTTTCATCCAATCCACAAGAATCTCTTGGAAGAAAAAAATTAAATAACCAAACTCTTTCTCACATACTTATTTAAAAAATAAAAAAAAGAAAAAAAGGCCTTCCAACCAGAAATACCAAAGATTTAAAAATAAAGGTTCAATTCAAAAAGTCAAGAACTGGCTTTGCTTTGAAGGGAAAAAAAAAACAAAAAAACAGGGCAATTTCATAAGTTTAATTAAAATTTGTAATAGAAACTTTAGCTTGTTTTTATAACAAATTTCTGATAAATTGAAAAAAAAATCTCATCCAGTGAAATGCCATAAGAATGTGTTGAAGCCAGATATAAAACTACTTAACCCATTGAACCTAAGTGGCCAGTATTTATACAACAAACTAGAAGTACAAAAACCTGAGCAGCCTGAATTTTGACCATGGATTCCCCCTTTCTACATTATTATTACCAATCAAATGTTGCAATTTTATAATTTTTTAAAAATATATTCTAAATCGTCAATAAAATGTTGTAACCTGTTATTTGACGTGTAAAGTGGTTGAATAACAGATTACAACATTTTAAGCCAGGAGCCTCCCAGAGAGTGGAGAGATCTACAGCTATGAGAAGTTCAGGGTTATAAGGGTTAAATCATCAAGTAAAGTTGAGGCTGAATGATAAAAAAAATGTTGTTCCATTTTTTTTTTGACAGAAAATAGAAAATTCCTGAGAATGAAGAAAAAAGAAGAAAAAAAAACAAAGGGTCTTGACAAATGACATATCCATAATATAAAACGTTCATGTAAAATAAGACAACTTCAATAATCCTGTTCATTAAAATAGTAAAAATTTACTTGAATACCCTTAAAAAAAAAAAAAAAAAAAAAAAAAAAAGAAGAAGAATTTCAGGATATGTTAGTAAAATAGTTTATATATATATATAGATAGATATGCACACTATTTACTTTGGGTGAACTTATTTTTTGAATAATGCTAACAAACAAGTGAAGTCTCTTTTGCTGGTGAAATCATACCTTAAACAAAAATTCTTTTGTTCTGAAAGAAACAAGTTATATGAAAACCAGTTATTTAAATATATGCCGCAGAAATTTTTTTCCACAAAAATATTTTTGAATATAGGATTACACTAAGGTGGCAAGATCTGAGACTGTTTTGTAAAACTGGGTTGGTCAAAAAAAATTTACATAGAAAAAATAAAACAAATAAAAGATCACACCAATTACCTAATATATATATCTAAATTGTCTTAATGGGTGTGTGTGTGTGGGTGTGTGTGTGTGTGTGTGTACACACACACACAGCAGGATATAACACAAAGTCAATCTGCATACAACTGGTTTGAATTTACTTTCTCCTAGACTGGTTGCTGTACCAAAACAACTATTTACCTATAGCAGCAAGGCAGGGAGGATAGATTCATGCCTTTCCCAAAGGCATTAGCAGTAAGTAAAATACAAAGAGCCTTATTCAGGATTTGAAATCTGGTCACAGATTTAATTCCCCATGATGACAGCCATTATGCTAAGCACATATATTTCAGGATGCAACCAGTTAAATTTTAAGTGGAGTACAGCAGATTTGAATTCAATGTTTACTTTCTCTTATACTAGTTGCTGTACCAAGACTAAAGAACCCAGTCTGCTCTACCATAGCTGAGAGAGAAGAGATGGTTTTGTTTCTTCATTTAATGGCATATCAACTTATCTAGGTCATTTAATGCCAGAGCCTTCCTTGCAGAAGAACAGCAGTGATACTATTTAACCCATAACAAGGGAGATAAGGGGGTTTATACCTTTCCTAAGTGTATGAGTCCAAAAGCGAATTTAATAGTACAACTGGAGTTTGAACTCACTTACTTCAAGGCTGCAGTCCAACATTTTAGCCATCACACCACAGGGAGTCCCTGGAGAAGAGATGGATTCATGCCTTAGCATAGAATGAAACAGCCTCATGTATGAATTGAATTATTATGTTCATTATGTGTGCATGTAGGTATGTAAACCAGCAAAAATTGCAAATCATAATGAGATTTCTACATATTTACAATGCTCTTACTTAAATAATAAAGTAATTTCCTATCCAATTTGCAACTAAAAGATAATTTTGTTCAAACTAGATATAAAAAATTAACTATGAAATGCTAATCAGAATCCTTCACTCCTTCCTAAATAGAAGCATCGATATAATCATAGACTGCTGTTACAAAGAAAAGCCAAAGGGGTAAAAAGTATTATCTAAAATGAAAATTTAAAAAGAAAGATCAGAAAAACTGGAGCATGAATAAAGAAAAAAAATACAGAGATTAAAATATAAGAAGATAGGCTTTCAATAAAAATTATTTCTAAAATTTCATCACCATTTTTATATGCCTACTGTTAAGTTGTTTGAAAGATAATTGCTGATTTTATATTCAAACACATAATAAAAATCAACTATTATTATCTAAATAGCCTCAGATATATTGAGTTTCTTTTAAAAATAGTAAAATAATTACTTCAAGCCATGATTTAAGAATGGTTATAATAAACATTCAAATATGAATAAACTACTGTTTATTTCTTAAATTGGCTTACCAACTAGTAGGATTTTTTTTTAAAAAAGCATTTTCAAAATTTTAATACAAATAGAAATAGTTATATAAATGTATATATTTGTAATTGGCAAACTATGGATATTAAGTTCTATCTATCTTGACACTCAATTAAAAAAAACTGTATAAGCCAGGGTACAAGTTGACCTTTTAAGTAATAAAAAAAATAATCTTCTCTTGTGGGTTATAGCAGTGGTGCATTTCGACCTTCTGAACATGACAGTCTGAGAGGGAAGTGGAGTGCTGCTTTTTTTTTTGGTAGCATTGATTGACTTATGAAAAAAAATATATCAGCCTAAAACTGAATAAGTTAAGCTTTATGAATTTTTACACACAAAAGTAAGGGTGATTCTACAAGTTTGCAGCAACCTGATAAATAATTGTTAGCTTAGTTTTGGATCTGAAATTACACCTGTATAATGTTTGACTAATTAGATTAATACTCATCACTGAATTGACAAAGAAAGAGTTTATGTTGGAAAATATTTGCATAAGATAAATGTTTTTTCACCAACAGACTATGAGGTGTGTGTGAGAGAGAGAGTCATTCCATGAATAAAGTGAATTTTGTCTAAGGAGTTGGCATTAGGAAGCGCAGTTTACAGTTGCACTTTTTCAAGGAAATCAATAGTGATGGATCCTTTTATGTCCCAGAAGACCGTCAACATTACCTTATTTACTGTTTGCTGCATCCAGAACTTTTTATTTACTAGAAAGTCAGTTTTTCCATTCCGTGAACTGTCTTTCCAGTTTGGGCTCATTGTAGCAAACCTATGTTTAGTCCAGTCATAAATGTCTTTTTCTTAAACTAAAACAAGCTCCACCATACACCTCACAAATTCTTTTGTAAATTTCACATGGTTTGCACTCAGCCACCGAAAATTAGATGATAGACCACTGTTCAAGCCTGGAATTCTCAGATTTGGTGTCATTTTGAATAGTCTCAAAACAAATATTTCTGCAAGATTTAAAATAACTTTTGCTATAAACAAACAATTCCAAACAATGCAGAGTTTACACTTATGGGGAAGGGGGACCCCCTAAATCCTTGTGTTGTATGACCCTCATAATGTGTGTGAGTGATATTTTCAACTATCAAATAAAACAGTAAAAACTCATGACTGAGTTTCACATGGACAATCTACGATATATCTATCATTGTAGGTTATTTAATGCCAAATCCTGTTTATACACACATGCATATATATATATAAGTAAAGTAAAGTTAGCGACCATAGTCGAGGGTGACCCGAAGGCTCCCTTTTCGATAGCTACTACACCAAGGTGTAGGGGAGGGCGCTACTCCATTCCCAGGATTGCTCCACTTTACCCTTGAACCGTACCTTATAATGCTGAGTGTTAAGCAAGGTGGTATCAAGTACCATTTTTAAAGTCTTTGGTATGACTCGACCTGGGATTGAACCCAGGTCTCCCGGGCCATTGGCGAACACTCTAACCGCTGGGCCAATGTCCCGGTTAATATTGTATATATATATATATATATATATATATATATATATATATATATAATTTGGAAACAAATTTTGTAGGTAACATCTTAAACAAGCAAGAGCTCATTTGTTTGCACAAAAATGGTTTCAGGTATTGCTATGTAACACTACCAATTCAATTTAACATCAGTAATTTATTTGCATGCAGTTAAATGGTTAAATAGTTCTATTTGACCCATAGATGAGACCCTATCAGGAACTACCACTCAGTCAGAGTAAACCTGGGAATAATAGCAATGAAGGAGTACTCAACATTTCTCAGAACACCAGGACTAGAACTTCATCATCACATGGTTTAGTGTCATATCCAGGACACGCATGGAGGGGGGTTACTCTCGGCAGAGATGCAGTTGACATATTCTACAGACTCAACCTACTGGGATGCCAATCTTCAGATGAACTTGTATCAACACACATAAATACACCTCATGTAAAATTCTTTGGCCATTTTAAACTATCTAAATTTCTAATAATAATTGCAAGTTGATAAACAGATGTTCGATATTGTAATTTTTTAATGAAATATTTGCTCTTTCTTAATCATTTCTATCGGTAAGTGTTTTGCAGCAGGCTTCTTCAATGAAAAGAGATGTAAGAACCACTAAATTTATCCAAAAAGCATCTTATAGAAATTTTGCACATACACATTTTTTAAAGATGATTAAATTAATTACAAAACCACACAAAAATTGTTCAAACTTATAGAGGAATATTTGGGTGGGGTTACTTTAACTCTTTCACTCCCATTGGGACACTGGTGTCCCAGTAAAATTTCATTTTCATTTTAACCCTTAAAAACGTCATACTCAAAGTATAAATTTGCATATTCAAAACTAAAAGAAAAAAAAAACTAAGTAGTGAAGGAGTTAAATAGTGTACCAGAAAATGTTTAAGTATAAATCTATGAAATACAAAATTAAGGTATGACAACTAAAGTGAATATAGAGTAAAGTGAGATGTAATTATAATCAAGATTTATTATATTTAAGAATATCTATATCTGAATTCCTAATGTGGGGCAAGGATTTTAAATTAGTTTAGGGCCTCAATTCCAAAGTGAAGTGAGTCATCAAGTTCACCTCCTCCCCAACCCTCTATATATCAAGAATGTAATTGTGGGCCATCAAGACACATTTCATACAATGAGGTCAAACTGCATTCATACAATAATGATTATAAAATTCAAGTCACATTTACCAAGAGTTAAAATTCTACTTATTCCTTTCTAAGATTTCTCTTGTCAAGTTACTCACTGAACAATAATGCAAAAATTCTTGAGTTAATTGAGAAAGAAAATGCAAAAAGGGGGGAAAAAAAAAACAAAAAAAAACAAAACAATTCTACTTTCTAAGTAATCAAGCATTCTTTAGAAACATTCATTCATTTTATCTGCTCAAGTAAATATACCAAGTTAAAATAATAATAGTTTTAAATAAACATTGTTTTTATATATTTAAGTTTCTTGAAACTCAAAATAAACAAAGCTTTTTACTTAGAAGAAATTACAAAGTAATGACTGAACTTCACATTTAAAAAGACACTTTAGTTAAAATATTCTATTCTGATTTTGTATTCTTCAGCTATGAATAAAATAGTAAGCAAGAGTCAGCTCTTTAACTTTGAAAATGCAACTAATCTAGGAGAAGGAAACCGATTTCCAAACAAAGTTGAAACTCTTAAGATGAATCAACATTGTCTTCAAGATCATTCTTGTAATTCCAACAGTGACATGGGTATTGAATTGAATTGAAACTTACCGTTTCCTTGAATAATATTGTTGTTATGGATAGCAAAGATTTACAGTACAGGCAACTGCCAGTCTATCATACAACTTTGCCTAGGCCTTCAGGTATTTGTCACATGCCCCACCAAACAGGCAAGTGTGACACAAGGCCTTTTTAAGATGGGTCCAGGTGCAGGACCATGGCCCAGACACACCTGACAAGCACAAAAATGTCTCAGGCCCCATCAGCAAATAAAAAGATTGTTAGATTATTCTCTTAGTATAGACTGTAAACAACTTCCTGTTTGAAATAAATAGCCATCAACATTGCAATTGGAGTAAAAGGAATCTTCTGATTATTATAAAAAAGCCTGACATATGTGGGCCATTTAATAAATTTTCCTGCAAGGAAGGAGCAGCTTACCAATCCTGGATTTAATGCTGAACAGGGTTGTGCAATCTTTATTAGCTTGGGACTTGATACTAACCATTTGTGAGCTAACTGGAACCAGTTTATTTTCTGAATTACCTTTTACATCTAACAAAGATCTAAAAGAAATTTAAACAAATAAAGAAACTATAAGAAATTAAAAGGAAATTTTTTTGCATTTTCAATGTTGACTTAATGTTGATGATGTTAAAAAAACAAATATGAAGAAACCATAAAGAATTCAAATTTTTTTTTTTTTTCGAATGTTGACAATAGACTAAATAACCAATCTAGACAGAAATATTTTATCTATAGCTGAATAACAATCAATGTGTGCTTAAAAATTATTAAAAGCTTTCACATACCTCTTGTTAGTGAGGCACACATGTTCTCAGATAAAGCTCCATCTACTCAGTGAGGTAAAAATCTGGAAATATAATAATAATAATAATAATAATAATAGAAAATGTTTGTCCAATTCAGAAGCAAACAAGAGTAGATTACTAATATTTC
Source organism: Sepioteuthis lessoniana (assembly GCA_963585895.1). Taxonomy (NCBI): domain Eukaryota; kingdom Metazoa; phylum Mollusca; class Cephalopoda; order Myopsida; family Loliginidae; genus Sepioteuthis; species Sepioteuthis lessoniana. The sequence goes on from OY757912.1 coordinate 48,205,018, forward strand.
CACAAAAAAGTCCAAGTATATCTTTTAATTAAATGTGTTCACACAGATTCATAATTTAAACCTCTGTGTTGAGACAATATTTTTCCATTGCAAAATGTACACATTTGGCAATTTAAAAAATAACAAGGCTCTTTAGATCTTATATATTTCAAAATCATCATATTAGAATAAATATGTATGAATCCAAGAGTAATATTTTCAAAAAGTTTTTACTTCTCAATCCTGTTCATACAATTTCTCTCTATTAAAAAAATTGTTAGCATAATCATTTTAAAGTCAAAGCTAATAATTACTTATTCTCACAATTCAAATTAATTAACAAAACATTACAAGCTTTTCATTGTTCTTTCTCTGCTTCTTTTGTAGTATATTAATTCCTAAAAACTGTTCCAAATACTTTTGAGAGTAACCTTGTTTTTTATTTTCATTAATTTTATATTATATATATATATCTCCAACACCAAGTCAGCCAATGGTGGGAACAATTCTACTTTCAGATTTTATTTCTACAATATCCATGTAATTCAAAATCCACCTCAATGTAAAATAATAATAAATAAAATACAGAGCAAATAATTCCATATAAAAGAAAAACCTTTAAAAATAACTCATTTTTTTTGTAATATTTATTTCAGCAGACCCTATATTTTTTAAAATGTTGGATCTGCATCTTCAGACAAAGAAATGAGAAATTTCAAATGAAGATTTAGAAAAACCCACAAAGTTCCGGTCACCCTATTTCCCTAACCCAAATTTCTTTTTTTTTTCTTTTTTATGTAAAGACCAGACCATTTGTTTTTCCTGTCTGGTTGACAAATGACATTCAATTCCTGTATCATGATGTATAAATTTTTTACTTATCTCTCCTTTTCACTCCTTTTTTAATCTAATGCCAAACAAACTTTTAAACCCAAATGAAGGAAATAAGTGTGTGTGTGTATATATATATATATATATATATATATATATATATATATATATTTATTATGCGTATGATTTCTATCTGAAACTGTCAGACAAATTGATATCATTTTGTAATCTAATAAATTGACCATTTCTATTTCAAATGATCTCAGATTTTAACAGCATGTGTAGAAAAAAACTGAAAAATCTGTTTAATGTCTTGTTTTTCTTTTCAAATATAGAAATGCCATTCACTGAAAAGCATTAAACAGAATTTTGAAGTGTTTCTACACATGCTGTTAAAATTTAAGATCATTTGAATAAGAATCAGTCAACTTGTTACATTATATGAATATATGGATATAACACTAAACCATCTGATAGTGAGGCTCCAGTCCTGGAGCTTTAGGGAATGTACAGTACTCCTATAGAGTGATTACTCCCAGATCCACTCTGACCCAAAATGGTAGTACCCATTAGGTGCAATCTATAGGTCAAATAAAACTGTTCAATATTTGCAGGTGTTAAATACTTAACTGTGTGCAAATAGGACAATGAGTGTTAGATAACAATACTTGAAATCATTAAACTGTATGCAAACAAATGAGCTTTAACTTGCTTAAAAAAGTTAACCTATAAAACCATTCATTTAAAAAAACAAACAGGATTAGGCATTAAATATTCATCAAGGGTTGATATGCCATTAAACCAAATAACCAAGGTATGAGTCAAATAGAACTATTTAATCATTTGCTGTACTTGAAACCATTTAACTATGTAAACATTTAATATTAAATCAAATTATTAGTGTTGAATTGCAATACTTGAACCCATTTAACTGTCTACAAACAATATAAGATAGAATTATTAGTATTAGCAATAATTGAAACCCTTTAATGTTGTGCATATGACATTAAACGGTATCTGATGGTGAGGATTCAGTCTTGGAGTTTGAGGAATGTAGAGTACTCATTCATTATCATGACTCTCAGTTCCCAGAGTGATAGTACCTGTTAAGATCCCATCTTTGAGTCAAATAGAACTGTTCAATCATTTACTAGTGATTATCATTATTAGTTATTTGAAATTACAAGGATCATTAAATAAGTTTCCAGACTTTTTTTGTATGGGCACTTTTATTGATAGTACACATATGAAACTCTAGCCCCCTTCAAAGTAATCTCCTCCGGCTGCAATACACTTGTTATACCATTCCAACAACTTCTGGAAGGCCTCATGGAAGTCCTCTTGTGTGAGCGTGTCAATGAACTTCATCACAGCCTCTTTCATCTCCTCAATTGTCTCATAACGACAGCCTCTGAGCTTAAGGAATAAACAAAAGTTACAGGGAGCAAGGTCTGGACTATAGGGAGACTGAGGAACTGTCTTGATTCCCATCTTGGTCAAATAGTCTATGACAAGGATGGAGTTGTAGACTGGTGCATTGTCCTCGTGGAAATGCCACTGACCAGATTTGAAGAGTGCTGGCCTCTTCCCGAGGAAAGTCTTCCTGAACTCTCTTAAAACCTCAACATAGTAACCGTAACCCTTTGGCCAATCAACTCTGGTGTATTGACTTCCTTACTCCTTCCACACCTTTCATCATCCCTCACAGACTCCCTGTCTTCCATGAATCTTTTATGCCACTCAAAAACTGATGCTCGATTCATGCAAGATGCTCCAAAAGCAGTCTGAAACATTACATACGTTTCCATACGCCATTTTTTCCAAGTTTAAAACAGAATTTAATTGCATATCGTTCTTCTAAATTGTCCTCATGTCCAGATTGCATTTTTGAAATTCAGCAGCTGTGACAATCAGGCTTTAGTAGGGTGTATTCCAAATGCTACTGTAGCTGTTCATTTGAACCTGAAATCATAAAAATTGGTCAGTTATCTCATAAGATGTATAGCAATAACATACTGAATTTTCAAGAGTCCACGACGATTTTAAATACCTGTAGAAAAAAGTTTGGAAACTTATTGAAGGCACCACGTATATAGCTTTGTGCAAAGTATTGATATTACATAGGAATACTTGAAACTATTTGACTATGTGCAAACAAATAAGCTCTAACTTAAAAAAAAAAACAAAAAAAAAACACACTAACTACTCACTTACAAATCACACACACAATCAGAGGATTTGGCAAAAAATAACCCACAAGCGTTAAGCCATTAAACCAAATCAAATATCAAATTTTTTTAAACATACTTCACAAACAAAGAGGTGATTATGTTCAAATATCAGTACATAATCTTCAAGTAAAATAGAAAGTCCATGTATTTAAGTATATGGAAGTTGAAAGCCAACAGTTTTAATGTTTGCTGTAATTCAATTAATATTTTTCTATAGTGAAGAACTTATGAAACACCCAGTGTATATCACACACATATTCACACTTGAAGATTATATATTTGTGTTTATATTGTCAACAAGCAAATAAATTTTAGTTTTGACTTATTCAGCTAAATAAAATTAAAAAAATAAAGAACAATATAAAGGACAATTTTAAATGAGTTAACAGTCAATATCAACTAAAACATCTGTTTTATTTTTAAAATATTTTCTTTTTTATTAATAAAAATTGAAATTGTATGTTATAAATCAATTGAACAAATTGATCCAATTTCCAAAGTAACAAATGAAATAAGTTTTATAAACAAACCTATAGTTACCAAAGTTTTACAATTGATGCCCACAAATTAGAAAGAAATTAATGAATATATATATATATATATATATATATATATATATATATATATATATGTGTGTGTATGTTTTGATTCATTCTATCATTTTCAAGTATTTCAGTAGAGATACTTATTAGATAATTGGTCAAATGTCAAGTAGTAATATTACAGAAATTAAACAACATCAAAATATAAGTAAAAACTAGCACTAATGAGATAAATTTAACAAACCACAGAATCTACCTCCAGGCAATTAAAAAGCTTTTCAAATGGAAAAATTACTAACATTTTTTATGAAATAGAATAAACCTCGACAAAGTTTCAGTTTGTGCTAAAATGTTTCTAGATTTTCAGTTCACTGACAGTTTGCATATCAAATTTCTTGTTCTTTATAATTTGCATTATTAGCAGTTCTATTTTAGTGCGCACACACACACACACACAAATAATTTCGAATTCACTAATAAAAAAATAAATAAATAAATAAAAAATTAAAAAAATAAAAAATAAAAAAGAGTCTAAATTTCACCATATGACTAACCATTAAATTGTTTAAAAGGACGAAAAGGAAAAATAGTTAACTCATCAGTAATGGAATCAAATTGACTAGATTTGATACCATCTCTATATTACTACTACTAAAAACATCACAAGAAAACCATCTTTTTAACAAATCAAATAGTTTTACAAGCATCAAAAATTTCACACTTATTGATAAAAACTAATTCATTTAAGAATAATTTAATCAATTTTCATAAAATTTATATAATTTTTTAAAAATTGATAAAAAAAAAATTTTTTTCCCCCTCTTAATTTTAGTAATAAATTGATTTTAGCATAAATTTTAAAATTTTCTAATGTATTTGGCACTGAAAATGTTCCAACTGATTTTCAACACAATTCTTTTTAAATCTAATAATTTCATTTCTATATAATCTAAAAAAGATAAAAAATTTTAATGAGATTTTATCAAAATATAAATTGTGCTATCATTCCAGGCCAAAGTGAACCTGGGAGCAATGGCCAAGCTCCAGTAATGCTGGAGCTTCACCATCAGATTGTTTAGTGTCATATCCAGGACACTTGTTAGGGGAGTTTTACCCCTCTGCAGAGATGCAGTTTGTACACAATTCATTTGAAGATGGTTAAAGGGCTTCAATTATTGCACTTATAATTCTATTAAATATTAATCATTTGTTTTCACAGTGAAGTGGTTCCAAGTATTGCTATGTGTCACTAACAATTCAATTAAACATCAGTTATTTGTTTACACACAATTCTATTTCAAACAATTCAATTTAGCATAAGTCATTTGTTTGCACTCAGTTTAAATGTCAAACAGTTCTATTTGACCCATAGATAGGACCCTATCAGGTGTTACCACAGGGAGCAATGGCAATGAAGGAGTACTCCACATTCTCAAAATTTCCAGCATTACTGGAGCCTCACTATCAGATTGTTTAGCATCATATCTAGGACACTCATTGGGGATGGGAGGGTTTTACCCCTCTGCAGAGATGCAGTCAATGTATTCTACAGCCTCAGCAGACCAAGCTGTCTCCAGTAAGAGAATGTCAGTTTCAAAATATAAGCAAAAAATAAATGTTTTCTCTAGAGTTATACATAACATTATCCATCTCATAATAGTTGTTACATTTGCCTGTAAACTTTATACACTTAATGCAACAACTATTTCAAGTCAGATATAGTACCTCAATTTGAACAGTAAACAAAAAAAAATAAAGAAAAATTAAGCTCATAAAATTATGATACAGCTGAGAGTTATAGAAATTAATTTTTGCTAAAAATCTTAAACAGAAAGGAATTTATTTTCTTTAAGATTTTATCAACTCTAAAATTTTGTGTATAAGAAAGGCAAAATTTTAAAATATTTTAGAGCATAAAATTAGCAAATTTAATTCTAGCAGTTGATTTTTTTCCACATTAAAACACACAAACAGTTCAGTTGATTATTTTCAGATACTGTATTTGAAGTATTGCCTAATAAATATCACTGGCTTTAGTTGACTATACTCAAAATCACAAGCAGGGTCTTAACTGTATAGATAACTATATTCCAGAGGCATTTTGAAATACACAATTTTTATTGAAAGTGTTTTTCTGTTGTAATAAAATCTGCACATAAATCTTATTTAAATCTGTTTTGTAAAACCTAAATCTTATATTTACAGGAAATTTTTTTTTTAAATTCACAAATATGTACAGTAATAATCAACAACTCTAGAAGAGCATATAAAAAAGATATTTAATCTTTCTTGCAAAATTCCTGGTAAGGTGGGAATAATCTAAATAAAAAGATAATACCCCAAATCAAAACTTCTTTTAAATTTGATAAAAATAATAAAAGGGAGGATATTTTAACCCTTTCAATGGGATACCCCAAGAAAATATCTTAATAATAACGAATTGTTAATTTTTGTAAATAACCCTATCTGTTTATTTCATAATACTGATAGGACATTTCTGCCTTTAACTCTTTCACTTCCACTGGGACATTGGAATTCAAATCAAATTTCATTTTAATTTTAACCCTTAGAACATTATACTCAAAGCATAATGTTCATATCCAAAACCTGGGTTGTCCCAGATGATTTTTGTAAAATGTATGCAATAATCCCCTCCTCCAGTTACACACATGATTTTTTCTATACCTTTAGAGATTAGACATTTAATGTTTTCATTTTCCAAAATAAATAAAATTCTAAAAAATGGTAGTGAAAGGGATAACAAAAAATTACTTGTGTTTAGAAATATATAAGATATAAAGAACAAAGTTTATCAAAGATCTCATGAACCCATTAATATATATATTTTTTAAATACTGGAAAATTGTTTGCAAAAAAAAATCAGCTCAAAGTTAAACTAATTCTTTCTCAGTTACAGTTTGCAACAAGACAAATTTCTAAGTATTGTTCAATAATAATAGTCTTTCTTTTCAACCAGTTTTCCTTTTTAATAGGCATTTCAAAGTAGAAATTTTGGTGGTATAAACTTTTTCTGCAAGTACAAAATAATTAAAGAGGTAATCTGTTTATTGATAACATTAAACAAAGGTTATTTGCTCCCAAAAAGTTTTACAACCTATAAAAAATTCATCATCAAAACAATCCAATCCATAAATATCTACCACATAAAAATATCATTCTATTCTTATATTACCAAAAGAGGAAGGATCTCAAAAAGTATTTCCCAGGTCTGTAATATCATATGTAACAGTGGAAAGAGGGACTCTTCCATATCATCAAAAAGGATGATTGATCTTTGTTTTTTTCTCATAAAAATAAAAGAATCTGAAAAACATGTTTTAAATCAATCATAATTTGAAAATCTAACTCCAAAGCTCACATTTGCTTAAGGAAATAGCTTCAAAATATATTTGGATCTTAGATAAGTTTGTATAGATATATATTCTTTTAAATAATCTCTATGAAAACTAAGAAAAGTATAACCTTTATAGTTTTGCTGATGTCATTTTTCATTACACCACTCACAAGTCTATATGAAATTGCATATAATAGACTTGAGCTGGACGAAAATATACATTTCTGAACCACAAATATTCTTTTGGCTATAACTAGGTAGAAGTCTTACTTGACCAAGAGCTAAAACCTTCATCCCCACAAACATATCAATCAGCATAAAAACAAAATTAAACTTATTGAACTTACTTCATTTTTAACTCTTTACAAATTTACTCACAAAGATTTAACAGCATGTTAAGCCACCTGAGGTTATTTTATGCCAAGAGGTAAATAGTGGGAGACAGATTTCTTCAATTTTTTTTTTTTGATAGTGCAGTTTTTTGTTGCTAAGTGGGTTTGGGGTAGGTTTGTAGAATAAAGTTAGAGTTTACTGTTATATTTTTTGGTATAATTTTATTTCTTTCAAGAAGGATAAAATATTATCTATATTGATATTTTTTACATTTATCTCTTATTATATATTAGAGAAGCATTTTCTGATAATAGCAAAACCACTATATTCGATTAGAATGAGTTTAATAGTATAGGTTGTTTGACATTACATAATGAGTCAGTTCTCTTAAGATCAAATTTTAAAAATTTACAAAATAATTATACATGTATAACATTTTTTTTTAAAAATTGGTTCATGGTATCATTTTTGTTAAATATCCACACACAATGTGTATCTCTAACATGTACATACATATATACATGCATACATGTGAGTGTGTGACACTTTTCCCATAGTGCACAGATACTCCACTAATCCTAGATGGAAGTGCTGAAAAGTGACACTTATCAGAGACAAAACACACAGATCCTCTGTAATGCTTGGTTGAGGACAAAAGTGTTACTCTCGTCTGTGTGTGTGTATGTGTGTGTGTGTGTGTGAGAGAGAGAGAGTGAGTGAGTGATATCTTAATTACAGTGATGATACACAATATATTGTTTAGTTCAATCAGGCAAAAGGCCATAACAGTAAAGCATCAAATGAGAATTGAACTCACTCTCATTAGTAATGATCTTCTCAACTAGCTTGTTAACAACTGCTCCTAAAAAAGCATCCTAAAATATCATGTATATAAATTTTGATGGAACCAGTTGTGCTATTTAGCCAAGATAATTTCTTGTATTAAACAGAGTTGATGATATCCTTCCCATGTTTTTGAGTCAACTCCTGCCATATTCAGCAGTAGTCATCCATTTTATAAGAGGAAGAGAAAGAAGAGGACAGTAAGCACATTTTCACAAGTAGTCAGTATGTATGTCATGGTTACTGCAAATGAGGGAGACAATGTAGACCACTGTTAATAACTGCAATTCCCTCAAATGAGAATAAACAAGGAATATTTAAGCCCAACTTATCAGAGGCTTTCACAACAAACTCATTTTAAAAATTAGCTCTCCCCACAACACATTCTTATCTAATTTATATTAATATTCTGTTTACCAATAAGTTACAAGCAAGTCTCAATTTATTTACAAGTATCAATAAAAAATTTGATTTATAACGATCTAATTTTTGTATGTATATCCCCATATCACAGCCAAAAAATGGCACACTGTAGCAAGATTTTTGTTAGCACAATGCTCTTAGAAAATAAAGCAATTTCAAACTCAATTTACACCTTCATTATAATAGTATGGGATCATATTATAATCACTATAATTTCTCAAGAAAGATAGCTATTTCATGCTAATCATAGTGTAATTTATACTTATCTATTTGTAATTGATTTTAAAATAAATTCTATGAATAGAATATGATACAACTTTAAGTTTAATGACTGCTGAAGGTGGCCTTTAAGCAGTCATTAATATAATATATTAATATAATTTAATAAATTTATGAAAAAAGAAGTAAGGATTCTTTGAAGTTTTTAAATCAACTAGGAACAAGAGTCAGTCTATCTTGATTGGATTATTAACTTTGCAAAATCTAAAAAGGAAAAAAAAAAAAAAAAAAAAAATCAAGCAAAATTTAAAAGTTAGTAATTCATATTTGGCCATAATATACTTATGGCCAAATATAAATTACAAACTTAAATTTTGCTTGATTTTTTTTAAATATAAAAACAGAAATATTTAAATTCATTACTGTTGAAAATTAGTACCTAATTTTTTTTTCCAGATGAAACTATGCGAGCCAAGCTAACAATATAAAAGTGGTATTCAGAAAGAAGCAGTAACAAAAAATATTAGAGAGTAAAATATACAATAGTTTTCTGAAGAATATGTCTCTTTTGTAAAAGAATATACAGGGGATTTCAGAAAAAAATATACCATTTCCTAATCAAATAACTTGACCGATGCTCATTCAAATGATCTCAAACTTTAACAGCATGAGTAGAAACAACCCAAACTTCTATGTTTAATATTTTTTTTCTGTCTAGGTACAGAAATGCCATTCACTTTTAAAGAAAAGGTGTTTAAACAAAGAATTTTGAGCTATTTCTATATATGCTGTTAAAACACGAGTTAATTTGGACTTGAATTGGTCAAGTTATAAGATTATAAAATTATTCTGATTTTTCTGAAACACCTTGTATATTTTCATTCAGAAATAGTGTTAAAATGCAAAGCATATTTTCAGTAGATTAAAATTTGGTCTTCCTTTTCACTTTCCCTTTCTATTACAATGATAAACTGTAAAAGGAAAAAAAGTGTTACTCAAGTATTTAATGGAATTTCTATTTTAACAAAGAAAATTACCAATTCTATAATCAATTTCAAGTACAGACTCAGAAATTAGGCTGATAAGTTTTTTTCAAACTGCCATAAATTTTCTTTTTTTTAAAATTTTGTTAAAGCCCTTTTCACTATTATTATAAATACTTTTATTTATCTTTGCTTTTTATCCCAACACTTAAGGCCAATAAATGCTTTAATTCTAAAAGTTAATGTACTGACCCAATCCTTTCACCAGATGTAACACCAAGTCAATTTTCAGTAGAGAGATCTGAATTCAAAGTTTTCCTTCTCCTAGACCAATTACCATACCAAGGCTAAAGAGCCCAGTCTGCCCTATAGCTGAAGAGAGAATAGTTAGATGCATACTTTCCCCAAGAGTATTAGCACAAAATCAAATGTAAACTGCTTTCTCCAGAATTTGAACTCTGGTTGCAGTGTCCATTTTGTAAGATGATAATTATGCTACACACCCCCAAAAGTGTAATCAGAAATAATAAAGTAGCTCCAAAAACTTTAATTCACATTCCACACTTCAGTAGTTCATCTTTTGTGGATAGTGACATGACCATCTTGATCATGGAAGTGTAAATGATTAACAAAAACAAAAATTGTTAATCATTTTTGCTATTTCTATCAATGCTCTCTGGAAGATCTCTTCAGCCTTTCCATCAAATTACTAGAATGCAAAATAAAGTACATGCTTCAAATGAGACTTGAACTCACATCTCAAACCATGGGAGCTATGATAATGGCATCGGTGTCTGCTATAGCAAGTTCTCCTTCTGCTGAATGCAAGTTTAAATCTCCTCCAAAATTACCCCCAAGAAGTTTACAAAGGGTTCAGTTTGAAATTGCAAGCATATTAATGAATATGACAGACACTTGAAAGTCAAACCATTATCACTTAAACCAAAGTGATCAAGGAATGATCATTAGATCTCACACTATGGTAGCCATAATAAATTAAGTATCATTGAATAGGTCTTTAGATTGTAATAAATATAAAGACTTATTTATTGATTTGTTTGTTTGTTTGGGTTTTATGGCATATCAACTTTTGTAAGTTATGTAATGTCAAATCCATTTTTAAACAAATAAACAGTTCTATTTCAAACAATTCAGTTTAGTATAAGTATTGTCAAAAATATTCTATTTCAAGCTATACAATTTAGTCAAATAGTTCTAATTCAAACAATTTAGTTTAGTATAAGTTTTTATTTACACAGTTAAATATCAAAACAGTTCTATTTCAAACAACTCAGTTTAGCATACAAAAACAATTCCATTTCAAGCAATTCAGTTTAGTGTAAGTACACAGTTTAAATATCAAAACCATTCTATTTTAAACAATTCAGTTTAGCATAAGTACGCAGTTTAGTTCTATTTGATCCATAGATAGGACCCTATCAGGTGTAACCACTCCAGGTCAGAGTGGACTTGTGAGCAATGGCGATGAATGGGTACTCCACATTCCCTAAAGCTACAGCATTACTCGAACCTCACTATCAGATTTTTTAGTGCCATATCCAGGACACTTGTGTAGGGGGGGGTGCTTATCCCTCTGCATGGATGCAGTCGGTGTATTCTATAGCCCCAGCTGACAGGGCAATACATCAAGTTAAATGTAAAAACAGTTTTATTTCAGATAGTTCAGTTTAGCATAAGTATGCAGTTTAAATGTCAAAACAAGTTCTATCTTAAACAATACAGTTCCTTCTCAACAAACACAGTTTAGTTCTATTTGACCCATAGATAGGACCCTATCAGGTACTACCAGTCCGGGCTAGAGTGGATCTGGGAGTAATGGCAATGAAAGGGTACTCCACATTCTCCAAAGCTCCATCATTAATGGAACTTCACCATCAGATTGTTTAGTGTCATATCCAAGACATTCGGTGGTGGGGGTCTTACCCTTCTGCAAAGATGCAGACAGAGTATTCTACAGCCTCAGCTGACTGGGTATTTATTGATACTCATTCCTTTTGCAAATGATTCATATAATACATCTATATATATTTTTTCAAGACCAGTTGAATGTAATAGATGAATTTTCTGTGATAAAATACATTTGATTATTACACTGGTCAACATGATTTTTGGTGCCAAGAAACAAAACATGCATTTTAGCTAATTTGATGGCGCTGATTCTGAATATGGCCTTAGTTTTTCATGGCTAGCTACTGTTTTTCTTGCATTGTATTGCTAATTTTTGGAAAAAAGATCAATCTACGATTTTGGCTGATTGTAAAATTTTGTGAATAAAAATTGTAGAAACCCAATTTATTACCAAAATTCAAATTAACTGGTAAACTTTACCAATAATATACTTAAGTAAACCTGATAATTAAGGTGACAAAAAATTAAACCTGAAAATCTTCTGTTTGATATTCATAAATCTATCATCACATTTGTCCCTTCACTATGGAAGGAAACAAGGCAATGAGAGCTTTTATTTTCACAGTTGGAAAGAAACTCCAACTAAAGACATCCCAATTGAATGCATCTATTCCATTACAAATGATGAACATCATGAAAATGGTTTCACCATAAGATCAGGAAAATCATTAAGGATGATGAATTTGTGAAGTCAATGAATGACTTAGAATTACACACTTGGACATCATTTGTTGACATGATGAAAAACTTCTTAGGCAATTGCCGGGCTGAAAACTACAAGGAATTAGTGGAAAAGCCATTGAAAGGTCTACAGGACATAAGTGCTAATATGAGTATTACAGTTCATTTTTTACATAGCCATCGAGATAAATTTCCAGATAATTGTGGCAATGGGAGTGATGAGGAAGGGGAATGATTCCATCAGGATATCAAAACAATGGAAGAGCACTACCAGGGATAGTGGAACAAACAAATGATGGCTGACAACTGCTGGAGTATCAAAAGGAACTTAAATAATATTGAACATGACAAATAATCAAGAAAGAGAAATTTTTTTTATCATAGTTCTAATGTTGAAGGTTTTATTTCTGCTGTTAGTTTATTAGATGTTTTGATAAAAATACTTGTTGGTCTTGGTATATTCAATCATGTTATTTTTTGAAGACTTAGGATTGCAAAAATAGTATTTCTCAATAAGCAGACAAAAATTTGTTGGTTTAAAGACAAATTGAGAGATTTCTATGATTTTACTTCGAGAAATATAGTCATCAGTTAGTATCATATATATTGAAAAGAAATGAGAAAAAAATGCTTTTTTCCAAAAATGAGGTATTTCTGTACAGCAAAAACAGTAGCTAACCAAGAAAAAGTAAGGTCATTTTCAGATTCAGTACCCTCTAATTAGCTAAAAAAAGATGTTTGTTGCCTCAACATTATTTCAAAAACTTTCTTTTTATTGACCAGTGTTATTTACTAGCTGCGATACCTGACATTGTCTGGTGCAGGGGTGGGAGAATAATTTCAAATATGACAACAGTTAAAATATGTACTTTGATATCTTTCTTCTAACGCTACAGATTATTTATGTTATCTACAAATTAAAAAGTAATTCTTACTGAATGAAACATTCTGATACCTAAAGCGAAAATTATGCAATGCCTATTAGAATACACAACATGGTGCTTCTATTGGGTGCTGGATCCAACTATAGAATAATTAACATAAAACTCTAGCCCCCTTCAAAGTAATCTCCTTCAGCTGCAATACACTTGTTATACTGTACCAACAACTTCTGGAAGGCCCCATGGAAGTCCTCTTGTGTGAGTGCGACAATGACCTTCATCACAGCCTCTTTCATCTCCTCAATTGTCTCATAACGACAGCCTCTGAGCTAAGGGAATAACCAAAAGTTACAGGGAGCAAGGACTGGACTATAGGGACGGTGAGGAACTGTCTTGATACTTATCTTGGTCAAATAGTCTATGACAAGGATGGAGTTGTAGACTGGTGCATTGTCCTCGTGGAAATGCCACTGACCAGATTTGAAGAGTGCTGGCCTCTTCCCTAGGAATCTCTTGCTGAACTCTCTTAAAACCTAAACATAGTAACCCTAACCCTTTGGCCAATCAACTCTGGTCTATTGACTTCCTTACTCCTCCCATACCTCTCATCATCCCTCACAGACTCCCTGCCTTCCTTAAATCTCTTATGCCACTCAAAAACTGATGCTCGATTCATGCAAGATGCTCCAAAAGCAGTCTGAAGCATTACATACGTTTCTGTGGCATTTTTTCCAAGTTTAAAACAGAATTTAATTGCATATCATTCTTCTAAACTGTCCTCACGTCCAGATTACATTTTTGAAATTCAGCAGCTGTGACAATCAGGCTTTAGTAGGGTATGTTCCAATTCCTGTTGTAGCTGTTAATTTGAACCTGAAATCAAAAGAATTGGTCAGTCATCTCATAAGATGTATAGCAATAACATAGTGAATTTTCAAGAGTCTACAACAATTTTAAATGCCTGTACAAAAAAAGTCTGGAAACTTATTGAATGCACCACATATTTTTTTTTTTAAGTCATTGTGCCATTCATAAAAATAAACAGAAAATTCTGATATAAAAAGCTATTTCCAATGTTTAGTAAAATGTTTGCTTCTTGATCTCAGGGTGACTGCAAATGATTTCCAATGTCAACCTCAAATAGGCTGTTACAAGTGAAAGCCTTATAAGTCATCATGCCAAAAAGCATGAAACTGGCACAAAAACACAAAAATTAGTTTCATTTACTAATACACAGGGAATTCCATAATTTTCCATACATATGGTTTTAAACATTTTATTTATATTTCCAATAAAATCATATGGAGAGCTAGATCAAGAAGCAGTTACATTGTTACAATAAAATTTAACAGAAAACATGAAATGACCATCATACACAACACTGGAAAAACTTAGAAAGTTTCAAAAAACCTTGAAGTTTTACAGATCAACTGAAATGTGGGCAAAGACTTAGAGCCAGCAATGAGGGTACAATAACTACAATACTCTCACAAAAACATAAATAAAAATAGTTTTCATTTAAAGAATGTTTATTTTTTTCTTATCTATGGAAACTTATAGGACACCTAGTAGATCCTATTAGTTAAAGCTTGTTAAAGAAATGTTTAATTTTCAATCACAAGTATACATGTGTAAATTTCACAGGCAACATTTCATTAATTAGCACATATAATTATCTTATCCCAAGATTAATCCAATCATATTGTGAGATTTATGGAAATAAGCCAGCCAGAAAAGCTTTTGCAAGATAAAACATTTACTTGGTGGCAACACAGCAGCAGCTTTTTCAATTTATTTGTTTTAAGAGGCCTTCCATGAAACTGAAAATATAACATACCAAATGGGTAAACTGTTGTCATATTTTTAACCGATTTGGTTTCTTTGTTTAATGGCATAATCAACCTTCATAGATTATTTAGTGCCAAAGTCATTTTTGTAGAAGAACAGCAATGATACTATTTAATACATAGCTGGAGGGATAAGGGGTTCAAATTTTTTCCAAGTGTGTTAATCTGAAAGTGAATATAATGGTGTGACTGGAGTTTGAACTCACTAACTTTGAGGTTGCAGTCCAATACTTTAGCTATTATGCCATAGGGACTCCTCCTTTTTGACTCTTTAATCAATCACTTCAGTGTCATTAAAACCTGCTACACAAGAATGACATGAAGCTTTGCAGTGACAATTACATAATTACACCACTTGAATGATGAAATTTTTTTATTATTGCCAGTTATTTTGTGTGTGTGTGTGTGTGTGTGTGTGTGTGTGTGTGTGTGTGTGTACCATATGCACATGGTAATTATTTGTGTATAAGATGCACTATTTTTTCAGCCCAAAAGCTAGGTGCGTATTATACACAAGAACTATATAATTAACTTTTTTCTAACAACAATTCATCATATTCAGGACAAGATGACCTGAAAGTAAGTTACATCTCTAGTCCAAACTAATGTATTTTACACCATTACAGAGTAATATTCACTGAAATGAGTATTTGTTTAGAATTTCATTTCTTCTAAAGTGAGCTTATTTTCACAAGCTTGCTGCATTTTTGCATGAACATGCCCATGCTTTTATCTTAAATATTGCGTAAATTTTGAATTTCAAAAGATAATGTAAACTATAAATTCTTATTTCTAGTCAGTATGACCATATATATATATATATATATAAAATAATCTCCATTATAATATACATATATAATAATCTGTTTTTCTGGGGATTTTCTTTCTTACTTATTCATTCTCCTTTTTATGGCTGGGAAAAGGAGCAAGAGAAGCCGTAGCATGAACTGAGAGAGTAGAACCACCCCAAGAATCAAGAAGAGCTGGTTCCTACTATAACAAAAAAAGAACTGCAAATCTACCCATAATCCATTTTCATATTTAACTGGACAAAGCGAATAAACAGGTCTTATATTTGAGGCAGGTTGTATTTTTTTCCACCTATGAGATGATTACAACCACTGATATTGCAGTCATTAGTGACAATGACAAAATATGATCTATAGTAATATATGTTTCATTATATATATATATATATATATATATATATATTGATAGTCAACCAAGGGAAGAGGATGATTAATGATTAGACATTAAGCTGTATAGCATATTAACAAAAGCTAGCATAACACATAAGTTACTAAAGTTTCAAATGAAAAGATATATTTACAGAAGCACCAGCAACTTAAAACTGGAAACAAAAAAAAATGGTTGGATTGTTATGTGATGGTGGTGATTAACAAGTTATTTTCATAGACTATTAATTCTATGATGATTTTGATCTTCAAGTAAAAATGGAAATTCTTCCAAGCTGTAGCTGTGCAGTACAACTGTATAGTTGCACTACTTGGACTTTAATGAAACACTTGCAGAAAAAGCTAGATAGGAACTATGCTGGATGCTGTTTTGAACAAGTTCTGGAAGCACAACCCTATAAAACAGCAACTGTACGACCACTTACCTCCCATCTCACAAACTAAGATGAGCAAGACATACTGGGTACTGCTGAGGAAGTAAAGATGAACTCATAAGTAATGGTTTCCTAAGGATTCCTACACATCAGTATTGGCCAAACAGTAAAAACTTACATTCATCAACTATGGAGACACTGAATGCCGTCAAGTGGACTTGTCAAGACCAATAAACAATAGTGATGGATAGTGAGAGAGATGATAGTCAAGGGAATCTGTGCTGTTAGCATTGAAGAGAAAGAAATCTACATGTGAGACCTCATGCTAAAGGTATTTGTTCAACTTTCTAGTTTCACAAAACATTACGGTGATAAATTCAATCCGCCTCTCTCAGTAATTGGGATAAAACCCTCGTATGATCATGAATGAATTCAGTGTCTATGCTAAGCAATGAAATGCATCTCTTATCGTGTAATGGTTAGCAAGCTAAATTAGCAGACCATTGTGGGTGAGTTCAATTCTCACTAGGTGTCCCATACTTCTGGCTATGTGTCAAAACTGAGCCGAGATTATTAAATAACTATGCTAAATAATGAAGCAGTTTCAAGAAAAAAAATTGTTGGTTTGCTAATATAAGGGGCAGTATGCATGAAAACATTGGTATGATGTGTCCTAAGGAAAACTTGAGACAAAATTATGTTAACAAGAGAGATTCAATGATTCTGTAAAACAACATTGTTTTTAATTATATATAAATCTTATAATTCACCAAGTATGTATTTACCCTACCCCTCTACCATAGGCAAGATGTGATACAAGGTCAGTTAATGGTTGGTTTAAATTCAGAGTTTCTCTTTCACAAATTTTCAAATCTGCATGATATTTTTAGAAATACTTTTTTCACACTAAAAGAAAAACAATTGTTTTTTTTTATCAATTAATTTTTTAAATTAAAAATTTTTTTTCTTTTCCCTTTATTAAGAAAATACTTAAAATTTGCATAATATTTGCCAAGCAGTGGTTGGATGGAATTTTACCTAAATTATTTTTAGCGAGTCTATAATAGATGCAATACCTTTCTCTGCCACCACAATACTGATAGTTTATTTTGGGTACATACCTATTTAGGATAGTACCCTTGAAGCCACCCCATCTAGTGTTACAGTCATAGTCTTCTCTTATGTGTCATCAAGAGAAAAGAAAACAAGGTTTTTGTTACATAGCACAAGAAAACAAAAACAAAATACCTTGTAGCAAAAAGAAAATCTTGGTTTAAACACTGTCACAAACTCTTAATATCTAAAAATTATTGACAAAAAGATAACAAAGAACAATGAATTTATACATAATGATTTATTGACTAAATTTATTTAACACCATGAAGAGATCAAATGCAATTCATATAATTTTTATTAGTATATATAGCAACTAATGATTTTGTTTGTGATTTTTGTTTTTTGGGGGTTTTTTTGGTTTCTCTTGATACAAGTTTTTTTTCAATTTAACATTCATAATGCTTATTAAGTTATTTGCACATTTCTGGAAATTTATAACAAGATTATCTATGTACAAATCAACACTTCAAATTATCAGTGGGTTTGAGATGATGAGATTAGTTGCTTTGCTAAGTTAAGAGCACAGGAGCATTGGTCAATAGAAATCCTTTCAACTCACTCAAGCAAAAAGAAAGAAAGCACAGGAAAAGGTAATAAATAAAGACTAAGTTGGAAGGAAAGAGAATATGAAATAATACAGAGTGGGGCAAAAACTTAAGTACACAAAGTTATATGAAACAAAAATAAGAAAGTGAAAAAGAAAGAATTAAGTAATGTAGTTTACCTAATTATTACCCATGAAAAAATAGCAAGGATATATTAGAACTTCTAAAATACCACATGTTATGAGATTTTTTAATTCTGCAATAGGACCAAGTTGCATGATTTTATATATATATATATATATATATATATATACACACACACACCCTAAAAGAAATTAAAATCTCATCTCTTTTTTATAATAGAATCATTACTAAAAGTTTTATGTATCAATTAGGATACAATCATCAGAAACTTCATGAGTTTCACCTGATGATTTTATTCTATTTGATACATGAAACTTTTCATAAGACTATTATATATAAAAAAGCGAGATTTTAATTTCTTTTAGGTTTTATCTTGCTCAGTTGACCAGCATTTGAGCACTTCTTGATTTACCAAATGTTTTTAAACAATTTCTCGTCTATTCTCTATAACAAAACATACTGGGCAATGCTGGAGAAGAAAAGAAATTCGTAAGTGACATTCTAGTATGGACCCCTATAAATGAACGTGCCAGTGTTGGCTGACCAGCAAGGACTTACATGATTTCAGTGCAGATACAGGATGCAGTCTAGAGGAGTTGCCAGGAGTGATGGTCAATAAGGACAGATGGCAAGAGAATCAGGTGCTCTCAACATGACTTGATAACTAGTTTTATACCTAAGTAAATTAAAAACAAAATTAAATAAATGATGCATAAAACCAGTTTCTTTCTGACATTTTCCAACATCAATCAAAGTCTTGTTAACAGTGTGTTTTTTTAATACAAGTTTTTAGAACATTACTGGAAGTAACTGTTCAAAAGCTATTATCTCACTTTCAAAATGTTCTCTATTTTTATAACAAAATTAACTATAATTGATTATGCAAGATATTCTTCAAACCTACCTCATTTAATATCACAGTATAATGGAATTAAGCTAGATACAACTACTGGTACTCTATAGTATCTGTGTAAACATTGGTCTATATATATATATATATATATATATATATACCAACCCCTCCATATGAACAGGAGACAAGGTTAATTTTTAAGCAGAGTTTAACAAGTTTGAATTCAGAGTTTTCCTTCTCCTATACTAGTAGCCATACCATAGTTTAAGAGCCTAGTCTACCCTACTATTTACCCATAGCTGATGGGAGAATAGTTGGATTCATACTCTACCCAGGGGGATTAGAGCTATGTGAAATGCAAACAGCTTCCTCTAGGATTTGAACTCTAGTCACTGTGTCCGTTTCCTATGATGGTAACCATTACATCATAAATATTTCTATGATTAGCCTACCAACATAAGACCCAAAATATCTATTTTGAACTTGCCCTTTCTTTGGGAGGAGAGGGTTCCTATATACCATCAAATACAGTTTGTTTTTGTTTATACACAGAAATAAGTTAGTGCTATCATGATTTTTTTTTTTTTTGTGTAATTAAAGTCTTCATTGACTTAAAGCTATTTTCCCCTCAGAGGTTTAAATAAAACTATGCCTGACAGACTATTAAACTATAAGCAGATTATTAAATTGAAGAAAAAGAAATACATTGCATTAATATAATTGCACTATTGTTATAAAATTAATTATCCGGCCTAATTTGTGTTTGAATGCATTCCTTTGATATGGTAGGTTAATTTTTTAATTAAGAGATATAATCAAGTATACAAGTAAAATATTTGAGAAGTTGACTTTTCTTTGTTACTCTTTTTTTTTTTTTTTTTACAATGAGCATTAAAAATGCTAAACATTTAATGGATTTAACAATAAAACTCAAATCTTACAACCTCGCTATGGATTCTGGATCTAGGCACAATTTATTTAACTAGTGGGTTTTAATATTTCCTTATAGGGTGACCAATGCTCATCTAGAAGATTATTATTTGGGTATGGAGTTCAGTCTTCACTGAATGTCCTATACTTATGGCCTCGTACTAGAATATATTAAGCTTAGTAAATACCTATGTATCAATTAGAAAATCATGTGACAAGATGACATAAATTGGGGAGACAATGGACAGGAAAATAAGAAAAAAGTTACAGTTAGTAATCATTGACAAAATATTGATTTTAACAACATGTCAACCCATCTAGGGTTGTTTTATGCTTAAAGGTTAGGGAATCACATTTATTGTACATTCATATTTACATTTTTTTGTGTATTTATTGCTTAAGAGTGTTGATTTTTTGCATACTGTTCTATAAAATATAAATAATTTTTAAGCAGATCTATTTAACCAATAGATGAGAAGATCCTATCAAGTACTAACACTCCAGGTCAAGTAGACCTAGGAGTAATGGCAATGAAAGGTTATTCTACATTTCTCAGATCTCCAAAACTGGAGTCTCACCATCAGATGCAGATTAGTGTCAATACCCAGGACATCTTTTTATTTGGGGTGGAGGGCAGTCTTTCCTCTCTGCAGGTGATATGGTCAGCATATTCAAAATTGTCAACTGAAGCAAAATATTTATGGAGAAATAAATCTGAAACAACAGTAAATGATTTAAGGAAATATATTCTTTGATAAAGCAAAATATCAATATATATGTCAGTAAATAGCTTCTCTAAAGTAATTTGCAATGCTGTCATTCTCAGTTAGTTTCCAAACTCAATAAGAATTCTCAGCTAAAAGCAAATCCCTTGAATAAAAAGCTGGGAAGTGGGTTGTGTCACATGGTAAAACACTGTGATATTCAATAATACTGACAATCTTTTACTGGAAAGCATCAAGAATTTTTTTTCAAGACTTGAGAAATGGCAGTTCATTTAGGAACCTAAAACATCAGATACCTACATTCCAAGATGAACCAGCTAATAGATGCCAGTTTTACTTACACTGAAAACCCAAATAAAAATGTCTTAGAAAATAGTTAGCATAATTTATTACCTTTCACGGGAAGGACTTATTAAATAGATAAATTAAAAATGTATATCCTAATGATTGCATATATACTGAATTATGTCAGTAGAAAAAAAAAGTTATATTTAACATTATCTTCATTTGAACCCAGTAATAATAGGCAAAGTTTTTTTTATTTACTTATTTTTTGTTTTTTAAAATCACTGCCCACTTTCCTTAACCCTATTCTATAACTGCCCACATAGAATTAATTATTTTCTGCTTTAAAAAACAAGAAAACAAAAAGCCCTCTATATTTTTGGAGGTAAGAAAAAAATTTAAATAATCAAACACTGAATTTTGAATTTTTAAAACCTAAATTTTTTCAAGTTTAAGCCCTCACACCACATACAGCACATTGAAAAATCAAGAAAATTGAGATAGCCAGGTTTCAAAGATTAGCACAAATTTCTTTGACTTTGCCATCCATCTCAATTGACCATCATTCATCTCAATTGACCATCCTCTAAATGGCATGCAGTGTCTACACAGAGTTGATGAATGTAAGATTTTGTTGGTCAGCAATCACTGTTGTGTCCATGCATAGAAATCTATAAGAGAACATTGCTAATGAGTTCTTCCTTACTTCTCCAGCAATGTCTTGCTCATTTTACTTATATGGTTTGTAAGATGGGAGACAAGTGGTCATACAGCTGCTGTTTTGTAGAGGGCTGCTTCCAGGGTTTGTTCAAAACAGAATGCAGTATCCTTGGGTCCTCAATGTAGCTTTGTTGCCAAGCCTTTTGTAAGAGTCCAACTGGTGCAATCACACACAAGTACTGACATGGCTACAGGTTGGAAGAACCCACATATTTTATGAGAGAGATCAGGTTTACATATTCTTGCTAACCTGTCAATAGCAGTCCATGCTTTACCTATGCATATGTTGACATCGCTTTCAGTAGATGAGATATTTCTACTGAGGTATGCAAGCTGGTTGATAAATTTCCTTCAATGAGGAAATGTCATCATTTTGATTCAAATTCAAAAAACTAAATTCTAAAACAAGAAAAAAACTGGCCTCAAGAATTAAGCAAAATTGATTTTATCAATAATTATAAAAAAATATCATTAACATAAAGTAAATCCTTTGGACAGTTAAATCCCTTTTTGGCATTCTTGCATTTAACATAGCATTTCAGCTGATCCATTCCTCTACCCATGTTGGGTGTAAAAATTCAAGAGAAAAAAAAGGGTCGGAATCTTTTACAGAAGAATTAGCACACATGAAATTTGGTACATTTTTGATTAAACTTTTTCGGTAGTTTACACCTGACAAAGGTTGAACAATGGATCCACTGAAACTTTTTGTGTAGACAAGACTACCAAGAGGTCAATTGTCTAAATAAGGGGCCTGTCATTTTTTTTAAAACAAAATGTGAGATTATTATAGATTTCATGCAATGTAATTATCTAAAGATGCCTATATTTTTTATGGCATACAAAATCCATCTCCATTTGATATTTTGATATTACAGAGTTAGGCTTGGTACAAATAGTCTATGAGCATTATAGTAAACATTAGCTTATCTCAACTTCAAATATAAGACCTAGGAGTAAAGAATACTTTTACTAGAAGTATGCATGCTGTATATATGGTGTGAAGGGGTTACTGGCTAAGGAAATGGACATGACCACTCGAGTTCAAATCCTGACAAGGCTGTTTGCATTTCACATATGCTAATACCCTTGCGATAGGTAGAAATCCAACTATTCTCCCTCCAGCTATACGTAAATAGTAAAGCAGACTGGACTCTTTAGCCTTGGTATGGCAACTGGTCTAAGAGAACAAAAACTGAATTCAAACCCACTTAAAAATTGACCTTGTGTCATATCCTGCTCATGCAGAGGAGTTAACATTTCCAGGAGGTCAGAAGTACTTTAAGTAGCATGAAATATAAAAACAAACTGAATACACAATAAATCATCAAAGATTTCCAAGATAGTTAAAAGGAATACTAAAATAGTAATAGATTACCAAGTTTCAAAGACCCAACTTCTTATAAATACAGTCTTAGTAAAAAAAATAATTAGTTAAGTTACCCATATTGCCCAATATGAACTTCATAAAAACATGTCCTATATATATATATATATATATATATATATATATATATATATATATATAAATTGGGTATTTGGACTGCAATCTTTTTTTCATTATGTATGTTTTCTTAAAGATGAGTACTACATAATTTTTTAGAAAATTTTATTTAGTCTTGTGTGTGTGTGTGTGTGTGTGTGTGTGTGTGTGTGTGTGTGTGTGTGCGCGCGCGCACGCAAGTGAAATCTTTTTAGGACTAAGTGTATGCAGGAAATATCCAGAAGATTGTTCACCACAAGTGCTTTTGGCTAAACTATTACCCATTTTCTATGAATGTTGTAAAAAAATAAAGTCATATCAATGGGTTGTATTGCAATTTATGTTGATGTGCACTTTTAATTCTAATAGAAGTTTTTATTGCCAAACACAGCCAGAACCTTATATATTACACAAACATACATATACTAAGCACAGCTAAGTCTGGCACAATACTAAATAGAGGCAGGAGATATGAGGATTGAAAAATTGTAATGTACAAGACCCCTAAATATAGAAACCCCTAATTGCCTTTAGAAAATTGTTAGGTATAATTAATTCATAATACTTTTAAAATTTTACTTGCTATTTCTTATTTGCAATGATGAAAAGCTAACAATAAAATTCAAGAGAAAAAAAGAAGAGAGAGAGAGAGAGAGGAAAAAAATGTGCAAGCAAAAAAGAGAGTGCAAGAGTAGGGAAAAAAGAAAGGAAAAAGAGAATCAAGACAAAAATAGTTTATATAATTGGATTGTGTATATTTATCCTCTTTTACTAATTCAAACATTTCAATCATCAAGATAATTCTGTTTCATTCTATTTAGAACATGAAAGTATTCACACCATTGCATTGTTAGAGTCATCTGTGGTGTGATTATTGGAAAATAGAAAGAAAAATACCCTCCTTACATACTATCAATAAATTTAAAAATAACCAATGAAATATTACCTTTTCAGTACATCTGACTGGCAATCAGTTAGCCAATCATCTAGAGACCAGCAACAAGGCACATCAAAAGAAAATTATTGGTAATGATTCATTATCTTATTGCATTAAGCAATAATTAATAACAGTTATAAGATACATATACTGACTTTATAATGTCCAGGTGAAACATTTCATGAGAATAATCAATATTCTTTTCACTAATATTTATGAATTGCTATTTTTGTCACTTATATCAGGTTCTTTTAAATGAATAATCACACACACACACACACACACACACAACTTTAAAATAATTAATATTACAATTTGTTTAAAAACTAAAATAGTAGTGTTGACTGTAGTGAATGGAACCATGCAAAAATGTAAGGCCAGTGTTACAATATTAAAAAGAAAAAATTACCCAACTCACAACTTTAAGTTTAACTATACTTTGATCATCAGGTAAGTGTTGGTAATCACACTTGTGTGTGTGTGTATAAATAAAAAGGTCATTCAAAAAATCTTAAGCCTCACTCAGGTTTTAGATTTGTCACATACCTCTTAGCTTTGTATGGGCCTCACCTTCACAGAAATTAAGCCAAATCTGAATACGTTTTTCTAGCTTTATTAGTGTTTACCTATGGCTCTTCTTTCTGGGTGAGACTTGGAACTTTTTGAACAATATATACAAACACACACTTCAAAAGGCAGATTGTGTTCTTAAAAAGTGGAATAAAACCATTTTGACTTTGGCAAGATTTTAAACTATTCCATTCTAGAAAATTTATCAAAGATGTATCAGTTTTTTTTCACATCTTCAGGAGCTCATTTTATATATAAAATATATATATATAACACAGACGTACTACCTATATTTACACTATAGTAATAATATTATTATATACATTTTAAAAGGTGGTGTGACTTGTCCCAAGAATTTTAAATACAAGAACCAGACACAAGCACTCAAAAGCCTCAAGAAAAGTTAGGATCATTGAAAGATGCTATATACAAAGCTTTTGAAAAGTAACTCATGAATTCACAATTTATTAAAAAAATGAAATACTTTTGCTACACCCTAATATTTATTAAACCTATCTTAATCTAGTACACTGCTGAAGTAATGAAGATGAAACTCATCACACTTGTGATTTCGTCTAAGAAATGAGTTTGTTTAATCAGTGCACTATAACTAGCACTGATTATTTGTTTTTTTTATTAAGACCACAATAGTAGGACACTTATGTTGATCAAACTCATGACTCTAGTAAATTGGTCTGCAATACAAACTAATTAACCATTATATCATAGTAGGTACACATGAACAAGGTATAAACTTATCAACTAGGATTTAAAACATTACTGGTTCTATACATTAATGTCATATTCCAAGGCAATCTAAATTTTATCCAGAAAATATATATATATATATACACACACACAAAGTTATATTTTTCACTTATTTACATAGAGGAAAATGAGGGGGAAAAAAAAGAAATAACAAAAATGGTAAAAGAGAAGGGGGACTGAGAAGGAAGAGATGGAGAAAGAGAGACAAGAGAGAGAGAAAGAGAGAGAGAGAGAGAGAAATAGAGAGAGAAGAAAAAATAGAGGTAGAGAGAGAGAGAGAAAGAGAGAACTGGCAGTGGGAGAGGAGGAAGGGGAGAGAAAAAAACTGGCGGTGGAGGAGGAGGAAGAGAGAGAGAGAGAGAAAATAAAACTGGCGGTGGAGGAGGAGAAAGAGGGAGAGAAAACTGGCAGTAGAGGAGAGAGAGAGAGAACTGGTGGTGAGAGAGAGAGAGAAAAAAATTGGCAGCAGAGGAAAGAGAGAGAGAGAGAGAGAAAACTGGTGGTGGAGAGGAGAGAGAGAGAGAGAGAGAAAACTGGTGGTGGAGAAGAGAGAGAGAAAACTGGTGGTGGAGAGGAGAGAGAGAAAACTGGTGGTGGAGAGGAGAGAGAGAAAACTGGTGGTGGAGAGGAGAGAAAGAGAGAGAAAACTGGTGGTGGAGAGGAGAGAAAGAGAGAGAAAACTGGTGGTGGAGAGGGGAGAGAGAGAGAAAACTGGTGGTGGAGAGGGGAGAGAGAGAGAAAACTGGTGGTGGAGAGGGGAGAGAGAGAGAAAACTGGTGGTGGAGAGGGGAGAGAGAGAGAAAACTGGTGGTGGAGAGGGGAGAGAGAGAGAAAACTGGTGGTGGAGAGGGGAGAGAGAGAGAAAACTGGTGGTGGAGAGGGGAGAGAGAGAGAAAACTGGTGGTGGAGAGGGGAGAGAGAGAGAAAACTGGTGGTGGAGAGGGGAGAGAGAGAGAAAACTGGTGGTGGAGAGGGGAGAGAGAGAGAAAACTGGTGGTGGAGAGGGGAGAGAGAGAGAAAACTGGTGGTGGAGAGGGGAGAGAGAGAGAAAACTGGTGGTGGAGAGGGGAGAGAGAGAGAAAACTGGTGGTGGAGAGGGGAGAGAGAAAACTGGTGGTGGAGAGGGGAGAGAGAAAACTGGTGGTGGAGAGGAGAGAGAGAAAACTGGTGGTGGAGAGGAGAGAGAGAAAACTGGTGGTGGAGAGGAGAGAGAGAAAACTGGTGGTGGAGAGGAGAGAGAGAAAACTGGTGGTGGAGAGGAGAGAGAGAAAACTGGTGGTGGAGAGGAGAGAGAGAAAACTGGTGGTGGAGAGGAGAGAGAGAAAACTGGTGGTGGAGAGGAGAGAGAGAAAACTGGTGGTGGAGAGGAGAGAGAGAAAACTGGTGGCGGAGAGGAGAGAGAGAAAACTGGTGGCGGAGAGGGGGGAGAGAGAGAAAACTGGTGGTGGAGAGGGGAGAGAGAGAGAAAACTGGTGGTGGAGAGGGGAGAGAGAAAGAAATCTGGTGGTGGAGAGGGGAGAGAGAGAGAAAACTGGTGGTGGAGAGGGGAGAGAGAGAGAAATCTGGTGGTGGAGAGGGGAGAGAGAGAGAAATCTGGTGGTGGAGAGGGGAGAGAGAGAGAAATCTGGTGGTGGAGAGGGGAGAGAGAGAGAAATCTGGTGGTGGAGAGGGGAGAGAGAGAGAAAAATCTGGTGGTGGAGAGGGAAGAGAGAGAGAAAAATCTGGTGGTGGAGAGGGAAGAGAGAGAGAAAAATCTGGTGGTGGAGAGGGGAGAGAGAGAGAAAAATCTGGTGGTGGAGAGGGGAGAGAGAGAGAGAGAGAAAAATCTGGTGGTGGAGAGGGGAGAGAGAGAGAGAGAAAAATCTGGTGGTGGAGAGGGGAGAGAGAGAGAAAAATCAGGTAGGGTTAGGGAGAGATAGGGAAAACTGATGGTAGAGAGGAGAGGGAGAAAACTGGTGGTAGAGAGGAGAGGGAGAAAACTGATGGTGGTGAAGAAAAGGGAAAACTGATGATGGTGGAGGAGAGAGAGGGAGAAAACAGGTAGTGGAGGAGAGAGAGGGAGAAAACAGGTAGTGGAGGAGAGAGAGGGAGAAAACAGGTAGTGGAGGAGAGAGAGGGAGAAAACAGGTAGTGGAGGAGAGAGAGGGAGAAAACAGGTAGTGGAGGAGAGAGAGGGAGAGATAAAAAAAACAGTTGATGGAAGAGAGAGAGGAAACAGAGATGGAAAAACAGACAGCAGTGTATTCTTGCTCCACCCATTCTTTAGATTTAAATGTGCTTGCAAAATTAAGAGAACATCAAGCAAAAAAATACAGAACTAAACTAAACTAGAACCTTGTTCATGACTAATTCAAGAGAAAATGATTATAAGATTTAAAGGAGACAAAACCGTAAATCTGTCCTCAATTGCTAAGCAAGTTTATAAGAATTGTTGTTCTTGCAACAAATAAGAAATTCAACAATCCTGATCTTAAAAATTTGTTTTAATGCTGCTCTACAATCCAATTCTGATGACATAGAACTTAAGAAAATAAAAAAAACCCTGAGTTAATTCTTTATTATATAAGTTTCTCTCCTCCCATCTCCTCCCAGTAGGTATTCATGGTATAACAGTTATTGGTTTAGAAATTCAACTCTGCTACCTGGCTTCAAATCTTGAATGAGGTTGTTTACATTTCTTAGCACTAGTACTTCTGGAAAAGGTATAACTCCAGTTATTGTTGAATAGTGGAGAAGATTGGACGACTTAACCTTGGTATGTCAACTGGTCTAGAAAATGGAAAAATGAATTCAAACTAGACCTGGAAAGAGATGGGTTCTGCCCAGCTATTCCTGCTCTAGACTGATGATCCTAAATGAGTAGTACCCCCAACAACCAAACCAGGTTACAGAATAATTTTTCTTTCCTTCTTAAAATTATTAATTGATCAATTCCCACTTCAATTTTAACAAATGCAAACACAAAGATTCAATCTAAAAATTAAAACCATGATACACCAAGTACTAATCTGGAATGACCAATTAGTACACTCTGCTAAAAATCAAACTGTCAATAATATAAACTTTGAAGCTTGTGAAAAGCTTAAGAAATACCAACAATAAAAATGAAATGTGTTTTTTTTATTTTAAATATTTGAATCCAAATAAAAATTCTACAGTAAGTAATAATTTTGTTTTTGACAAATTTATAACTAAATTTTTATCCAAATAAGATGAACAAGACATAATAGGCACTGCTGGAGAAGTAAAGATGAATTCAAAAGTAAAGTTCTCTTATAGACTCCTACACATGAACATGTTGGTGCTAGCTAACCAGCAAAGATTTACACAGATCAGCCCTGAGCAGATACTGGATGCAGTCTAGAGGACCTGTCAAGAGTGATGGATGATAGGCAGAGAGAGAGAGCCAGAGAACCCCATGCTATCAATATGACTTGATGATTATTCTTTCAGGACTTTATTATACCCCTAATGTATTTATAGGGAGGAAAAATTTCATATTTTCCTTTTCTCCTTCAACATTCTAATACTATTGTTGTAGGTGACTCACCTATGACCAGAATAATGGACTTACCCAAAGGGCATATTAATCAAGAACTAAGCTGGTAGAGCAAGAGCAGCAGTTGTAGTAAGCAACTTGCCTGTTTTCATATATGTTGAACCAAGGAAACTCTCTTCAGAGACTTGGATACGTTTGTGTGGCACCTCATATCTGTGTTGAGTTATTTATTTATTGACCCTTAATAATCAGTCATAACAACTATATAGGTGACAAGTTAAAGAATAGATTGTTTCAAAAAACTTAATATCATTTGAGATGTACAAAGTGGTTAAGAAAAATAGATATCATTTTGTAATCTAATAACTTGACCAATTCACATTCAACTACTCTCAAATTTTAACATGTGTAGAAACAGATCAAAATTCTGTCTTTTTTTTCTTTTCAAGTATAAAAATGCCATTACATGTAAAAGAAAAAGCATTTTAGAATACCCAACAATATGATGAGTTATACACTCTGCAGAAGTTCAATCTTCTAACATCCATTATTTTACAAGTTGCATTGAAAACTACTTCCAGTATGCACCTGTCAAAAAAAATATTGCTTATATAGGTTGGATTTTAAAGGCTTGACCTTTTCAATAAGCATTAATATAAAATAACATGAATAATCAGCTAAAACCAAAACTATATCACGGGTTTGTTTCTTTGATGCTATACTCATTAGGAGGTTAGAGTGTTAGGTTATTGATTTGGAAAATGAAGCCATCAGAATTCAAATATCAGTCAAAGCTCATATTAATGTTATTGGGGAAAAAAGCATGAATACATCTCTTCTTCAGCTATGGTTAAAATAGTAGATTAAACTGGACTATCTACAGGAGAAATACAACTCTAAATTT
Organism: Sepioteuthis lessoniana; assembly: GCA_963585895.1. Lineage (NCBI taxonomy): Eukaryota > Metazoa > Mollusca > Cephalopoda > Myopsida > Loliginidae > Sepioteuthis > Sepioteuthis lessoniana. Next base: position 48,235,144 of record OY757912.1, read on the forward strand.
AAAACTAGAAGTTTGAATCCTTAAGGTAGTCCATCGTTTTTCAACCTCTTTCTGGCAACCCTTTTGACAACAATGACACCAAGCTGTATCTGTTTTTGCCCTTTCTTGTGAGATTCATTTCTCCTGTATCAAACAAATATTTATATTAGTAAGCAATATATAAAACATAAAAATATGATAATCATGAATATTGGAAGTTTAATGTGGTGTGCATAATCATCAGACAGAAATAGTCTTTGCACACTACATGAAACTTCAAGTTATAGATTTCTAGTGGTCATAATTATATATTTAAAAGGTTTTATACCTGGTCTGCAATCATAGCATCAAGCACTTTTTAAATGCAAACTTTTTCCCCATTGGCATTTCTCTTTATCATTCATATAAATTATACATGTGTGCGCGAAAGAATGAGCGAAAAGTTCTTATGAGGATGCCATATCTACTGCTGATGACATTTTTAACAATGGGATCCAAGTACTACAACACTGATGATAGAAGTGTGTGAAATACAAGAGGAACTACATTGAAAAATAAACCTCACTTGATTACATTCCATGAGAGTATCTTGGTGAGCCTATGAACTTTTCAGCCAACTTTAGCAAAGGAATTAACAGTTGCCACTCATGTAATGAAAACCTCTTCTATCGAATTGAGCACTTCAGTCTCTGATAGTGTAAAATGTAAACAAACAGAAATTAATGCGTATACATAAAATTCCCAAGCTTGCATTAGGTCTGCTTCTAGCTGTGAGGTTATGTTATCGGTCTGACAAAGGTGGGTTTCAATCCCAAATTGAAGCATCCCACAGGTCTAGCCATATTCAAGAGTTGTTATACAACGAAACAGTTATATAATATATATAAGTAAAAAAAGTTTACTATTCAGAAATTCAAAATTGTTTAAAGTTTTCAAATGACCATACAATCTCTAAAGTTTTCATTGATACTTTCAAAAAGGTCATTAACAGATAATTTACACATCAAAGCTTGTTACATGTAAATTACCAGTATAATAAAACTTTACAGTATACATATAAATACATTAGTTCAAGTGTCTGGTGTAGAGCAATGACGAGAATTTTAGTCTCAGGACATTACTAGTAACTAATCCTTACTTTTGTGGCCTTATCTCTGACTAAGCAAAGCTTAGTGTATGTGAAAGGGGAGTCATGATGAATCCAAGTGTAAGAAAATTTTTTTTTTTTTTTTAAATGCTGCAAATCTAAAAACAAGTTTTTTCTTTGTTTGTTGACATTAATCTCTTATGGGTTTGTTGAGCTTTTAGCTTGACAAACCTGTTTTCGTTGTACATAAACATCAACACATTGAATTTTATATTTCAAATTCCTTAATTACACGTAATACAGCTATTCATTCAAATGCAATGTACAGATGTACTGATAGCTAGATATATCATTATACACTCAATAAGAGTCAACCTACAAAGCATTTCCCAGGTTAAAATAAACTTCTCAGGTGAGTTATTTTCAAACCATCCACTACTGCTAGTTCTACAACCCAAGTTGTCCTTCACTGCTCTTACTACGATTACAGGTGACCCAGCTTCCAAGTCATTCTGCTTCAAACTTTAGAGTAGACGTATTTCTAATATACATGAAGGGGGGAAAAATTTTTTTCTAGCCTAGATCAATTATGGTATTTTTTTAAAGTTTAGAAAACAACTCAAAAAACACATGTAAGTAATAGATATTCAATTGATAAAAAAAACAAAAACTAGAAGTTTATTTTCTTAATATTTATTCTAATGCTCATTCATATATTCATCAGATCTTTTTTCTTTCTTTTTTTTTTTTTTTTTAAATCAACTATACTTTCTTAGGGGATTATCTACAGGATAAGCAATTTGGGAGTTACTTTAATCCTTTTATAAGTATTCATACTTAGAAAGAAAACAGAAAAACTCTTACTATATGGCCAAACTTCACACCAACTTCATTATTACATGATTTTTTTAATAAAAGTTTTTTTTATAAAAAAAAAACTATTTTAAAATTGAATGGTTTTGGAGATAAAAGTCATTTCCAACCCTTCAAAAGAGGAAGCATTAAACTATACAGGCTGAGAAATAATATAAATAATAATCATTAAAAAAAATCAAGACAAGAAAGCCATGACTGTACCTATGTCACCCTTATTGTTAAAGATGGTGTCTTAACTGTTTTATAGTCAATCCGGAAAAGGCTTATTTAATAAAAGAATATAAGTAAATCAAATGCACAACCTTATGTAAGCTCACTAGCAATACATTTTATGAAAATTAATGAAACTAACTTGGTCCTTATAAATTAACTTGGTCCTTATAAATTAACTTCTGTGTTGTTATTAACCGAGTTAAAAGATAACAACTAAGGTTTCTATCTCCAAACAGTCATAGTAAATACATTATATTAGTGATTCAACTCAATGATATTTAGAGTAAAAAAAATTAAAATAAAAATTTAAAAAATTAAATTTAAAAAGTCTTCAGTTCAGTTGAAGTGAATAGATTCCTTTAATTTGAGTCATAAAGAATACTAATAATTAAATGTTGAAGAAGATCAGGTCATTTTTCAGTTTAAACATAGTTATAGAGAAACTATAATCATTAAATAATGACATTAACAACCAATAAACATTAAAGAAAAAAAATTCATGTGTCATGGAGATATCTATATAATAAAATTAAAATTTTTGCATTGATATGTGACTGCAACATGACAAAAATGGCAAATCAGTGATACTTTTGTTAAAATATTATTAGAGAATAAAGCAATTTCCAATTAAATTTGCAACTTAATAATAATAATAATAATAATATGTAGTCTACATGACCCAGATTATAATAGGTTAAATGGATTTTAATTTTTTCTTTCTAGTGTTTTAATTTTTGATAATGTATAAATAACAAAAAAGTGATAGACAAGATTAGGATAAGTAATTGTAGTCTTAATTTTCGTCCACACTTTCTCCTCCATAATTTCATTTCTTTCTGTCTGACACACACAATCATTCACTAGCATTGTTTTTATTTATTGGACACAAAATGTACATGTAAAAGATTGATAAAAAGATATAGCAAAAAAATTATTAAAATGAATTATATATATATAACACATTTTTTGACAATCTCCTTCCTTATTGATGCACTTAAACCAAGTCTTTATTGATTATATTGTTCAAACATTATACAAAAAATTTCAGATCAAAATGCAGTCGGGATATGGACTTTTTGATTCACCCTCACACACTCTTGTGTGTGTATTTGTCATTATCTATTGAGGACAAACTATTTTCCATAAATTCAGCATTAACAACCAAAAAATGACTGAATACCTTACATTGATTACAGTAAAATTTGGTTTTTATAAAATGTTTTTGTCTTTGATTTTTGTAGAAGCAAACTGTCTGTTCACTTACTTATAAAAAGATGCTATAAACGGGGGGGTTAAAAAAAAAAGTATAAACAAGTGTATTAACAACTGTTAAATTAGAATTTCAAACCAAGTTTAAATTCAACTTATAACAGCTCAATTCCTTTTTATGATATTGCCCATAAAAAAAGTATAAAATCTATCTTCCCAGTACAAATGAAAGTCATCTTCACTATAGTTTTGTCATCCAATAAAAGCAGCTTTTATAATTACAGACAATTTTTTTTTTTAACCACCACAAAAATAGTAAAATGCTGCTATTTTTATTGTCAGTTATGACAAATGAATGAATAGCTATTACTATTTTTAATACATAATAACATACACATAATCACACATGTATACATTCAATTTTTTTTTTTAATTATATACACATTAATAAATAAAATGCAATCATTTCTTTTATAAATCCAGCAATCAAATAAATAATTACAATAAGTAGATTATTCCAATCTTGCAAGCTATTAAGAGTCATTTTGTCCCTCCATCAATAAAATTCAGATTAGGTAACCTGAATTACTAGTATTTGAATAAAGTACAATGTTCACATTAGAAAAAGAGAGAGAGATAACTTCCTGGTCTTGAACCAATAAAATTTATATTTTATCGAACAAAATTGTAAACATCTTGATTATGGTATTTAACTAGAGGTACCAACAGACAATGGCCTTGTGGATAAAGTGTATTTACCTACCAGGTGTTCATTAGTTCAATTCCTGAGTAAGCTAGTACATGGTAACTTATTAGAATTATGCTCAAGGGAAAACAAAACCAAATATTTATGAAATTTAAAAAAAAAAAAACAACAAAAAAAAACCACTCTTATGATTCAAAATGAAACTAAGTATAAATCAAAAAGTTTCATTCCTTAGGCTACAGACTTATTGATGTACCTGTGTGTGTGTGTGTGTGCATGCGCGCGCACACACACACACAAGTAAGTGAAAATGTATAGAGATAAAAAAAAAAAAAAAAACATGAGGTCTTCAGACGATGATTTTATTTGAAGAAATATTTGCCAATGTTAAACATTTCAGTTTTTAGACCTTCATCAAAGCATATAAGTTATTAAATGAAACAAAAAATATGAGAAAGTTTTAAAACATTCAACTTCCATTGGTAGTGTTCCATTTCAAATTTGTGTGATATAATTTAGAAAGATAAACAGAGTCTAATTATACAGACAGAAGTAGAAAGAATGTTAACACTGATAAAGACAAATAGTTAAATTATGGAATGTTTATAATAGATAGACACTATAATAGGCGAACACTCTACTCATTAAGAAATTAGCCTAATGGGTAGAGTGTTCGCCTATGGTCCAGGAGACCAGGGTTCAATCCAAAGACTCAAAAAATGGTACTTGATGCCACCTTGCTCAGCACACAGCACTATATGGTAAGGATCAAGGGTAGTGGAGTAGAACCTCCCCTATACCTTGGTGTCGTAGCTATTGAAAAGGGACCCTTTGGGTCACCCTCAACTAAGGTCGCCAAATTTACTTTTTTTTTAAATTAGGTAGATATGAACTAAATATAGATGGATAGACTGATGTGATATGGATGTTTTAAAAATAAATTTTGGAATGCTATTTCACATAAATTTGAAACAGAATGCTACCAACCAAAATAAAATGTTCTAAAACTTTTTCGTGTCTTACTTCATTTAATAATTTACGCATTCTGATGAAGATTTAAAAACTGAAACCTTTAAACTTTAGCAAATATTTCTACATATAAAAATCATCTTCTGAAGACTTCGTATTTTTTCCTCTATACATTTTCAAACTGTAGGATTTATTTCCAGGTTTCCCTGGATATATATGCATGTACACAAAAGTGGATCAATAAGTCCCTAACCTGACAGTTATTAGCTGAATTTCGATTTGACATTTTCACTGTATAATGTTTAATATATAGGATTAATGGAGAAGCACTGAATTAAGCTTACTGACAAAAGAGATTATATTGAAAAATGAATATTTGTTATATAGAATAAATGCTTTTTCCTCCCATCTTTAAAGTCAGGAGTTATTGATGAAGTATCTACATTAAACAACTCAAAATGGAAAGACAATTTGGAAATTTTAAGAAAGGCACTCATAGAGTAATGGTTATTGTCATAAGTGGATTCAGCTACACAAGTTAAAATCCTGACCAACGCTGTTTGCATTTCAGATAGGGCTAATACCCTTGTAAAAGGTATGAATCCAACTATTCTCTCTTCTATAGGTAAACAGTAGGACATTCCAAGCTCCTTAACCTTGGTATGCCAATCAATCTAGGAAAACTCCAACTTCAAACCAGTTGTAGCCTTGCAGAGAAATGGGCCTTGCCAGACTATTTCTGCTCAAGACATACTACATGAGTAGCACCCTCACAACCAAACCAAACCAAACCAAACCAGGTCATGGGAGCAGTGACCATACACATAAATGTTTGTTTTATTTTTTTCATCATTAGGCTAAGGATTTATTGATGCCCTTTTGATCATAAGAATCTAAACAGTTTCTAAAATTTTAGATTTTTTTTCTCTAAACATGAAAAAACCAATAAAGTTAAAAATTAATTTTACATATATTGAATTATTATTATTATTACATAGAAGTGTGACATAAGCATGCCTTTGTTTACAGAAGTAATTTATTTGGACCAAAAGTATGCACACTGAAAAACATAACCAAAACCAATATCAAATTGAAACCTAAATAAGAAAAGAGTCTATATATGACTTGAATAATGAAGGTTCTTTTGATCATTTTATTCCATCTTTTCTTTCCAATATAAAATAACTGACATAAAATTAACCTATAACTCATAACCCCAAATTTCTAAGTTTCTGCAGTTAAGTACAAAGTCTTCTTTTTTCCTTAAGTGATAAAGAGATCATTGTTAACTTAAGTAACCACAAAGTTGATATCTAGAGAGGACAAATTCAATAGCACATTTCTTATAAATAAATAAATTTTTAAAAAATGAAGTTTGAAAAAAAATTATTAACAATATAGAAACAGTACACTGATATATTTGACTAGAAATTTTATTCTTACTTTTGGAAAATAAATCTTCAGATAGTTATTTACTAAGCTTTGTTTAGATGTGGCACAAAGCCAAAAGTTTAGGGAATCTACACAAAAAAGAAACTCACTCACAATGTCTGCTAATCTAGCTTGCTAACTATTAGACCACATGGGGTGCTTGTTAGTTGAAATAGTTACTTTAAACCCAAGTGTTGACAAAGTCTATGTTCAGTGGGATCAGTCTGAACCAATAAAATTTACATTTCAAGTAATAAGATTGTTAAACTTCTTGATTACAGTATTTCACTAGGAGGTACCAATAGACAATACTCTTGTGGATAGAGTGTATTTAGTTACTGGGTGGTCATGAGTTCACTCTCTGGGTCAGGTAGTACACAAGTTATAGACTTCGGTTCAGTGAAAGAGACAGATGTGCAACATCTGAAGAGAGAATTTACTGATATAAAATATCCTCTAAGTATGGATAACAAAATGAAAACAGTCTACCAATTTGGATTGAATAAAAGGTTTGTTCCAAAATTCTCAGAAGCTTATCAGCTATGATAGATACCTGAAGACAGCAAGAGGGTACAATGACCAAAACATTGCAACTATAATAGCAACCAAGATAAAGACTGAGTACAGATTACATTTTCAGTATGAAGCAATAAAAACTTAAGTCTCCAATCAAACCTTATTGCTTTCAGTATAAAATACTACTCCATTCAGATAAGATTCATTTGGCATAATGGTTATAGTCATAGGAAATGGAATCAGCAAATAAAGTTTAAATCCTGAACAAGACTGTATTTCCCTTTGTACTAATGCCCTTGGGAAAGGCCTAAATTCATCTCTATCTCAAGCCATGAATAAATAGTAGGGCAGGTAAGTTATTGGTCAGACAGCCAGTCTAAGAGAAAACAAATTCAAAACAGCTTTACTTCATTTCAAAATTGACCTTGTGTCACATTCTGTCCATGTAAGAGTAAGTGGATTGATACATACTCCATTCAGATTAAATAACTTGATATACTAATATACAAACTGGTAAGAGAAAAATAGTAACCAATAGATACAGAGGACAAGAGATAGTTGGTAATCATGCGATTGTATTAAAGATGATTTGAACTATCAAATATGTAGGTATCCCCACCATCTATGAGTTAAATAGTACCACTACTGTACTTCAAAAGGATGGCTTTGGCATTAAATAACCCACAAAGTTTGATATGAGATTAAACAAAGAAACCAAACCAAAATTCAGCAAATTCAGATCACTGTAAATTTATTTGCTTAGCAAAAAAAGAACTGTTCTCACAGCTTAGATCATAAAAGTTAACAAGGATAATTTGTTCGATTTTGCATTAGTCACCACTTTTTTTATTATTATCATTTACTATTTTCTGATTTGCATGAGCAAGAAAAAGAGCTATCTGTCTATATAGATAGTACACTTAAAGAAGGCTGCAAAATAGATTAGCCAAAACCCTCCCCACAAAAATAAATATGTCCAATTGTCCAAGCAACTCATGAAAAGATATTGACCCCTCAAAATTAGGTTTCATCAATTATTACACAACTAAAAATCAACAACCATCTTTCCCTGACTACCAAACTAGAACATATATGGCAAAAGGAACCTATAAATTCCACTTCTGCCAGCCATTGGTTCCTTTACCCAAGGAAAAAAGAAGCATAATTCCAGCCTAAAATAGTTTATTAACAGACTTAAATTCTTGCCTCCTCATCCCTTCTAGGCAAGTCTAAAACATTCAGCTACCATCCTACTCCACCAGCCTTGAAATTTGCACTAAATAAATAAAAATGTTCTAAATCTATATTTTAAAAATAGATACCTCAACAGAATAAGCATTATGAATAAACATCTGTAATTTTTTAAAAATAGACACAAACAAACAGTGGATTCCTAATGAGAGACATGTCTAGATATTATTGAATGTACTACAAACAAAACAAGTTCATAGCTAGCAATGGAGAAAAAGTAGAATAGGTGAAGCAAAGTTTATATAATATGATTTATTCAGGGAGAAAAAAATTGTGTGCCTAGGGAACCAGCCAGTTCAGGGTGCCCAACTAGTAGATGCTGCAGCAACAGTAATGACAAATGATGGAAAATACAAGCTATAATTAGAAGATGTAGGCCTGGTGATGCAGTCTATAGAATCTAACACTATCAGTACCACTTAACTGCCAAACACTGCCTGCTTCGTCTGTTTTGATAGTAATTTTTGGCTGTATCAACCAGAATAAAATATACTTTGGGTAGTATGTTGCTTCTCTCATATATTTCCTTTATAGACATTCTTAATTCTTTAAATGAACAAATCCACAAATTTATTGTATAATAACTGCCTTTTTCATGCAGCTTTTAAGAGGTTTTAGTAAATAAGGTAAAAAAAAAAAAACAACAAAAAAAACGGGATAATTAATGGTTAGTAAGCTCATCACAAATAATTTGTACTGTAGTGAGTTTGGTCCTCACTAGATATTTCCATACTTCTGAACTTTTATGCCAACTTAAGCTTAGAAAATATAAATAACAGTGTTAATGCCCAAGTAAATGATGATGGTATTTCAAATGCTGATTTTCAAAGATTAACTCACTTTGTGGCAAAGATTGGTGCAACTCAATCTCCCAAATCAAATTCAATTTTTGAAATTTAGTAAAAGGTCTTGGTGGCCTCATTTCAAACTAAATTTTTTTAAATTAGTAAAAGAAAAAAAAAAACAGCTTTGACAGTATTATGCTATACAAAAGCAAGTTGGGAAAATACAGATTTAGGATATAGAAAAATTTTAAAATAAGACTTTACTTTGTCAATTGGAGAGGCTTAGTTAAAAATCAATAACTTGTGCAATCTATACCAGTAGGGTGGATATGGAGAGGCCTTTACCTTTAGATGATAGCATTCCATGTAAATTTCTCATAACGAACACTCCCATGGCTAAAATGAAGTCATTTATCACTAAGTAGAGAAAGTTATTTATTCATTTATATGTATGCCAATATTATAAATCTCAAAAGAATACTTTTTAACATTAAGAGGCAATTAATTTCAATAAAACAATGGAAATACTTTGCTCTTTTAAAATAACAAACTTTCTTTTATTCATTATTGAATATTTGAAAATACTTCCAAAATTTATAAAATTCATTGTGGTAGTACTATTAGTCCAGGTTAGAAGTACAGTAAGGGTAGCCCAAAGCCAAACTTTTTTAAGACCTTATTTTTCAGATGCCAATATCATTGAGGAACAAGAAAAGATTTAAACAAGTCAGGCTTTAGCTCATTTACCAAAACTTTTCTAATTCCCTAATGATACTTGCATCAGAAAAATAACGTCTACAAAAGGTTGACTTTGGGTTACCCTTATCATGCTTTTAATTTGGACAATGAGTGAAGTTATGAAACTTAACAAAGAGTCATAAAATGGGAGTATATCTGAAAACAAAAACAACAATAATACAAATAGTTCAAGTTACACTTTTAATTAATAGTACAAAATTACATTTTTAATTGATATTTCAACTCCTAAAACAGAAGTTATATTTATATTATAATGATCTTATTTTTATATATTGCCGTAATATAACAAAAACAGCATATTAAGGAAAAATTTTCTTATTACAAGAGCATTAAAAGACTTTGAAAAAGTGGTCAGATGTTTAGAGAATAAAACAATTTCCAATCCAACTTGCTACTTAATGTTCATCCCAATCATTTCTCAAGGGAGATAACTTAAAATGCTACTTATATTGTACTTTCCCTTATTTTAAATTAATTATAAATTCTATGAATAAAATGTGATTTAATAGCAGTCAAAAATGGCTTTTAAATAAATAGATATTAAAATTAACTTTTTGATATCATCAAAACAAAACCATTTATATATTCGTTTTAATTTTCAAGAATGCTGCTCCATTGCATAAAAATCCTCAGATTTATAAAAATTAATACAACAGAAAATAATTTCAATCAATTATTTGCCAAACAGGCTAATTAAAAAACTTTTTTAAAAATCATTGGCAATATTGATAAAGATAATTTTTATGAAAGTTTTAGTTCTTGCAGAATAAACAATTATAAAATTAGATATTTGAGTTAATGTTTCAAATCCATGATTTTATATTGTAGTAAGATTACAAATTAAAGAAATAAAATATTCAAAACTTTACTCACAAAACCATTTACTACATGTTTGACACAAACTGTTAATACTTCAGATTCAAGCCCATATTTCATTGATTTTGATAAATCAATTGACTTCTTGTCCCATTAGACTAAAAATATATTTTTAAATAATAAAGAAAATAAAAATACCTGGATTGATTACAATCTCTTTAAAATACCTCAATTCTAAAATAGATTTATGTCAGTCTTCACTTTCAAAATCTTGAAGACTTTCTTCAATCTCTACATGCTGTAAGCTTGGTTGGCAAATATCCAAAAATTAGACTTTTTAATCCTTTCATCATTTTTGTTTTTTTGATAATTTAATTTGGTGTAAATAAAATGAACTAGCACCAAAACATGGATTCTTTTTTTAATAAAAATATTTTGCTGGATTATTTCCTAACAAATGAATTGCACTACAGATCTAGGTCAAATCAAATGACTAATCAGAGCAAGAGACCTCACAAGTACAAGATACTAATAAAGAATGATAGTACAATGTTCAAAACAATGAACTGATTAATTTCAGAGACTGTGTCAAAGCAATTCACAAAAAATAAGCTTTCTTTCTTTTTTTTTGACGATGATAATAGTAATGGTGGTAGTAGTAGTATGCATGTGTAACACCTAAACTACCAGAATAATCCATAAAGTGAAGAAGAAAATTATTTTCACACATGAGTGCTATTCAATAGATAAGGTTAAGTTTGCCTACAAAGTAAGCAATCAGAAGTACTTTTTACAGTTGCACCTTTTTCAAGGAAATCAATAGTGATGGGTCCTTTCATGTCCCAGAAGACAGCATGACCTTCTTTAATGATATATAATAAAATACTAAAAAATGTTTGTGTAATATATAAAAAAAAACTTTTTACCCACTGCTCTTATATCAAGCACTTTTATGCTTTACTAAAAAAAAATCATTCAACCTTATTTTCTCTTTTAAACATGTTTGATTAAATAGGACAGATACTTTGCCTGCCTATTCTATTTCTGATCAAATGCTTATGACTCATCATTTTGTCTGTCATTTCATTATTCCTTCCCCCAAAGATGGCTCCAGTTGTGGGCAAAAGTACTTGGGAGTAAAAAATATGGTGCCTTCCTGAATTCCTTCCATCCAGATGTCAAAGGACTCATAGGAAGACACAAAGTGTCTGTCCTTTTTAATCAAACGTGTGTGTGTGTGTGTATATATATATATATATATATATATATATATATATACACACACACACACACACATGGGTCATTCAATAAATCGAAGCTGTTTAAAAAAAAAAAAAAAAAAAAGAAAAGAATTGGGGGGAGGGGTCTTTTTTCTATAATTTAAACTCTGCATAGATTGAAATTGGTGTATAGTAAAAATTATCTTATACTTGACAAAATGTTTTGAGACTATTCAAAATGGCAGCAAATCAGTGTTTCACGTGAATAGAGGTCAGTCATCAGATTTTTGGTAGCTAACAAGTGCAAACCATGTGAAATTTAGAGAATAATGTTTGATGTGTATGAAGCAGCAAATGAAGAATAATGTGTGATGTGTATGAAGAAGTCAAAAAATGTTTTCAAATGGCTAAACATGAGTTTGCTAGTATGAGCCTGAGTCAAAAAACAGTCCATGGAGTGGACCAATAAAGAAGGTGATGCTGACAGTCTTCTGGGAAATGACTATTGATTTCCTTGAAAAAGGTACAACTGTAAACACTATAACAGGACTGGTTTGTCCATACAACAAAAACTTGTAATTGCACGATACTTATAAAATACTTTAAAATTTTGCTTGATACTTGATGAATAAATTATCATGTTTTATCTGCCAAGGCGCAAGATGTTTTTATTCTACATGTCTTATGTCATCAAAAGAGTACATTACATTTTGTTATATAGATATAAAACGTCCATTATAATTGATTATATAAAGTCTTTAAGATGGGTAATTCAGAGAAAATTATATAGCAAAGTGTTACAAACTCATAAGTGACATTCTCCTATAAGATACAGTGCTGTCTGATCAGCAAAGAATTACATAAACTCAGTACAGACACCAGATGCAGTCTAGACGACCTGCCAGGAGCGATAAACAATTGGGATGGATGGAGAAAGAGATTCAAAGAACTCCATGCTATACCATGACTTGATAATAAGATATATATATATCATTATAAAAGTGTTTGATTACCTTTCATGATAACTTATTTAAGAGTAGATCCATTCATTTATCATTATATTGTTTCTAAAAGATGTGCACAGTATTTTAGAATCTACTATTGAAAGTCTATATACTAAAAAGTGCTTTATATATATATATATATATATATATATATATATACACACACACACATACACACACACACACACACACACACACAACCTTATAATGGCTAAATTATTCAGCATGTGTACAGTGTATCAGGCAATCAAAAACCCCAAACAATTTGGTGTAGGCTGCTGTATATATTAGTAAATTGTTTCTTTGGCCTAACTAACATTACAATCAACTTCCATCTTCAGTCATAAATTGATATTATAAACTCATTATTGCCAGTTTCTATCAATTTATCTTTAAACCATTAAGATTCTAGTAATTTTGCAGGTGTAAAAATGGAACATAACTGTGTTACTGCTGACTATAAAATTTTTTTACATCATTCTTGAATTTCAAGCCAAGTTCAACATCAAACCTATTTAGTGTTTGCTGCAGAGCATTTTCTTCACATTCACTTCTCATAGTGACAAGACTAAATAAAGATAATAATAGAACCGGGTGCAAGAAAGTTGAACATTTTCCTTTGTATTTTCCTAAAGATTAGTGTAAAACACGATAAAATGCAACCAGGATTTGAATCATTTTACCAATACTATTTATTCATTAAGTAATCACATTTCTTTCATTACAGTAATACTGCTATAGAGTTTTTGTTTTTTGTTGATATTCTAAATGCTTATAAGTTCATTCAATATTACAATAACTGGAGTAAAATATGAACACATTAAAGAATTAATAGAATGTTACAGTAAAGAAATTTTATCTAACTTTGTTAGCTTCATTTTTGATCAAAGGTTTGTTACATTGCTTCAAAAGCCTTTCCCGATTTAAAACTTCAGGAAGAAAAAAAAACTTAATTTGAAAAAAAAAAAAAATTTTTTTTAAATACAAAAAACCCCTCAGTTTTATCTAATTCAAATATCAAATTAATTGAAAAGTTTCAGAGATAAATAGATCTCTCAATATTTCCTTTGGGTGCTAGGGATGTATTTCAGTGCTTGTAAAAAAAAGAAACAACGCCAAATCTTTCAGAGATAAATATTTAAAATTCTTAAAAAGAAAAAGATTTTTATTTTACTTTGTATAGAATGAAATACAATTATAAGTTTTTTGTGACAAGTAAAAGGTTTTAAATAAAAACTAAAAGAAAGAGAAACAAGTTTAGAATTTACCATAATGAATCAGGATAGAAATTAAGGGGGAATTTTTCAGAGCTGATAAAATATCCCTAGTAAAATTTCTTAAATCAAATATATATATATATATTAGTGGTGAGGGATGCATTCTTATTCAGGATGATTAATCTCTGAAAAGGAAAAAATTAAAAACTTTTTTCTTTTTGTTGTATTTTTGATAACAAAGTATATTTCTTCTAGAACTATGCTTTAAAAAATATAATTTAAAATAAAAAAAATTTTTTTCATAAATTATTTAAAGAATACAATTTTTTTGATAAGGGAGAGAGAGAGAGAGAGAGAGAGAGAGAGAGAGAAATGGATTTTACTTTTGGACTATCTGTATAAACACAGTCTGATTCTATCCAGACTAACCGTTTTTTTTAATTAATAAGCCATTTTGTAAATGAATTATAATTACACTTATAGAGTATTTAACACCAGAACCTTTTGCTTATTAAATTTAGCTTTTCACATGACAGCACTTTTTCTGTATTTTTAAAATTATTATCCTCCACATAGTTTTGTTCGGCAAATAGTTCAGCAACAAAGCAAAACTTATATTTTTTTAGTTTATCTGAAAGAGAAAAAAATCTAACGTACTAAAATGATTAAGTGACTTACTCATGACTTAACGAAATATATCCAGATTTTATATCATTGCTCCATTTTAACCTGAAAAAGACAAAAAAAAAAAAGATTTAAATATTTAATTAAATGTATTACAAATATAAATTGAATTTTTTTTTCCCCCCATAAAATTGCTTTTATCTTGTAAATACAACTTTCTGATTGTATATAATAGTTGTCATTTTTAGTCATCCTTAATTCAAATGTTACACAAGACAGCTGATGAAATTTCATCCCACGAGCAACATGTTTTTGCATTACAAGGGAACTATATATATATATATATATATATATATATATACACATTATATATATATACATATACAATCTTTTCAAGACTTCGATTTAATAATATAAAATCTGATTCAGTGATTCTCAATGCTTATTTACATCTTACTACACTTCAACAGTTGGTCTTCACTTTTTCTTTTTTTCAATAAAATTTTGTACATTTAAAGGACAATATTTCTTAATTTTATAGAAACAAACATGACCAAATGAGAATACACTCACGCATTCGATTTTTACACATCAAATGTTACATTACTGTGACCCTACCTAGTTTTTTCTTTTTTCTTCCCTGACCTACCAACTCAATGATTATTATTAGGTTATAAGCACATAATGGATTCTTACTATGGACATTTTAAAAATATAATATTTAGACATAAACAGACACATTCATATAAAAGAAAGATTGAAAGGGGTTTAATTTATAAAGATGGTTATAAAAAAAGGTGGAGAGAGAAAGAAAAAGAGACAAAAGGGAAAGAAAGAAAAAAGAAACCGACATTTGTATTTGTACTTGATATAATAGGTTATATATATAAAGTTTTTTTTATTGTAAAATAATCCCAAAAACTCATGATAAAGATTGCTTTATATCGATATAATTTCTGTATACATAAGTAAAAAGAAACATTTTTCATAAGAGAAGGAAAATAAAACAGAACATAAAAATAAAACAAAGCATTAATTCATATAAATCAATTCATGATTAAAGAAAAAGAAATAAGCAAGTTAAAAACTATACAAAATCTCTTGATACAAATATCTACATTTTAACTATTATCACAATATTTTAACCAATGTACTTTCCAGCCTTCAGGTTTTTATCCTATTAGCTAACCTTTTGGGGGAATTTAAAAGGGAACACTTTATTCAATCCATGAAGGTAGATCACTCTCAATCACTGCTTATATTAGGAGGTATCAATTAAGACGTCCTTATTATGATGCCACATTTGCTGCTGATGGCCTAATGAATAAAAGAATTGGTTAATCCTGTAAAATAGATAATGAAAGTTACATATTTTGAATATGATAAAAATTAAAAATTAATTGATGCATGATATCCTCTAGCATAGACAGCAAAATGAAAACAACCTACTGTATTGAGCTACAACAGTTACCATTATGGAAATGGACCTAGCAACCAGTACTTAAATCCTGGACAAGACTGTTTTCATTTCACATAGCACTCATACTTTGGGGAAAGGTATAAATCGTACTATTCCTTCTCCCTTCAGCCATGGATAAATATTAGGGCAGACTGGGCTCTTTAACCATGATATGGCAACTAGTCTAGAAGGAAAACTGAATTCAAACCAATTGTACCTCCATTAAAAATTGACCTTGTGTCACTTCCTGCTTGTGGTGAATGGGTTAGGTAACCTACATCATTATGAAACAGAATAAACCCAAGTGATGTAGAAAAGAAGAAAAGATTGAAGTATAAAAAGTTATAGTGTGAGAAAAAAAGTAAAAGAGAGAGTTTAAGTCATCATCATCATCATCATCATATCGCGCTGGTAGCACGGATATCCCTGACCCTCTCTCGCCGCTCCTCCCTATCGTTTATCGCCCCAGGCAGGTCTTCAGGACAACATCTCGTATCCTCACATAGCTGCTGAATGTATGTTCGTGCTGGTCGTCCTGCTTTTGCACGGCCATGTGTGGGGGTCCATAAGAGTACATCACTTATGAGTTCATCCCTGCTTCTCCAGCAGTGTCCTGCATGTCTGGTTCATCTAACTTGAATAGTTTTCCTGATAGGAGGATGGTGGCCATACAGTTGGTGTCTTGTGGGGGTGTTGCCGCCATGACTTGTTCAAGATTGCACGCAGCATTCTTGTGTAATTGCCGTCTAGCTTCTTCTCGAGCCGTTTTGTTAGAGTCCAGGGAGGGCAAACTATGGACATACATGTACGTGAACAATACTAAAGTTCAGATAGACTACGTCCTTATAAACAAGAAATGGAAAAATAGCGCAATGAATTGCTAGGCATACTCCTCTTTCGAGGGTGTGTCCACCGATCGCCGAATAGTCACGGCGAAAATACGGCTAAGCCTACGAAAAAACGCCAAACGAACAGCGACCACCAAACACTATGACTGGGCCCTTTTGAACAACAGAGATATAAGAGATAAATAGGTATTAGAATTAAGAAACAGATTCGAAACACTACAAGAAAAGACGGAAAAAAGTACACCAATCGACGAATATGAAAATTTCATCAATGCGCACCTCGAGGCAGCAGCGAAATGTATTCCAACCAAACTCAAAACTAAATATAGAGTCCCATGGGAAACTTTAGCGGTGAGAGAAAAACGTGCACTAGTGAAAACAGCCTCCAAAAACTATCGAAAAAACCCAACAAACACAAATGCCTTAAAACTAAAAGCGGCACAATACCAATTAGCAGGAATATATATAAAGGAACAGACAGAATACATTCAAAATCAGATAGATAAGATTAGAGACTCGGTGGAAGATAGACAATCTAGGATAGCCTGGCAAATAATAAACGAAGTGAGTAGAAGAAAGAACACAGCCAAAGCAAAACTGAAAGCTGCAAACCAACAAGAAAGAATAAAACTGTGGAAACAGCACTTCGAAAACCTACTAGGAAACCCACCAAAAATAACACATGAACCAATCACCAGAATAATTACTAAACAATTAGACATTAAACTAGGACCGTTCACACAAGAAGAACTCGACTCGGTTCTCAGAAAAATTAAAAATAGGAAAGCTGCAGGGCTGGACGAGATTCCCCCAGAAGTATGGAAGACCAGACAATTCGACGACATACTGCTCTGACACTGCAACGCGGTATACAATCAAAATCTGATAGATAGATGGATGAAGGGATGCATACTCCCCTTCCCTAAAAAGGGGGACCTCGGATTAGCCAAAAACTACGGAAGCATAACACTTACATCCATAGCAGCCAAAATCTACAATGCTATACTACGAAACCGCATAGAACCCAAAATCGACAACATACTTAGTAAAAACCAAAATGGCTTCCGAAGAAATAGATCCACGACCTCACAAATATTAACCATCCGTAGAATCCTTGAAGGTGTACGGGCAAAAAACCTACAAGCGACATTAATATTTGTCGACTTTACCAAGGCCTTCGATTCCATTCACAGAGGAAAGATGGAACAAATCCTACTAGCGTACGGCATACCTAAAGAAACCGTAGAAGCAATAACGATTCTCTATAGAAACACCAAAGTAAAAGTACGATCACCAGATGGAGACACAGAATACTTCAACATTGTAGCAGGAGTACTACAAGGGGACACGCTGGCTTCGTACCTCTTTATCATTTGTCTAGACTATCATTGACAAAATCAGATGTCTAGACATCGATTGACAAAATCAGAGAGAATGGCTTCGAGCTGATGAAGAAAAGAAGCAGAAGGTACCCCGCAAAAACAATTACTGACACCGACTACGCTAATGACATAGCGATACTGGCAAATACACCTGACCAAGCCGAAACACTACTGCATAGTTTGGAATGAGCAGCCACAGGCATAGGCCTCTATGTTAATGCACACAAAACGGAATATATGTGCTATAATCAAAGGGGGACATCTCCACTCTAGACGGAACCCCTCTTAAACTAGTAGACAAATTCACTTACCTAGGAAGCAGCGTCGAATCAACCGAAAAGGACATCGACACGAGGTTAACGAAAGCATGGACAGCTATCAATAGGCTATTGATTATATGGAAATCAGACCTAACCGATAAAATGAGAGTTTAAGTAATGTAGTCTATTTAGTAATTACCAATAAAAAATTTTTTAGATGTGGAGAATAATCATAAAAATGAAATTTCTTATAGCAAGACCATGTCAATGATCATATAAAATCACATTGTATTTTAGAGTAGAAGGAGTCAAAAGTTTTGCAATATTTTGGTCATGCTAGTTTGCAGCATATATATCATGTGTCCAAAGCCATGGTAGATACCAAGTGTGATTGGTAGTTGGGGTATTGATATATTATGCATTGCATAATCCATGTGTGATTTGAAACCCATATGGTCTAATTCAGGAACTTATGCTTTATATGTTCAAACTAAGCCATAATACCACAGAAGCAACCATAAATATTTGTTATAAAAGGTGAAGGCAGAGTTGATCACAGTACAGTAACCAGATGGTTCAATTTACTCAGGTTGCAAGGACCTCAACAATCACACAAAGTCAGGTAGAACTAAAACTAGATCCTGAGGCTGTGCTCCAAGCCATAGAGACAAATCTGGTGAATAGCACTGTATCAGGTAAACTTAACATATTACAGTCCAGTGTGGTTTGTGACTTTCACAAACTTAGCAAAAGCATCTGAAGGTGCCAAATTGTTCATCGTGTTATTAAAATATTGCAAAACTTTTAACTCGCCATAATATATAAGTAGATTATACAAGATGAAAAAAATATCTACTGAATTGCTTGAATATCAAAATCTGATTTTATTAAAAAGCACTTTGCAAAAGGAAGGGAGGGATGAATATATATCTGAGCAGACCTAGAAATCAAAAAACATCCCAACCAAAATAGGAATTGCTGATTAAAATATAGAGAAAATGAAAAATAGAACTAATACTATCATTTATGTAAGAACTACTTGCCATTGCCTTTAAATTGTTATCTCATCCTGATTCTGAATCCTAAGTAATTATAAAGATTAAGCTCTAAGCAGGTTCACTAAAACAGAGAGAAGAAGAGAGAGAGATTGGAATATCAATGCAATTCTGTTTTACAGAAGTCATATGATTAAGAACACAGTTTACTAATAAATTCTTTGACAATTACATTTTTCTAATTTTCCTTTCCACTCAACTAAATTTTTATTCTTTCAAGCATCACTTAATTATACAATGTAAAAAGAGTCATGATAAAAGTTTTTAAAAAATCAAATATATATGAGGAATTTTAATAAACATGAAGTGTAGATGGGAACTAAGTCTGGAATGTTTGGCCAAGACAAAAATTTAAAAAAAAAAGGAAAAAACAATTGTTCTAACCAATTACCAAATATGAATACATTTCATAAAACCAAAAAAAAGGGTTGAATAATGCCATCATTCTACACCATTAAATCCTTTTCTTGTTTTTTAGTCTGTAAGTAACAATTAAAGTAGGTTGATAATAACAATAATAATAATTCTAACAATAAATAAGCAGAACAGAAAGAAAAGTTTTTTGGTTTTTTTTTTTTAATTGAGACAAAGACCTAAGCTTAAAAAAATAAAAATAATTCAAATTACTAAAATAAAACATCACTATATCAAGATGAAAACTTACTTTCAATTGAAAATTCAAGTTAATATTTTATATAATTTTAAGACGAGAAAAAGAAATACAAGAAATCATACAAACATTCACACAAACTTCAATGACTGAGAATCTGAAAACTTAAGCACCCCATCATGGTGTAATGATTATCAAGCTAATTTTACAGATCTACTGATACTGAGAAATGAGTTCAATTCTCACTAGCCTTGTGCCAAATGTATGTATTTACCAAACCTTCCCAAGATGTAACACAAAGCCAATTTTTAAGCAGAGTAAAACAAGTTGGAAATCAGAGTTTTTGTTCTCTAAGACTGGGTTCTTTAGCATTAGTTAGACAACCAGTCTGCTATACTATTTACCCATAGCTACATTTTTTCAAAGGGTAGTGCTAAAAAGTAAAATGCAAACAAATCATGTCCAGGTTTTGAACTCAGGTCACCAATTCCATTTCCTACAATGATAACTGTTACACCTTGGCCCAAATGCTTAGTTTTAAAATAGTAACAGCAGATGTTATAAATAACCTGAGGCCTGTGTGCTAGACTAAGCAAAGCTTAGTTAATAGGAATTTGAAGGCTCTTCAATATTTACTAACCTTAGTTTAGTCCAGAAAATCAACTAGACCAGCTTGCTAAACATTATTCTATACAAGATATCAAGAATTTAAACCCTATTTTTTCTTTTAAATCAAAGTCCTAAAAAAATCTGTAATAACAATAGGAACATGTATAAAAAAGCCAAGCTTTTTAAATTCATTTTTTAACTAATTTTTTCTTTCATTCAGTTTCTGTATTTCACAAATCTTCATTCTATGATCAGTAGTTACTAACAAGATTTAGACTTATACCTTGTCCTTGAGAGCCTGCTTTCCCATGATACAAAATAGGCTACAAAGACCAATGATAGCACTTTACAAATTAGACTACTGAGACCAAACAGTAGCAGTCAGCTAGATTTAGCCATATAGGCATTTTTTTTTTTTTACTTCTATTACAAACATGCTGCCAGATATATAATATTCATATTTCAGAGTTAAAACATTGTTAATTAAATGTTAATCTTTTCAAAATTCTTTGGTTTCTGTAGCTTTTTATAAGATTCAATAGACCCAACAACTCTTAGAATGATAAAATTTGTAGACAATACTTATCTTGAGTTTTCATTACCTACATCATCTAAATAGTCTAGGTTTAAAGAACAGTAAAAGCTTTTTTTAGACCTTATTTTTCCAATGCAGGTATCATTGGAGAATGGGAACTTTTGGTAAACTGACCCAATTACCAAAAATGTTTGGCTCTAGGTTACTATTACCATACTAATTATTCTATTGAACACAATTCATTTGCATACAGTCAAATGGTTCCAAGTATTGCTTTGTTATACCAATATTTCAATTTACACACAGTTAAAGAGTTTCAAGTATTGCTATTTAACACTAATACTTATATTCAACATTACTCATTTGTTAGTACACAGTTAAATGATTCCAAGTATTGCTATGTATCACTAACAATTCAATTAAACAGTCATTTGTTTACACATAGTTAAATGTAAAATAGTTCTATTTATAAGAATTTGATTTAACGTAAATCATTCATTTGCACAAAGTTTAAATGTTAAATAGTTCTATTTGCCCGATAGATAGGACCCTATCAGGTAATACAACTCTGAGTCAGGGTGGACCTGAGAGGATTGGCAATGAAGGGGTACTCCGCATTACCAAAGCTCCAAGACTGATGGTTTAAAGTCATATCTAGGACACTCATTGGGAAAATCTCACCTCTCTGCAGAGATGCTGTCAGCGTATTCTACATCTCCAACCAACTGGACTGAAGATGTAAAATAAAATAAATTGAGTTACAATGACCTGATCATTGTGATTGACTGGAGCCTGTCAAGGGCTAACAGCTTTTTGCCTTCTAGAAAGGCAAAGTACTGTATAAAAGTCTATCTTGTATATAAATTGGTTATTGATTTATCACCACAAAAATCATTTATATCTTTCATATATTTAAGCCAATGATCATTCCTTGTTCTCTCCATTATATTTGAATTTCATCCTTATAAAAGTATTATACAATGCCAATGTTTTACTTTAAAAAAAAACTTAAGTCTTCAAAATTCAAGTGAATATGAGGGAGTAATTTGTCCAAGTTTTGCCCTCATCCACTTTTTTTCTCCAATAAATTGGGTAACATGCCAGTGACTAGGAATTTTATAAAGCTATATTAATAGAACAGAACAGAAGTGGATTTATTCTCATGGACCTGAATGTGAAATGAATATAAAACAGCCTTAGTTGAAATTTAAACGTTTACAATTCTGAGTGTGTTGACTGGTATGTCCACAGACTATATTAGTTGACATGAGCAAACATGCATCTTGCCTGGGGGATAATCAATCAAACCAAATCAATTCAAGTAACTGGGTTATTTTCAAGTATTTATTTTTCACAGGAAGCTATCTTTTTCTGGGACATTATGCAAGATCAATCCAAACACTTAGCAATGGATTTGACCATGTCAAGTATTTGTCAGGAAAATAAAAGTTTAGTTTGAAACCAGATTCAGAGAGCACCCAGTGAGAAACAAACAAATAATGGTTTAAAAGATTGGAATGTATTTACCCAAACACTCCATCATGGGCAAGATGTCATACAAAGTCAATTTTTAAACAGGGTTTTCCTAGATTAGGGAGAACAACAGATGAATTTATGTCTTTTCAAAAAGGATTTGCATCAAGTGAAATATAAACAATTCCATTCAAGATTTGAACTGATCACCAACTCCATTTCCTTCAACAATAACAGTTACACTAAACACATGTTTGCAAGATTTGAATAACTCATTTTGAAGTTGGTTTAAATCTTAACCCTTCCAACTTGAGCAGCATGTATTTGTACCACTACCTAAAAGTACATATAGCTGGGCAACCTGAATTCCAGCTGGGGAATCCCCATTTCTACATTGCTATTACCTAGTAACAATACAGCCAATAAGGCCATAAATAACAGATCACAACATTTTACATTTTCAAACATTTTTCAGAGGGAGGGGTAGATGTACACTAATACTTAATATCACATTATGAGTAATTTTTAATTATCAGCTGTGACCTGATAGGAAAACCATCTTAAACTTAGGCCACTGGCAGAGAATTCTTTTAAAAGCTATCATCGACACAATGTCTGACCAAGTGGATATAGAGACTTGCTTTGGTCAGCAAGCAAGCCTGGAACATAATAATTCACTGCAAGTGTTTTCATGAGTTAATCAAAAAGGTGTTTTATCCTTTTTGTGGAGAAATTAAAGTTATCCATAAAACCAAATCTATACAAGCATATCGGATAATTATTCCAAAGAAAGTGATTTTTTCCATAAAAGGAGTTCACACAGAAAGGTAAAGATAAAAGTCAATAAAGACTTTAAGGCTTTTGATTCTTTACTTGAAAGTTTTTGTGTGGGCTTGAGGGAAGGGGAATGGTTGGCTGGATCAGATAATGCTCAAAATGGAGCAGTAACAGTTTGATTCGAGGGAGTTAGGAATGATAATAGGAAGTGACAGCTATGAGTGGAAGTCAGAGATGCCAAAGAAAGAAAGCTGGAGATTGATAGATGGGTTAGCTCTTTTTACCGCCACTAAGGGGTTGAACCATAGCCCAAACTTGGAAAATCCTAGTTAAAACAAAGAAATAGTTAATGTCTCTATGCCAACTGGATCCTAGCCGGTTCTGGGTGAAATATTATTTAAATTGTGGATTTGGAGGCTTTAGGAGATCAGAATCAAAAAAGGGGAAGGGCTGAACAGACTAGCTGACTTCAGCCAAGTCCACCGAAGAACTCTGAGAAAAAGGGTCATCATTTGGATTGAATCCGAATTAAAAACTTGGCCAGGAAATGTGTTAAGAATTGCCCGAGATATATTTTTTGAACGCATGATAATGTTTCAACCGAAAACCACTAATTAAACATCCATCACTCCTGCAGTTTTAAGTAAGATCAACATCTGTATTTTTGTTTTCTTTCCTGTTATATAAATAATTTTGTTGAAGATGGAAAGAGTTGTCTCATTATATAATAGTCAAAACCACCGTTAAGCCATGGGGTATCAACTCCTGCGGCAGATTTCTGGTCGTTCGAAATCAGACATAATTTTAACATTCAACCAGACTTTTGACAATTGTAGAGGTCACTGAAACCCATCATTGATAGAGGAAATCTGATATTGAATGGCCATTATCAGATATTCAGTGAGCCCTTTAGCCCATCGGTGAAGGTGATGTCATAATAAACCAAAAGACTGATTGGAAATTGTTTAATTCAAGCTACATACAAAGAGGTTGGTTGTTTGGGTTTATGACATATCAACCTTTGTAGGTTATTTAATGCCAAATCCATTTTTAAATTCTACTCCTATACAGTCGACCAAAAGAAACTGTCACAGCCATAATGATTCTCTACAGAAACACCAAAGTGAAAGTACATTCCCCAGATGGAGACACAGACTACTTCGACATTGTAGCTGGGGGACTGCAAGGAGACACCTTGTCACCATACCTCTTTATCATCTGTCTAGACTACGTGCTTAGAACATCGATCGATAAAATCAAAGAAAACAGTTTCAAGCTGACAAAGAAAAGAAGCAGAAGGTACCCTGCAAAAACAATTACTGACACCAACTACACCGATGACATAGCCATTCTGGCAAATGCACCCACCCAAACCGAAACCCTAATACATAGTCTGGAACAAGCTGCCGCAGGCATTGGCCCCCATGTCAATGCACACAAAACAGAATATATGTCCTATAATCAAACAGGAGACATTTCCACACTATATGGTAGCTCTCTGAAACTGGTAGACAAGTTCACCTACCTAGGAAACAGTGTCATCGACCAAGAGAGACATCGACATGCGACTAACAAAGGCATGGACAGATATCAATAGGCTATCGGTCATATGGAAGTCAAACCTGACCAATAAAATTAAACACAGTTTCTTCCATGCAGCGATTGTGTCGATACTGCTATATGGATGCACTACATGGACACTAACTAAATGGCTGGAGAAAAAGCTTGACAGCAACTACACAAGAATGCTGCGAGCAATAATGAACAGGTCCTGGAGGCAACACCCCACAAAGCAGCAGCTATACGGCCACCAACCACGCATCACGAAAACTATCCAAGTTAGATGAACCAGACATGCAGGACACTGCTAGAGAAGTAGGGACGAGCTCATAAGTGATGTACTCCTGTGGACCCCTTCACATGGGTGAGCGAAAGCAGGGTGACCAGCTCGAACCTATATACAGCAGCTCTGTGAGGATACAGGGTGTAGCCCTGAGGACTTGCCGGAAGCGATGAATCATAGGGAGAGGTGGCGAGAAAGGGTCAGGGATATCCATGCAGATGGCACGACATGATGATTTCAAACCATTCATTTTAGCATGAGTACACAGTTTAATTGTCAAAAACATTTCTATTTCAAGCTATTCAGTTTAGTCAAACAGTTCCAATTCAAACAATTCAGTTTAGCATAAGAATGCAGTTTAGTTCTATTTAACCCATAGATAGGGCCCTATCAAGTGCTACCATTCAAGGCCAGAGTGGACCTGGGAGCAATGGCAATGAAGGGGTGCTCCGCATTCCCCAAAGCCCTAGCATCACTGGAACCTCACCATCAGAGAGTTTAGTGTCATATCTAGGACATTCGGGGGGGGGTCTTAGGCAGTGTATTCTACAATCCCGACTGGACAATGTTCAGAGTTAATGTCAAAACAGTTTTATTTCAGATAATTCAGTCTAGCATAAGTACACAGAACTGTTTTGACATCTAAACTATTTCAAGCAATTCAGTTTAGCATAAATACACAGTTTAAATGCAAAAAAAACAGTAAACTCAAGAAACCACAGCTTAGTTATATTTAACCTATAGATAGAACCCTTATCAGGTGCTACCACTCCGGGCCAGAGTGGACCTGGGAGTGATGGCAATGAAGGAGTATTCCACATTCCCCAAAGCTCCAGCATTACTGGAACCTCACCATCAGATTGTTTAGTGTCATATCCAGGACACTCATTGCAGGGGTCTTACCCCTCTGCAGAGGTGCAGTCGGTGTATTCTACAGCCCCAGCTGACTGGGCCGTACATACAAAGAGTATTGCATTAACAAAAGTTATACTAGAATGTGCTACTTTTTTTTGGGGGGGACAGCAATAAACACACTAACATCAGACCTTTTTATAGATCTAGAAGTCCACCATTATAATTGTTACTTGAAGACACTTTTTCAAAATTTAAGTTTTGATATATATATGAGGGAAGAAACTAAATAGAAATGAATATTTTGATAAAATATTTAATACGTATGTTTTACTCAAGACTTGACCTCATCAGCGTTTTATTAATATTCTTCTCAACCCTTAAAACTCTGAACCTCCCACAAATGTAGGCTTCCCATTATGGGCTCTTGATTTGAAAAATAACTTAAAATGTAAAATATTATAATCTGTTATTTAGCCTCTTTACAGGCTGTTAAATAACAAATTAGAACATTCTGTTGACAATTTAGAATATATTTTAAAATAGAATTAGATATGAAATTGTAACATTTTATTGACAATGATGTAAAAGTGAGGAATCCATAGCCAAAAATTCTGGTCACCTGGATTTATGTACTACTAGTTAGTGGCACAAATACTGGCCACTCTGGTTCAAAGGGTTAAGAATAAAATATGATTATCTCTCTAGTTTAAACCTCTGTGCTCAGCTTTGAGAATTTGGAATGAATCTTGTCAGTTGATTTCTAGAAATATTTCTATTCTATGTACACTGTTTAGATTTTCTGACATTAAAAAGAAAGCTTGATCAAACTTAATGAACTTCTAGATAATTTTTTTAAAATCAATTTTAAAATGATGTGGGGAACAATACATTAAATATTTTTAAAGTAAATATGATAAAGGTTAACTTAATGAGAGAAACTATTCAATCCTATTAAAAAGTGAGAGAATTTCAATGACTCCATGAAAAGATCTCAATCAGAGCTTTCTAAACTGTCACTGATAAACTTGTTCTTTCTATAACTATTAAATAATTTTTTTTTAACAAATCATTTTAATTACAGTGATTATTTTGTATAAGATACTATTTTTCTAGATTTTTCACCTAAAAAGTTAGGAGTACATATTACACATGAGAATTACACAATCAACTTTTTTTCCAGCCATATGCCTCAACATATCTGTGATGGGATGACAAAATATAAGTTATATCCATAGTCCAAACAAAATGAGTTTTACACCATTACAAAGGAATATCCACTTGTGTGTGTGTGTGTGTGTGTGTGTGTGTGTGTGTGTGTGTGTGTGTGTTTTCTCTTGAGCTTATTTTCACCCCAAGCTTGTTGCATTTTTGTGTGAACATATCCATGTGTTCACTCTAAATATGGTGTAAATTTTGTTTTTTAAGCCATAATGTAAACTATACTCCTTTTTAATCAGTACAAACCAATAAAAAATTGAACAAATGCAAAATCTAGGTTAATTTAGAAGCTACAAATTCTAAAAAGTCAGATTTTTTTTTTCCAAAAAAATTTCTTAATAAAAAATTAGGGATGCATGTTATACAAATAATCATGGTAAAATAGACTTAACATTCCACAAAGTATGGGTCACCATAACAAATAATTAAAAAAAAAAAAAAAAAAATGACCTAGGCAAAACAAGCTTGTAAATACTAAGCTATCTTAAGTTTAATATTCAATTATATATAATTTAAAATTTCATTTTTTCTACTGTCCTTATTTTAAGCCAATGGTGATATCGAAAGGGCGAAATCTTCCATATCTGAACACTACTGTACGGATAGGTGTAAACATTTAAGAGAGGAGAGAACATAAAACTCTTTAGATGCATATTAAAAGTAACTCCTTGAAAATCTTTAAAACCTTATTTAATATTTGTTGTTTTGTTTTGTTTTGTTTTAAAATTTTCTTTACTCAAGATAATGACACAAGCATCAGTTTCATCACATACTTTATTCACATTAAGAAGAAAAATTTTTAAAAAATAGAAATTATTTTGCTCTCCATTTAAAAAAAAATTAATACTTTAAAACCTGTAGTCCTTGACCTTTGCCTTTCTGTTTCTAAAAATAAGATATGACAGCTCTGATTAGAATAATTTAATTATATCAGTTTATGCTGAGATATTTCATAACCCCCATCCGGCAAAACTCAGGAAGTAATTTACATAATTTTCTATCTTTATAAAACATTTAAGACATTACTATCTTTCTAACCTTGTGATTATTTGCAACTCTAAGTATGTGTGTGTGTGTATATATATATATATATATATATATATATATATATATATATATATATATATATATAAATTTGTGTGTGTGTGTGTGTGTGTGTGTGAGAGAGAGAGCCAAAATGGCACTTCATAGCTAGATTTTTATTACAATACAGGTCAACTGTTTTAACTTATAAAATGAAGTATTTTCCAGTCAAATTTGCAACTGAAGTATAATTTTTAAGTCTGCATTAGTACTGAACATCAAATTTTGATTTAAATTTTCAATATAACAGAAAAAATATAATAGAAACATCAATATCATCATAGACCATTGTTACAAAGGGAACTCAATGGGTAGTCTAGTATTTTTTTTAATGTATCTTGAATGTTTCCACTTTAAATTGCCAAGGACAACAACTTATACATTCCAAGTGACTCAATAAACTTCCCAAGTCATTTTATTAAAACTTATGACAGTTAAACAATAATTTACTGAGAACATTTTGAAAATATATAAAACTAGTAAAAATGATGGAATTATGTATAGCTCAAAACTTCAGTCATTCTATGGGTTTCAGATGGTAGTATTAGGAATGTTACAGAGTTGAGAACACAGGAGCATCTGTTGACCAAAATCCTTACAAACCACTCAAGTAAATAAAAGACAGACAGCATGGTAAGGAAACAAAATATAGAATGCTGTAGTAATAGGGAAAAACAAATACTAGAACAAATCAGAAAGTTTATATAGTTAAGCTTACCTGGTTACCCATGAAAAACCTAAGTCAAATATATTCGAATTTCTGATTGGGGGGGGGTTAAGAAATCGATATTCATGTTTCCATGATGAAATTTCTTATTACTCAGTTGAGAAACCAGATTGTACGACTAATATATGTAAGTCACATTGTGTTATATAAGCAGATAAAACAATACTAAGTTCAAAATACTGATATTTAAGTTAACAAATCAAAATGTTTTTTTTAATAGTTCCATTACATTGTTTACAGTGAATGGCTAATCCAAGTTGCTTAACATTAGCAAACTAATCTCAGATCAAAGTACTGTAATCTAATTGAAGACTTTAATAATGTTACCAAAGTGCAAGAGTAATGGTGCTGGTAATTCAGATATGCCAAAGAGAAATCATAAAAACGCTTCCTTAAGTTTAAACAAAAAAAAAAAAAAAAAAAAAAAAAAAAGTTCATGACCTGATAAGGAAAGAACAAAAATTGTATGTTGAGGTTGCTAAATTTTACAGAGAGAAAAAATCTTGTCACATAACATTCATTACAGTAGTAGTAGAATAATAATCATAATTACAATAAAAAAATCTCATAAGAATCTCTTATTCTGCCTTATTTATAAATCAGTCTTTATTATAGTCAGGAATGGCAAGTGAACAAATAGTATATATAGGTTTTGGTACTATAGTTTTAGGCAGCCCCGGGGAGGTGGGATGCTATCATGGAACATATCTCCACCTTATGGATAGGGGTAGGGACCTACCCTGTGTGTACATACACACACACACACACATAGCAAAGTCGCTCAAAAAGTTCTAAACCTCATGCAGAAATAAGAGTCATAACTGAACATTTTTAACTGAGATCTGGGTAATGAACAAGCTGTCTGCAAGATGGATCTCAAGAATGCCGACACCATACAACAAGCTAAAAGGGGATTGGCATTTCCAGGACACATCTGACTTTTCAAATTCCTCTGGGTGAAGCTTAGAACTTTTTGAGCGACCCTCACCTAGAGCTATATATAAGGTGTGCTTAGCATAACAGTTATCATAAGAAATGAAATCAGTGACCCTGGTTCAAATCCTAGATGACAAAGCTGTTTATGTTTCACTTTGAGCTAATGTCCTTGTGAAGGGCATAAATCTATATGTTATCACCCCTCTGCTAACTACTGGTAAATAGTAGAGCAAGCTGGACTCTTTAACCTGGAAAAGGAGAAAGAAAACTGAATTCAAACCAGTTGTATGTATTTACCCAATCCCTCTGCCACAGACAGGAATGTGACACAAGGTAAATTTCAAAGTGGAATAAAGCTAATTTGAATTCAGTTTTCCTTCTCTTAGGCTGGCAGCCAAACCAAGGCTAAAGAACCCAGTTTGCCAGACTATTTACCCATAGCTGGTAAGGAGAACAAATAGATTCAAGTCTTTCCCAAGGGCATTAGTATGAAGTGAAACAAACAGCTTCATCCATAATTGTAAATTCCATTTCCTATGACATTTCCATTACACTAGGCACACCTTCATACTAGTTAAACTCTAATTAAAAAATTGGCCGTGTCAGATTCTGCTCATGGCAGAGGAAGTGGGTAAATACACACACACACACACAAATAAGCCTGAAATCAAGGAAAAACAGTTATCAAAGTTTTGTTTTATGTAATATCAATCCTTGTGGGTTATTTAATGCAAAATCCTCTCTCATATATAAAGTGATGAAAATAAGTATAAGACACCCCATTAAATTGTTAATTTTCTTATTACTGAACAAATTCCTCTGAAAATTTGTGTGTGGTACCTAGATCTGATGGGTATTAGTATACATATTTGATTTTATAACTTCCCACCAAAAAAAGTTAAGAAAAATATGTTTTCGAGGGTAGAAATAAGTATAAGACAGTTTTGAAGATTTGTATTTAGCAGAAAAATTGTACAAAATTCAATATTTATATTCCTTTTCAATTGTAATACTTCAACACACTTGTTTTGGATTGAATCAATAAGTTTTCTGTGAGTTTTAGATGGAATTTCATTCCAATACTATTTAATGCAAGATTTTAAAGTTTCTCTATCTTCAAATTGACATTTATTTTTGTATACTCTCGTTAACAAAATTCCCCACAAATTTTCTATTGGGTTTAAATCTCGAAACTTAGTGGACCAGTCCAAAACTTCAATATTTTTTCTTTTAAACCAGTCTTTCAAGAGCTTAGAAATATGTATGGCTGCATTGTCCTGTTAAAATATGTCATTATTGGTGTCCAGATGCTTCATAAATGAGAAGACTTGTTTCCAGCACATTGATATATTGAGCAGAGTTTTGTTTCCCTTCTATCACTACTAAATCAGCCTTTCCAGATGCAGAAAAAGCTCCCCAAACTATAACAGATCCTCCTCCAAATGTTTTTTTTTTTGTAAAACAGCTGCTTCTCCTTTCTTAAATCATACCAATAACACTGGAAGCCATCAGGCCCATCCAAATCAAACTTTTTTTTCATCAGAAAACATCAGTTTCCCCATTTCTCTTTTGTCCATGTTACTTTTTTCTTTACCCAATCTATGCACATCTTTTTGTGTTAAATAGTTAAAGCAGGGGCTATGTTTCTGTTTTGATATACAAGATTTGACGATTCATGGAGAAGTTGACAAACTCTTCTTGGAGTGATGGGTAAGTTGAGATTTTTGCAGATCTCTTGAGCTTGAGTGTCCTTTAGAAGCTTCTCGAAAAGGTCAACGTCTAGCTGCATTTGTAATTTTAGGTGGACAACTTGGATGTTTTCTGATGCCATACAATTTAGGGTCCTTTAGATAATTTCTTATAACTGTTAGGGACCTCGACAGTTCTCTTGCAATGAAGCTGATGGATTTTCCTTCCAGTTTATAGGCAGAAATTTGTCCTTTTAAGGGGGGGGTCCTATGCATTTTGCAGTAATTGTATTCAATTATGAAATGTTTAAATAGGATTCACATGGCTTAAAATCAAAAGAGTCTTTTTACAATCTGCACCAGCACTTATTCTTCCTTTGACAGTCTGAAGTAAACCAGATATGCAATTTTTCAAAACTGTCTTATAATTATTTCTACCCTCAAAAACGAAGTTTTGTTAATAACATTTTTTTTGGTGGAAAGTTGTTATAAAATCGAATATGTATACTAATACCCACTAGATCTAGGTATCACACAATTTTCAGAGGAATTTGTGCAGTAATAAAATTATTAACAATTGATTGGGGTGTCTTATACTTACATTTTATAGTAGAGTAAGCGTGTCTTTACATTTAAAACGCAAGTCAGCGAACAAGGCAGAATGTTTTTTGAATCTCTTCTATCGAATAATTTAAAAATACGTAAAGAAAGTCCTAACAGTAGTTTAGAAGAAAAAGGAAAAACCTAAAACACCTATTGCTACTACAGCCCCCCCCCCGAGAAAGGGAAAAAGGAAAAAAAAAGAAACGAAATTATTTCTCTCCCCCCCCCCAGTAGACCGCCTCCGAAGCTACCTAAAATTTCAGTAGTAAATAAAAGTCAAAATGAAGAAGAAGCATTTGAACTCAGGAGCCAACTGGAATAAATATATCAATATTGGTCAGTATGTCTAAGTCCTATCAATTTAAAATGCTGAATTTTACAAAATGTTATGCTGTATTTTGTTTGTGAAATAATGCTTAAACTATGCGTTTTAAATGTAAAGACACGCTTACTCTACTATAAAGCCAAATTGATGTTAGTCTTTCCAAAAGTCAGCGAACAAGGCAGAATGTTTTTTGAATCTCTTCTATCGAATAATTTAAAAATACGTAAAGAAAGCCCTAACAGTAGTTTAGAAGAAAAAGCCTAAAACACCTAATGCTACCACAGGCCCCCGCCCAAGAGGAAAAAAAAAAAAAAAAAAAAAAAAAAATTTAAGCTCTATAATTCCTGAAGCCCGCTAGGTTCCCAACTGTATTAAAAAAAATAAAAATAAGATAAATAAAAAGCCTAGGAAAAGTCCCAATACAGCAAAAAAAAAAAAAAAAGCGAAAGTCAGTACCAGTGAAAGTCATACGAAAGTACCTTAATGTTGGACTTTAACTAAGTTAAAACTTAAACCAAAATTACCCCCCCTTTTTTTTTTGCGTACACATGGGAAGCAGCATGATGTACGTAAAGGTATTCGAATAAACCCATGGACGACCAAACTCAATACCTAAACGGGTCCTGGATGTGAGTTTGACGACTTTATGCTCAGGATCGTTAGTTCGATCGGGGAACTACTGCTGCTCCTCTATAAGAGTGGCTTCTATAGAAGAGAATAAAACAGCCATCGAAAGATAACCATGACCCACACTCAAACCACTTACACAAACCGCATCGCTCTTTGCGCGGGTAAAAAAGGGGCGCGTCCTGCTGAGGTTGGAGCCCTGGCCTCAGTGTTCGAAAAATCAGCTACAGAGCTCAAACAATCAAAACTACTAAAATGCAAGCAAACACTACAAATAGCCACATTTAACGTAAGAACCTTAAATAGAATAGGACAACTCCCAGAGCTAATCGCATCGGCCGAAGAACATAAGATAGACATAATATGTATACAAGAACACAGATACATGCACTCCGAAGATATCAAATATCACGAAACTGGCAATGGCTGGTCGCTCGCCACTGTATCCGCATGGAAAAACTGTCAACGCCGCAGTAGGAGGGGTAGGATTACTTATAGGACCTAGAGCATTAAAAACGCTTAATAGCGTTGAGAAAATACAACCTAGAATGATGGCAGCTACATTTAACGGAAACCCCAGAGCAACAATCATCTCCTGCTACAGCCCCACCAATGTTAGTGAAGAAACTGAACTAGTCACCTTCTACGATGAGTTATCCTCATTAGTGCGTAGCATCCCGAAACACAACATGTTAGTCATTGGCAGAGACATGAATGCCCAAATAGGGAAAAACGGAAACAACAAATACAGCCTCCACAACACGTCAAATAGGAATGGGCAACATCTAACAGATTTCATGATAGAAAATAGATTAGCATGCCTCAATACAAACTACCAAAAAAGAGAGGGCAAACTATGGACATACACGTACGCAAACAATACTAAAGCTCAGATAGACTACGTCCTTATAAACAAGAAATGGAAAAATAGTGCACTGAATTGCGAGGCATACTCCTCTTTTGAGGGTGTGTCCACCGATCGCCGAATAGTCACGGCGAAAATACGGTTAAGCCTACGAAAAAACGCCAAACGAACAGCGACCACCAAACACTATGACTGGGCCCTATTAAACAACAAAGATATAAGAGATAAATACGTACTACAATTAAGAAAGATTCGAAACACTACAAGAAAAGACGGAAAAAAGTACACCAAACGACAAATACGAAAATTTCGTCAATGCACACCTCGAGGCAGCAGCAAAATACATTCCAACAAAAATTAAAACTAAATATAGAGTCCCATGGGAAACTTTAGCGGTGAGAGAAAAACATGCACTAGTGAGAAAAGCCTCCAAAAACTATCGAAAAAACCCAACAAACACAAATGCCTTAAAACTAAAAATGGCACAATATCAATTAGCAGGCATATATATAAAGGAACAGACAGAATACATTCAAAATCAGATAGATAAGATTAGAGACTCGGTGGAAGATAGACAATCTAGAATAGCCTGGCAAACAATAACGAAGTGAGCAGAAGAAAGAACACAGCCAAAGCAAAACTTAAAGCAGCAAACCAACAAGAAAGAATAAAACTGTGGAAACAGCACTTCGAAAACTTACTTGGAAACCCACCAAAAACAACGCATGAACCAATCACCAGAATAATTAGCAAACAATTAGACATTAAACTAGGACCGTTCACACAAGAAGAACTCGACTCGGTTCTCAGAAAAATTAAAAATAGGAAAGCTGCAGGGCTGGACGAAATTCCTCCGGAAGTATGGAAGACCAGACAATTCGACGACATACTGCTCCGACACTGCAACGCAGTATATAATCAAAATCCGATAGATAGATGGATGAAGGGATGCATACTCCCCTTCCCTAAAAAGGGGGACCTCGAATTAGCCAAAAACTACCGAGGCATAACACTTACATCCATAGCTGCCAAAATCTACAACGCCCTAATACGAAACCGAATAGAACCCAAAATCGACAACATACTTAGAAAAAACCAAAATGGCTTCCGAAGAAATAGATCCACGACCTCACAAATATTAACCATCCGCAGAATCCTCGAAGGTGTACGGGCAAAGAACCAAGCGACATTAATATTTGTCGACTTTACCAAGGCTTTCGACTCCATTCACAGAGGAAAGATGGAACAAATCCTACTAGCGTACGGCATACCTAAAGAAACCGTAGCGGCAATAACGATTCTCTATAGAAACACTAAAGTAAAAGTACGATCACCGGATGGAGACACAGAATACTTTGACATTGTAGCAGGAGTATTACAAGGGGACACGCTGGCCCCGTACCTCTTTATCATTTGTCTAGACTACGTACTTAGAACATCGATCGACAAAATCAAAGAGAATGGCTTCGAAATGATGAAGAAAAGAAGCAGAAGATACCCCGCAACAACAATTACCAATGCCGACTACGCCGATGACATAGCGATACTGGCAAATACACCTGACCAAGCTGAAACACTTCTGCATAGTTTGGAACGAGCAGCAGCAAGCATAGGCCTCTATGTTAATGCACACAAAACGGAATATATGTGCTATAACCAAACGGGGTACATCTCCACTCTAGAAGGAACCCCACTTAAACTAGTAGACAAATTCACGTACCTAGGAAGCAGCGTCGAATCAACCGAAAAGGACATCGAAACGAGGTTAACGAAAGCATGGACAGCTATCAATAGGCTATCGATTATATGGAAATCAGACCTAACCGATAAAATGAAACGCAGTTTCTTCCAGGCAGCGGTCACATCGATACTGCTATATGGATGCACTACATGGACGCTAACAAAACGACTGGAGAAGAAGCTAGATGGCAATTACACAAGAATACTGCGTGCAATCCTGAACAAGTCCTGGCAGCAACACTCCACAAGACACCAACTGTACGGCCACTTACCCCCATCACGAAAACTATCCAAGTTAGACGAACCAGACATGCAGGACACTGCTGGAGAAGCAGAGATGAACTCATAAGAGATGTACTCTTATGGATCCCCACACATGGCCGCGCAAAAGCAGGACGACCAGCTCGAACGTACATTCAGCAGCTATGTGAGGATACAGGATGTTGTCCTGAAGACCTACCTAGGGCGATGAACGATAGGGAGGAGTGGCGAGAGAGGGTCAGGGATATCTGTGCTACCAGCGCGATATGATGATGATGATACTTACACACACAGTATGTGTGTGTGACACACACACACACACGAGAGTTCAATGGCTTCAAGTAATTCTATTTAACAAGTATTCTTATCAAATGCAAACAATTTGCTCCCAGATGTATAGTTTCAAATAATAATCATCTTTAACAAAAGACTGAACAGTTTTATTTGACTCGTAGACAAGACCCTAGGAGATACTACCATTCCTGAGAGTAATGGTAATAAAGCCTTACTCCACATTCCAACTCCAAGTCTGAAGTCTCACCATCAGATGCAGTTTAATGTCATAGCCAGGACAAGTTGTCAAAGTATATATCTTACTTTCAAGATGAAAATAAATTTTAATTCAACATCTTTATATAGAGTTACAAGCCTTGATGATCACATTATTTGCTCTAATTAAGCAAATTAGATTAAAAAGAAAAACATACAGCCTTATGTCACTGCAGAAGCCTTGATACTGCAAAGATAACAGCTCCATCAAAAAGAGGTCAAGGTAATATAACAGCAGTAGACAGACAAGCAGAAGACTATATATATATACAACTGTATTAAAGACTGGTCATAGAAGCCTTACTGATCAGCACATGCAAATATAAAGAAACCAGACATCTCTGTACAATGTCTCAGATTGAACAGACAGTATAATCTACACATAAAAAGTATTGAAGAAAGAAAAGAAAAAAGCCAACAGTAAGTTTACAGCTAATTAAAAAAAAAAAAAAAAAGTATGCTCAAATAAGACTTGGAATTATCAACAAATCAACAATGTCATCAGGTCTTAGGAAATAGCAGAATAAATGCAACAAATCCAATTGTCATCAGATATTTATATCTGTTTAGCATAGGCAGAAGATTGTAGCTAGCATCGTTATTGTTCAAATTTGGGGGAACAAGAGAAAAACAAAGGGGAAAAAAAAGCAATCATACTAAAATGATAGATGTTTTATTGATGTGGTTTCCATTAGTCTATTAATGTCAGACAAACTTCCAATGGATGTTGGCTTGAAACACAGCTAATTCTAACTATTGACAAACAATTTTACTTTTCTTTTGTGAATGCAATGAGATATATATATATATATATATATATATATATATATATATATATATATATATATATATACACATACACACACACACACAACAAGACATCTTCTCACAAACAGCATGAGGAGCTTTTATCATTATTGTTAAGAATACTAGCATAATACCCATCAAAATTCACAGGATTATCTATGTATGCATAAATCAGCATATCAACCCATCTAATGTTATTTTATGCCTAGAGGTTATGAAATCATGTTCATATTTATATTTTTGATTAAAGAGTTTGTTAATTTTTGCATGCAGTCCTATCAAATACAAACAATTCTTTAACAGATCTAACTGATGCTCATAGGTACTACCACTCCAGGTCAGGGTGGATCAGGGAGTAATAGCAATGAAGAGGTACTCCACACTCCCCAGATCTCCAGAATTAGAGCTTTACCATGAGATGTAGTTTAGTATCATACTCAAGGCACCACTTTTTTGAAGGGATCTTACCCCTCTGTAGGGAATACAGTGTATTCTAAGCCATGACAATAGGGCAGTTAGAATCAGAGTATCTGGGAATACTGAAAACAAGTTCAAACTCTCGTCATGCTCTTATGTTCACTTTTGGACTAATACCCTTTGGAAAGGTATGAGCTCCTTTATTCTCCCAGCTATGGGTTAAATAGTACCACTACTGTTCTTGTACAAGGATGGCTTTGGCATCCCACAAAGGTTGGAGGTACCATTAAACAAAGAAACCAAACCAAAATAAAACATTGTTTTGGATCAAAGTGTCACTTCCCTTCCTAGAATCAGTGAAGTATCAATGTGCTGAGATTAACTTAATATTTACAAAGTTAATTTTACAAGGATGGACTG
Organism: Sepioteuthis lessoniana; assembly: GCA_963585895.1. NCBI lineage: Eukaryota > Metazoa > Mollusca > Cephalopoda > Myopsida > Loliginidae > Sepioteuthis > Sepioteuthis lessoniana. Next base: position 48,273,778 of record OY757912.1, read on the forward strand.
AAAAGTTCATATGATGATGTCACATCTGTTGTTGATGACTTTTTTCTTTTCTTTTTTTAACAAGGGATCCAAGCACTGCAACACCAATGCAAGAATTGCATAGACAGTAAGAGGGGACTATGTTTAAAAATAAATCTCATTTGGTCACATTCCATGAGTTTCTTGGTCAGCTTATGAACTTTTTAACCGACCTTCATACTGTTGCTGTTTGGCAGCAGACAACTGGCATAGTGGATTATGTCACTTACCTGCTTACATCCGGGATGGACATTCAAAAAACAAGATTAACTTGTTAATTCTATACATCTGCTTACTTTAGCATGACAGAGGTTACAGACAGAGAAACCTACAGAAAAAGTCACCATTATATATGATAATAGCCCTATTATATTACTTGCCTTAATTTCTGACCACTTTACTACCCCCCATCCACCCATACATACAATTTTTTTCCCCCAATGCACAATAGACTGAACTTTAAAATTAGCTTTGGGGGGGGGGGAAGAGGCAAAATTTGTTGATGTGATAAGGTATAATCTATGGAGAAGTGCAAAATGGTGCAGCAGTTACCAATAGAGAAAATGGAATCAGCAGTTTACATTTGGGCTAAAGCTGCTTGTGTTCACTTAATATTGATACTCGTAGGAAAAGCATTAGTTTATCACTCCCTCATCACAAACTGAATAAATAGCAAAACTGTTAGAGTAAGACAATCCAGGGAAAAAAAAACAATATGAAACTAAATAATGTGTACAGATACTCTGGTTCCAGACAGAAATTCTAAGCATAATCTTGTCAGTTTTGATAGGTATTGGTTTGGTTTCTTTGTTAAATGGTATATCAACCTTCATAGGTTATTTAATGCCAAAGCCATCCTTGTAGGAGGACAGCAATGATACAATTTAACCTATAGCTTGGGGGATAATGGGGTTCAATACCTTTCCCAAGGGTATTAGTCCAAAAGTGAATGTAATAGCATGGCTGGAACTAAAACTCACTTAATTTGAGGTAGAAATCCAACACTTTAGCCATTACACTATAGGGACTCCCCCGGATAGGTATTATGCTAGTATTCATCATTATTATAGTAATAATAAAAGCTCCTCATGATGTGGGTGTGATGAATTTATTGTATATGTAGAAAGATTACTCCGAGAGTAATAAAAAAAAAAAATTTTGCAATCACCTAGTTAGTCCCAACTGAGATGATTATATATATAAAGCTTCTTTATAGAATTTTTTTTTCCCACTAAATGAAGATTTTTTTTAAAATACAAATTCAAAATGTTAAAAAGTACTTGAAGCTATTATTTAAATATTTGGATTCTTTATTTTCTTAAGTTTGCAATGAAAGGAGAGTTTTTTTTTTTAAATAAATAAAATATTGTTCAAGGATTTTATTGGCATAAAAAGAATTCAATAGAACCAGTAATAAATAAATGATAATTTCATGAGCTTAGGAGTTCCAGCTTTCAAGCTAGTTTCCCTGGATAAAAGGTGCCTCCAAGGGAAAAAAACTGTAACTGCTTTCAAATTATACAGCACTAATTGGTAAATGAGGCAATAAAAGACATTCCTAAGTATCCATCACCAAAAATATATATATAATTTTGGTGAGATATGTCTGTATGAGAGGGAGCTTTTTTTTTCCCAGAATTATCTTTTCATGCCAGTAAAACCTATGAAGATAACTGCCAATGCACTCCTACCTATCATAATTTTCCTCCTTTCTCACTACACCTACTTCTTTTTTTTTTTTAACCTACCAAGTCAGTTGCTATTAGGGTAGATAGAGACTAAATTTCAGGAAGTGGCACCCCATTTTTTTTTTCTTGGTTGCATAGTTACTATGGTAACAATACACAAGGCAAGGAATGCAGTAGTTTATCATCTTAAAAATGCAACACGTTTATTCTTTCAAAGCCCTAAATGCTTTACAATTCATGGGCCAGAAAACAGAACAGTGAGATAGATTCTTGAAAATATTCTTTTCCATTGAGCAGTTTTGCCAATATTTTTGTTTTAAATAGTTTGAAAAGATTTATATAAAAACAATTTTTTTTTTAAAAAGCCAAAATGATTATAATTAACATCCTCATACAGTAATCCAAATGTTCTATGGTTGCTAATTCATATAGTGGCCATAGAAATTTTTTTTTTTTAAAAATTCAAAACAAGTTTTTGACCAAACCAAAGGTTTTCCTTTGATTTACAAAGTAAACATAATGTGAAATTAGACCTTTAATTTTTATGTTAGGTGAGCGAAACAGAATCTTTATCTTTTTATCTAAGGGTATAAAGTAGACATCAAGATGAAAAAATTCCTTGTCAGAAACTAAAGTCATAATGTGTGTGTGGGAAGAGAGAAAAAAAATAAAATTGAGACTATAAAATTTTTTGTTGTGGTGTTCATATCTATAGTACAAACAATGGTTACTAGAGGGTCATAAATATTAACCTCTCAGTATTTATCAATTTATTCATCCTCACAAAAACAATTCTCAAAGAATAAAATGTATCAGTTATTCTTAAAGTTCTGAAATTTTCACGCTTGGTTGAATGATATGCACACAAAATTTAGAGCTGATTCATGCATTATTCAATATTGTACCATGCTACAGGTATTTACTCTGGCTTAATCTGGCACAAGGTTATAAATATAGGCACCAATACTTTTCCTATACTGGTTGCCTTACCAAAGCTAAAGAACCTAGTCTGCCCTACTATATACCTATAGGCGAACAGAAAAAAAAACAGATGGATTCTTGACTTCCCAAGGGTATTAGCTCAAAGAGAAAAACAAACAGCTTTGTCCAGGATTTGAACTTGAATTGCCAATTTCATTTCCTATGAGGATTGTTACACTAATCACACATCCTTACTTCACTGTAGATGAAAGCTCAAAAATTAATATAATGAACACTAGAAAATGTTAACTTCTGAACTTTAAAACTAGATTATTTAAAAGAATAAAAAAAAAAAAACATGACTTTCAGTATAATTTTGTGACACACTGACATCTATAGAGGTCATCTAGCATCAGGAATCTTTCCAACAATTTTCATTAAAAGATAGTTAGCAAAATATGACTATAGTGCAAACAAGACTGTCACTTCTCCAATAGATGTTTAGTTTCCTCATAAGTGAGAGAGGAAAGAAACATGAATAACCTACCAGTAAACTGGAGAAACAGAAAACCTTAGGAATCTCCAGCAGAATATAATGCCAACTATTTGGAAGATTGAATACCAGGGAACTACTTTATGCATATAGTATTGCACAAGTACTGATAAAGTGCTAACAAGCAAAATAAATGTGATACAGTTATGCTGTTTTATCTAATTTTTGTATAAGAAGAAAAATGAAAATAATTTATACATGCTATACAAAGTATTTCATAAAGAATTCAACCCTAAGAACAAAAGAGTAAAATTTACACACAAATTTTATGCTACAAGATTAGTCATATGGCAACACTAATCAGAGACTACAATATTTGGCAGTTGAAATGCTTACATCATACGCTAACATCATTCTAACATCCACTTCTTTCTACTGTATGGACAGTCATTTACTAAGGATGGATGTTATTAAGACTTATTTCAGCTAGAAATATTACAACTGTGATGGAGACAACTTTAATATGAAATTTTCTCCAGTCTATACTTCCCAACAAGTAGACTATATCATATTTGGTTGATAAGTTTTTTTTTGTTTTTCTATAAGACTGAAAGTATACAGAATCAAAAGCACTATGGTTAGCCATCTTTGATAACAGTTAAAGTTCTTGATGTAGTGCTCACCCAGAAAATCTCTTAGAAAGTTATTACAGAACACATACATAAATAGTATTTTTTGAAGACTTAAACAGTTTAAATACAAATTATCAAAAAGGGAGATGTATCCTTTCTGAAACACCTCGGGAGGGGGCAGTATAATATAACAGAATCCATGAATCAAGTTTAAATTTGTCAAAATCATTGAGTTTGCTGGCTCAGTATTGCTATATATATATATATATATATATATATATATATATATATATACACAGGATTGTTGTTTGTTTTAGTAATGGTGCAGGGTCTGTATTGAGTTACAACCATTTTATTTTTGTCTGTCAACTGGATACAAGTTGGGACCCTGGGCCAGTAAGTTATTGTTATTCTGTAAATTAGAGCAGTGACTTCTACTTTTGGTCAAGACTGCTTACATTCACTTCATAATAATGCTCTTTTGGAAAAGCATGAACCCACTTTTCTGTGAATCATCCCATTACTAGATGAATTGAAAAAAAATGTTATTTTGATTAAGAGAGAACTCAGTGAATGAGCGAGCACTCACCCACAACTATTTAACCTACTCAGGCAGTAGCAGCAAAACACAACTACTCTCATAGCAGTTGTAACTATAAAGGTTGACTAACATATGGTCTATCCAGAATGTACCCAACCATTTTGAATATCTTAAGAACTGGTTGCCCAGCCTTGATGTAACATGGCAACCAACCAGCAGTGGAGATCTTACAATGAATATGTGAATAGACACTTTTCTGTGGGGTTTCACTATCAGCAGCGAAATACCATTATAGTAAGCCTGTCAAATTCAAAATAAGTGATTCTTCACACCTCGTCCAGAATCTTTTTTTCTGTTTAAAGCAAAACATTTTATCACTCAAATCCATTAGCATCCTACAGTTCAGATTTGGTTCCTTGTGACTTCTGGCTTTTCCCAAAACTTAAATTGATATTGAAATGCTGTGAATGAGATTAAGAATAAAACAATGCTGCTGCTGATGATGATGATCCTTAATAGACCATTTGGAAAAGTGACAGGGGCACTGGGATAAGTGTGTGAGATCTTAGGATGAATACTTTGAAGGGGACTAAAGTATCATTGTTCAAAGTAGACTATTTTTTCATTAATACCAAAATGGTATAAAACATTTTATTTTATGAGTAATTAGAGATAGGAGGAGAAAAAAATCTATTCAAAATAAATGGTGAAGGCTTGGAGATCTACATACATTCTGAAAGTAGGTGTATTCAAAAAGAATTATGGGTGAAGCTGTATATGCCAAAACAGAAATGAACAAATAAAATTTTAACTCTTCAAAATAGCTACCTTGGCATTCACTTATTCCAATGAGTTTTCCATTGGTCGAAGCACCTCAAACTATATATATATATATATATATATATATATATAGTGTTGAGTGGTGCCATCTTATTTCTTTTAATATCTTCTATGTCCTCAAATTTTATTAGAGTTGGTTTGGTTTGGTTTTATGGCATATCAACCATTGTTGGTTATCTAATGCCAAATCCTGTTTTTATAAATATATCAAATATGATTTGTAAACATTTTGTAGATACACACAGTTAAATGATCAAACTTCTATTTCTAATAATTCGATTTAGCATAAGTCAAAGATAAATGATTCCATGTATTGCTATGCATCACTAACAATTCAATTAAACATCAGCCATTTGTTTACACAGTTAAATGATCAAACAGTTTAGCATGTCATTAGTTTGCACTCAGTTTAGATGTCGAACAGATCTATTTGACTTGTAGATAGGACCCTTATTAGGTGCTACCATTCCAGGCCAAAGTAGAACTGGGAGTGATGGCAATTAAAAGGTACTATGTATTCCCCAAATCTCCAGCATTATTGGAGCCTCGCCATTAGATTGTTTAGTGCCATATCAGGACACTTGTTGGGGGGGGGGTCTTAACCCTCGGTAGAGATGCGGTCAGTGTATTCTACAACCCAAGCTGATTGGGCTACAAATTTCATTAAAGATGAATTTTCAGTTTAGAAAAAGTTGTATGGAACTAGGTATAGTATGGGGGTGCAACATTTGCACACTTGTGTTTCAACAAAAACCATTCATACCAAAAAAAAAAAAATAATGTTAAGAATGGTACTGACTCATCTAAACATCACTCAGCTGTGCATACATCATTCAATTTTTTTTTAAATCCAAAGATATAGTTAATACATTTTAATCACTTGTATTTATGCTAGTAATTATTTGATCAAAAAGCTTACTTGGTCTTGAAATTAATAGAAATTTTTCTTTTTTTTTAATAATTGTTTTTGATTGATGCATAATACCAATAAATAAAATACCCCAAAACCCACCTTAACGTTGAAATTTACACATCTGATATATGATTCAATATGCACAGAATCGAAAAGGTCATTCCTTAAGCTTAGATGAGGTTTTAAGAAATCAGCTGAACGGCAGAGTGGGGTGGGGGCTCTCTCTCTTCACTCCAGGCAGCACTTGCCCCTTGTCTAAAGAAGTAAAGACAATATTTATTGCCTGTTGACGAAGGTGGCCCAGAAGAGGAAAGGTGATGGAACTGACCTGTTTTTGGCACACTCTGAAGAGGAGGAGACTTGAATTCTGCTCCTTACATTAAACTGTCACAATCAAAGTTTATGATAAATACCCATTTCTGATGAAAAGGCACTAAACAGTTATTAAAGCTATGTTGATAAATTCTTTCAGAAGGTAATTTCTTAAATTGTTTTTTTATCAATTTCATACAGAGTAAATTAAAAGGCTGATAAATTAGCAAATATATATTCAAAACAAAAAAAATATACTATCTTAGAGGTTACCAAGATACAAATCCTGATGTAATAAATGAAAATAACATTCTTTTAAAAACCAACAAAACCACTATCATAACAAAAATTGTCATCCAGTGACTTAAATTATGATAGATGAATAAACCCATTAGGTTATCAGGGTGTTATGCAAAATATTTCCCACGGCACAGAGGTCGGGGGGGGGGCAATTCAGCAGTGCCCATCTCCTCTCTAAGTAACATCTGTCAGATACTGGATTAAACAGAACTAGCAGCAAAGACCAATCCCTGATCTGACCAGACCGGATCTATCATCTTATCAAATCTGTAAAATGAGTGTAAGCTTTATTATTATTCTATTTTTTTAAAGATAGTATAAATAGTTCACTAATTTGATATCAAGATGAGGTTAAAATAAATTTTCCCAGTTGATATAAGTCATCTCTAGATGTGTACAGGGTCTGGCAGAATAATCTTTCATGTTTGAAATGTAACTAAAGTAAAATAAATTCTATTTAAAATATAATTTCACGATATGAACGAACATTTGCCATTTTGTTCTGTTACTGTCACCACTTTGTTTCAAAATCCAAATGACAAGCCATACACTCCAAAAGCCTCACCTTGCTGACCTTGTCATTGCCTCTGGTATTTCACTTCGTTAATTGTCTGCAGCCTATATTTAAAAACTTGAAGTAATTACAAGAGAATAGATCTGGTGAGCTTGTTGGTCATGGAATGTTGCCATGTTACAATGATAGAGTCACCATTTTTTGAATAAGTTTCAGTCACTAACACATGATGTTCACCATTTCACGCCATGATGGCAATTAAAATGGTAGAGCTGCTGCTGTTGCTTAAAGACATACCTTACAACCACTCTGCTACTAGCGCCTGCATGGCGTCAATTTTAAATTGGAAATCATTCTACTGGACCATGTACATAGCATTTATCCTGACAAGATTTGTCATTGCCAATAGCTAAATAGAGAGATATTTTTAAGTTTGTCTCATAATGAAGGCCTGAACAAATACCTAGCAGATATAGGATCCTTTTCAAGATTAGTAAGATTCATTACCAAATATTTATGTAGGAAAAAGTACTGGGTTTTTAAAGAGCTTAAATAATCACCATAAAATAAATAAGTCAACCTATAATGGACACCTGCAGTGATGTAATGAGCGATTTTAGTGGCACGTCAACTAGTCTAGAGTTATTTTATGCATAAAGGTGAGGGAATCACGTTCATAGCACGTTCAATATTTACATTTTTTGTGTAGTTGTTTCTTAAAGAGCAGCACACGAACCTACCGAATACGAATAATTTTCAAACATATCTATTTGACTCATAGATCGGACCTTTACTACCACTCCGGGACAGCGTGGACTTGGGAGTAATGACAATGTTGAGTACTTTACACTCCCCAGATCTCTAAAACTGTAGCCTTACCACCAGATGTAGTTTAGTTTCATACGCAGAAAACCTCCCCTTGGTGGGGGTCTAACCTCTCTACAGGGGAATACAGTCAACGTATTCTAAATCCTGCCAACAAGACGAAGTGTTGCAATGGTTACCAAGCTAGGCTAACTGACAATTGTTAGTGACGTATATTCTCACTGGGTGCCTTCTGGTCTTCTACCAAACTAAAGTTAAAGGTTAGTAAATGACAAGTCAATTCGACCCAACCAAGAAAACTTAATGTCTGCAGTTTGATTACATACGCACCAGACAAATATTTTGTCGGAAATGAAAAAAAAATGTACTTGGTTTCCTTTATTTTAAAAAATGGATTATGTTTTCTTTAACAGCTACAGAATTTGTTTTTTCATTTGATTTTTAAACTACACGTCTTCTTGTTATCATCTAAGTTTCTCTTAAAATAGTATTTTGAAATCAAACTTTGAAAATAATTATAGTTTAAGAATAGAATTTAAAAGTTCTGTTCTATATACTTAAAATTCTACAAATATACCAAAAAGTTTCTGCTTATGTTAATGTTTTCAGTTAAAACGGTAGCCAGAAATCCTTCTCGGGATTTACACAGGCGCAGCTCGTACCAGTTTCGTACTGGGTAAGCCATGCTCTTCGTCCCTACTTATAAAAAGTGATGAACAAAAACAAAAATTCTATTACCAAGAAGTGTATGGATCAAATTTTATGGGTGATTTATCAGCTATGATATGAGAAAAATAAACCAGTCTTTTAAGCAACTATTATGATACTAAATTACTTTAAAAATTTCTTTATGAAGTCTCATTTGGACTAAATTATTCAAAAGAAATTTTATGCTAATATTTTGAAGTTACTCTTTCATGTTTTAAGCGGATATACACATCAAAATGATTAAAATTTGATAGGCATTTAATTTTACATTTAAGGGGTATTTTGAGTAAAATAACTTAAAATATGAAACTAATGCTCTAAAAAGGGGGGGGGGTTAGATCAAGTGCAACAGACATTTAAAATTTCTAAAATGGGTATTTATCATTATGAAGGGAGTTATTTTGACCTCGAACAAAGATTCATTACAAATTAAAACTTGATCTCATTAATAATCCACGCTTTAAAATGGTGCTTAAAGATTGTTAACCAAAATGAACAAAATTTATCAAATTCTTTTGTCTTTTCTTAATCAAGTCTTTAATTTTTAGGATTTCAAGTATTTTCATGTTTTCACTATTTTTCTTCATTTTATTTATCACGAATTTCTACATCGAGTCGCCAACAATTTAGTTGCAACATGAAAGCAGAAGAAAAATAAATAAATAAATGCTTCCAGCAAAACTATTAAATTCCGAGAATGTTTTTGTTAAAATCTATTAACTTTCACAAGAATAATTTAACTTGAATTTAAAAAAAAATAAATGAAATCATTAAAAAAATAAAAATAAAAAAATTTCCAGAGTAATGAATTATTCAATCTGCCATGAGGCAAACCTAATCAAGAAGTAGTTTAGTGAGTTCAGTATTAAGTAGGGACACCGCACTTGTAGCCTTATACCAGTCTTAACTAACTTTACCAATTCAAAATATTAAGGAGAGATGTTTGGAATTCACGAAATAAACAACATGTTCCAGCCAAACAAAAAAAAGTTAATAGTGCAGATTTTTTTCCCTCTCCGCCCCCAGGTATTTTTAAAGAAATATCAGGATATGACTAAAGTAAGATGTACATTTTCAACCTATTCATTACAGATAAAAATGTTGGTCTCATTTAGTCTTGGTTTAACTATCAAAACTAGAATTATTATTTTTAAAAGATAGAAAGAAAGTATTAACTTAAAATCTTTAAGTGTTAAAAAAAGAAAATGAATGACTAAAATGGATTATTTCTTTTAATACAGAATGGATGAAAATAACATTGTGAAGATAGATATAAATTTTTAAGTTTTTCATTATCAGCAATTTGTTTATTTAAGAAACATGTCCATGGGTTGAATTCAGCTCTCATCTAAAATGATTTCAATTAAGAACTTTCAGTTAGACAGTTGTAATAAAAAGGATATGTTTTTAATAGATTAAAAATGTGAATATAATGGAAACAATATATTTTAAAAAGTGCGTGTATTAAATTGTTGTTTTTTAATTACTTTTTTTTAAGATCTTGCATTTGTGAAATATCTTATATATTCCATATTCACATTATTCTTTCAAGAGAAGTCGTCCTGAAATTTAAATTTTTACCATTCCATGGGGAGGGTGATAACATGCTTCTAAGTGAGATACCTTAATGCTGAGTGTGTTTATTTACCTAAGTAGTAATTTACTAAGCTTTTTCCTTAGATGTGACACAAGGCCATATGAGTGGGGAACCCAATGAGAATCGAACTCACTCGTGAAGGTTTGCTAGTCTAGATTGCTAACCATTACACCAAACGATTTTATGTAAGTAGACTTTTTAAGTGTCAGTCACTTTTTACTTGTATGAATGGCTGGTGTATGTGTTGTCAATAAGTTTTATAGTTTTTATTCATTTTACTTATTTAGTGCTTAGGTTTTGTATTAGCTGTGCAAGTTAGTATAGAGAACTATTTCTTTTTAAATTTTCTGTTTATGTGCTACTGGTTTTAAGACGACTGTGTGAGCTTGGTTAGGTTGAAGAGGTGTGTCAGGTCAGAAGAGAAATCAAGATAGCAATGACACTGGTGGTTGAGGAAAGAGAGACGAAACAAGTCCTATCACCGAGCCATTTTCAGTTTAATTCACACAGCAGTAGCAGTTATGGGGTCTCGGGAGGAAAAGATAATAAAAGAGGCCCATGAAAAGTAAGTGGAGTTCTGACTCACTCAAAGAAGTTCAGTAAAAAGAAGTGAAAATCTGGGAAAGAAGAAGAGAAGCACCTAGGAATATCGTTGCTGTCTCCCATTTCTACACAGTACACATCCTGCTGCTTGTAAGTAGGACCTACCAACAAGCACTACACCAGATATAACCAGTAAATATTCTAGAAATAATGTCTTTTCTTACTCTTCATTTAAACATTTAAAAATAATACATTTAAGAAATAAAAAAATGTATAATCAACTGGTGTGTTTAGACAATGAAACTAAGACAAAATTATACACGAATTCATGACAACAGCTCCAACAGATTTTTAAAAAATTAACTGGTCCGATTTCACTGAGACAAAGCCTTCTAATTTCTATTAAATTTTTGGTTTAAAAAAATTCTAGCATACTTAATCAGCAATTATAATCTACTTAACATTCAAATTAATGAATTGAATTTACCTTTAGGGCGCCCCTCTTCCCATAGAGCAGTCACTGGTTATTGTATTTTTGCAAGCTTTTTTTTTCTTTTTCTGGCCATAATTGCTGTGAGTGTGGTGAATTCGAAGTGCCCCATGGTCCTGTGCCAGATTGATTTAATCCAGATTATTTTGGTTTACACAACTTTTTTTTTGTTTGATTTTTTTTCCTTTTATTGAAAATTCAATGATTTAGGTAAAATTGTATTCGTGCACCCATTCAAGTTCACCGGAATTTTTTTTTTCATCTTGAGGTTGAATTAGACTCAAACTCATCGCAATTGTTTTATTTTCTTAAGAAAAGAAATCATTTTATGATTTATATGAGGGCTCACTTTCACATTTTGTAAATGATCACTCATTTCCAGAAGTTAGCGTTGGAAAAGACAAGTAACCAGAGAGGTCAAATTTTTTAAAAATTTAACTTCCGGTGGTGATTTTTTTTTTTTTTAAATACTTGTTCCAGAAATTGGTCGTCATTTTTCATCGAATATGAAAATGAATCTCCCGTTCTTAGAAAATGTTATATAAAAATGTAAATTACCGCGAAAAAAAATGGTAAGTTCAAAATTTAAAAAGTTTACTAGAAAAAATTTTCCCAGTCAACGCGTGTAGAAAAATACCTTATTTTATTATTATATCATCAGCATCTTTAGTAAAATGTCCTTTGAGGCATGTCTGTACATAAGAGTTTCGACTGAGAGTGGGGAAAATACACAAAAAACGCCAGACGTGAGTTAGGATATAACACATCACTCAATAAGTACCGCGCCTGACATACAGATGGTGCCACTAATAAAAAAAATTCATATGATCTTTATAAAGTACTAACCTTCAAATGGCACGTGTCAAAATTTGAACCCAATCGGATAATTAGTTTACAAATTAAAGTTATTAAGTGAAGCAACTGTTGCAAATTTTCAAAACAATGGAAAAAATCTGAATTTCGTGTGTGAATAAAGCATTGCTTTCTGATGGGAAAATACTGTTCAAGCAAAGCGATGGCTTGATAAGTGTTATTCGGACTCTGCTCCATCGAAAACAATGGTTAAGAAGTGCTATACTAACTTTAAATACAGTCGTACAGACACAAATGATGATGAACACATAGGTCGCCAAAATTCGGCAGTTGTCCTGGAAAATACAAAAAAAACTCCACAAAATATTGCAAAAATCTTCACAAAGCAGTTGCCACGTTTGCTCACAGTTAATCAAAAACAACGTGTTGACGATTCAAAGTGTTGTTTGCAACTGTTTTAACGCAACTAAAAGTAGTTTTTGCATAAATATGTGACAATGGATGAAACATGGATCCACCACTTCACTCCAGAGTCAAATCGACAGTCAGCTGAGTGGACAGCAAGCAGGTGAAAACTGTTCAAAATGACCAAAGACACAAACATCAACAGGCAAGGTTTTGAGATGCGCAAAGTGTTTTGTTTATCGATTACCTTGAGAAAGGAAGAACCATCAATAGTAAATATTATATAGCATTATTAGTGTGTTTGAAGAAATCCCAAAAAAAAAAAAAAAAAAAAACAGCCACCAATGAAGAAGAAAAAAGTGCTCTTTCGCTAAGACTGTCTCTCAAGTCAATCACAGTGATGTCCAAACTACATGAATTGCACTTTGAATTGCTTCCACACCTACCCTAGTCTCCAGATCTAGCCCCCAGCAACTATTGGCTGTTTGCAGACCTCTAAAGAATGTTCCAGAGAAAGAGATTTGGCTCCAATGAAGAAGTGATATTGGAAACTGAGGCATATTTTGAGGCCAAAGACAAATCATTCTACAAAAAAGGCATCAAATTGGAATCAGTGTATCACTCTAGAAGGAGACTGTAATGAATAAAGTTGAATTTTGCCTAAAAGTTGTTTTATTAGTGAGGCCCAGGACTTATTGAGTGATGTGCTATTTAAACTGTTTATTTTTTTTATAGCTTCTTATGCTTCAAATAAAATTTAGTCACCCACAAATGGGAGTGGGGGAAATATAACGGAAGAAAACCCATGAGCATGTGGGATCTTGAAGGTTGAGATGGTAAATTTGAAGTAGATCATATTTGCTAAGACATAATATGAAAATTAGGATTACCAAACTATCATTATAATTATTATTCACTGAATCAAAGGAATATAAAAAAACACTCACCTGCTAAAAAAACACCAGTTTGTGGGGGAGATTCCCCCCTCAAAAGATAAGGTTTCTTTTAAAAGACATTTTTTCCACCCTCAAAATTTTATTTTGTCGTCACAGGCCACACCACCTCATCCTTAATCATTTTTTTTCAGGTAGATGATTTTTATAGGTCTTAAAGATAATTCGACAGAGAATTAGATTTTGTTTACATATTTTTTTTTTTATAACGGTTTGTCTATTTTGTTCGTATGGATGCCTGATTTTTTAAAGTTTAAAAAAAAAAAAAACACGGTAAAACAAAGTACAATATTGCTCAGATATATATATATATTTTTTTAAAAACTTAATTCATTTTCTTAGCATAATCTTTTAAGGGTGTGGTCAGTAGAAAAGGAAAAAAATTTCAGGGTAAACATTCCTACCCCCTCTTGCTTTTCTTGAGTAAACTATATATATATATATATATATATATATATATATATATATATATATATATATATATTCTCTCCATAGAAGTACTAAAAATGATTGGGGAGCACATGATAAAACAAAATAAATGTCTTTTAAAAGAAACAATCCTTTGTTGCTTGAAATACTGAAAATTTTCACAAAATCCAATAATTAACCGATTTGAAGAGAATTTTTTTTTTTTATTGTGTTTTAGCGGGTGCAAGTTTTTGTATATATTCCTCATAAGAAGGAAGGGCAAGAAAACAAGACAAGTGGATTTTTAAAATTAAAGTAATTTTTTCCTTTTTATTGAAATCAAAATTCAAATATAAAAAATTTGATTGTTTAATCTAATGTTTAATTTCTTTTGTTTAAAAAAAAAGAAAAGAAATAAAAGCCCATTTGTTTTCCAAGATAAATCTTTAAAAGAATTTTAAAATACCAATAAATGAGCTTATAACAAATCTTTAAATAAAATTTCTTTAAAAAATCATACCTCTTTGGCAGCAATGTTATCTTTAGTAAATCAATCATGGCGGTGGGGGATCTATGCTAAAGGCTAAATGAGAAGAAAACAATCCAATGAATATTTTTGGAAGAAAATATTTTCTTTGTCAAATTTTCCTGCATGTAGAGAAAAATGGATATAGATTCTGTGACAGTTTGGTTTTCATTTGCTTTATATATTTTTTTAGAGATTTTTCAAAAAATTAGTTAAGGTTTGTCAGGTAATTATGGTTCAATTAGGTAGAATAAAAAGTGTTTTTTTTTTTGGTGGGGAGGGGTTCTTCATTGATTAAGCTTTTTCTAAAACTTGCTAGTAAAATATTGCTTAAAATTCCTAAATTAGATAAGAGGTAAAATACACTCCTTAGAACAGAAGAAACTTCCAAATTTAAATTAACAAATAAAAAATAAAATGATTGGGTAGCTAGATTGGTTTGGTTTGGTTTTATGGCATATCAACCATTGTAGGTTTAAATAACCAAATCCATTTTTATACATATAAACAGTTCTATTTCTAACAATTCAGTTTAGCATAAGTATACAGTTTAGTTCTATTTAACCCATAGATAGGACCTTATCAGGTGTTACAACTCCAGGCCAGAGTGGACCTAGGAACAATGGTAATAAAGGGGTACTCCACATTCCCCAAAGCTCCAGCATTACTGGAGCCTCACCATTAGATTGTTCAGTGTCATATCCAGGGTACTTGTTAGGAGGAGTCTTACCCCTCTGCTGAGATGCAGTTGGTGTATTCTGCAGCCCAGCTGACTAGGCCATTTGGGTAGCTAGAATGAAATTTATTAATATATTGATCAAGAAAGCAAAAGATTTTCCAACTTTAATAGCCAAGATTTTTTATAGCGTTTGAATTACTGTTAAATTTATATAAACAAATTCCCTAACAAAATTATAATTCACTTATCTTTCTAAGCACAGCATAGTTTTGGTACAAAGCTACAAGTAAAGACATAGTCCTGGTTAAAAGCCAAACTTGCATTGGAGAAAAAAGGTCTGAAAAGTTTGACTTGCAACGTTTTAACCTGGATTAACACCGAATGATGATTCTAGTTATTCAATGATTGTAAAACCAATTTTGAGAAAACTGTTGAATTGTAATGCTCCAAACAATTTCTTTATTTGTGATAATTTCAAATATTACACATTTTTATTGAATTATGAATTTGAAATTGTTTTCTCACACATTAATCTATATGGTATACATTAATATTTATTGATACAGTAAAATGACTGTCTTTGTCAGCTCTTTAAAAACTGAATATAATGGATATAGTTCTGTATGTGAGTTTGGGAGAAAAAATTCAACTTCAAATGTTTTTGTTGAGTCAATGCCAAGTCAGAGAATTTTAGAGTACAAAGATTATTTTAACAAATACTACTGCAGTCCCAAAATAGTTACATCTGCATATAAATTTACTACACTGGTGTGACGACTATTATGAAACAGAGATATTTTTAATGTACTTTTAAACATTTAGAGGGGGGAATCATGCATATTTAAACTACCATTCTATTAAATGACATCATTTTGCAAAGAAAGCTATTTTCATTACATCACTTTACTAGATGTCCTCTCAATGTCACCCCCCTCCTATCTATCATCATGTAAATCAAGAGTGGTCCAACTGTAACCACCAGATTTTCTATATGACACAAAAATATATAACGTCTATCATCATACAACTTAAGGGTGACTCAAAACAATAGCCATCAAATTTTCTATGATTACTTATCAGACACTGAAATATATTTGTAACATAAGTTTTCTAATTTGCAAAATGAATATATCATAAAAAAGTTTTTAGCAAGAGGCTTGATTCACAAAATATATTTACAAACTGAACTCTTACTTTGTGTGTCAGGTTAGCTAAACCGAATCTATCTTTGACCATATAAAGTAGACATCTAGCTGAAATTTTCCTAATCAGAAACCAAAGCTATGATTTTTTTCCCAAATTAATGAAAACATCCAGACTTAAAAGAAAAAAAGGGGGTTGCTGTGTTTACATATGTAATATGATCAATGACATGGGAGAGTAGCAAAAAATATTAATCTCTTCATATTCATTAACTCAGAAAAAATATAGCTCAATAGTACTAGCTAAATATCTCATCTGTAGAACGAGTTTTCATCAAATAACCTAAATTCATCAAGCAGAACTAGCACTTAAATAGTAAATGTCCATAATAGTCAATGTTTCTTCTAATATCCACACATTTTTACAATATATTTTATATCTAACTTCAAGGCACTCATAGTATAACGGTTATCATCATAGGAGATGGACATGGCGACTCAAGTTCAAATCCTGAACAAAGTGGTTTGCATTTCAAATAGCGCTAATACTCTTGACAAAGGCATGTATCTAGCTATGAATAAGTAGTAAGGTAAATCTGCCTCTTCAACTTTGGGATATAAACCAGTTGGGGGGAAAGTAAACTCTGAATTCAAACCTGTTAAACTCTGCTGAAAAATTAATATTGTGTCACATCCTGCTCAAAGCAGATAAATACATTCATATTTTATCATAGCAAAAAGACAAAGTATGCTATTTTTGAGTTCTATTTGATTAAAATAAGTCATTATTCCAACTATTATTCAGAAAACTCTTGTAAAGTAGTTAAAAATATGAGGTATTTAATGAAACTTATCTTCTCTAAATGTCCCCTTAGAATCAGCAACATATACTGTTTTGTTTTTATACATTCACACAATATGTCCAAAGAATAACCCTTAATGCTTTATTTATGAAGATAAAATGTTCCAATTAACATTTCTCAAATAGAACAAAAGAGCTATAAGTGCAAATAAAATTAGCTGATATTTACTCTAACTCTGGAAATTATAGCAACTGTACATTATTAACAGTTAATATAAGACATTATTCATGCTGTTTGGTTGGCTTTAAAATAGATTAAAGAATATATACAGTAAAGTGCTCTCAACCATCTCAGTATTTCCTTCTTGTGATCTTGTAGACTACATATGGAGAAGGCCACAGGTACATCACATCAGTGATGGTGTTGCAGTTCTAGTAAAAACTAGGGTTTTTTTATGGCCAAGTTCATTTCTTTATGACAATAACCATTACGCCACCAGTGGTTTCCATTTCATTACTTAAGATTAATAGTTAAGCTGAAATATTATACTGCTGCAATACCATATTAAAATAGTGAGATTGAACAGAGTTTCGTATTCAGAAGGTAACATAGGATTAACCCTTAGAACCCCAAGCTTTTCATACATATGACTCCAACCGACCTTGAGTTCCTCAATGAAAAACTGCTGAAAATGTAAAAAAAATTTATTGTTATTTAACAACTTTATAAACTGTAAAATAACAGATTCAGACATTTTATCAGTAATTTGAAATATATTTTAGAAAATGATGCAGAGTGGTAGTACCTGTTAGGGTCCCATCTACGAGTCAAATAGAACTGTTTAACCATTTAACAGTGTCCAAACAAATGATTAATATCAAATAGAAATATTAGTGTTAGATAGCAATACTTGAAACCATTAAACTGTATACAAAGAAATGAGCTCTGGATCATTTAAAAATGTTAGCTACAAATTATTTGTTTACAAATCATATATATTTAAAATATGTATAAACAGGATTTGGCATTAAATAACTTACAAGGGTTTATATACTATAAAATCCAACTAACCAACTTAAAATTATATATAAAATTATAAACAATAGAAACATAAGATACAAATTCAGACTACCCAGGTATATGAACTTCTTGGGAACAGCACAAACACTAGCTGCTCAGGTTCTAAGGATTAAAACTTTGACAGTTTAACAGCCTGATAGGGTGTATTTTTGTTAGTAAAGTAGAAATGGGGATTTCCTAGTTAGAATTCAGGCTTTCTGGATATATGTACTTTTAGGTAGTGGCACAAATACAGGCTGCTCAGATTCTAAGGATTAAAACCTTAACAGCCTAAATGGGTGTGTTTTTGCTAGGCAATAGTAATGTAGAAATGGGGATTCTCTAGCTAGAATTCAACCTGCCCAGACTATATATATATATATATATATATATATATATATATATATATATATATATATATACATACATACACACATACTTCTAGATGGCAGCACAAAGATCTGCAAGGCTGGTCTCAAGAACAAAAGGCTTAGCAAGAGGAACCACAACATTATGCCATCAAGCCAGACCTTCAGTAGGGCTCCATGCCTGCCTGTCCAGCATCAGCCTTATCAGTCATAGACATACCTGCAGTCAACATGGACTGGCTCTTTCTTGATTTTCATTTCAAGCCAAGCTACAAATGAATGAGTAGCACAAATGCCAACTGCTCTGGTTCTAAGAGTTAAGGACAGAGCCAAGAAAAAATGAAATAAAACCAAACCGCCATAGACAAAAATAAATGTTATAAAGCTCATGGATGTAATGTCTTACACCCAAGCTAGACAAAAAGGAGAGAAAGACCTATTTCTAAATTATTAAATGATTTTTAAACAAACAGAATGAATATATGTGTGAAATTACAAGCTCAAACACAGGTTGATGCAGCTCTGTCACTCTTCATATCTGCTATGCCTTTCTAGGTTGGTCTGACCAAATAAATGTCATTCTCCCTTCTCTCTCCTGTCAGTCTTAATTTGGCTTTCTATTGATCAGCAGTCATGACATCAACATGGTCTCCCAGCATTAATTTTCCATCTGATGCCTCATCTTGTAACAATACTGAATTCACATCTTTCATTAAATAATTTTCCAACATAAATTTTAAATAGTTAATTTCATAACTAATTTTTCTAGAATTTTTTTTTTTAGTTTCAGTTTTCCCTTCACGTTTGTTTTGAAAAACTAATTCTGTTTTCCCCTGAAGAAATAGTTGTGTTTTTTTTGGGGGGGGGGGGGGCATAAAGAATTTTTTTTTTTTTCATGCAGATATGCTTGTGAAAAACAAATTAACCAAGAATAAAAAAGAAAAGATATGTAAAAATCCATCAACATTATTAAATATTTTCAAAATATTACCTTAAGCATTGTCCCTCACAGAAAATTCTGAGGTGTGCATTCAGGTTTAGGCCCAAATGAAATAAGGTAAGTTTGTTTTATTGTAGATCGAACTGTGTTTAAAGCTCGGTTGGTAATTTTTTTCCGACATGACAACCCTTGTAGGGTTATTTTAGGTTGACGTCAGTTTATCAATTAGTTTCCAGTGATATACAATAATAAAATTTATCTTCATTTTAAAATTTCATAAATAGTTGAAATCAGAGATCGAGATTAACAGTGTCCTGTTATTCCAGGGACACTAGATTATTCAAAGGGAGAGTTTGTTTTTTGTTTTTTTTTTTTGGGGGGGGGGTTAAACATCATTGTTTTGTTTTTGATTTTAATTTGTCCAAATCTGAAAGTTGTTTTCATTTATCTTTTTTATAGAGGTTGCCTTGTTTGATTTTTTTTTTTTTTGTTTGAACAGATAAGATTCGGCATAGTATTAAGATCAGGTTTCATTTCATTCATGCTCTGTATTTTTTGTATCATCAATTAAAAATATTGATTTGATTTTCTTCAATGAAAATTTACCTTCATTTCACAAAAGCTAAAAACTGTCTTTTTCTTTCTTTTAAAATAAAAATTCTCCTTGTTTAATTGATGTTTCATTGTTTAAATAAAATTTAAAAAATAAATTTAAAAACACTGAGATCACAATTTCAAGATTAATTAGACTAAAATAAGTATCATTTATTTCCTAAATGTTTTATTAGTGTTTTTATTATGCTACCAACAACTAGAGATGGTAAAGTAAAACACAAACAACATTTTGATTTCATGACATTTTTTTTTTCAGGACAGTGGTGAAATAAGTTAGTCAGGAGCCCCAACAGAAATCGTTTAAAGAGCCTCTGTATTCAGATAGATTAGTTTAAAATGGTTTTGAGTTATTTAACCAATGGATGGGATCAGGTACTATTAATCCATATCAGTTTGGACCTATGAGTAATTGTAATGAAGGAGTTACTCTATACTCCCCGGAGCTCCAGAACTGAAGCCTCACTATTAGATGCAACTTAATGTCATACCCAGGATACTAAATTTGACAAGTCAATCCCCAAAAGGGGCATCATTTCTCATCAAATTCCAAGAGTCTAAATGAGTAGATATCTATTTATCTTTTTTTTTTTTACTGAAAAAAACGTAAACTAATAACTTAGTTTAGTGAAATATAAAATTAAGAAAAACAAAAAAAATAAATTAAAAAAACCCACAATTTTAGAACGGTTGATATTGGAGTTGATCCTTTGAAGGCTGACTTTAACTCAACAGGAAAGTGTGTGCATGTATGTGTTTTTAATGTTAGTTTACAATTCCCCACTTATGTCTACCCAAAGTAACACAGTGAATAGGATGAAGAACAAAGCAGCCTGAAGTCAAAAAACTCAAGTGTGTTAGTCAAGTCAATGGTGTTAATAATGAAAAGGGTAACTGTAATTAGTTGTAATGTGAACAAACCAGATCATCAAAGTGAAGAAACATGTAGCAAGTAGTAATAAGAGAAAACCATTGAATTACTTCATTGTATCAGAGATTCAATGAAATGTTGACAAAAAGAAACCTTCCAATAGGTATATTTAATATCACAATTGAGATTAACCTTCCAAACAATGTCTCCTAAAAGAGAGAGAGAGAGAGAAATAATACTCAAAACCTAAAATGTTTACAGAATACAAGAAAATATATTCATATCACTTTGGTGAGTAGAACTCGCTTTCTTGATCATGTAGAATTTTAACTGTTTGAGAAAGAAAGAGTCAACCTTAGTCGAAGGTAACCTGAAGGCTCCCTTTTCAATAGCTACTACACTGAGGTGTAGGTGAAGGCGCTACTCAATTACCTTGATTGCTCCACTTATCCTTGATCTATACCTTATAATGCTGTTAAGCAAGGCGACATCCAGTACCATTTTTTGAGCCTTTGGCAAGACTCGACCTGGGATTGAACCTGGTGAACACTCTACTCATTAGGTCAATTGCCAGAGAGAAATTAATATTTTTTCCTCTATGCACAATCACCTGCATCAAAAGTTAGTCTTTGATTTCAAATACAGACTGTATGCTAATCTTGTGTATTTTACAATAATGACTGCAACTAAAAAGTTTTTGTTTTTTGATTCAACTTGAAAAAAAAAAAAAAAAAGTTTCATTAAAAGTGGATGTGCTTGTAAACAAACCTTATACTACTCAGCTACAAGTTCACAGCTCAACTGAACTATATATTTGTCATATGAATTCAAAGTACTCGTATTTGTTTCTTAATACCCCCTTTGATGTTGCAGATTTGACAAAAACTGTTTGGAAGAATTACTTCTTCAGATGTAGATGTTTGTTAAACTAATAACTTTAACACAAAGTCAACTTTTTCAGGTTAACAAGAATACATAAAAGCTTCACCAGCCAGAAAGATTATGTACCTAAGACCATGTGAATTTCAAACTAATGCTCTCTTACAGGAGGTCTCTAAAACCAAGCCATATCTACAAAGTTTTTATCCTGGACCTTAGTAGCAACTTTAAATATTCATAAATAACTAGCCAGCTTTTTTTTTGTTTTTTCTTCCCTCTCCTCAACAGCACATTATTATGCTAGAGAATTTGCTATGGTTCATATTTTACTCAGTCTATACAATTTCCAGTATAATCAAGGCTTAGTTTCTTTGTATGTATTTACTCAAACCCTCTGCTATGGGCACGATGTGACATAAGGATTTTTTAAGTTGGTTTGAATTCAGAATTTTCCTTTTCCAAAACTATTTTTTACCCTTGATAAGTCAATCAGTCTTTTCTACTATTTATCAATAGCTAGAAAAAGAACAGGTGGATTGATGTCTTTTCTAAAAGTAGTACAAAGAGAAATGCAAACAGCCTCATCCAGTATTTGAACTCTGGTCACCAATTTCATTTTCTACTATAATAACCATTATGCTAAGCATGCCTAAGTTTCTTTGTAATAGTCACATCTCTCACAAAAGATTACAAAATAAAATCCAAATATGATGCTTATTTAGATTTTATTCATAAAACTGATTTTTTAAGAAAATGTGTAAAATATACAATGTGACCATCATACTGTAAAGTTTGGAGATGGATGCTCAACTAAATTCCTCAAAAGTTTTACCCTTGTGGAGCCCTTCAAAAAGTTTTCACATCTCAGAAAACCCCTGCAAAATAATTGTGTATGTATATATAATTTTCAAATGAAAATATCAATAAAGAATTTCAAGTGAGAATTAATTTTTATTTATTGCAGACTTTTTGTCCTCATCTTGGTAGTTTTTTTGTGTTGTTTCTTCTTTCACTACGTTTCGGCCAAATTTCACCTCTGGCCTTCTTCAGGTGATTTACCGCGACCTCGGATAGGAATGCTGAGTCTTGTAACCGTATCCCCAGTAATTACTGCCTTCCGTAGTTGTTGTCTATCGCACCATGTTTTTGACCAAGTAAACCTCTGGCCGGCTTGGGTAGGATCTGAAACTGCTATCTTCTGACAATGCTCACCTGGAACCATAGAGACTCAACGCCTCTATCCGCTGCGCCACGGGCCCCGAAGGCTGACTTCCTATTCGAGGTCAGCATTCCTATCCGAGGTCGCGGTAAATCACCTGAAGAAGGCCAGAGGTGAAATTTGGCCGAAACATAGTGAAAGAAGAAACAACACAAAAAAAATACCAAGATAAGGACAAAAAGTCTGCAATAAATAAAAATTAATTCTCATATTAAGAAGCCTCATCTCAAAAATGATTCCAATTAAAGACAAGTACAAAGAATTTCAAGTTAAGTATTTAGTTTTGCTTTTTTTTATTATTCTCATCATAGTCATTCTGTACATATAAATAATTGTGTGACATGTTTCAGACATTCTAGTCCTCTTCAAGTAATTGAATTGAACTATTCAATTGCCTGAAGGGTACTGCAATATCCAAAACACGCATTGTACAAATATATACATATACAGAATAATTAAAATCTAAATACCAAATCTGAAATTATTTGCAGACCTTTTTATTTCAAAATATCTACTTTTCTCTCATTGGATCCATAATTATATATATATATATATATATATATATATATATATATATATATATATATATATATATTACACACACGATATGCTGTATGAGAACAGTGAAATTATGAAAATAGAATTCAACAAAAATGACTAAAAAATGCATTAACCTATTTATTACTGTTTCTTGTAGAACCCTAGGGTTCCACAGAACACCAGTTGAGAAGCTATCAAAACTATTTACAAATTGAACCCATTTGCAAGTAAAAAATGGCAAAGGTTTATCTTCAGTCTTAAAAATGAGATTTCCAAATGACTTGTAAATAATGATCACATGCAAGAAAATGGCTTGGAATTTTAATGTAATAATGAATCTTAACTCCAAAAACCAAGGAACATGAAAGAGCACGAAAACTTTTTTCACCAAATTCTAAGTTTAGCAGTTACAACCCTAAACTAAGAACTACAATATCTACAGTTGAATGTCTTGTTTATAGTCAATGGACAGACAATTGAAGAAAACAAACTTTAAGCTGACTTGAAACTAGTCATTAAAAACTATCACAAAAACACATCAATGTAGATGAAAATCTATAAACTAAATACAAATAGTAAAAGTTTTATTGAACACCAGTAAGAATGGTAATTAGATAGCTGTAAAGATGAAAGCAATTTTCAGAGTGGTAATTTGTTCATTTCATGTAACATTTCTTGTTATATCAACTTTAAAGATGTAAATAATTATTTAGTGGTATCTATTTAAATCTGAGATGAGGAAAATAGTCTGAATTCTATAATTAAATTATAATTAAAATTCTATAATTAAATTATAATTAAAATTGAGTGATTCACTGAAACTGTCACAGGTTTAAAGAGAGAAAAAAATGTTGAACTAAAAAGGAAGAAGAATGGAAAATGTTGTATTTTGAAAATATTCAGATAAAGAATTTTACAAAAAAGTATGTGATGATATGGAACATCATCTTCATATAAACTATTAAAATAACCTAACTGAACTTACTCATATTACATATAGGTTTTAAGATGGTCACTGATGTTCAATAAAGAACTTAGTGTTAAAATCTTATTTATCGATGCTTAACACTTTCAAAATTTAACATGAACTATTTTCGTTATGAAAGAACCTCTAGACAGACAACATGGTAATGTATTTCTTCTCGTTTGATAAAAAAAAAAAAAAAAAAAATCTAAAAATTCAATTCTTAGAGCTGCTAAGGATTTTTTTTTTTTTTTTAATGAAAAAGAAAAAATTTCAAATGTGGTTTTATCTGCACCATAGGGAAATAATTTCTTTGGAAAATAAATGG
Source organism: Sepioteuthis lessoniana (assembly GCA_963585895.1). Taxonomy (NCBI): domain Eukaryota; kingdom Metazoa; phylum Mollusca; class Cephalopoda; order Myopsida; family Loliginidae; genus Sepioteuthis; species Sepioteuthis lessoniana. The sequence goes on from OY757912.1 coordinate 48,298,622, forward strand.
AAAATAACTTTGGGGATTACTCAATGTTTTAGAAGGATAGGAAGTAGTTTCATTTTATGAAGTAAAAAATAGATAAAAAAATAATAATCTTGACCAAATAGTTAACCTGAAGTGGGAATTTTTTTATTATATAATTTAATAAAAGTTAAGAAAAATAGGAACAATATAAAAGATATTGTTCATTAATATAGAAGTGGTAATATTTGGTGTATTATATGATTCTAATGTGTATCAATTTGAAACATCCTTCCACCTAAACCAGTTAGAGAGAGGAAGGTGGTCCCTTTTATCATGAAGGGATTCTTAATATTCTCTTCCTTCTCCAAGACTAGTAAAGGAAAGAAGAATATTAAATTAATCCAAACTCTTATCCAATCAAAATTGAAAGTACCTGATTAAATCAAATCATCCAATCTTTATGGAGTTGCTTGGTAGCTCTATCTCCTCTCTTAGTAATATGCAACAGGTTGTACTGGACTACATGATCAAAGCTTCCAAGAGTAATCTGTGACTTATCAAAAAAGGTAAATTTGTCTTTCTCAAGAATATGAGTATGAAGAGAACACAAACTACCTCAGCCAGAATGATAACCCTTAACAGATTCCATTTTCTATACCATTAACTGTTAGGCCAACTTTAGTTTATGTACTTTCCACTTCTGAAAATACCAGTAATTATTCAATTCTAATATATCCCTGTCTTGTGTGAGCACAACAATGCAGAGGAATCGCACAATATTTTCAACTAGAAAACAGAATAGCAATAAAAACAGGATAAAAACTCAACTCAGGTGTGGTGAGTTTTTATTTTGTTTTTATTGTAATTCTATTTTATAATTGAAGATATTGGGTGTGTGCGTATTATATAAAACAAATTATTTGCTAATATTTAGTGTTGATATATAACCTCAAATAATCACAGTTGAAAATGAAAACATTTCTCAACTTATTTCTGTAAGTTCATAAAACTAATTTGGTCACAAATTCCTATATTAATTTCAACAAAAACAGACTTTTTCATTAATTGTAAGAATTAATGAATCAAAGTATTTCAACCTTTCTCTAAATAGTAAGCTTTCTATAAATCTTAAGTTGAATTTCACACCAATCAAATTGTCATAAGGAGAGAAGACCAATAACATAAAAAAAAAAAATTAGCAATAAGGCATAGTATTTTGGGACAAATCTCCATCAGATCAAAACCTTTATAACCAATGGGGAATTTAATAATTTCATTCACTTAGTGAAAGAGTTGGGATTTAAGGTAAGAACTAATGAGAAAGAGCCAATATTCTGCGTTTTTCTGCTTGGAAAAAAAAAAAAAAAAAATTATGTATAGTGTCAACTATAAACAAGTACACCACGGACAATAAAAAGTTAATTTCTCTCTAAACTGAAGATACCAGATTTTTTAATTTTTTTAGTGGAACATTATACAATCAAAGTAAATATCATTAAGTATTATTTACTACCAAACTACAGCAATAAAACTGCAACACTTCTGTAACTCTCTCTCTATATATATATATATATATATATATATATATATATATATATATATATGCATGCAGTTTGGTGTTATTTAGATCTGCTACCGGGCCATTGGCCTAATGAGTAGAGTGTTGCTAATGGTCTGGGAAACTGGGGTTCAGTCCCAGGTAGAGTCATACCAAAGACTAAAAAAATTGGTATTTGATGCCGCCTTGCTTAACACTCAGCATTATAAAGGTAAGGATCAAGGGTAAAGTGGAGCAATCCAGGGAATTGAGTAGCACCCTCCCCTACACCTTGGCATAGTAGCTATTGAAAAGGGAGCCTTCTGGTCACCCTTGACTAAGGTCGCCAACTTTACTTTACATACATATATTTTTGATTATAAAGTTTCAGTGCTGTAGAGTTTGGTGATGAATAATATCTAATAATATCCATTTTGTGTATATAATGTTCCACTAAAAATAAATTCTAGTATCTTTGTTTTAGAGTAAAATTTAACTTTTTATTTAAAAAATTATTAGAAGTGTACTTATCGGCAACTCTGTATATCTAATTTTTGGTTTGGTTTGATTTCATGGCATATCAACCATTGCAGGTTATTTAATGACAAATCCTGTATACAAATCATACATATTTAATATATATATCTCAACACATTTTGTTAATAACATTTTTAAATGAGTTTAAGCTCATTTTTTTGCGCAGTTAAAAGGTTTCAAGTATTTTTATCCAATACAAATAATTCTATTTACTATTAATAATTTGTTTGTATACAGTTAAATGGTTAAACAGTTCTATTTCTAACAATTCAATTTAATATAAGTCATTCATTTGCACACAGTTTAAATGTGAAATAGTTCTATTTGACCCATAGCTAGGACCCTATCAGGTGCTACCACTCTGTGTCAGAATGGACCTGGGAGCAGTGGCAATAAAGGAGTACTATATATTCTCTAAAGCTCCAGGGCTCAAATCTCACTATCAGATGGTTTAATGTCATATACAGGACACTTGTTTGGGGGGAGTCTTACCCCTCAGCCAAGATGCAGTCTGTGTATTCAACAGCTACAGCCGACCAGGCTATCTAACATTTATAAATAAATTAACCATTTGGTATAATTTTTTTTTTTTTTTTTTTTTGCATGATGCTATGTCAGCAAAATATATTGTCAGTCACTCCAGGACAATTATTGCTTTTATTGCCTTTATCACTATCTACAAATAGTCTTGAGTAAGAAAACATAGGAGAAAGAAATTTCTTGTGATATCTTTTCAGCTGCTCCCAAGTGTTTAATAATCTTATCTGTAGTACAAACAGATATTTTATATTTATTTACAATAAATATTAATTATTCACGAAAGGGTGGTATAACTCTTATTAGCACAGAAAACGGAATCAGTAAGCTCATATTTTAACCAAGACTATTCACTTTATATTAATGCTCTTGGGAAAGGCATGAATCTATCATTCCTTCAACTATCAGCTACAGGTTATTTAAAACAAACAAAAGAAAACAGTGAATGAGGCTCCTTAGATTTAGTGGAGCAACCAAAAGAAATAAGAAATTCAACTCCCTGCTAACATGGTATGGGCCAGCATGACAGATTGATTTCAATGGCATGTCAGCCTGTATCTGGTTATTTTATGCCTAGTGGTTAGAGAATCATGTTCATTGTACATTCATGTTTACTATCTTTTGTGTAGTTGTTTAAGGTTTTTTTCCCCCCCTTCTTGCATACTGTCCTATCAAATATAAAATTTTAATAGATCTATTTGACCAATAGATGAGACCCAACATGTACTCCATGCTTCAAGTCAGAGTGGATCTGGGAGTAGTGGCAATGAAAGGATGCTCCAGATCTCTAGAACTGGTCTCACCATCAGTTGCAGCTTAGTGTCATACCCAGGACACTCTTCTTTTTTTTTTTTTCAGAGGGCTCTTACCCCTTTGTATATTCTAAGCCTCGCCTACAGGGCACCAGCATGGCAGAATAAGGCTAACTCCTGTCTTAAAAAACCTTAGAGAAGTATGAGTAAATGACTGATATGATGAAACATATCAAACTATTTATTAAAGCATTTTTTTTTTAATCAATTAATCTTCAGAAGTGAGATAAGGTGCAAAATGTCCACGAGAGAGAGAGAGAGAACAAAGAAAATGTACAGCAAAGAGAATAATAATTATAAAGTCTTTCAGGTCAAAGTCAAATTTAATGTAATTTTTCTGCCAAGGACTTTAATATATCCTCCCTCAACTTTCACCCACAAATAAGAGTGGAGGAGTTACAATTTCCTTTTATCAAACCAATGTGAGGAAGCTAAACATGTTTGCAAGACTGACAATGAGAATGTCAGCTCTTATTGCAGTAACCATAACAGCACAGGAAGTTCAGCACTCTTTTGGATCATGGTTATATCCTTTATGCTATTTAAAAAAATATACATGAACAGTTATTTTAGTCACAATTTTTTTATAGTAGCATAATTCAGTCATAAATCAACACTGCTACATTCCATACTTTAACATATTTACAAAAACAATTGCTGATCTATAGAATGAAATATAAAAGGCCGGAAGGAATGAGGATAGTATACTTTATGGATCAATTAAAGGGTTCTAATTTAACACCCCCCCATATACACTTCAAAGGTTACTGAATAAAACCCCACCTCAGAGAGCACAGCAGCTGAAATTTTGATAGAAACAAAAAAAAAAACAAAAAAAAAATTGGGGAAAATAGTCTAAATTAATAATAAAAATATGGAAAGATTTATGAGGCTTTTAATGAAAATTGATATTGCTAATTCCTATCAACCTAAAGCTTAAAAAAAAAAATAAGAGAAAGTTCACTTTCAAATTAGAAATCATAGCAATGCTATTAAAAATTTAACAATGAAAAAATAGTCATTTACAATATAGATTTTCTCTAAGGAGTTTTTGTTTTATAAGAGAAAATGTTTTACTCCCCACCATCCATGCTTGAAAATAATGTTTGTTTTTTTATAGAAAGAAAAAAAAATTTTTTCATAAAAATTTAAAAAATTTAATCTTATCACATGTCAAGTGCGTAATTTTACTTTTAGGTTGATAAAGTTTTCAGCCAGGATATTTTAATTTTTTTACAAAATACTTTTATTCCTAACATCATTATTCAGTCATAAAATTATTTTTCCAGCCAATGGTCTAATGACATCTTAGATAAATTGCATATTCAATCCTTAAAATAAGTTTTGAATTCAATGAGGAATTTTCCTGTTTTAAACTTGGTGCAGCTGCTGACAATACAAGGATGGCTGCATACCATTTTTATTGAATTAATTCTTTGAGGAATTTTTTATAATCTCAGACTTATTGAAACATATCCAAAAGTATTTTGCATAGAGTAAAATGAGGATAGTTTGAAAGTGACAGTTTAAGAAAAGACTCTGCATATTGAAGAATTCACCATTCCAGCTCCATAATCATTTGCTGCATTGTATTTACACTTTGAAAATAATCTGTACTATACATACATACACAGAATATTGGAACCATTATCCAAATAATGCATGTAGAAGAATTTATTATTCTAGATACATAAGTATTTACTGCATCACATTTCCAGCATGAGACAAGGTTGCACTATACAGCAAAATCACTTGTTGACTCCCTTACCCAGAAAAGGTTTCTTTTACTCCCCACCCACTTTCCCAATGCATCATTCAACTGAGTTAACAAATTTACAGCTCATTTTTCTGCAAATTGTTTGTACTGCATCTTCTTTCAAAACTTCCAATTCATCACTTTTCATGTTCCGAGATCTTACAGATCATTCTTTGTCCTTGAACTCAAGAAAAAAGTTTTTTTTTTAACTTAAGAAACCCTTCCTGACACATGTTTGCACTTAATATATTATTAACACAAGTTTCAATGATCCACTATCTAAATTCCATAGCAACTTTTTCCAGATTAAACATGAAGAATAAACAGTATTGAATACACATTTCACATTCAGCCATGATTCTCACAAACGAAAAAATAGAATAAATAAAATTGTCACAATTCTGCTAACAATTATCAAAGAGTATGCAGGAGCAAGTAATAAGGTTCTAGGTAAACTTCACATACTTCTAAGATTTTGTGCTTGAAATAATGATTCATAATACCAGTTTTGCTGATATTTTTCCTCCTTCAACCAAATTTAGAGGTTGAATATATTCATTTGTCCTAAGAACCTTTAACTTCTAAAAACTTTTAATAATTTCATTTAATTACCTAATAAGCAATATTAATTTCTTTGATGCAAGTCTAGACAGACTTAAGAATAGAAAATACTTCTATATTACCTTAAGAAAGCAAGATTAAATTCCAAACTATTGAAAATTGGATTTAAAAAAAAAAAAAACAAAAAAACACAATCACTTTTTTTAAAGAAAGAAAAATTGAAGTAATAAATACTATTGCATTTGATGGCATAAGTAGTGGGCAACTTTAGTCAAGGGTGACCCAAAGGCTCCCTTTTCAATAGCTACTAAACTGAAGTGTGTGTGTGGGGGGGTTTACTCCATTCCCTAGATTGCTCCACTTTACCCTTGATCAGTACTTTATAATGTTGAGTGTTAAGCAAGGCGGAATCAAGTACTATTTTTTTTAGTCTTTAGTATGACTCGACCTGGGATTGAACCCTAGTCTCCCAGACCATTGGCGAACACTCTACTTATTAGGTTAATCGCCAGAGAGAAATTACAATTTTTTCTTCTATGCACAATCACCTGCATCAAAAGTTAGTCTGTATTTGAAATCAAAGACAGTGTGCTAATCTTGTGTATTTTACAATACAATGACTCAACCCGGGATTGAACCCTGGTCTCCCAGACCATTGGCGAACACTCTACTCATTAGGCCAATGGCCTGATTGGGTATAAGTACTTCCACTCAAATCACTTTTACTCTGATGAAATAAAACAGCAATTCTTCCAAGATGCTTGCAGAAAAAGATAGATGGGAACTACACAATGATGTTGCATACTATATCAAACAAAGCTTGGGAGCAACACCCCACAAAACAGGTTATGGCCACTTACCTCCCATCCAACAAACCATCCAAGTAAGACAAGCAAGACATGTTGGTGAAGGACGAATTCATAAACAAAGTTCTTCTATGAACTCCAACACATGGATACATCATTGTTGGCTGACCAGCAAAAACTTATATTCATAAGCTCTGTGCAGACACTGGGTGCCGTCTAGAGGACTAACCAAGCATGATGACCTATAGGGACGGATGGCGAGAGAGAGTCAAGGGAATTCATGCCATCAGCACGCCTTGATGATTACAATACCATGGAGTTCAAATGATTGATTTGAACAGCACATCAACCCATTGGGGTTATTTTATGCTGAGATGTTAAGGAATCGCATATATATTTATCTTTTTGCGCAGTTTAAGAGTTGGTTAGTTTTTACACACAGTTGCATGGTATCAAGTATTCCTATCTAATAGTAATAATTTTCAAACAAACCCATTTGATCCATAGATGAAACCCTAACACATCCTGCCGCTCCAGGTCAGTGTGAATCTGGCAATGAAGTTTTGTAGGTAGATAAAAAGAAGTAACTGTTTTTGACCGTTTATCAATTAGAAATAAGTGGGGGGAGAAATTACAAAGAGAAGAAAGTGACAACGAAAGACATTCCTTCACAAATTAATTCACTAAGTATTCCCACCACACACACACACACTTTTTCTTAGGTATTTTTCATGTACTTTAGTCATAACCAATTTGAAAATAACACTTTCTGTCTGTTTTTCCTCTTCAAATTTTGCTTTTTGGTGACCAAGAAGCATATAATGAAAATATGATGGACAACTATGCTTGAGGGCTGATATATGAAATTGATTTATATTAGTTGCAAATCTCAAAAACTATTAATTTCTAAACATTTTTGTTCAACTTGTTTGCTTTGGTTTGGTTGTGTTTTATGGCATATCAAGTATTGTGGATTATAGAATGCCAGAATTCTATTTAGTATTAATCATTTGTTTGCACAGTTAAATGGTTGAACTGTTCTATTTGAATCATAGATAGAACCCTAACAAGTACTACCACTCCAGGACTGAGTGGACCTGGGAGTAATGACAATGAAGAGGTACTCCACATTCTCTAAAGGTCTAGGACTGGAAACTCGCTATCAGACATATATACTCAGGACACGTTCAACTTGAATATAAACACATGTAAATTTTGATTCATGTTTTATTCAGATTCTTGTGTAAATGAAAATTTGCAAATTTGCCCGTTTTTACATAGAAAATAGGTTACCTTCTAAATTCCATTATTCAAAGCACAAAAGCAAAGATTTAAAAGGAATAATAGTCATTTTCTATAGTTTTACATAATAAGCAATTAAGAAATAATACAACCCAAGAACAAAATTTGTATTATATAAGGGTATTTATTTCATTGTAAATTTGTTTCCAACCTCAACGACTTTCTGTTTGATTTCTGCAGATTTTATTATTTGCGTTTTTTTTTTCCATTAATGATTAAATGGATTTTTTTTTTAAATTTGCAGCCTACTAAAAAATAGAATTCAATAAAAATGAAAATTAATAGAATTTGGGTGACGCCAGCGTATAAAAAAAAAATGTACAAAACATTGAGAAAACTTGAAATTTGTCAGTTTAATTCAGCCATGTTTCAGTTATTAAAATGACTAAATAAATAAATGAACTTTAAGTCACTGAGTGTTGCAAAAAAAAACTAGTAAAAAAATTAAAAAGACCACTTTAATAAATAAATATATAAAAATAAAAACTCACAAAAGGACTTATTACAAACAATTTATAATCAGTCTAATTTTGAGATGAATAGAATAGTTTTTTTTATTATTTACACAATTTTCATGTCTCACACTCAGACAATCAAGGTGAATGAGGACAGTAGTGTGGATAAAGGTTAGTCAATCCGTCTGAACTTATAAAATCCTTCTCTAAGAACAACCAACAACCTATTTTTGTCACAATGACAAATCTATATAGAACCTAAGGGCAAAATGAACCCACATTCTTTATCTTTATTATTCATCAATTATATACATGAAATAATTTTAAGATTGAAAAACAAAAACAAACCCCTAATTTTGAGCATATACACTAAAATAACTTTCCACTCATTCTAAAATTTAAGCGGATCTCTTGATTGAAATAACTTTCATAAGTTTTATATAAGATACATAAAGTTATCCAAACAAGTAACATTTGATACAGATGTGTATGTATACACCACTTAAAACCAAGCATGAATAATAGCAACAGAATTGAATTCTCAATTGACATCACAAGAAAATTACAAATTGAATGCATGAGCTACAAAAATACACACTTCAAACAAAACACTAGTATGTAGTCATGGCTAAAAACTCTGAGCAAAAGCAGAGCATAGCTAAAACTGCTTTAAAGTCTCCTCCTCCCTCCTTCTCTGTGGATAGACTAGTATCTAGTCTTTACTACCTTAAAATATATATCACATTTCCATATGTCCTTAACAGACAGACATGCCTGACCAGCAAAAGAGGGATAGAACAAGGTAGATGGTATATTTACAGACATTAAATAAAAACTTACAGATATTTTAAAGTTCGTCATAGTCAGCACAACAAGTAGAGTTGGATTAAAATAAGAAACTCATACTTGCTCATTACAAATATTTTTTTTTTAATTTCAATGTGAGAAAGAAAGATTACCCATATGGAATATTTCAAATATCACTGCCAATCAAGAAAATATTTTTTTTATTTTGTACGAATAGTCAAATAGAGTGGAGAGCTGTGAATACAGATTTCATCCATGCTACCAATGTTACAGATTGATTAATTGATTTTAACAGCTTAACTCGTCAAGGGTTATTTTATGCCTAGAAGTTAGGGAACTGCATTCACATTTATATTATTGTATAGCTATTTCTTAAGACTATTGTTGTTCTCACAGTCCTATTGAATACAAATAATTTATAAACAGGTCTATTTGACCCATAAACGAAATCCTAACAGGTCCTACCTCTCGAGTCAGAGTTGACCTGAGAGTAATGGCAAGGAAGGAGTACTCCACTCTTCAGTACTCCAGGACTGAAGCCTTACCATCAAATGAAGTGTTATACCCAGGACACGTTACAGTTTGAAGTTGTAAACATAATATCTAAATTTTCATTACAATGGTAAAGGGCAATGAACAATTAAATTTATTGGCTTTATCCGCCAATGATCTTATCAAATTCCTTCATTAGAACTGGATAAAGTAAGAGTATTAACAGCTTTCATTTCGTTTATTGAATTACCATGATTTAAGCATTAAATCATAAACAATGACAATAGGTTTGATGCAATCTACATTCAGGAACGATTTTAATAAGCAAATAACAGAAAAGTTTTAAGAACTCCTCGTGTAAGTTTTATTCAGATTAATAATACATAAACCAAAGGACAGATTAGAAAAAAAAGTTTCTTAAACTTGGACACCTCACCTGATGTAATGGTTAAAAAGCTAAATTACCAGGCCATTATCAGAAATTGCAGTTTGCTGAATGTTTTAATTAGATTTCAGCTTAAGATGATCCTAAAAGTCATAAAACAATATAAACTACATTCAATTTTGAGATAAATCCTTATTGTTTCAAGGATTGTATAGACTCCTCCTCTCTGTGTGTGTGTGTGTGTGTGTGTGTGTGTTACCACATTTTCGATCTCCTCTTTGGCTTTCCTACAATTCATATAAGAGTAAAATGAAGTGAAATTTTTTTACCCACTTCAAGTAGTGTCTAGCAATTTTGTCTACTATCATACACACAAGGAAGGCTAAAGAATGGATCAATGTTACTATCACAAATAAATAGAAAATAAATGAAAATAAAATCACTTGTGCAAACAATTGTAATGTCAAACAATTTTGCATGACATTTGTTTATTCTTTTAAGTAGTAAAGATATATATATATATATATATATATATATATATATATATACATACATACATACATACATACACACACATATATATATAAAAATGACAAATATTTTCTTTTCAAATTTTTCTTCAATCTCTTAAAAATTTATATCAATTGAATTTTTAAGAAAATTTTCAAGTTCCAAATCTTAGTTTTATGGTGGTAGTAGTAATGTTTTATCAGCATCTAAAGTGCAGTTAAAAAAAAAAAATTAGTGCTATATACAGACCACTTAATGCTCTTAACCACAAGAAAATCTATTTACCCTGGGTTTATGGAGTCTAGCAAAAGTTTCCCATTTAATAAATAATAATTTATTCATGAATTAATTTCAGTCAATAGTATATTCACCGTTATTTTGTATCACCTCTTGCAATTTATCATCAGATAGATTGTTGATTCCTCTAAAGAAAAATTCAGCTGGTTTCCTACAAACGCTTTCAACCTGATCATTGAGAAAATTTGTCATTCAGAACATTTTGTATAGAATGTAAAAGAAGGAAACCACTTTATGCATGGTCTGGGGAATATGATGGATGGAGTAGAACACACAAGCTCAAATCCAATATTTTTTCCTGCGTGATTCTTGCTGAATGTGGCCTTGTATTATCATGAAGTACAATGTTTCTCCAATTAATAAGTTTGGGGCTTTTTCTTCGATTTTCAAACACACGTTGCAGCTTTTGCATTGGGTATCCGATTACAGTTTAAAAAATATAAATGAATACCACAATGATCTCGCCACACACACACAGCAGGTATGATGAGCGTCTTGGTCTATCTCTCAATGACATATCACCAGGATGTAACTTTGAAAACCAGTTTCAGACTTGACAGTTGGTAATGAAACACTGGATATAAACATTACAAATTTTAACTGTTTCTGTAATGATTTTGTTATTCTTAAACTCTCACAACATTACATGTCAAATTTGCATTTTCAGTTCCTTTCATTTTAGGGACATGAGATCATAGATTAAATTATGATGTGCACTCTTTCTCTAATGAAATATGAATGACTAATGAAGGGACTCTTTAATCAGATAATTTTCATTTGCTTTTAAAACATTAGAAGTTTGAAATACGTACTTACAACTCGCTTTTAAAAAAGGGAAACTATTTATGACTCAATTATATCTCTCTCTCTCACACACACACAAATGACAAAAATTAGAAACAAGCTGATACCCCTAACAATAAGTTAAGAACAACCAGTTTTGAAAAGAATGCAAAAATGCTCTATACCAAAATGGTTTAAAACACACACACACACACACATATATATATATATATATATATATATACATATACATACATACACACACCTTGTATTAATTAGTTAAGATTTTAACATTATATGAATTGTTTCATTTTTATATATATTTTAGTATCCCACATTCTTTGAGTATTGATTTGTTGACGACATGGGATATATCATAGAAACCTTGCTTTAAATTGATACACCTTCACCACAACAAAATATGTTCCTTTTTTATAACTCATATTGTGTTTGTGTTTTATAGTTGTGTCTAAGGTTTATATCATTTATAGAGAAAGAGTACTCTAAGAGAGTACATTTGTAAATATAAACAATGTGTACATAGAAATTAACAGTGTAGTAACTGTCAATTACATGTTTTCAGGAATCTTCAGACCTAATAGCCACTCCTGATGGAAGTCTATCTCTTTCTCTCTCTTTCCGTGTGTGTATTCTGCAAAAGGATTATGAGAAAGGCAAACCAGTTTATACTATTTTTGGTGAGGATTTTATTTATATCTTTAATGAGAAATTTGATTGTTTATTGTACTAAAGTTGTTTGATTTTATTTATTTATTTATTTTTTTTTTTTTTGTAAGCTGTGAAATTGTTTTTTGGGTGGCACTTTCTTATGTTCTAAAATTTGGTGATTTCTTTTTAAGAGCATGTTCATTTTTAGGTTAATCGCTTTATTTTGAGAGTTAATTTTAAGCAGCATAGTAAGAATTTGTTTTCATGTTTGCATTTAGAAATAAGCTCTGGCCCTCTTTTTTTTTTTAAGGAATTGTTTTTCTGGGAAGGTTATTGCAATTTTTTTCCTCCAAACAAAGGTTTCAATGTTTTGAAGTGCAGTTGTAAGTTGGCGTTATTTATCAAAATGGCAATTAAAACAAATCCATCAATAAACTCCAGGTCAAAGCTATAAATCAAGTCCTCATCAAAAAGAACTAAACCTGAACTCAAAACTTGTATAAATTAGTTTTCCCCTCCCAAAATCTCCCAGCAGTCTACAGTTCAAGCAGGAGTTGCTATTTGGTCTGAAGAATTCTGAAATTGAGTCATCATTAACACACACACACACACAATGGATTATGCAATTCACAAATGGATAGCACAGAAAAAAATATCGTAGAAAGATTTTAAAATAAACAAATAAAAACAGCCAACTTTATATAGTATTCCTTGTGATCTTTCAAGCCTAATGCTCCCCTGTGCAATTTAAACAGTTAGACATAAAACAGTGCAAAAGTACTTTATCTTTACGAGTGTAAAGTGTATTCAGTGATGCTAAACAGACACGAAGATATATACTTAAATGATAACAATACAAATAAAAACAAAAGGTGATTATATATATATATATATATATATATATATATATATATATATATATATACATACACACACAAAAGTTCATTGGTACATTTTACTTAGAAATTTTATTCACACTGACCCCTATCAGGGTTGACAATACAAGTAACACCTCTTTGCTACTACAGCTAGGGGGCTAAGGGAATTATAGAAGAGCTGTTTGCCCAAATGTTGACGCACCGATTCCTTTCTCCATGAACCATTGTGGCATGCTAGTGACATTTCAGTGCTTTAAGATGAAACAAAGTCTTCTCCCTAGGCCAGGATGAGAGAAGTGAGAAGTTTTTCTTTTATAGGACATTAGAGTAAAGTAAACAGAAACAGCTTCTCATAAAATGAAGTGTCTTTGTAATTCCCTTTTTCATGCTGGTAACATGATTGATTGTGGCTTAATGGCATATCAACCCTCTTGGGTTACCTAATGCCAAATCCATCCTTCTAGAAGAACAGTAGTAGTTTAATCCATAGCTGGGAGGATAAAGGGGTTCATACCTTTCCCAAGGGCACTTGTCCAAAAGTGAATGGAATAGTGCAACTAGAGTTCGAACTCGCTATGATTCCATAGTCCAATGCTTTAATCATTACACTACGAGGATACCCCCCATGCTGGTAACAGTTGTGATACAAATAAATATTTCTTTTAAATACATTCAAAAAATAAGTTTTGAAATAAAATTAAAAATATCAAAATTAGCTCAATACTACTGTACAGCTGCACCACTTGGACTAACAAAATAACTGGAGAAAAAGTTCAGATGGGAACTACAAGAATGCTGTGTGCTGTTTTGAACAAATATATTCTACAGTCCCAAACAACTGTTTTTCTGATTAGGAGCAGAGTGTAGTATTGCTGCAATCAATGAAAAGTGTTTCACATAAACACACACACATAAGTAAATTGGCCAATTAAACATCTATCATTTGTTTACACAAAATTAAATGATCAAACAGTTCTTTTTCTAACAGTTCAATTTAGCATGTCATTTGTTTACACAGTTTGAATAGTCAAAGTTCTATTTGACACATGGATAGGACCCTATCAGATGCTACCACTCCAGGTCAGAGTGGATCTGGGAGCAATGGCAATGAAGGGATACTCAACATTCTCCAAAGCTCAAAGGCTGGAGCCTCGCTATCATATCCAGGACACTTGATGGAGAGTGAGGTATTGCCCCACAGCAGAAATGCAATTGGTGTATTCTACAGTCCCAAACAACATTTTTTTCTGATTAGGAGCAGAGTGTAGTATTGCTGCAATCAATGAAAAGTGTTTCATAAAAACACACACACAGACACATAAGTAAATTGGCCAACTCAACTAGCTCTCTTTTCAATAGTGTGCAGTGGGGCTACTCCTTTCTCTAAATTGTGCCACTTACTCTTGATCCATGCCTTATAATGCTGAGTGTTAAGCAAAGAGCCATCAAGTCTTTGGTATGACAACCTGGGATTGAATCCCAGTCTCCTGGACCATTAGTGAACACTATCCACTATGTCAATGGGTGGTGTGTGTGTCTATATATATATATATATATATATATATATAAAAAACATAGATTTAGTGATTTTTTTAAAATGAAATCTAACGAAATAATCAACAATAATCAATCACTTGGAGCTGTTGACAAGTTATATGGAAAAAATGTTTTCCTAAGAACCATTATTCTGCCAATGAATCAGATAAGGATTCAAGACAATCCATAAATGGTAAGGAAGGCAGTGGAAACTGATTATCCAAGATTAATATGACACCACATGAAAATATCCTATTTTTAAGAATCATATACATTTTCAGGAACACGATAATCAGAAAGTTTGTTTTTCTTTCAACCATTTAAATAGATAAATCTGAAAATTTCCATTCCTATGAGGTTCTTCTAAAAAGTTCAAAGACTGGCCAAGATACTCTCATGAAATGTGACTAAATTAGATTTAATTTTTAACAATTTCCTTGAGGTCCACACACTTCTTCCATTGGTGTTGTAGTGCTTGGATCCCATTGGTAAAAAAAAAAAAAAACGACATCAGCCTATGAACATGTCAGTTCCCCCTCATATACATAGAATTTCATAAATAATTCTGTGTCGCAAAGCAGAAACTTAAAAACTTATAATGTATTAACCATAATTTTCTGCAATTGATAATGTTCAGAGTAATTAAACTTGAACAGCTTAAAGATTAAAAGTAACGAGTCTTTTCTATGAAGTTGGATTTGGCTGGGTTTTAAGGCATATCAAACTTTATAGGTAATTTCATGCCAAATCCTCTTTATACATATGATTTGTAAATGCATAGTTTGTAGATAACATTTTTAAATAAGCCAGAGCTCATTTGTTTGCATACAGTTAAATGGTTATACTTATGATTCCTAAGTCAATAGTTTGTAGGTAATCTAATTTTTAAATGAGTCAGAGTTAATTAGTTTGCACATAGTTAAATGCTTCCAAATATTCTAACACAAATAGTTCTATTTAGTATAAATCATTTATTTGCACTCACTTAAATAGCTTCAAATATTGCGATCTAAGTTTTATTTGCACACAGTCAGTGTATTCTACAGACCTGGGAGTAATGGCAATGAAAGGTTACTTCACAATCCTCAGAACTGGAGCCAAACCATCAAATAGAGTTCAGTGTAAAAATAAAATTAAATAGATAAAAATAGATACAAGTAGTTTTACAAGAATTAATGTAAGTTCCTTGAATATAGCTCAGTGGTAAAAGACAAGCAGATGAATGCCTGAAGTCCTATCACATGGACCATGATGGTCATGTTCACTGTATATATGCACACATTTTAGAGCTATTTTTAAACTTATGAAAGCTAGCTTTATGTTTATAGAATGAATGAAAGCACTAAAACTAATTCCTTATTTAACTGTTTGTCAGTTGGATTAATTTCCAAGTTGTTTCTTAGTTCTCAGCTAATGGGTTTGGATAAATATATCTACACTACACATCTTTCATAGGTGAAAGGAAAAAAGAAACAGGAAAACATCTACTCAAAGACATACAGCAGATGAAAAGGAAGTGATAAATCTATAAAATGACTATTTTTTTGTGGGGATGAAGAATATTTTATACTGCAATTGTCAAATTCCAGAGTTTAAAATGAATAACAAGCATATCATAATTCATATGTGGTGAGTTCAATCCCAATACTTATGGCCTTGTACCAGACTAAAAGCTTATCTACGTATATATGTAAGTCAACTCCTAGTTTCGTAAAGATTTTTTCATGCTTAAAAAGGTTGACATATACACCACAATTTATGGCATAAGTTTTAGGTCTTCTATAAAATAGAAGACAGATGAAACTTTATTTGAAAGGTTTGCAATTTTTTTTAAAAATGGTTGAGATATATATATGTGTGTGTGTGTGTGTGTAATAAATCACCATTTTCAAAAATTGAATATTTTATGTAGTATCCATCAAATTTCAGGAAAATTAGAGTTTATCAAAAGCATTATTTTGTAAACCTTTAGTCCAAAATTTATGCATACATTTAGAATACTGTCTATGACTCCAATATTTTATCAATACTAAGGTGTATTAAAAGCATTTTCAAACATTCCATTTTTTTTTACAGACTATAACTTCAAAGCTTATTTATTCCAGGTAAGCCTATCTATAAATTCACTATATCTTTAATATATTTATCATTAGGAATATTATTCATTTTGTTTCAAATACTATAATGGTGGATACAAGTACTGAGACCCCAGCAATTTTGAGGTATCATTCAAACTGAAATCATGCATTAAGAATTTGTATACAACTTCATGATTTAAATTTAGATAACTTGTTATTAACCTTTCCTGAGCATTCACAAATTATTCCGACTAGTATCCTCATTTTTCTTGTTTTGATCATAAGTTTTTTCAGCTGTATGTTTCATACAGTAATCTTTAACAAACTTTAAACAGAACCCTTTATATCACTCGCATTTCTGTTTAAAAACTTTTGGGACCACTCAATTTTAGAAGAGTTCACAGCATCAAGTAACAGAAGAAATAAGCTGCACACATATATATATATATATATATATATATATATAAGTCAATTCATGAAAATATTTTAAGGTAAATATGTATGTGAGAAATAAAATTAACTTTGATAAACAAGACAAAAATCATTGTTAGTCTCATAAGGACACTTTGGTTTAGGGCAAAGGGGTTGTGCAAAATAAAAACACGAATACCAATTCCTTCTACCTTTGCCTGAATTTTCTCCAGCTTTACCAGAAATTAAACAGGCAGCTGTCATAGCTCTTCTCCTGTCCCTATTTATACACTCATAGTTATTCTTAATAGTACTTCAGACTATTACAACCATCACCATGTGCATATTAGAAGACAAAGTAGATAAAAGATGAGTAGCCAGCAGATAAAGGTTATTTTGTCCTGAGCAATGCCAAATGACTCACCTTGCTAGTCTTAACACACCAGTTTATCAGATCTGCTTCTCAGATATACAAAGAGGCAGATGACTTGGATTATAAAAAGGATGTGCATTATTTAACAACAGAGTATCAGATTGGATAGCAGGATAAATATTTCTCTTCTCATAATACACACAAAAGTCAGCAACTGTCAGCTGTTGGTTGAACTAAGTTCATATTACTATCCATATTTTTCTTTGCATGAGTTAAAACTTCAATTCAACATTAGACTTAACTATAAAGAAGCCCAGGTGTGAAAACTATGTAAAATATCAGCAATCTTAAAATCAAAAGATACAATTAATGTAATTATTTTGCTCAGCACCTGGCACTTAAGTAGGTAAACTTTCCTCTAACAATCTCATATATTGCTTAGAGGCAGAGTATTAGTAATGCTATCTAATTATCTGACTACTTCATAAAGAAAGGATCAAGATGTGATTTTTTTCTTAGATAATCTTAAAAAAAAATTTTTTTTAAATCCATATTTAATAACATACATCCCCAAATCAAAATCTAGTGGCTTTCTATAAGGATAGCTTTAACATCAAATAATCCACAATGGTGATATGCCACTTACTAAACTAACCTAAAAATAACAGAAGAATCATTTTCTGAGAGTGGTGAGTCTGTATTTTTTGTCAGGCATTGTAGTTTCAAAGCCAATACCAACCACTCAAGTCATTCAGCACTAATATCTTAAAATACTAACTTTCAAACCTGACTAAAGGCAGATACAAGTACTATCTATTTCACTCCAAGAGAAATAATTGAGTTGGCAATCCAGTAGTGAAAAGAAATCAGGACAGATACTGAAGTATCCCTGGTGTATATCACATACCCCCAGCATATAAAGAGGTAAGGTTACAATTCATACTCATTATTTAATATGAGATATTTGCAAAAACAACTTTTGCTATACAACTGTTAAACAGCTGGAAATATCTAGTATTATAGGCAAAACCTAATAACTTTTGCATTTGAGACTATCCCTGAAAAATAAAGTGAAATATTAGTAGATGGAAGGGTTCCAGTTTTGCTTTCAAAATTTTTCTCAGGAAAAAAGGGGAAAAAAAGTAAAATTTTAAAATTTATGCAAGGTGCGTGCGGGGTTGATACATAATTATTAACTAGAATACAGGTAAACAATCTCTTATCTGAAATTCTGTTTACTGGAAGACCAAGCTAATGTGATATTTCACCAAAAAACCTTGCACAAAGTATGAAGAATCTATTTGCATGGTCATTGTTAAATCAATGCTCACATAGTAAACAAGCATACGAAATGGCATATAACTGCCAACTAAGTAACCCAAAAGGAGTGTTTGCACATGGATAAACAGCAAAGGCCTCTATAATTGACTGCCAAGTTACAGCAATATTAAGTAGCTGATTCTTGAGAGTTGAAATGGCTGGATACATTCTGGACAGAACTCATAAGGAGATTATATAAGGCATCTTACAGCTTAGATAATTACACATTTACATCCAGTGCCAAAAGTTAGAGTTCAAGATCTAGTAAAAAAAATTCTAAATATTAATTTTCAAGGCAAGGAAAAAGGCTCTCCTCACTTGGAAGATTGATGAATACAATCTATTTTCCATTCCAGTTCTCGTTCTTTGGCCCTTTGCTATACTAAGCTTAGTAAACATCAGAGATATTTCATACACTATTTGGAAATAATTTTTGCATTGTGATTCTGACAGAATACAGTTGGAACATCTTGCCCAAAATTAAGATGGCCATTCATTGGCCTAATGATTAGAGTGTTTGCCAATGATCTGGGGTTCAATCCCAGGTAGAGTCCTACCAAAGACTCAAAAAATGGTACTTGATGCCGCCTTGCTTAACACTCAGCATTATAAGGTAAGGATTAAGGGTAAAATGGAGCAATTCAGGGAATGGAGTAGCGCTCTCCCCTACACTTCAGTGTGGTAGCTATTGAAAAGGGAACCTTTGGGTCCCCCTCGACTAAGGTCGCCAACTTTACTTACTATATTATAAACTTTATAACAAAGGAACCTTTCTTTTCCAGGTGCATTTATTGTAAGAGTGCAATTCTACTAAATTATGTATCTCAAGAATACAAAATAAAAGATATAAGGTATCATAGATTTTTAATGTATATGAATATGCTAACCACAGGAGACATTAACGAAAGTTTGCCGTACGAGTTATTGCTATTGAATTAAGTTTTCACTAGGTACTCCAAAAATATTAGCCTTGAGCCAAAGTTGGATTTATCTAAAAAAAATATCAAGCATAATCGACACAAAGTTTACAATAGTTGCCATAAATCTATTTGGTTCCGCAATCTAAACCAATTACCTAAAGAAATGTGAAGATAAAGATTAATTTCTTTAAAAAAATAAAATAAAAACAACCAACTCATGTCATTGCCAGTCTAACTTCAAAGAATTAATGTTTTTAAGAGAATACACCAAACTTGGTAAGTGTGTATGAGAGAGAGAGAGAGAGAAAGTTTTCATAATCATAACATTATTCTATTGAAAACAAACTCCTTTGTGAAGAGCTCCTAAAATAAAGGGAAACAATCAGTGTTAAACTTAACATAAGAAATCTGATATATCAATTTGTGCACCAGAGTAAAAGCAATCAGTATGATAAAGTGTATAATTATCTGAGCAAATACAAGAGAAAAAAAAAACAGCTTTGAAACAGATCAAGGAAACTTAAAATAAGAAAAGAAAAAATTCTTCTGGTCAATTGGCCCACACACAGAGTAAAAACAGATTGTTTTCCAAATGCCAGATTTCTCCGGAGTAATTCTATTCTTTTGCTAGTCAATAACAACACATCTTCATAAACAAACAAACAAATCTAAATTAGAGGGGAGGGGTTCCAAGATATTTTAGTAGACTGAAGTAAAAAGAGAACAACAACTATTCAAGAAAGAGTAGGCATAACTATGAAAATCTTATGGTCCACCACAACTTCCTCAACTTCCAAATGTACTTGAGAATTTCTTTTAATGTCATTTTTTTTTTTTTTTTGCAATTCTAAGATGGAGGCATTCGTAGTATAATGGGTATTGTAGTAGAAAGTGAACTCAGGTACTCGAGTTCAAATCCTGAATGAAGCACCTGGGGAAAGTATGAATACAGTGATAGATAAATAGTAAGGTAGATTGGGCTCTTTAACCTTAATATAGTAAACCTTGGTCTGGTAAAAAAAAAAAAAAAAAACTGATTTCAAACCAGACCTGAAGAGAGATGGGCTCATACATGAATAGCATCCCTGCAACCAAATAAGGTTATGGGATAAAACTTAATATCTGGAAAATGCCAAGAAAAATACCCCCTGAATCTATTACACTTAAAAAGCATTTTTCAAATATTAAGTAATATGATAATCAAAGAAAACTGAAGAAAAAAAAACTTTCTTTGGTAATATTATAAGAAAATGAATCAAACTAATCAAAGAATTTACCACATATACTGACATATAGATCAAATTTTGAAGACCTAATTTTCAGGTTAAAAATAAATTACCATCAATCTATACAGGAATAATAATTTTGTTAGAAATTCAAACATAATGAAAAGCAGGAGGTACAATTATAGATTAAGGGCCAAACTATATACAAAAGGAACTATGTTTATATCCACACACAGCATTCTGTAAACAGAACCTAGAATATGCCAAATGCATCCCAGAAGATGAGTAAGACATCCCTTTACAAAATAAAAGTGTCTTGAGTATGACACTAAAATGCATCTGGTAAGTGTGGAGCCACCCCTTCACTGCTATTACTCCCAAGTTCACTCTGACTCATAGTGTTAATACTGGTTAGGGTCTCATATATGGATCAAATAGATCAGTTTGAAAAATTAATATTAGAAAGGAGTACTTAAAACAGTGTGCAAATTATTTGTATTAAGAATAGTTACTTGAAGCTATAATTGCTTACAAATGATTATCATTATTTATTTTAAGCCATATAATTGATAATTGCTTAGTTGTGGACTGATAATAAATAACTCAACAAGAAATGATATGCCATAAAACTAACCAACCATATACACACATCTTTTAAACTGAAGTTTAAATGGCTTGATTTTAATGACCAAGAGAAAATTTCAAAACTTTTCATAACATTGGTCAGATTTTTTTAAAGATAATTAAAATTAAAAATCAGTGATAACAAACGCTATATTTAAATGAAATAAATTAGTTTGAATCCTAATCCATAAGTTTAAAAGCTTTGTGTTTGGGGTGAGTGAATTGTGTGTGCTCAGGTACAGGGTATTTGAGCACCTAAGAGTTGTCAAGGTTTAAAAAAAAGAAGAAGGAGAAGGAGAGAGAGAGAGAGAGAGAGACACATACATACATACACAAAGTAACAATCACTTGTAGCCACAATTTTCTAAATAAATATCTCAATATTCTTTCATATCTATGGAAAATAAGTTCCAGGACTCATTCATTAGTAAGTAATATGAATTTCTTGTTATGGTAAGATGGCTTTTGTCTTTATTGTATTATTCAAATTTAGTCCAAAATTTGTTAATTTGAAACTGCATAATTTCATGATATTTTTTAATTCATAATTTTTACATCTTACAGTTATTAGAATAATCATGCAATGGGTACAGATCCTTCACTCTGATCTTAGGCAGAAGTACTGATTTTTGTATAAATAACTATCAGAAATTATGGGAACTATGCTAGGAGCATATACCATTTTATGAAAGTTTAATCTTCTTTTTATATATTTACATATCAAATATGAAAATAAATAAACATTTAAAATAATACATATAAAAAAAGATACACTTCAAAAGATACAAAATTAAAAATAATCAAAATGCAGATAGTGTAAAGATAAATATGGCAAATGATAAGCATTGAGTTGACAGGTTAATCTATTTTTATATCATTAACAAGAGGTGATAAAAAGCATAAAATTACATTAAATCTGTTTATATTATTGTAGTATTGACCCTGTATGCTTGATCTGCTTTTTAAACAAACAGCCGGATACAGACATAAAATAAAATAATATAAATAGGCACAGATGTTAAAGATTAATAATAGTACAAATAAGTTGTACACAAATGCTGCTAGCAATTTTTTTCCTGGTCACTAGTGAAACAAATAGTCTAGCATAATCCCAATGAAATCTTAAGTCCTTTCTCTTAATTCTATTATTGATTGCTCTAATTATGAAAAGAACTCATTTGAATCAATGGTTTAATTTTCTAGAAAAAGCTCATTCTTTTCTGAAACAAATGGCAAACAGTCACACACAATATATACATTTTTAATGTCATTATATAGTCCAAAAATTATTTCAAATCACACTGGGAATAAACCAACAAGAAGATTTTAGTACTTTTCCCATAAGTAATAAGAAAATTGGAACAATAACATATGGAAGATAAAGAGACAAGAAATATTAGTAAAGAATTGAATAAGAGTTGACAGTGTTTTATCTCAGAAATAAAATCAATAAATTATTACTAGTGTTATTTTTTATTATGGTATCCATTGATTAGTGGAAAATAAGAAAAAGAGTTTAAGATTTAGATTTTATCTTCTGACAACCATAACTCTGGTAGCTCAAACAGTAGAGCAGCTGAAACACAGTTTGAGTCTTATTTGAAGCTTATATTTTTTATGTCTAATTTGTGCTAATGACTCAGGTAGTCACACTGAAAAGCAACTAAAATTAAGATAAAAGAAACACTAGTCAAAAACCAATAATGGTTTAAATTGGTTCATCTAAACAAAAATAAACATCAAGATAATTCACAAAAACATTACAAGTATTAAAGAAACTAAAGTTCAGTATTTGGAATTTTTAATCCAATACGGCATAAGAACTATTATCTTGAAAAATGAACTCAACATACCCAATTCATATCCTGAGTAAGGCTGTTTGTTTTCATTTTCCAACTAATACACTTAGGGAAGGCATGTATTCATCTCTTCTAGCTATGAGTAAATAGTAGGGTAAACTTAATTCTTTAACCTTAGTAAGGCAACCAGTCTAAGAAAAGGAAAACTGAATTCAAATCAGTTGAACTCTGCTTAAAAATTGACCTTATACTGCATCCTGCTTGTTGGGGAGGGTTATATATATCTCGATAGATATGTAGGGGAGGAGATTTTTAACATTTAGAATTATACCCTTTATAACAAAACCTAATAATTTTTTCTCACAATTATTATCATAGAAAAATTGAAATTATAAAAAATAGAGATAAATGTGATCAGCCCTTTTATAACAGACATCACCATAATTGATGAAAGGCATTATTTTGTTGAAGTCAATTTTATTCTAAGAAAAAAGTGTGGCGATAAATCTTATCTAGATGAAACCTTAAAACTCAGATGTTTAAGTGGCATTGTGATAATCTTTTATCTAAAAGTGATGAAAATGTATCCCAAGACATCAGACCTACTTTACATGCAAAATCTAAAGACTACATATAGACTTACACACACACACACACAATCCTAATAGGTTCTGTCCCTTAAAAAAAAAAAAATAGAATATAAAAACACATCAAGAAACACTACTATTTTTCCACTCTCTCCTTAGTTACCAACTAAGATTTTTATTCCTATATTTACTTATACCTAAAAAAACATAAACCTATCCTGTTTTCCATCAATATAATGATTGGTTGGATAAGATCAGTTTCTTTGTTCTGTAACTTATAAAGACATGTCCGATAGCTACTAACTGTATACATACAAATTGGTTTTCAGGATAATGTCTGCTCATTGGCTCTAACTGGAGTGAATCTACTTTCAACATCAGTGGTCACAATTAAAGGGTATGTTTTTTGTTTTATGACATATCAACCTTCATGGTTATTTAATGCCAAAGCCATCCTTGCAGAAGAGCAATAGGGGTACTACTTGACCCATAGCTGGGGGAGATATGGCGGTTCATACCTTTCCCAAAAGGTATTTATCTAAAAGAGAATGTAATAGCACAACTGGAGTTCAAACTCACTT
The DNA here is from genome assembly GCA_963585895.1 of Sepioteuthis lessoniana. Classification (NCBI taxonomy): domain Eukaryota; kingdom Metazoa; phylum Mollusca; class Cephalopoda; order Myopsida; family Loliginidae; genus Sepioteuthis; species Sepioteuthis lessoniana. Next base: position 48,323,159 of record OY757912.1, read on the forward strand.
TCTACAATGTTACAATCCAGTATATTAGCCATTACACCATGAAGATTCCTCCCCTATTAAAGTGTAAGTAAAGGCCACGTTTATTCATGCTGATCTTCAAAGAGACTGGTTCTTCTCTTTAGGAAATTGCTGCTACACACTCTTCTTACACTAGCAGTGGGTTCATTTATGTACTTGTAACATTTACAATATTCATATAGCATGAATATCAATCTACACTTCCATTCACTGCAATGCAGCTTTTTATCTAATATTTACATCCTTGAAGTAAACAAAACCCAAAAAAAAACAAATTCCAAACAAACATTTGTCAAAAAACAAAATCTTATTCCATAAAGAGATTCAATCTATCAAGCTTCAAGATCTGTGAAATGTTTCTGGAGATGGACTTTACGCAACCCTTCTGCCATGGGTAAGATGTGACACTAGGTCAATTTTTAAGTGCAGTACATCTCGCTTGAATTCAGAGATGTCCTTCTTCACTGGTTGCCATAGCAAAACCACCAGTCAAGTCTACCCTACTATTTACCCAGAGCTTGGGAGAGAAGACACAGATTCATGCTTTTCCCAAGGGCATTAGCACTATGTTAAATGCAAACAAGCTCATCCAGGATTTGAACTCAGATTGCCAAATCAGTTTCCTACAAAGGGAAACATTGCATCACAAGTGATAACAGAAGAATGATACACTTCTATGCAACAAAGTTTCAGAACAACATGGCTCAGATTTTTTTCTTATAAATTGGTTGCCCTATCAAAGCTAGAGAACTCAGGCTGCTTTACTATTCTACCCATATATGAGAAGATGTGGATATATATATTTTCAAAGAGCATAAGCAAAGTTTTGTCCAAGATTTGAATTTGGATCACAGATTCCATTTCCTACAACAATAACCATTACATGAAGCATACTTCTGCAAAATTGAAAAGTAACAAGCATATAATGTACATAAAAGATAAGACAGTTTTATTTGCAAGTCAAATAGATATATCAATTATTAATGAAAAACATGGAGGGTCTTCATGGCGTAATGGTTAACGTGCAGGACAGAGACATCGTAGTAAGCAAGTTCAAACTCCAGTCATACTATCATGTTCACTTTTGGATTAATACCCCCTTTATCCCATCAGGTATGGGTTAAATAGAATCACTGCAGTTCTTCTACTCGGATGAGTTTGGCATTAAATAACCCATGAAAGTTGATGTGCTATTAAAGAAAAAATATATATACAAATATTGATGTTTGAACAATTTTCTTCCTTGTCCTTGCACTTAAAAATTCAGTGATGAGCATAAATTGCAAATATTATACAGTGAAAATTTCAGAACAAAATTTAGCTAATAACTATGTTTTAAACAGCGGAATTATTAATGCATTCTCATAGTTCTCCAAAATTCACTATTCTAATCATTGTTTCATGAGTTGATTTAATCAAAGTTTTCTATTTAAAATAAAGTAAAAACTATCAGTGTTTTAGATTCACATTAAAAACCAAAAGACTAAAAAAAATATCAAATAATACATATTCTGTCCAATATCTTTCAATGCAGTAAATCTATATAATATCATTATGATAACAGTATTATACTCAATTTGTAGTAATAATATTGTGGTTTTAATTATTTTGTTGAATGAAGCATTAATATTCAATAATTAGAGTCAACTTGTTATCAAATTTTGGCTTTAATATTTGCAAATTCTCACTAAGAGAGTGCATCTCAAATTAAAACTGAGAAAATAATTACTTGGTGAACTGAATATCAATAATAATTGGACACCAACTTCCTAAATCCACAAAAAACTCCTCAGCATTTACATGTTATTCTGATGACAAATTTCAAGCTAGAATTACATACATGAAAAAAAATACCTCATCCTGACTTGGATCTCATGTAATACCTCAATATATAACTATTCAATGAGATTCAGTCATAATTCTTGATTGTACTCTTTTTGACTAACAAAATCCAAACAGACAATTTTTTTTTTATTATTTTAAAAATGAAAAAAATTATAAAGTTACTTTAAAGTCTATTGTTGTACTTGTTTTTTCTTCATAACAATTTTCCAAATTGACTGCCTTGAAAATCAGCATTCAAAACTGTAGTCCTAAGAAGTTATTTAGCTTACTTTATCCCAGTATTATGCTAAATAAACAGTTTTAATTCTCACAATTCAGTTTAGCATAAGTATGCAGTTTAGCTCTATTCAACACTTAGATAGGGCCCTTATCAAGAGCTACCAATCCAGGCCAGAGTGAACTTAGGAGCAATGGCACTGAAGAGGTACTCCACATTCCCTAAAGCCCCAGCATCACTGAAACCTCACCATCAGATTTGTTTAGTGTCATATCCAGGACACTCGTTGGTGGGGGGGGGGTCTTACCCCTCTGCAGAGGTGCAGTTGTCGTATTCTACAGCCCCAGCTGACTGAGCAATACAAAGAGTTAATGTTAAAACAGTTTTATTTCAGATAATTCAGTTTAGTCTAAGTGCACAGTTTAGATGTCAAAACAGTTCTATTTCAAGCAATTCAGTTTAGATTAAATATGCAGTTTGAATGTCAAAACAGTTCTATTCTAAACAATTCAGTTTAGCATAAATACACAGTTTAAATGCAAAAAACAGTAAACTCAAGAAACCACGGCTTAGTTCTATTTAACCCATAGATAGGACTATCAGGTGCTACCAATCCGGGCCAGAGTGGACCTGGGAGCGATGACAATGAAGAGATACTCTGCATTCCCCAAAGATACAGCATTACTGGAACCTCACCATCAAATTATTTAGTGTCATATCCAGGACACTTGTGTGTGTGGGTGGAGTCTTACCCTTCTGCAGAAAAGCAGTCAGTGTATTCTATAGCCCCAGTTACTTGGACAGACTATCAAACTGAAGGTAACAAGGCTTATGTTGAACCAATCATTTTTAAGGAATGTTAACAAAACAAACCCAATAAAAGCTTTGTACTATTCTAATATTGTTTATCAAAAAAAAAAAAAATAAAATAAATAAATAAAAAAATAAATAAATAAAATCAACATAACCAACATGAATGGTGTAATGGTTAGCGAGCTAGACAAGCAATCCATCAATAGCGAGTTTGATATCTCTGGCTTTGTGTTACAACTAAGCTATGCTTCATAAATACTGTAATTATTAGTGTTTTTCAGATTTTAAAACCTAAAAGCTAGAGGTACATATCATACATGAAAACTAAATAAAACTACATTCAGAACAGCATGAACAAAAAGTAGGTTATATCTATAGTCCAAACTAACTAATGTGTAGCAAACACTTTAGTTTTATACTTCTAAAGAGAAACAGCTACTGCAGTGTGTATTTATTTATAATTTGTTTCTTCTGTTGTGAATTTATTTGACAAAAGTTTGTTACATCTTTGTTTGAACATGTTCTTGCCTTTGCCTTAAATACTGAGTGAATTTTGTGTTTTTGAAATATTATATAAACTATATAAATTCTTATTTTTAGTTGATACAAACTGGATAAAAAAAAAGTAGAATAAATGTTAAATTTAGTTTAAATTTAGCTGCAAAAAAATTTCAAAAGTCAATATACAAGAGTTTTTTTTCCCCCAGAATTCCTAAGCTGAAGTTAAGGACTAATCATAGTAACTACCACAAAATACACATTACCAAACCATAATGAAGAACAGTAAAAATCCTGAAAAATGTAGTTTTGCTACCAAAGATGCCTCTGGTGATCTTCACTAATCAACGGATTTGAATAAAGAAAAACTTCATAAAACATTAAAAAAATGGAGTTGCATATCTGAGAGTACTATAATACAGGAACCTTCTAGTATTTCCTTTCTATCAACCCCTTTCTCTTTAACTCCAAACCCTTAGCCTGTGGGTCTGTGTCTGCAGAATTGGGTGTTACAAGAGAACAGAAAATTACAACACAGTAAAGAGGATATGGCTGGCTGATACAGACTATCAACCAAATAGGAAATTACCAAAATGCTAATGTTCAGGCTAAGAAGGCAGGAAATATCTCCGCTGCTCTCTCTCTCTCTTTCTGTCGTAGGAGTGGGGGTGATGGAGAGAGAGAGAGAAGGGTGGTTTTAGAAGAGGAGAATTATCACAGGCTGGTTCTGTTGAAAAGAAATATCCTAAGACAGTAGAAAAATGATCTTGAAAAATCCTATTTAAATGATGATAATTCTGAAATAAAATCTTACAGTTTTCAGACCCGAATCATTTTGCAGTTTTCTTTTTAGCATTACAATAGCCAATATATAATTTAAAAAAAATAAATGATGAAAACAAAGCCAAAATTATACATGTTACTAAGACTAGAAAATGAATTAATAAATGTGAAAAATACAATTTCTATCTGGTTCAATATCCAAATCAGAAAATAGACTAGAAAATTTCACTAATGTTTGATCTGTGTATTCAATATTCACAACTGAATTAAGTGCATTAACACAGTAGGCAATTGTATTAAATCCCACCCTCTCTCCCATCATTAGGCTATGAACTTATTGCTGTAGTTACATGCTTATTACAATTTTTAGTTCATGATAAATTATTTCAGTAGTTGTTGTTACTAACAACTTTTTTATCTGAAATTTTTACTGTATAATATTCAATTCATATGAATAGGTTTGGTGGCATATCAACCATTGTAGTTTAATGCCAAATCCAGTTTATTCATATATATTAGATATATATGATTTGTAAATATAAGTCAACAAAGTTAAAGCCCCAAAGTTCCAGCATTACTTGAGCCTTACCATCAAATAGTTTAGTCATATACAGGACACTCATTAAAGGGGAGGGGGTTCTACTCCTCTGCAGAAATGCAGTCATTGTATTCCTGAAGACTGGACTGTTTATGTGATTAATATTTTACTAAATTAAGTAGACTGACAAGGGAAAAGATTATGTAAAAAATAAAACATTTGTTGAATGAAATAAATGTTTTCTTAATTAGGCAGCAGACTTGATATATCTACATATATGAATGCACTAAGATAAATAGACAATGAATAGGTCAAGATAGATATGAACAAATATATGAGGGTAAATCAATAAGTTTGTAAGTTGTCAATTATACTGTAATATTGAATTTAAAGGAAGATGTATATGCCATCAAATATTGTAGTTGGATTTTGATCTAAAAATTTCCTTAAATATTTGATGTATGCATTTAATATTCACAACTGAATTAAGTGCAGTGACAAAGAAATTGTTTTGAAAAAAGTATATGTAAAATAAATGCTTTTTTCTCCCATCCTTAGAATATGAATTTATTGCTGTGTTTATATACTTAATCTTTTTTTCTCTTATTTAAAAGTAAAATGAAGTTTAATCAAAACATTACAAGGATTTAAACTTTAGTCAAAGACACTTTCAATAGAATTGTCTAACTCCAGTCCAAATTAAACATGGAGAATGAGAAAAGTTTCAGTAAATGGGTCAAAGCCTAGTCAGTTTACCAAAACTTTACTTGTTCCCCTATGATACCTACACTGGAAAAATAAGGTCTTAAAAAAAGAATTTTAAAAAGCGGGGGTGGCTTACCACTAATTTAATCTGGACTAGAGCTGACATACAGCAAATGTCATGAAAAGCTACAAAAAAAAAAAAAAAAAAAAAATCAAAACCTGCATGAATCCCATTAAAGGAATTTTGCAGGTTCACTTTATTCAAATAAATTCTCAAAAATCAATAATTATGACCATAATACAGCAATACATTAGCCATGACCCCACAGATCAAAATACAGTAAACCCCCAGTGCTCACCTTCTAATTCAGTCATATTGAGTTTATTAAAAAAGCACTGACTCATGACAAAATTTCCCCTAGCTTTATTCAAATTACAAATGTTATCAGCTAATTTTACATTGCATAAAGATTGTACCTTCATATCGCGTCTGACAATTTGAAATGTGTATGTGTGTGGTGGTGGGAGAGTAATACAATAAAAAGCCAAGCAATCAGACAATTTCAAGATGTTTGGTTGGGTTTTATGACATTTCAACCCTGGCCAAATCTGGTTTATATATATATATATATATATATATATATATATATATATATATATGATTTGTAAACTCATTTTGTAGATACACTTTTAAACATGCCTGAGCTCATTTTTTGCATACAGTTAAATGGTTTCAAGTATTTCTATCTAACACAAATACTTCTATTTACTATTAATAATTTGTTTGCACACAGTTAAATGATTACAAGTATTACTATTTAACAGTAACAATGAACTATCAGTCTTTTGTTTGCGTGCATTCAAATGGATATGAATATATGATTCTAAAGTCAATAGTTCGCAGGTAATTTCATTTTTAAATGAGTTAGAACCAATTTACTCACACACTAGTATTGCTATTGTTTCTACAGAGTTAAATGGTTTCAATTATTACAATCTAACATTTATAATTCTATTCAATATTAAATCATTTGTTTGTACACAAGGAAGTAGTTAAAAGCATTGCTATTCAACACCAATTATTCTATTCAACATTACTCATTGGTTAGCACACAAATAAATGGTTCCAAGTATTGTTATGTATCACTAATAATTCAATTAAATACCAATCATTTGTTTACACACCCTTAAATGATCAAACAATTCAATTTCTAACAATTCAGTTTAGCATGTCATTTGTTTACACTCAGTTTGAATGTGAAACAGTTCTACTTGACCCACAGATAGGACCCTATCAAGTACTACCACTCCAGGCCATAGTGGATCTGGGAGCAATAACAATAAAGGGATACTCTGCATTCCCCAAAACTCCAGCATTACTGGAGCATCACCATCAGATTGTCTAGTGTCATATCTAGGACACTCGCTGAGATGCAGTTGGTGTATTCAATAGCCCCAGCTGATTAGATATTAAAAACAGCTAATCTCTTATTTACCGGTTAGCACTAAAAAGCCTTGTCTAACAAGGACATTAAAAGTGAATCCCTTTCATTCAGAGTTTCCTGAACTTTTGACCAGTTCCTTCACCCAATATCACCACACACACACACACACACACACACACACAGGTATGTCTAATACCACAAAGATATTTTATTTATATACATACATACACACCTTGGCCTACACACATACAGACATGTTCATACCCATATAATATACATAACACACCTCTGCATAGATACGCCTATCCTGATAAAGAATACTTACCCACTCATCTGGCCTACCCTTATATATATCAGCTAGAAACATGCATTAGAGCACCTCTTCTGCACCCAAGAGCAGCAGTAGTTATAGCGTCACAACTGAATTTTTAAAAAATCTTTTCATGTTTATTTGGATCTGGTGCAGCTTTTGATAATATAAATATCTATTAATAAAATAAAGTTATAGTATAAAAATTTAGTTTGCCAAAATAGTTAAAAAAAATAAATAAATAAAAATAATCATTTTTAGATGTTTAAATATAACTGATATTTTTATTTATTTTGCTTAATAATTACACAAACACATACAATTAGTTCAGTTACTGTAAAATGTATAGAAAAAAAGATACTTTATTTAAAAAGAAAAAAAAAAGAAAATTTGTAAATATTGACTTTTTATAGAGAACTTACTTCAGCAGATATTTGTTAATGTTTTATTTTTAATTCTTTAAATTAATATACTAGAATAGTCTGCCATAAAAATAACAGGATTATTTACATATGAATCAGCACTTCTAATTAGGATTAGTGTATTTGTGTTCTCAGCCGTAGATCAAAGTGTCACTACTCAGCACTTTGTTTTGGATTAATGTTGTATGTGTATGCATGAAACACCTGTTATTTTAAAAACTATATTTTCACTAAAACTTTAATAAAATATATAAATGAAATGAATTTTTAAAATTATAATTGTTTTAATATACTTAAATTGTCTCAAACAGACAAAATTCAGACCCATGATGAATAATACAAGATAAACAAGTTACTATAGCAACAGAGTTTTTCTTTACTTAGTAGTAAGACCAGATGCAAAAGACTTTTTGTGTGCATGTTTAGAAAAAACAATACACAAATACTAAACAGCTAATAATGCTTCATGATGCCATAACAGAATTCTCATACCAAATTGTATAACCTATATATATATTATATATAGGTGTGTGTGTTTATGTGTGTGTAAAGTCACATTGTGTGAATTTATACATCTTCATACATTCTTTATTTGATAGCATATAAGAGTTACCCTCACTTTAGAAAAAAAAAATTGGGTAGAATATCAACACTTGAAGGATTCTTTTTTAAGTTTTGTATGTGTGTATACATTAAAAAAAATATGTCTGCAATCTGACATTAAGGCATAAACATGAAATTAAAGAATTTCGTTTTCTAAACAATTATCATAATATATTTTTAAAAAGTAGGATCAGTTTGAATTAATTTGCAAAAGAGAGAGAAAACAGTATTTATTTAACCTGTGATTTCCCAATTTCTTAAACGCTAATAAAAATATATATTAAGAAACTTTTCAGAAAGTAAACGAGCCTTCATTCATCATTCAAATCATGTGAAAATAATATAATCCACTTACAAGTCAACAATTATCAATGATCCGAATTAATGTTTTAATCTTGTTAAAAAGATTTTAGCTTTTTACCTTGAAGATCAATTATAAACAATTACTAATAATAGGCAAAATACAACTTCAACTATCAGTGTTAGCCAGGATTTATATATATTTAACTTCTGTATTTAATGGCATATACACCCAACCTTCATTTCAGCAGGAAATATTTTAAAATTTGTTGGATGGTATATCAAATGGTTGGTTTTTAGAACAAATCAATCTTTGTAGGTTATTTAATGTCAAATCCTGTTTAGACATTATAAATATGGTTTGTAACCCAATAATTTGTAGGTAATATTTTAAACAAGTCAGAGCTCATTTATTTGCACACAGTTAAATGATTTCAATTATGGCTATCTAACACTAACAATTAATTTAATATCAACTACTTGTTTGTACACAGTTAAATGGTTAAACAGTTCTATTTGACACACAGATAGGATCCTAACAGGTACAACCACAGCAGGTCAAAGTGGACCTGGGAGTAATGGCAACAAAAGAGTACTCTACATTCTCCAAAGCTCCAGGATTGGAGCTTCACTATTACTCAACAATAGCCTAATGGGAATGATACATCAAATATTATTGAAATTTCCTCCATGTTCCCAATTTGATCTATATCAAAAACCAATTTATTTTCATGTAAATATACAAACTTTTGAATCAAACCAAATACAAATTTTTGAAAATCTAGAGAAAGTAGGTTTCATATACCTTTCCACATAATAAACATTAATTTGATAATTTAGATTTTATGCTTAGCCTTTACCTAATTGCCTAAGGAAAAATTTCAAAAGATAAAATCCCAGCCAACAACTCATTTCTGCTTTTGGAATAATGCTGATAAGCTACAGTTCTATAACTTATTACATGGCAGTATTATTTATATTTTAAAAAAATTTTAAAAAGAGGAGTGAGAGGGACTGAACCTAGGTCCTTTCAGCTTTCATTTCATAACAAGCATCAATTTATAACTTCTTTTGATCTCTGAGGAACAAAAAAAAAAAAAAAACTAACAACAAGCAGCTAAATGCAATTGGATTAATAACAAAGAGTTGTGAAACTTTTCAATAGTTGACTCAAACAATTCAAATGTTGTTTTGCTCTGTTTATGTGATCAGTGTGTGAATGTGTGGAGGGTAGTAAACAAAATTATGAGCTTAAGTAGCCAGTGATGTATGAAGAGTGAGTCAGTCTGGTTGAAGCAGAGCAAAGTTGAGAGGCATCCTGGTACAAACAGATACAGTTTCATTTTTATAAGACAGGACAGCCAAAAGTAAATTAAACAGTAACTACTTTTCAGTCAACATATGCACATGTATGCGCATACATACACAGAGGTGGAGTTAGTAACATACTAAAACTGTGTAAAACTAACAAGACAAATGAAAAAAGGTAAGTGCTATTAGAGCTTGGTTATGAATGAACCAAGGCTACAGCAAGATGCCTTGCCTTGAAGCAATGGTTAGCAAGCTAGTCTAAAGAACTATTACTATTGTTGTGGAATTCTTACAAGGTATCCTACACTTACATACCAAGCTAAGCTAAGTAAATATCAAGATTGTCGCACTGTAGAGCCATGGTTAACATCTTTATAAGTGACCCTCACTGAGTGCCCCATATCTGTAAGCTGTACTAAACTTAGTAAATATTTTAGTGGCTTGCCATAAATCACAAGCTAAAACAAGCTAGTGATTGACTAATTGATTTTAATAACATGTCAACCAATCTAGGGTTATTTCATGCCAAGAAATCAGGAAATCTCATACATTGGATGGTCATATTCATATTGGAGTCATTTTATTCACACCATGAGTAAAGTATTATGAATTTGAATTTTTGGTGGGGAAAACTCTTCTATTAGCTAAATAGAAAATTATAAAATGTTTGAATATATCAATAAAAATTTCTTCCTACACATAGGGCTTGTCTATCTGCCTCCCTCCTCCACAGACAAGGATAAAATATGTTTAAGTCATTTTTTTCATGGGTGTGCCCAGAAACTGGATTGGTCTTTTTAATGTCAAAATAGTATTATTCTTGAAATAACCTTTCAAATGCTTTTTAAATATAAAAAGTATGACTAATTATTTCCACCTCCATAAGAAAACAAAGACAATGAAAAGTATTCACTTACCAAAAGGTAAAAATTTATATCCATTTTCTATTATTCATTTTTTGAATTGCATTTCTTTTATTTCAATTTATCATTCTCTGGCTGTTAGTAAGCAATGTAAATCAGAAAAGAATAAGTCAAGACAAACTCAAATCTTTTTCCCTCAAGAAGCCTGGATTTTTTTTTCATTTCTAATCCTTATGGTTACTAAAAGTTGAGATTTGATATAACCAAAAATCAAGAGAAATACTAGTCAGGGGGGGGGAATCAATGATCAACCATACTTGAGCTTAGAAATAACATTGTTTTTTAAAAAAAAAAAAATTAAAAAAAAAAAAAAAAATTTTTAATTAAAATTGGAGAGAGGAGTGGCTAAAGTGCTGGACTGTAGCTTCAAAGTATGCTAGTTTGAATAGATGTCCCACTATTATGTTCACTTTTGGTCTAATGACCTTGGAAAAGGTACTAACTCCCTTATCTCCCCAGGTTTTAACCTGTATAACCGGTAGCTGGGGGGTCATACCTTTTCCAAGAGCATTAATGACACTACTGTTCTTTACAATGATATAGATATATCCATTAGAATATAAAATAAACTCTAAGGAATTAAACTATTATCTTTAGTACACTTTGAAACTGTTAAAGAGGTCTTTAGTCAATACTTTAGGGGGGGGGAACCCTGTTGTAATCAATTTAAATTGCTACTATTAAAAAAATATCTTTGAAAAGAATATCAAAGTTCTTAAATGATACTTTTTTGATTAAAAAAAAGATATGGAAAAATAATTATGTCAATAATTTCAAGAGAGAAGAAAAAAAGATATACTAATTTATGACTTTTTCAAGAAAAAAAGGTGTAATATTTTCAAACCCATATTGGCTTTAAGATCCTTAAAAATATATCAGTCAATCCAGGAGTTATTATTAGCTTATATATAAGTCAATCAAGCGCCAACTCTTTTCTTACCTTTTATAGGCCATCTCTCCAGAAAAATAACTGACACAAATAGTTTTTCTTTGATTTTTTTATAAAACAGTTTTAACAAAATATTTCCTGGAGTAGTTATAATGAAAGGCTAATTAACCAACAAAAATCTGGGTGTGGTAAAACTGACTGAATTTTGGACCATTTTGAAATTACTAATATAAGAAAAATACTAAAAGTTATATTAAAGAGAATATTATCAAGAGTGAAATAAATGTCAATATCCTTTTGTTGACTTAATAAATTGCATCAGGGAAATAGGCAGTCAAAAATAGCATTTGATAACATTAAAATTTTATAGGCAGGCATTAATATAATAGAAAGGATAGTTGCATAAAAATGATATAATCAGTATCTGAAATAAGAAAATTTCAGAGCAAATAAGTCTAAAAATTGCAGTCGAAATAGATATATGTTGAGAAGGGCTGAGTAGAATTTATATGAAAAGAAAATGTTTAACTTTGTTTTTCTATTTTTCTCAAGAAGTTATTTTGGTTTTAATGAGAAAAATATCTGAGAAGTGAAATGTTCAAAACAACCAATCTTCAATGTGCTTCTGCAAAGAAAATGTGCATGAGTGTGCATAGATATAGAGATTGACAAATATCAACTGAAAGTATCATACTTATTTTATTGCAACACCCATCATATCAAGGTTGACTAAAAGGGTAACAGTTTTTTTTCTTTGCTCTGCTGCTACTGCCAAACCAGATAAGTTGTAGTTGTAAGAGATTGGTTTGCACATCACACTTCATAGCATGCCAAATCAAAAGATATTCTGACACAATTTCAGGCAATGGGACAATGTATATATTTACCAACCCCTCCACATGAACAGGATGCAACCCAAGGCCAATTTTTAAGCAGAGTTTAACAGGTTTCAATTCAGAGTTTTCCTTCTCCTTGACCAGCTGCTATAACAAAGCTAAAGATCTAAGTTTGCTATACTATTTTACTCATAGCTGGAGAGAGAATAGTAGGATTCATACCTTTCCCAAAGGCATTAGTGCTATGTAAAATGCAAGCAGTCTAGTCCAGGATTTGAACTCAGGTTACCATATCCATTTTCTACAAAGATATCCATTACACCACGAGTGCCTCCTAATCAGACAATGTAGGAACAAATGAATTCATGTTTTTTTTCTAAGAGAATTAATACCAAGTGAACATAAACAGCTGACAAAATTTGTACTCAGCTCACCAATACCATTTTCTTTGCTGCAAACCAACAAGCCATCCAACAATTTTATATTTCTTTTCAACATTTCATTTTTGCTTACATTTTATTGCATTTATTTGAAGTTTTATGTCCTTAGGAGTTTATCTAACAAGAATAATGCCTTTTCAATTTGACCACAAAGGCATATCAGTAGTCTAATTTAATCATATAGCTATATTCTTCCTTATTCAATTTTCCATACACAACATGTTGTTTATTACATAGTTACTAACTTAACAAAAAATAAGTTGCATAAGTTTGAAATGACTATTCAAGAAACACTATTTAGAAACCACTTGAATTTTGGAGAACTCTCAGGACAATAGTTTTGATTTGCAAAAAAATATATATAAGTATTTTTAAGTCATAAACATTCCATACATTTTTAATGTGGTCAGAAGGGAAAAATTTTAGGTAAAAAAATATAACAATATCAAATAATTCTGTGTAAATAAAAATCTCCATTGAACTGCCTCACTTTCATTATTTGGTGTTTTGAATAACTGATGAATGTTTTAGGTTGAATATAACATTCAACATTTTTTTTTATCAGTAAGGTCAATAGAAAGCAGTGAACCAGCCTTCAAAAAGAATTCATCTATTAATCCCTGGCATTTAGCCATTAACCATTTCCCAAAGATAATAATATGAGTAACTGCAACCAAAAAGTATAAACTGTATAAAAAGCTTCCAACATTGCAAAGGTTATATGCTCATTTCTCCTTACAGCTAATTAATAAAGGTGGTACGAAAACCAAACTCTGAATACCGAAGAAAAGTCAAGCCCTGTTTGAGACAAGACAGGAACCATGTTTAACAAATACTTGCAATATCAAAATAACAAGGGAACAATGGTTAAAAGGGCAAAAACTGTCAAATGCCTGTAGAGAAATAGCTTCTGGCAATGATCCAAAAAGGAAGACACAAATTCAGGTTGAGAGACAACTATTTTCTTGTTTCACTCTTGAATAATGTTTTAACAGGAAAAATACTTACTCATCAATATTACATTAACTAGAAGAATTCTCAGTGTTTATATATATATATATATATATATATATATACATACACACACACACACTTTCTCTCTTAATATTTTGTTTTCTTCATATTTTATACTTAGAGATTTATTTCTATATGAGTTTGGATAGTTTACAAACATGAAAAAAATAAAATGAAAAATATTCATGTGATGTATTTTACATATGCCAACATTTCAGTCTAACCGTCATCAGGACAGTACTTTATTGTTTACTATTTTATCTGGAAAAAAAAAGATAGTTTTGAGTGAAAGATAAAAAAAGTTATTGCACTATTGAATTTTCTAATTAAAAATTGGCATATATAAAATATGTCATAAATATCAAATATAACTCTAGAAAAATGCCAAGTCATTACAAGATTTTTGTTGGAGAAATTCACTTAAAATAATTTTAGAGAATAAAGCAATTTCCAGTTTAATTTGCAATGATAATTTTGTGGTGTCTGTTCTTGATATGACATTTTTTTTATCCTCCAAATTCTTGATATGAAACTATGAAATACTAATTAGAATGTGAATAATCCTAATTAGTATTGTATAGTTTCATATCCTTCCAAAATAAAAGCATCAGTATCATCACATTACAATGAGAATCTGACATGTTCACAGGTTATATATCACAGACACATACATACTTAGTGTTATGGTTATTGTCAAAGGAAATGAAATCAGCAACCAGATATCAAATCTTGATGAATTCAAACCAGCTTTACTCTGCTTAGAAATTGATCTTATGTCACATCCTACCCAGAGGGAGGCTGCTTGGGTAAATACATATATACACACCAGACTGAAATATCCATTTATGTAAAGTTTTAAGAAATAAATAGATAAATAAAAATGGATAAATAAAAATAAAATTTAAAAAAAATTTTTTTTAATATAAGTAAAGGCTTGTATCACTATTGGTTATATTGACAAAACAATTCCTTAGTACTTAGAGTGGGTTGGTAAATAATTCCATGAGATTCATGTTATACAAAACTGTCAGATTACACACACACATACAGAGTGATTGAAAAGTAACTCACTATTTTAAAATAATTATTTCATTTCTTGTAAAAATTCTAGTAAACAAATTATCAGAATTTTGAACTAGGGAATAACTTTTTGATCTATATATATATATATATATATATATATATATATATATATATATATATTGTATGTTTATGTCCTTGATTTTATTAAGTATGTCTCCAGAGTTTTTGACATGTGAGGGGCTGATTGTACCAAGTTGAGGGGTTATGGGAAAGACAAACAGACAAAAATATTAATCCTGAAAAGTTGTAGAACTCTTATAAAAAAGCACTGTTTGCAAATACTGTAATATCTTCAAACAATGTGTTTTTTAAATAGATTTTTCAGCATTATTAACTATTTTATACACTTGATTACAAATACATTTTTCCCCCTAGACAAAATAGCAAAAAAAATATGTCACAAACCAAATAAATACTAAATTGGATAAATGCAATAATCAAATGCAAGATTCAGATGAGCTTACACATTTTTTATTTTTTATTTTTTTTAATGTCGGGTACATTTGTGGTGTAACCATTATCATTGTACATGGCTCCCCAAATTCAAATCCCAAATGAGGCTATTTGCATTTCATGTAGCCCTAATTCTCTTGGGAAAGGTATGCATCCAACTATTCTTCGATTAGTTATGGAGAAATAGTAGGATAGACTGGCTATTTAATCTTAGTGCAGGAACCAGTCTAGAAGAAAGAAACTTTGCTTAAAAATTGACCAGGTGTTGCATTCTACCAATGAGAGAAGGGTCAAGTAAATAAATACACTTAAATTAATTTAATGCAAAAAGAAACACCCTACCACAGTCATTATATCAGTTATAATTCTTTTCTTTTTAATTGAAAAAAATTAAATATGGATTCTTTTGGATCTGTTTCCTCATCATAAGGCTTCAGCCACTGTGCTTACTGGCCTTAAGAATCTATAATATCCAACAACCTTTCAGGATTGTTGAGTGGCATTTTTTTTTTTTGATCCCCAATATTTTATTATTCTTTTTTTTTTCACCTGTCATGTCCAGTGTCATTTCCTAGAGAGTTTCGGAACATGTAAATGTCAATTCTTCATTTGATATTGATCAACCTTCCCACTGAGCAAGTATATAACTGCACTACCTAACCCAGAATTCCAGGGATCAAAATGAACTTTACCTCTAGGTTATATCCCAAAGCTGGTATAGTGCAGAAATATATACCAGTTCATTAGAGAGGTACATCAACATTATAAAGAAGATTAGACAGTTTTGAAATTCCCAAGGAAAGGTCTCTAGATATGATAGATAAAACAGAATGAGAACAATATACCCTCAATGGATCAAATAAAGGGATCTATTTGACATTCCTGGAAGGTTACTGAATATGACAGATACCAGAGCAAAATCAGAGATTACAGTGAAAAAAATAATGAAGAAACTGGTTTGGTTTGGCTTTTTTGTTTAATGGCATATCAACTTTAGTAGGTTATTTAATGCCAAAGATATCCTTATAGAACAGCAGTGCTTCAATTTAACCTATAGCTGGGAAAGAAACTGGTGTAGAAGAAATAATATATAAATGCTAAAAACACAACACAGGAATCCAGACATCAATTAATCAGATGATTCACAGTTCAAAAAAAGTGGGGGCTGTAGAATACACTAACTGCATCTTTGTAGAGAGGTAAGACCCCCCCCCAACACATGTCCTGGATATGACAAAAAACAATTTGATGGTGAGACTCTAGCCTTGGAGATTTGGCAAATATGGAATACCCTTTCATTGCCATTGCTCCCAGGTCCACTCTGACCTGGAATGCTAGCAACTGATAGGGTCCTATCTATGGGTTGAATAGAACCATTTGACATTTAAACTGTGAGCAAACAAATGACTTGCATTAAATTGAATAGTTAGAAATAGAACTTTGACCATTTAACTGTACTTGATTACAAATCATATATACTTAATATAGACATAAACAGGATTTGATGTTAAATAACCTACAAATTTTGATATGCCATAAAAAAAAAACCAACCAACCAACCAAAAATGAATATTTTTTTTTTATTTTTAATTGCCAAGAATTTTTTAATATGGTATTTAGAGAGTGCTGAAACTAAAAATGATTAATTTTTTTGCTAAATCAGTTTTTTTTTTTTGATAATGGGTACCACTCAAATTATAATTTTACCCAAATATACTGTCAAATTCTATCCTCCAAATTTTTAAGTGAAAGCCTTTTTTCCTCAATAGCCAGCCTTTTTGTACCAAGGTAGCCAAAATATATGCCCTATATTAATCTAAGGAACTTCAACCTGCCACTGAGCTTACTTGAACAGACAGTACAAAACATGCCATGTTATGAAAACAAACATAAGTAAATACCAGCATTAAATCTGAAATCTGTTAGATAACCAAAAACCTCAAAATAAGTTTATATATATATATATATATATATATATAATATATAAATAAAACAATGACAGTAACTCTGAAGGCTAAACTGGATTCTCAAATACAGAACATCTATTATATTAAAAATAGAGGAGGTACTTGTGATGTAATGATTATCATCATAGGAAATAAACATGGTGACCAGAGTTTAAATCTTGGATGAAATGTATTTCACATAGTACTAATAAACTCCAGAAAATCTATGCATCCAATTATTCACCTTCAGGTAAAAAGAAAGCCAGACTTGACTCTTTAACAATGCTATGGGGGGAAAAAAAAACTAAATTCAACTCTAAAAAAAAAAAAATTAAAAAATTAAAAAAATTAAAAAAAAATAAAAATTTCTGCTCATGCAAAGGGGTTGAGTAAATACAATAATTAGCTTTGTAAAAAAAAAAAAAAATTTTTGAATAATGATAAAACAGACCCAAAACATATTTGGATTCTATACCCCAAAGTTACTTTAAAAATGTCTTGATATCATAGGCAATAGAATTAGTGTTGACTAATGTTACCATATTATAACAATATTAATTTCATTGTTTGATACATTCTTATTAAATTATTTACAGCAACTCAACAAATCTCAAGAATTCTATTTGCTGGCTTTTACTGAAGTTTTAAGATGAATTGTTTTTATTATTCTACTTGGTAACCAATGAACCCATTTATCATAGTTTTTTTGTTTGTTCTTTAGGTTTTTTTTACATTTCAGTCAATACATTTTCCAGCCCTCCTCAAGTGTGTATATTGTATTTAATTAAGAAAATGGGTACCAAATAAATTCTAAAGGCTTGATAAAAAAATAAAAAAATTTGAACCCTTTAAAATGCAACAACTCCTGCATGGAAAGGAATACCTTGCCAGTTTTGGATTTACTACTAAACTGGATTATATAATCTTTATCAATTCAAGACTTGATACTGATCATTTGTGAGCTGATTGCAACTAAACCCTTTTCATAAGTTCATTTTCTGTATTTTGAATTGCTGTTTAATATGTCACATCTTCCAACAAGCAAACTGGTCATTTTTATATAATTTGGGATCACCTTGGTATACTTAATGACACTGGAAAAGATTAGTTCAGTTAATATATTAGAGGCTACTATATGGGTGAAGGAAGAGTTTCTTTTCTCTCATGAAGTAGAGGGTGCAAAAGAGAAAATTAGAAATATTCTCATAAAAAATGGCTATTACAAAACAAGATTAATCTTAATTTTAAAAAATAAACAAAATAAGAAGATAGACACAAAACAGTAGATTTACTCAGTATGGTCACCATTTTTTCAATTATTCTATCAGCATGTCACCGAAACGATTTGCATGCCTTCAAAATAAATTCTTCAGACATTTTATTCCATTCCTCCTCAATAGCATTTTTAAGTGAACCAATATTTGGATGGGACATTGCATTTGTTTTGTTTTCTAAAACGCCCCATATAGCATAATCAAGAGGGTTATGGTTTGGGCTTAAATCTTTTTTAATTGCTGTCCTCAATTTTCTTGTGAACTTTCAATTCATTAGCGTGCTTTCTTATTGACATTGTGGGACCCTTAATTGCTATAGCAAGAGCAGTTAAAAAGTTTTGGGGTTTTTTTGTTCTATCTTCCACTCCCTTTTCCCTTAAAACGCTCTTTCTGTAAAAACTATTTTTTCTTTACTTTGTATACGGTAGACAAAGAAACTTTAGCTTGGTTTCAGCATTAAGCAAATCAAATTCTTTGTTTCTTTTCTTGCTCACTCATATTGGGCTGAATTTTTTTTATAAAAAACGTGCTTGAATAATAGAGCTAATCATGAAAATTTAGATTTATGTTTTTTTCAAAAATTAGAGTATTCAGACTAAAAATAAAAACATTTAAAAAATTATTCCATATTTTGCTTCTACACCCTGCATGTGGGCTGAAGAACAGATCAGTCAAAACTTAACATAAAAGAAGGAAAATGAGGGAAGAAAAAAGAAAAGCAATTCAATTGTCTGAACAATATGCAATATTTCATTAACTGAAACTTACAAACAATAATAATCTTTTACTTGTATTTAAAAATTTGGAATCCATTTTAAGGCAAATCTGTAATTTGTTTATTTTATTTAACCTTTAAAAAATAGAATGATGTATGTAGACCAAGTCTGAATACTTCCACCTGCTTCTGGTTGAGTTTCTCATTACATTCAATGCCAACAAAAATCCAATCATTTTAAGAAGAAATTTGTCCAGACACTGACTTTATGAAAAGAAACTTGCATTCATATTTACTTCAGGTTCAACTGGATGTTAAACACCTGCCACAAATAAAGACTCCTGGTAAAACGCACAAACTTTCACAAAGATTTGTTTGAAAAAGAAAATAATTCAAAGAAGCAAAATATACAGAAATCAAATACTTTTCAATGATTTTTATTTATTACCAACAAGAATGCAATTTCACAAATGAATGAGAAATTTAGATAGAACATTTCTAAATATATAGAGTATGTACTATTATTCAAAATTTCTTAGATAAAGCATTGCCAATTAATTATTACTCTCTGACTTGTATTTTTTTCATCTTATTCTGATGGCTTTATGCTTAATAGTAATAGACATAGTAGTCTTAAGTTATCTGAATTTCTTTGATGAAGTATTGTCAACTTATTTTCAGTTGATTTTTAATGGAGTTTCCAAATTATAGTTCTGAAACTAAGCAGCACAATTCAGAAATTTAAAAATATTTTTATCATTAATAATTAAAAAAAAATAAAATGAAATAAAAAGATGAAAATGAACTCATATCCCCTTATTACCAAAGTTCTGTCTTTTCTAAGGCAGCTACCTTACTATTTAGGCTATGATGGCCAACTGATTGTTCTTCATATGTTGTCATACTGCTTTTAACTTTTATTTCCCTACCAACAGATGATACACCACTATTTTTCAGGTTTATCAATATCCTAGTAGAATAAGTTTTAATATTATTCCGAACTTCTTAGATAAAGCACTGTCAAGTTTGTTTTTTTTTTCTTTTTTTCACTAGTATTTCTGTCATTTCAATTTTGTTTTTCCTTCATCTCAACTCTTAGTTCTGAAATACAGAATGACTGTTTAAAAACAAAACATACACACACACAATATATGTAAGTAGTAAAAGTAAAGTTGGCGACCTTAGTCAAAGTGACCCGAAGGCTCCCTTTTCAATAGCTACAACACCGGTGTAGGGGAGGGCACTACTCCATTCCCTGGATTGCTCTACTTTACCCTTGATACTTACCTCATAGTGCTGAGTGCTAAGCAAGGGGGCATCAAGTACCAATTTTGGAGTCTTTGATATGACTCAACTTGGGATTGAACCTGGTCTCCTGGACCATTGGCAAACACTCTACTCATTAGGACAATGGCCCAGTTGTCAGTAATTAATAAGAATAGAGCTAACATTAAAATCATATAAATAAACAAATTAAAAACGCCAATTTTAAGACCTACTTCGTGTTTTTTCAAGTTTCACGTAACTTATAATAACACCAAATAGTTCTTAAAATAAACACTTTTGAATAATATTATTTTCTGTGTGGTTTATGCCAAGTTGACTACAAATTAATAGTTTTTTTTGCTAATACTGCTTTGTAGGTAAAGAAGTTAAAGAGAAATATTTTGTTAAAGTGCTCACACACCAACCATCTTCAACTATCATGAAACAACAGTGAACACAGTTCATTAAGCTATCTGATGATGAAAAATTTACAGGGAGAAGAGGACTCATGCCTTTTCCAATGGCTATGTGTGAAGTAAATATAAATAGTTACACCTGAAATTCAAACTCAGTTCTCAGATTGCATCTGTACTGGCAACCTTTATGTTATCATGCACCCCACCCCAGTAAAAGATATATATAAGCTTAATTTCCTGTAAGGAACCTCTAAAATCATGGTCTCAATCCAATAAGGATTTTCAGGAAGATGGCAGGATGCAAAAAGTAGGTTATTTAAAAATGTATTCAATCTTATTTTTTTAACAGAAATGAATCAAACTTGGGTTTAGTTTCTTTTGTTTAATGGCATATCAGCCTTCATAGCTTATTTAATGACAAAGCCATCCTAGTAGAAGAACTGTAGTGATACTATTTAACTCGTAGCTAGAGTGATAAAGGGTGGGTCACACCTTTTCCAAGAGTATTATTCTGAAAGTAAACCTAAGAGCGTGACTCGAGTTATAACTCATTTACTATGATGCCACAGTTCAGAATATTAGTCATTACACCAATAGAACTTTTCAGCCAAAGCCAAGCTGATCCGAACTAATAATATGCCACTACACCACAGAGACTCACACAAATCAAACTTGGAAAACTTAATTCTACTGTATGATAAATTACTGAAAAGTTTAGTTTAAAAGAAATATTAATACTTCAGTAATTAAGGATTATAATATTCAGGCTTTATAAAATTTCTATTAAAAAAGTTATCAATGGTTTCAAATAAAAGGTCAGATTAAAACTAGTAACATTCAAATATTCTATGGTTCTATGATACTATAAATAAACTAAAATTTACTCTGAATAAATCCATTTTTTATGGGAACTTGGTTAATTTAGACATGGATCAGCACTTATACCTAGGATCAGAGTGTAGTAACTGTCGAAATCCTAGTTATTTTAAGAACTATAAAATATGCAGATGAAAACAGTGTTTTCCCCGCCCACAAAGAATATAAAATCTAATATTCCTTCAAAAATAAACATAAGTTCCAACTTGCTTACTATGATGTCTGTCGCAGTCCAACACGTTAGCCACCATGCCACAGGGACTCCAACCACTCCAGGAGTACAGATACTAATTGTAGCCAGGAAGTAACAATAAGCAGAGTCAGGGCACACAGACTCTACACCCATCCTAACAGAAGTTACATAAACAAAGAAACAAACAGAAATGCTACACTGTTCATATCAATGAATAAAGCTAATGGTATTGATTTAAATTAGGTAATTTTTTTTTTTAGGAGAGGGGTAATTTTTTTTTTATTACTTTTTTTTGTTCTTTTTGTAATAGGTATTTTTGTTATTTAAAAATGAATTCTTTCTAGTGCTCTGATGATAATAAATAAAAGGACCAAAACAGAAAAGAAAAAAAAAAGACAAAGGAAAACAAAAGAACAACTAAGCACTTCTGACTGACATCAGTGACATATCACTCAACTACTCCCTTTGTTAGAAACAAAACTAAGTAAATGAATAGAGTAATCATAGGCTAATTGTATTTTTGCAGCATTGTCACAATGATAACTTGTATTTTCTTAGATACCTTTACTTATTTTTTGATTAAATAATCTTCAAGGATTACTATTCCTGGAAGATTGAATAGCAGTAACAATGGGGAACAAATGACCTCATTGCTGCTGCTGCTGCTTCTTTGTGGGTGCTGCATCTGTTGCAGAACAGTGCAGACAACTCACTGCATAAAAGAGATGCCTGTAGCAAGCTACTTGCCACAACTATTGCTGGAAACTTTTTTGTTTTGTTTTTATCTATCTACTAAGTATTGGTTAGTTTTGGTACAAGGCTACAAATATGGAGCACCTAATAAGAAGTGAACTCACTATTCAATAGTAATTGAACTACAAGACTAGCTTTCTAACCATTACATCACATCAAAGCCGATGACAGAAAAAGTATGAACAGAGTTCCAGTCATAAATACCAGGATTATTCACATACAACTTATAGTTGGAAGTGAAAAAAAAAAAAAAAAAGATGAAAATGTTTTAACAATATATATTCTATGGATACAGAAATATAAACAAGATATAAATGCACAATCTAAAGAGTCTTAAATGTAAAGAAAAATTCTGATTAGTTTATGAGAGCTTCTTTGTATGCAATATTCATGTTCTTCAATCTTCTGCAATTATGTAAAGTTCTTTTTTATTACTTATAAATTAACATTTAACATATAGCTGGCCATGTGAAAAAAAATGGAAATGGCTTCATCACTCCCACCATTTATGAAGTCAAAAAATATTTTTGTATTTTATATCAGTCTCTCTCTTCCTTGGTTTGTCCAGAAATAACATTTTGTCATCTGATGACCTCAAATGACCTTAGAGGTCAATCTTACAGTCTATATGTTGGAATACAAGATCAAAACTGTATCTACGTGTGTGTGTATATATATAAATCATGTCACTTAGACTTCCCTTGTCTGATCCTCAGACAAGCAAATTTCAGCATATTAGCATAAACAAATTGCTCAGATAACTATATCAAATATGTTTACAGTAAAATCAAATCACCAAAGTTAGCTAAAAATGTGCCTGTCCAGTTGAGATGAATTACCACTAAGAACAATAATTGCCATAAATATGTATTTACCCAACCCCTTGGCTACAAGACTAATGTGACAAGGTAAATTTTTAAGCAGAATACAACTGGTTTGAATTCAGTTTTTCTTCTTTTAGACTAGTTACCACACCAAGGTTAAAGAACAGTCTACCCTACTATTTATCCATGTGGGAGAGTATTTGCATTCATACTTTTCCCAAGGGTATTTATGTTATATGAAATACAAGCAGCCTTATCCAAAATTTGAACTCAGATTGCCAGGTCCATTTCCTATGACAATAGTGTGACGCTTCCAGTTGTTGCCATAAGTAAC
Organism: Sepioteuthis lessoniana; assembly: GCA_963585895.1. NCBI lineage: Eukaryota > Metazoa > Mollusca > Cephalopoda > Myopsida > Loliginidae > Sepioteuthis > Sepioteuthis lessoniana. The sequence continues at coordinate 48,347,202 of OY757912.1, forward strand.
TATAGGCCTGCATGCCTGACTAAGCAAATCTTAGAAAATAACAACTATACTAAACACAGATATTTACAAAAATGGGCTCCATACATCATAAGGTCAGATAATGATCAATTGATTTTAACAGCATGTTAACCTGTTTGGAGTTATTTCTGCCAAGAGGTTAGGGAATTACATTCATTATACCTTTAATATTCATGTTTTTGTGTAGTTGTTTCCTAAGGTTTTTTTTTGTTTTGTTTTTTGCACATAGTCTTATAGAATACAAATGAATTTTAAACAGATTTAACATATAGATGGGACCCTAAGAGGTACTACTACTCCAGGTCAGAGTGTACCTGGGAATAATGGCAATAAAAGGGTACTCCACACTCCCTAGATCTCCAGAACTGGAGCCTCACCATCAGATGCAGTTTAGAGTTATGATGTCAGATAAAGAGAAATGAGACAAGGAAGAAGAGCCTAGAAAAATAATCCTTCTGGCTTTTAATTAGGATCCAAACACTGATCTCTGGCACCAGTAGGAAATATCTATTTCAGCCTTGAAACAAGTCGATCATAGACATGATCAGTGTAAAGGAAAACCTTGCAGTGTTCAGGTTGAACAGAAAAGTAGTTACATTAATGCACAAATAACTCATTCTCTTAAAACTTTTATTTAAGCAAAGAAAGAATTGCAAACAAAATTTAAAATCATCAAATTTCATGCTAAAGAAAAAAAACAGAAACATAAAATTGACAACACCAAAGATCTTCATAAGAATTTTTCCTTCCCATCCCCAACTATAATAGCAAGTAAAATGTTGTTATTCATTATTAGTGGGTGGAGTTCAAGTCTCTTCTACAATGCAATTTCAAAGTTATCCTTCTGCTACTTTACAAGATTTTCAAAGCTCTTTTCTTCTCTAACAAAAAAAAAAAAAAAAAAAAAATCCAGTTTTCAGTAATGTTTTTATACAACTTTAAATTATTAAACAAGCCTCCAAATAAACAGATGTTTCTACTCATTCAAACATAAATGGTTTGTTTGGTTTCTTAGGTTAATGGCATATCAACCTTAATGGGTTATCTAATGCCAAAGTCAACTTTGTAAAAGAACAGCAGTGATACTATAACCTATAGCTTGGAAGATAAGGAGGTTCATACCTCTCCCAAGGGTATTAGTCTGAAAGTGAACCTAATAACACAACTATAGTTTGAACTCACTTACTTTGAGACTGCAGTCCAGCACATTAACCACGACACCATGGGGACTCCCCTTTTAAATGAATAAGTATAAACTTTAACAATGTTGTCCTTTATCAACATTATATATAAACAATCTAGTCTTGATGAACTTATACAAACACTTTGTTGTATGGTAATGGTTAAGGAGCTGATCTAGCAGATCATTACAACTGTGAGCTTGACCTTCATTGTATACCTGTACAATCATAACCTTGTGCTAAACCTAGTTACACCCTTTATATATGGGGGTGTATCAAAGTATTTTCATAGAACTTTACTTCAAAGCTTACTTCCAGTATACATCTAAAGACTGTACATATTTTTATAATTTTGTCAGTTGGTAGAGATAAGTGTTTCTTAGATGTTTCTTTAAAAGAGACATTTAAACCATCAAAAAACTAACTTATCTATACAGAGTACTCAATACCAGTGATAGAATATATGTAATTCTAAGAGTAGCATAGACAGAGTCAACAAGATTTGGTGATTGTCAGTTTCTTGCCATGCAATCATCAGACCAAGATATACAGGATGTTTCAGGAATACTAATATCATTTCATAATACCTTGATTAATTTTTGTTCATATGATCTCAAATTTTTACAGCATATGTAGAAATAACTCAAAATTCCGGTTCTCTGTCCCCCAGTGTAGAAATGCCATTCATTGGAAAAGAGAAGGCATTTAAACATTAAAACAGAATTTTGAATTGTTAACATGCTGTTAAAATTTGAGATCATTTGATTGATAATTGGTCATGTTATTAGATCACAAAATGATACAAATTTTTATAAAATACCCCACACATTTCAAATTATATAAAACATTTTATATACAGGTATTGTAATTCTGACAATTCTAAGACATTACTTTAAACTGGGCTTGAAAGCTATTGAATCTGCTCATAAAATTCAAGAAATGGAATGAAATGAAACAATATCTGATCATACTGCACAAAACTAGTTTAAACATCTTGATTGTGGTTACTTTAGCCTTAAAATAAAGTCAAAAGGTCGATACTCATCAGTTGTTGGTTATGTGGCTTTAAAATGCAAAGTAGAGAAGACCTAAAGTACTCATCCTTTCAAAAATATGAGATTCAGCAAAACATGTAGAATCTATAGAAAAAGTAAACATACAATAGGTTAAAAAGGACATTTCATATTGTTTTTCACAAGAATCTAAAAGAAGATTGTTAATATACATCTGCATTAGAAAAAAAAAACAGTGTGGAAAATTGAATTGACATGATTCAACAGATCTATAATCAGTTACATGTTAATTTGATTTTCAAAACTGTCTTTTCTCATTCTATCAGATTTCATACAGCTGCATTTTAAAGCCTGTTCTTTCCCAAGTACTCTGGGGGTGGTCCTCGTGGTGTAACGGTTAAAAACTGCTGGACTGTGAAATCATAGTGGTAGTTCCCAAGTGCTCTAAAACTTATGTCCTTGTGCAAAATTAAGCTAAGCAAGCACCCAAGGCACTTGTTTGCTTGTATATTAGAGTTTTGTCAAGCATGTCTGTATTCATTCTCTCTTAATAACACTAGATAGTAATCATGCATCACTGTATTGTAAGATGCATTCAACAATGTTGTTGCAAAAGGTTATAAACTGCTCTTATTTTTCTTTTAAGCTCATTCTGCCTCTTCACACAACAGTTGGTAACATTTTATTTAGTATAAAGCATGTGGGTGTAATGTATCAGCCTTATTTGATACAAATAGATATTAAGATGAACAAATCATCTTAAAATTATTTTAATCCTAATTATTTCAGATAAAGTAAATTAGTAGAGCATTATTAAATGACAATTTATTAACATTATATAGAAATCTTCTTGTCTGTTTTTACAAGATAATAATGTATGAGTAAAGTTGGTGAGTTAAGAATACTACAGCATTGGTTGACTAAAATCTTTTCAAACCATTCAAGTAACTAAAGGGAAAAAGTAATCACAGACAAAAGAAAGTAAAGAGAGAATAAGTTGAAAGAAAAGTTAAAGAGACAAAAGTTTGGTTTTGTTTCTTCATTTAACAGCATATCAACTTTCATGGGTTATTCAATACCAAAGCCATCCTTGGAGAAGAACATTAGTGGTACTATTTAAGCCATAGCTGGGAGAGGGAGATAAAGTGGTTTATACCTTTCCTAAGAGTATTAAAACAAGTGTGAACATAATAGTGCACCTGGACTACAATGTCACAGTCCAGCTCATTAGCCACTACACCATGGGTACTACCTCTCCTTGCCCAAGAGACAAAGTAGGGAGAAAACTAAAGTATAGAAAGTTATAGGGGGAATGAAATAGCATAAGAGAGAGGGAATAGTGTAATCTACCTAGTTTAGTCTCTTGCTTTGAACAGCATCAAGTAATGCCTCAAGTTACCATGGCAATGAAATTTCTTATTACTCTGTAGTGAGACCAGACTGCAGGATCAATAAACACAAAGTCATTATATTTTATTGAATAGATTTTTCTTTCATCTTCATCTAGCCTAATATGGATAATCCAAAAGAAAATCTATTGTTCTCCTGATTTAAAGTTCTAATATCAATTTTAAGTATACACCAAAATAATTTAAACAGATTTTTATTGAAAATATAATTTTTTTTCTTCTTTTAATATATCAGAAATATAAACTAATATAAAGAAAATACTGAATAAAAAAAATATAATCAAATATACACCCACTAAAGTATTTGAACCAACCACAAAAATATAATTTAATATACTCTACCATTCTTAATCAGATTGGGGCTAGGGGTTTATATTGACTTATAAGGATCACAACTTTAAATATTAATCTTCCTAACTGCATGTTTGAGAATCAACAATTATTTCTATGTGAAGTAGCAGGTGGCATAACAGATATTGTAAGAAATGGAGGTTGCAAGCCAAGTTCAAACCCGACACAAGACTGTTCACATCTGATTGATTTTAAATGGCATGTCAACCAGTCTAAGGTTATTTTATTCCTACATTCATTGTGCCTTCAGATTTATATTTTTTGTATAGTTGTTTATTAAGAGGTCCTATCAAATACAAATAAATTTTAAACAAATCTATTTGACCCATAGATAAGACCCTAATAGGTACTACCACTCAGGGTCAGAGTGATAGTAACTGGGTGTAATGGCAATGAAGAGGTAGTCTACAGTCCCCAGATCGCTAGAACTGGAACCTCACCATCCAATGCATACCCAGAACACTCAATTAGAAAGAGGTCTTATTCTTCTGCAAAGCATAGAATCAGCATATTCTAAGCCTCACCAACATGCAGACAGTTTGCATTTAACTTCATGCTAATGTCCTAAGGAAAGGCATGAATCCATCTCATTTCATCCTAGTTATGAGTTGGTATATTGTGGGGTAGACTGGGCTTTCTATTCTATAGAGGTAATTTGTTCATATTGATGAAGGCTTGAGTGGGACCTGCCATATTTTTTGGATGAGTTGATAAAAGTATGGTGTACCACTCTGGAAAAAAAAAACACTTCCCATATTTTGAATTCAATCTGTTTCTTAGACTGGTTGATCTACCAAGGCTAGAGAGACCAGTCTACCCTACCATTTACTCATAGCTGGGAAGGAGAAGAAAAGAATTCATGTCTTTCTCAAAGGCATGAGTGTGAAATGCTAATACCCTGAAAACCAAATACTAAGCAAACATACAACTAATGAAACTAATGTGACCTTGAAACTAGTTTACCTTTCAGTCACAAATATTAGGAACTGAAAACTAGTAGATACCATATTTGATGGCATATAAAATACCTCCTCTCACCCCCCCCAAAAAAAAACACAAAACAAAAAGCTTAAAAATATCTTCCAAAACTTCTGTGCAAAGTTAAGGCATCTGGTAAGCTAATATTTATTCAGATGCTGAAGACTCCCAGGACTTGTACTTAACCTAAATCCATAATACTATAACATTAAATGTACATCAAGAGGATATCTTAGTTGAAAACTTACTATAACCTTTCAGTTAAATCAATTACCACATTTGATGTAATATAAATATGTGTATACACAAATCTATTATAAAGAGTTAATGTGATTTGATGCTACGTTTATTTAGATAGAAGTAAAATAATTAATGTTTATAAAACATAATAAAATGTACATGATTGCGTTATATAAACTTTAGTAATTTTATTGATATCTAAAAATTGCTCATGCATTGTATCACATACTATATGGGCTATATTGTCTATCCACCAATGATAGATTTATTTTAATGGCATGTCAATTGTCAAGGGTTATTTTATGCCTAGAGATTGGAGACTCGTGTACATTATACGTTCATACCTTTTTCTTTTGTACATGGTCCTGCCAAATATGAGTAATTTTTAAACAGATCTATTTGACTCACAGATGAGACCTTAAAACTCTGTGTCAGAATGAACCTGGGAGTAATGGCAATGAAGGGGTACTCCCACTCTTCAGATCTCCAGAAATCAAGCCCCACGATCAAATGTAGTTCAGTGTCACACCCATGACACTATTTGGGGGAGAGAGGTATTCCCTCTCTGCAGGGGATACAGTTAGAGTATTCTAAGCCCCACAAAAAGAGTGATCTTTCTGCCTAGAATCTTTATATTGTAATATCAAATTTACGAAACATTGTCGAATTAAGAGTAACATTCTACTTTTAGTGTTAAATATAGTCAACAGTATCAACAGCTAAGATTGAGGAGATAAGAGTTATTTTCAATTTTTCCTCTTTAGTAGGAATACTGCACCCCTAATTGCACGCATATATAAAGAACCAATTGTATTTAATATAAGCTAATGGAGAATTCTTTTCAATTGGATTTTATTTTTAAATTTTAATCAATGAATATTCTTATGTGAATCTTAAGCATCAATTGTTTTTGTGCAGAAGAAAAAAAAAACAAGTGAAGTAAAGACTTAATAAATGAAATCAGGTTACACTGTTTTCTAAATAAATAAAATCTTTTTAAAAAAGTAAAAACTAAACATTAAAATGGGATGCTTACCTGTTTTAGATTTTAAAAGCTGTTTTGCCCTAAACACAAAGACTATTTAATACCTTCTTACTTAAACTTTCTCACACAAAACAATCTTAGCTACTTTACACCTTTTGTGAAGGATACATAGACACAAAAGCATTTACATTAATTAACTACCTTAAATGCAGGTAAGAAAACTTTTTGATTTTTTTTTTTTTTGTTTGCTTGCTTTATTTAGTAATGTTTAGAGCAGCAGCATCATAAAGATTTTGTTTATTTATAATCATCACATTTCTTTGGTGACCTTAAAAAAAGAAATTCAAAAAATAAAAACAGCAGACCATTGTTAGTGAGTTTGATTCTCATGGGATGCCCCATTCTTCCAGCTTTGTGCCACAATTAAGCGAAACTTAATAAATAATCAAAACAATGATGTTGATAGGGGTGGGTGCCAAACAGATTAATTTGGAACCAAAAGAAGCAGAAGAATTCATTGCTACATCACATATAGAAAATTTATATATATATATATATATATATTATCTGAATCTAAACCCATGTATTTTATTTGTTCGTCATTTATAATTGATAATAATTATAACAAACACCAATCTGAACATATTCAAATGCTTTTTTAGATCAAAAAATCAATAAGTCAATAGCTTTAACAAAAATACAATGGAAGCATGAATATATATAGGGGGGAGCATTACTCTTATGTCCATTTTTTCAATACCTGAGAATTAGGTCTATCACCATGTCTGCCCAACAGAATAAGAAAGAATAAAACATACACATTTTTGTTGGGAAGGCTTGAATCCTGCAGGAGACTGAGAAAAAGACCAATATGACAATGAGTGTGTGTGTGTGTATATATATATATATATATATATATATATATATATATATATATATATATAGGGATGAGGAAGAGCTAAGAGGCAAAGTGATAAGAAAAAGGAAAGGACTGTGCCATCATACTTTTGAGAATCCTTTCTTTTTCACTTTACTTCTTAGCCCTTCCTCACCCAAATTACAACCTAGACACCATAATATACATATACATGCATTATATATATAACAAACTGGCACACAAGGAGTATAAGAGCAGGTACAACTGAATGGGGATATAATCCACTAAGAATTGTACAAGTGACTAGACTTTAACCATACAGACAAATGGTATATGTACAAACCAAAATCTTTTCTAGAAAATGTAACAACTATCTAGAATTTTAAGAAAAAAACCAATCCCAGTCAGAAGAGCAGAACTGGTTCTATTTTTAAAAAAAAAAAAATTTTTAAAGCAAAAGAACTTGTCAACTAAGACTTTACCATCCCAGCACATCACAGAATGAAAGAAAAAAAAGGATAAATACCTGGAACTTGCCAGAGAGTTAAAATAAAGATATAAAAGGTGACAATGATATCTATCATAGTTGAAGCCCTTGAAACAATCCTAAAGTAACCGAAAAAGAGACTGGGAGAAAGAGATCTGTGAAGAATTGCGACTGTCCAAACCACAGCACTGCTGAGATGTTTTATAACAGTGGTTTTTAAACTGTGGTCTGTAACATCAACAAGCAGAGGTCCACAGACACTGCATGAGTGTCTTGTAAATTCAGATTATCAATAGAACTGCAAATTTATATTTCTAGTACACATCTATGAATATTCAGTTTAAAAGAACCACCACTACCAAAATTTTGGTTTAGTGTTGCTTCTGAGTATCCATCCTTGTCTCAAAGGCTTTTGCAACAACATATCTATGCAAAACAGCATTTTCAGCACTTACCAATAGAATGACCAAATACAGACTTAGACTTATAGCACAAAGTGAACTACATGTAACTTTGTCAAAAATTTCAAAAAAAATTGTCAATTTGTGCCATCCAAGGCAAGCACTTCCCTCTCACTAAATGTCATTACTCAGTACCAATATTGGAAGTAAATTTCATTAAACATTTTTGATGAATTTCATTTTTATTTATATTGGAGTCCAGAAGATTTCATTTTTAGTTATAAACTCTAAAATAGAAAGGAGTCCTGATTAGGTTAGATTTGGGTTGTTTTTTTGTTTAATGACATCAACCATCAAGGTTTATTTAATACCAAAGCCATCCTTGTAGAATAATAATGATAATACTATTTAACCCATAGCTGAAGGATAAGGTGGTTTATACCTTTCACAAAGGTATTAGTCCAAAAGTAAATGTAAAAGCGCAAGTGGAGTTCAAACTCACTTACTACAATCTCAGAGTCATTAGCAATGGGATCTCCATTCTAAAGTTTGAAAACCACTAGGTTAGGATACTGAAAATTATAGTCACTGACAACCATTAAAACCATCAGTTACTGCTAAGAAAAACTTGCCAGGAATATTATAAAAAAAAAAAAAAAAAAAAAAAAAAAATATAGAACATAAATGTGACGGTGATACCAATTATAATTGATGTGCTTGGTACAGTCACTAAAGGATTGGTAAAGGGACTGGAAAACTTAGAAATTAGAGGACAAGTGGAGACCATCCAAATTACATTTCTAAGATCAGCCAGAATACTGAGAAAAGTCCAGGAGACTTGCTGTCACTCAAACTCCAGACCATTAACAAACACTGGTATAATAAACTCACAAAGGAGGAGTAGGATGATAATAATAATAATGTATTATAGTAAAATAGTTACAATGTGATGGTTTATAAAACTACAGTAGCAATCTAAATAATATTGATAGATCATGCACAAATACAAAATAGTTTATGAATTGCTAACTACTCCCACATTCACAAAAAGGTCATTGCTCACTGTTGAACAGTGAGAATGTGTACTGCTCCTATTCCATGATATCCTGTTGTAAATTGCCATGACTGACAAGGTCCTGTCATTTGATATCTCCACAACAAATCACACAAGCTAAAGACTTTTTTTTTTCATTTAACAACAAAGACCAGAATTATACCCTCTTGTTCACTGTTCAGTTCTATCTCAAACATTCAAATCCTCAAGTAAACATGAATGGAAGATACTAATGATGCCACTTGTACACTAAATTGACAGTAAAGATATCAATTGTCTGGGAGGTGGACAACAGGAAATTATTCCATATTCCAACAAAATTTCCAGGTTAGGAAAAGTGGAGGATGGAAATCAGGATGAAGAAATTCAAATTCAACAGACACTTAAAATGTTGATGACTTCATCACTGAAATCCTGTGACATAATTCCGGCTTTCTCTTATCCACCCACCAAGGAAAGATACACAACAAATTTATAGCTAAAAACTTTTTTTCATTTGAAAAAAAAACAAAAAAAAAAACTGATATATCACTCAAATGGGCTTTAAAGTTTTTAAAGAAAATGAATTTATACTATTACCATAATTTTCAGATTGAATAATTGGATGAGAATGCTGTATTTATTTAGTTCCACTGAAGAGGTTTGTCTCAATGGCCAAAATTGCTAACAGTGACATCCATGTCAAACAGGATACAAGTTCAAATTTTATCCAAGACCATTTCTTTACTTTTGAAAAATTAACATTTTCTCAACAATTTACAAGACAAAAAAAAATTTTAGCTTTTAACTTAGGCTACAACACCAATTACAGGCACCAATATCAACTATCTCAGCCACTAAGTAAACCATTTGCACATACTTTTTTTCTTTTTCAAAGAATTGAAACCATTGATTAATCTAAAAGTAATGACAAGTTTTTTGCTAATCCTTTAGGGCTTAGAATGCACAGACTGTATCCCCAGCAGAGGGCTTATTCCCTAAGCTCAGAGGCTGTCATTATGAGACAATTGAGGAGATGAAAGAGTCTGTGCTGAAGGTCATTGACATGCACACACAAGAGGACTTCGATGGGGCCTTCCAGAAGTTGCTGGAATGGTAGAACAAGGGCATTTCAGCCAGAGGAGATTACTTCAAAGGGGCCTAGAGTTTCATGTGTACTATCAATAAAAGTGCCCATACAAAAAATGTCTGGAAACTTATTTAATGATAAAAAAAAGGGTGTCCTGGGTATGACACTAAACTGCATCTGATGGTGAAGCTCTAGTTCTGAGCAGTATCCCTTCACAATTACTCTCGGTCCACTGACCTGGAGTGGTAATATTTGTTATGGGCTTACTTATGAATCAAATAGATTTTTTCTTAAATTATTCCTATTCAATAAGATGACAAGCACAAACAAAAACTCTTAAGAAACAATTATACAAAAAATATGAACATACAGTGAACACAATTCTCTAACCTCTAGACATCATTCAGCAAATCACTCATCTTTGTTCTGATATGATATTGTTTCTGAAGCTAAAGACCTTAAACAAATAGAAAGTGAGGGTTTTATATAGCATCAAATATATATTAACATAAAATTGTGGATTTTGTTTTAAGATTGACATTCTCAGATTTTGTTTTTTCACTTAAAATAATATGATATTAGATTTTAAAATATTTGTTGATCATTCCATAAAAAATTCCACTTTATTCCAATAATTTAACTACATATATTTTTAGATAAATATGTAAATCTCATAATTTTTACTTTAATACTTAGATGTAAACTGAAGTTTTAAAAAATTTCAAATGCCCTTAATAGAGGAAAAAATGCCTTTTACAAAAATCTCAAATCAAAATGAGAGTCAGAGATATGGCCTTATAACCAATCTCAAAGAAAAAAACTAAACAAAATTTTTTAAGACAATAAAAAAATTTAAAAATTCCATTATTGAAACTAATTGGGAAATTTTTTTTATTTTTATTCTTAACCAATATCACTACTATCAACAAAATGAATACTGCATAATGAAAAACAACTAAAAGATGGAAAGGTAAGAAAAAGGGCAGAATTTGGATGGTATTGTAGAGTAGGTGGTAATGGTTGGTAGATTCCAGAAACAAAAAGCCATCAATGTCTTGGAGAAGCTTCATTGTCCCAGTTGCACTCCAGGAAGGACACAAAAATAGAATTTGGAATAAGTGCTTTAATTTTAGCAACTTGACTAAATTATGCTGTCTACCACCATAGTTCCTAGGTCTGAGGGACAAAAGTTATTTACAGTTGGTGATGATTGAATGGAGTGGGAGGGAGTATAAGATGAGTGGAAAAAACATTGTAAAAATGGTTAAATATAAGAAATGGGGAAATAATTATATGTAAAATAGGTAAAAATAAAAACAAAATTATTTTTTTTATGTAAAAATGCTTTTTTCTTTTTTTAACTGAATGAATAGTAGAGTTAATTTCAGTCTTCCAATGCTGATTTACAAATTTAGAATCATTTTAAAAAAATAAATATAATTTGCTAATAAAGATCATGTTAATGTACATATGAAATATACATTTCTATACACATACTTTATGTGACTTGTGTGTATATGTGAACGGTGACTTTTTCTGTATATTTCTTTGTTTCTCTGTCTATATCTCATGTTATTGCAAACAAATATATAAAATTAACAAGTAAATTCATAAATTCCGACATACAACCAGGAATTAAGCCAGCAAGCAAGCAACATATCCACGATCCCAACAATTATACTGCTTGAACAGCAAAGTAAAATTAACTTTGAAATGCTAATTTAGGCAAAGAGCATAGATACGACACTTTTTCTCGACAGAAGTGCTAATCCATTCATTTATTGAAAAGGGATTATATATATATATATATATATATATATATATATATATATATATAAAAAATAAAAAATTTAATGCTAAAAGCATCTTTAATCTGTAAAATCTTTACAGTGCTCTATGCATGAAAATAGAGAGCAATATTACAAAATTCTTCAAGCATAAAATAGGATAACAAAACAGGATAAAAAAGTCATGACTCAGAGTTTCAAAATAATGATCCTCAGTAAGCAAGCATTCAACACATACACTAGTATGAACAAAAAGAATGGACACAAACATTAGTTTTAAAAAATAAATTAATTAAAATGAATCAAAATTTAATAATTTGTTAATCTCAATGAGGTTCAGTCTTAAGTGGTCAGGGGATGTTTATTTTTTATTCTTACATAAAAAAGATAAATACTTGGAATACACACACTCCAATAATCCACCTTTTATATACACATGTACAAACATTTTATATTCCTAATAGATATTTATAAGGTTTATCCTAGTTTGACACTAAGATACACAACTACAAGAGAACACTTTAATTTACTAATTTGATTACTTTGAAAATACCTCCTAAATTGTTATTCCTTGTGTTGGTTAGTGGGTTGGTTGGTTGTTTTAAGGTGTATCAACCCTTTTCAGGTCATTTAACACCAAATTAAATATCAAACAATTCAGTTTAATATAAGTATAGTTTTTGTTTACAAATGGTTAAATGTCAAGACAGTTCTATTTCAAGCAATTCAGTTTAGCAAATGTTCAGACAGTTCTATTTCAAACAGTTTGGTTTAGCCTAAGAACACAGTTTCAATCTCAAAAACAGTTCTATTTCAAACAATTCAGTTTAGCATAAGTACATAGTTTTGTTCTATCTGACCCATAGATAGGACCCTATCAGGTGCTACCACATTGGGCCAGAGTGGACCTGGGAATGATGGCAATGAAAGGGTACTCTGCATTCCCCAAAGCTCCAGCATTACAAGAACCTCACCATCAGATTGTTTAGTGTCATATTCAGATTGGCCTAATGAGTAGAGTGTTCACCAATGGCCCGGGAGATCAGGGTTCAATCCCAGGTCGAGTCATAACAAAGACTCAAAAAAAATAGTACTTGATGCTGCCTTGCTTAACACTCAGCGTTATAAGGTAGGGATCAAGGGTAAAGTGGAGCAATCCAGGGAATGGAGTAGTGCCATCCCCTACACCTCAGTGTAGTAGCTATTGAAAAGGGAGCCTTCAGGTCACCTTCGACTAAGGTCGCCAACTTTCCTATTTTTTACCTCTCTGCAGAGAAGCAGCCCCAGCCAACTGGGCAATTGGTTAGTTGGGTTTTATGGCATATCAACCATTGTAGGTTAATGCCAAATCCTATTTATGCATACATGATTTGTAAACAAATAGTTTGTAGGAAACATTTTAAACAAACCAGAACTAATTTTTTTGCATGCAGTTAAATGATTTCAAGTATCTAACATTAATAATTCTATTTAATATTTACCATTTGTTTGCATACAGTAAAATAATGAGAACACTCATTTGGGGCAGGGAGGATACTCTTCTGCAGAAATGCATTCGGTGTATCCCATAGCCCCAGCCAACTGGGCTTTGTGTTGATTGCAAACACCATTGTTTATATATTCCAACCCATATCCCATAAGGAAAGTTACATTTGCACATAATTTTCATATAGGAAATACAATAACTATTGTCAAATAGAAATAGTATTATTTTTAAATTCAAATTACCTTTCTTTAGCAGATCAATCACTGAATTTTCAAAATTTCATTCATTAAAATTGTAAAAAAAAAATTTTTAAAAAGTATGGTTTAAAAATCTTTTAGTATTATCTTGTAAATTATTCAGTAATCATTATAAAATATAAACAGTAGTAAAGAATCAATTGGTACCAAAATTCCAAACCACACCCTGTTTAAAAGAGGGTAGATTTTTACATCTTTAATTGTAAACTATAGAGCCACAATAGCTTTTAAGTACAACATTTTGAAATAATGGAAATAAAATATCTGCTGCCCAGTGGTATGATTTCAAACCTCACACCCAACCACCACAGTTGTTTTTTTTATTCTATAAATTTGTTATCTTAATAATGGTTGAAAACTTATGTTGAGTGACAGAAGAAAGATTGTAATTCCAATAATATAGAGATATTTGATCTCTTGTCAAAATGATTTTATCCACTATATACATAAACGCACACCAAATAAAAATAGCTATTATCAAGTTTGAAATCTACAACTAGGCCATAAAAACTAGTTCATAATCATTTTTCTTTCCAACTTACTCAGCTGATCAAGTCTATTACAGATATTATTAAAGTTGTATAAACACTGTCACTATTGAACAATACAAAAAAATTATACTCAAAGAAATAAAATGATGTAATGTTTAAATGTTTAATTTCTTTGTGTCAGCCAAGAATATGCCTAGTAAATCTTTCTTTTATATATATATATATATATATATATATATATATATATATATATATATATATATATATATATACACACACATACACGAGAGAGATTTACTAGGCTGACACAAAGAAATAAAACGATTACATTTTTTCAATTAAATTTAATGCATTCCCAGATTTGTTTACATACATTCATACCCTTATGAAAGCATATGAATCCAACTATTCTCCTTCCAACTATGGGTAAATAGTAAGGCAGGCTAGGCTCTTTAACCTTGGCATGGCAACCAGTCTATGAAAAGGAAAACTGAATTAAAGTCTATCAAACGCTGCTTAAAAATTGACATTGTGTTTCATCCTGCTCATCAAAAGAGGCTGTTAATATATATATTATATACAACCACACACACACACACAATCTATGAGAGAGATTTACTAGGCTTAACCTAGGTTGGTACAAAGATACAATACAGTAGAATCAAACTATTGAATAGTTTGAAAGTTTAACCAGCTCCACATGAATACTCATTACATATATATTGGTATAAATTATTTCAAAGCAAAAAAAATTCAGTAATGAAAAAGAAAAAAAAACTATATATGAATTAAGCTCAACATGTTTCAATAGTAGTCTAGTATCATAAAAATTCGAAGATGATTCACCATTGGCAAAAAAAATCTGATTTTGTAAACTGTCTTCATTTACTCATATCATTGGATTTCACTTCAGCTAAATATCTACTTTATATGGTTAAATAAAATAATAAAAAAATAAAAATAAAGATTCAGCTTAGTTAACCTGACAAAGTAAGGTTCCAATCTACAATTATATTTCCATTATAAACTGAACCTCTCACTGAACTTCTTTACAAGCTTTGGAATTTTCAAAAGCTAATATGTTAAAATACAGAATCCCATTAGTTAGCACAAAAAATTTGATAACCTTAGCTCTTAATAGACAATAAAAAAATAAAAAAGATATATTTGGCAAATTAAAGTAAGATTATGATAAAAACAAAGAGTATGCATAAGCAACATGAGTAGGCCCAATAACTAATAAGCTGAGGAGAAAGACATGAAAACTACTAGTCAGACTGGTTGCAAGTAATTTGGTTGCTATGACTACCAGCTCTTGTACCTGAAAGGAAGAGTGATTGAACTCCTGAAACTAAACTGACTTGAAAATTTCATCCAGAAATAAAGAAAAAAAGGAGTTTATATAAATTAGAGAAAAGGAAGATGTACAAAGGCAAAGATAATTAATAGGGACCAGGTGCAGTTAAAGCCTAAGAAACAACGAAGAAAAAAATGATTGCTTTACATGTGATACATAAGTGACATCACATGTTACTTCTGAGAAGAAAAAGGAATAATGTCAGCAGGTTTTATATTTGGTTTAACATGGCCTTTTCAGAAGAAAGAGAAAAATAGTTTAAGTAAAAAAATTAATTGGCTGGGATAATTTTGAAGAGTTTTGTGTGTTATGCTGGATATATAAGTAAGCAGATATGTGTATCTTGAAGTCTTTAAAAAAAAAAAAAAAAAAAGACATTTATTTGGGTGTATGCAGAAAACAATAAGACCAAAATGAATAACAATTGGTACTTTTGCTGAAACTTGTCAGAATCTATTAGACAAAAATAAATAAATAAAACAAGAGAAAGAGCATTACATTGGATAAATTTAATAAAGATAAAAACATCAGATTAATGTTAAATACTTTTAAGCTCTTTATATGTGATTAAGAATTTTTTTTCTATTAACTAGTTATTACCTGTGAAAAAATTCATGGCTATATTCATGTTTCAATGAGATGATTTATACAAAAACATATTTCCATGTATTAGTATCATTTCATATATATTTCAATTTGTCATTCAGATTTTATCAAATTTCAGGATATTTTAAATTTGCCTTTTACAGTAAAACAATGCTAACTAGATTCAATTGACATAAACTATAAACTTATTTTTTTCTTTTTCTGGATTTCATTGATATTATTGAGGATAAGCATGATTCTACACAGAGAAAAGGGGTGAATCCTACAGCATAGTGGCTAACATGCTAGACTCCAACATCATAATAAGCAAGTTTGAACTCCAATTGCACTGTTAAGTTCACTTTTGGGAAAGGTATCGGTTAAATAGTACCACTAGTGTTCTTCTACAAGGATGGCTTTGGCCTTGAATAACCCACAAAGGTTGATATGCAATCAAATAAAGAAACCAAACCAGCCAAATTGCCTAATAAAAAAAAGAATAACTAGAATATACTAGACAACATCTGAACCTATAGAGTTCCTAATGTAACAATGGTCCTTAATGATATTGATGTTATTATTTTGGAAAGCATGAAGGATTCTGATTAAAATTTTAAGAATTAAAAAACCAAAAAGAAAGAAAGAAAAATAACATTCAGCATATACATAAATCCCCATAAAATTATTCAGTTGCATATTGGACAGGAAATTGCTTTATTCTCTAAGCTAGAGCATTTTAAGTGTATTGCTTTTACAAAAAAAATAAATAAATCATACTATAGAGTGCTGTTTTTGGTGGATTAAACTTGCAAATATACAATGAGAATTTTTGTAAAATATATATTTTAAAAGTGATACTATTGGAAAAGAAAGCTTTTCTAATAGAAATGTTTTTGACTTAAAATGTTTTGGATGTCCATCAAACAGAAATACTGTGCAGAGTGAGAAGACATTATGTTCCAGATTCCTTAAAAAAAGAATTTAAAAATAACATCCTCACACAAGATCTTTCTAATTCAGCATTATGCAGTCTATACAGATAGAAAAAAATCATAAAATAAGATTTGGGATTTAAACCATTTTTGTTAACCAGCTGTCTCGTATGGATACAGATGCATACGAAGCTGCTTACAAAGCTCTTTTGTTAAGGTTTTCCAACTGCTGAATAGAAGAAAAACAAAATTGTGTTTTTGATGGATGAGTGTACCATTTATCACAGATTGAAGTAGGAATGTTTATTTCTGATCTAATCAAATTCTATACTGAGGACAAAAGACAATATATACAAACAATTTTGCCCAGGGACTTTGTGCCCAGCCTGAACACATTAGTCACATTTGCACATAGTTATAAAACAAAACACACACACACACACACACACACATATATATATATAAATATAAAAACACATTCTAGTAAGCACTATCATTGATGACACAATCCCGTACTTAAAACAAGACTATAAAATCAATATATCTCAACAGAATAAGTTGAATAACAAACAGATCTTGATGCCATCTTTTTTACTGAGCTGATGAAGCTCAACCACAGTTTCATTTAAATAAATAAAACAAATTAATTCCAACTTCAAATAATACTAAGCTGAGCATTTGAACATTAATAAATGAAAACAGACAGTATCTTCTTCATTCCAATTGGCCCTTTGATATCAATCACTTCCAAAATTTAACACTTATCAGTTACATCTCAGTCTATAACTGAGATTTTAACTACTTCTTCAAAAGGTGTAGCTTTAAAACACGGTCAAGTTTAATATAGGTGTGTGTGTGTGTATATATATATATATATATATAACAAGAAAAAAATTACCTGATCCAAAGTCATTGATGAGTCAGACTTCTCCGATCCTCTCTTTCATTATAATAGAGAGATGAACCAAACAGCCAAAGCCCAAGAAGTTAATTAAGGAGAAAAAATTAAGGGGAGATATTACCAATTTCCCTCCCATTCAAATAGGAAAGGTGATGAATATCAAAGCAGCAAGCTGCTTGGTTGATTGATCAATTTTAACTGCAAGTCAACTGATCAAAGGTTATTTTATACTTAGAGGTTAAGGAATTGTGTACAGTTTAAGTTTACATTTACTTTTTTTATGTAGTTTCTGAAAGATTTTATATCATATGTGATACAAATAATTTGCGAACAGATTTATTTGATCCATGGATGGGACACTAACAAGTACTACCACTCCAAATCAGAGTGGACCTTGGTGTAATTGGAAAGAAGAGGTACTCCACACTCACTATAACTCCAGAACTGGAACCTCACTACCAGATTTTGTGTAATATCCAGGACACCTCTTTTTGGATAGGTCTTACTCTTCTACAAGGGACACAATCAGCATGTTCTAAGCTCCACTAACAGCATGGCAAGCTATTTAACCTCACTGTTTAAATTGTTAATAACAAAGACAACACCTAATAAAAACAAATTAGCAACATTACAGTTAGACATTTTCCAAGCAAATCAAAAGATAACTTAATCCACATTGTTCCATTGCCACATGGAACTTTGACAAGCAGATAAATACTTGGCTAAACCTCATCCAATTATAAATTTCAAGGCCATTTTGTAGCTAATAGGTTTATCAACAAATGAAAAAAAGTAGGAGAAAAAAAATGTTCCAAATAGCCATAGTCTTTAATGGTTTGGTTTTTAGTTTTTAAAGGCATTTCAACCTTTGTGGGTTATTTAATGCCAAAGCCATCCTTGTAGAAATGAAGTGGTATTATTTAACCCATAGCTAGAGAGAGATAAAAGGGTTCATATTTTTTCAAAGATATTAGTCCAAAAGTGAATGCAACAGTGTGATTGGATTTTGAATTCGCTTACTACAATATAACAATTCATACTGACCTCCCAAATTTCGATGGATGCCATAGAATACAACGTAATCACTTCCATGGGAAGCTGTGTACAAGTGTTTTCTTCCCTCACTAACCACAGTTTACTGAGCCTTACTTCCTGTCTCTACAAATATCATATAAAGAATGTTGCACTGAGCTTAAAGTTACACTGAAAATCACTAGTTCGTCCCTGTTACCAAGAAGTTAAAAATGTTAAACTGCTCAGCACAAGGGATAATTGATAAGGAACACAGGTACTACGAGGGCCAGATTTACTAATAAACCTAGGGCCTATGAGTATTTGAGGACCCATTGACACTGAGCTACTATGAGACAAACCAGATTAAATTCACCTTCATTATTATGCATCGAATCTGGCCTCCAACAATCCTTGGATACAAATGATATCAGTGATAAATTTTCGATGAAAAAAAAAAATAAAATAAAATAAAATAATAGAAAGAGGTTATTTTGAAATGCACACAGTTTGCTATACTACATGTGCGATCAAAATTGATTTTGTTTCAAGTTCATTTTTGTTCTTTATTCCAACATAAGATGTACATGATATAAAAATAATTAGATTAAAAGTAATGTGTTACATTTGTGTTGAGATTTGTATTTCTTACATGATATTATATTGTATTTATTGACATTTGGACATTGTGAAACATCCTACTTGTGCAGAGGGGTTGATGTATACTGTAATTTTTTGCAATCTATTTTTAAAAGGAGTTTAACATGTTTCAGTTCAAAGTTTTCCTTCTCCTAGACTGGTTGCCATACCAAGGTTAAAGAACACAGTCTGCCCTACTATCTATCCATAGCAGGAGGGAAAATAGTTGGATTCATACCTTTCCCAAAGGCTATGTGAAATACAAACAGCTTAGTCTAGAATTTGAACTCAGGTCACAATTACACCACAAACATTCCACGTGTGTGTGTGTGTGTGTGTGTGTGTGTGTGTGTGTGTGTGTGTGTGTGTGTGTGTGTGTGTGTTGGATATTGAAACATGCCAACATTTCTATAAATTTGGGGGACTACTGATGAGTTTAGCCCAGGATTCATAAATAGGTAAATCCCACCCAAGGTACTATAGTAACTAATGGCATTCTGCCAAACTAAGTCAAGTTTATTATTAACTAAATAGTATATTGCATGAGAAGTCAAATCAGCTAGATCAGAATTACTGCTATATAAGACTAAAGTAGGAAAAAAAAGAGTATGTTTATAAATAGGTGATGTGAAGGCAGCCTTATGGTGGGAAGCATAAATAATGGAAAAAGCAAACAGTTCCAACTTCAACTGGGACCACAAGGTTCACTCCACAGCTGTCAAAGAGTAGTTTGTCTCTCCATCTTCTCTCTTCTATCCAGTAGACGGGAGTTTGAACTCACTATGATGTCACAGTCCAGCACATTTGGCACAATGCCATGGGGATTATTCTCTCCCACCCAAAATTTATAATATACCAAAAAAAATGTATAACTTTCATAAATGATTACTAATTCCAATGGAAATTTATTGCTAGGCACCAGAATAAAACAAAGTGTCTGAGCAGTCAGTAATTAGAGAATTAACACTGAACCTCTGCACAGGTTCCTAATCATGAGAACAAAGAGTGTTCACCATTTCCTTGATTATGTAATGAAATCAATCAGTCACTTCCTATGTAATCAAAATAATGAGAGAATAAACGAGGGTGTGGATAGTGCAACAAATAGGCAAAATTTCCAAATAAAAACTCTGATACACCCAAATCAACTATGCTGTGTTTGTATTTCATACTAACTTAAATGCCAAAAACAATAACATTTTGGTCTTAACTTAGTAGTAACTTTAGTAGCTTATAAAGAAAAAAATTCTATATTTTTCCTTTTTCTTGGAGTTTTAGTTTTATTTTATCCATAACAATCTTTCATCAAGAATCTAATCTGAAAAGTTTTTATTTACATACCAATTGGATATCACAAATCATTAAAGAATTTTCTTTCCTAAACTCAAATCTGGGTTTCTTCGTCTCTTAACATGAATTAACCAATAAGAATCAAATGTCTAATGATTATCAACAATATACCAATTCAAATTATCATAACATCTCATTGACATTACCTGCTTTAAAACTTTATAGATGATAAAAAGTAAGAATCCTGTATTTGTTACACCATTAATGTCAGGGTGCTACTGGTATCATGTAATCCAATACTAACTGCCAGATAATTGAAGGATCAGCAACTAAACCAGTTCCCCCACCAGAATTACTTGACAGAGGGGGTTGCTAGACACCCAATAGGATGAAAAAAAAACTAAGGGACGGAAGAACCTCTCTTGTCAGATTAACACACAAAAGGCATAAAGTGCAAGATAGGTATTACTTACTTCAAAGTTTCATCCAACCATTGATTGCATCCGATCCTTGATCAAATAGTATCACTATTATCATTCTCTAAGGATAGCTTTGGCATTAAATAACCCATAAAAGTTGATATGCCATTAAAACACAAAAAATGAACTAAACTTGTGTCTGGTGTAAAGGAAAATAACAGCTTTCTTACCTCAAAAATACACAACATGCAGTAGCAACATTTTTTTTATGAAAAGGATTATCCCAGAAAGCTAAAATGATCTGGTTTTCATTTTTAAAAGGAAGCCACATGCACCAATTGACTGTGGCTTGGCATAATAAAAGGCTGGGAAAAGTTTGAGCTGGGTCTTTTTGACACTTCAAAAAGTGAATTTGACAAGCATGCACACATACAAAAAAACAGTGGATCAGAAAGGAATATTTTGTGTTGGATGAGAATTTGTCTCCTATGAACAAGTGCTCCAGTTTTTTGGTGTTGGACCAGCAGAGAAAGGTTTATTTGATTACCGTAAAATTCTGTTCTAGTAGAAACTACCATGTAAAACAATTTGTTTTTAAAGGGTTAACAGGAGGGAGGTTAATAGTTTAATCTTACATCAAGGCACTAAATTCAAGATACATTATACAATTCAAGAACATCTTAAATAAATATGACAGAGAAAAGGATTCTTACAAACAAATCTGGCTATGGTATTTTTTTATAAGTACTTCCATATATATATATATATATATATATATATAATATGAGCACTTGGATAACAATCAACTGAGATTTATTAGATAATGCTTTCTATATTTAAAATGAAAAAGTCAACTCGACAATTTTTTTTAGGCTCATTTTTAACCAAAAGAAATAATCATGACAAAAGTGACTTGCCTAGTGGCTGGAGTAGTTTTCCATTCATGCTAGCAATCAGTGTTTGAACCCAGGTTTAAAAAAAAATTACTGATTTTTCTTAGAAACTTACCTTGTCTACAATCTTCTTCACTTTGTTTTTTAATTAGCCTTGTGTGCTATTAAATCTCTTCTTGAACAAAGATGTTTATAGTTGAAAGGATCTCTGTCAGGATCTTTTGGTAACTAATCAAATTTTTCATCTCCAGAATACATGTCTGAGCAAAGTTTCATAGAAGACCAGCAATTACTTATATTATAAGTCTCCCTTACTACCTAATGCTACCCAAAGGAAAGGTAAGAACTAATGCAGCATGGCACCAGTGTAAACAATAAACAAATTTTTTTAAGTTAAAAAATTTTTAAGACTTTCAAAAAAACAAACAAAAACAAACACTAATGAATGTCTAGTTTTAACTTTTCCAAAGAAATAGAGCAATTAGTTTGTCTTTAAATATAGAGTTCAACTCATCTCATTTTACCAATACAATGGGTTCATTTATGTAAACATGACAACCAGAAGAGGTTACAATCCACATCACCATTATTGGCACCTTTTCATTATTTTGCTATATCTTCAGAAATAAATGGAAAATAACCCAATTTAAAGAAACTTGTTTTTTTTTTATTTGCTGTTCTTTATAAACTAGGAGTTGTCAATAGACCAAAACTATTGCACAAGATTCATTTTTTTTTTGTTTTCAGGAGATATTCAACATTATGTAGTGAAATTTCATGGGTGCTAGTAATTGTGACCAGGGCTGCATGAGTTGCATCCAATAAACATTTTGTTTTCCCTTATGCAGAATGATGTGTATAAGTTCATATCTAATCAAAAGGGGCCATTTAAGATATATTATATATGAAACTGATGTCAATATATGCATAGGTAAGGTATGGACTGCTGTTGACAGGTTATTGACCATATGGAAATCTGATCTGTTAAAATAAACAAGAACTCTTCCAAGTTCTAGCTATGCCAGTACTACTGCATAGTTGCACCACTTTGGTTAATAAAATACCCAGAGAAAATGCTAGATAGGAACTACATAAGGATGCTGCATGCTGTTTTGAACAAACCCAACAAAACAGCAGCCGTATAGCCACTTCATATCTCACAAACCATCCAAGTAAAATGAGCAAGACATGCTGGAGAAGTAAAGATAAACTTATAGATGATGTTCTCCTATGGACTCCTACATATGGAATCACTAGTGGAGGCCGACCCAGAAGAAAAAAAAAATTACATTCATCAGCTCTGTGCAGACAATAGATGCCATGGGAATCCATGCTGTCAACACACCATCATGATGAAAAAATATGTATGCCTATAACCCAAATGACTAATCAGAACTATATCATCCCATTTAAACAGTTTGAACATAACCACTTCTGGTTATCTGCCCTTGGTATCATAAATGATCTAATAACAAAGAATCCAATAAGAAATTGCTAAAAATTTAAACAATCCTAAGTGATCTCCCACTCACTCTGAAGAGTAACTAGATTTACAATTATAGCTGAATACAAATAAAAAAGTTATTATTTAAAATACTAACTTGGTTGTTTATATCCAGTGAGCATCATGAATTTCCCCAATATTAGGCAAAGTGCTTAGAGGTAAAGTTTTTTTGACTTTATTTGAAGCAACAATTCTCTTTACAAATTGTTACTATTAACAATTCATCTATTACCATTAGAAGATTCTGAAAATTATCATTTTTATATTAAAAATATCAATTTTCTTAGATAGCAAGAAAACTAAAATCCTGTTTTACCAATATATGGCGTCCTAACAAATAAACTTATATTAAGTTTCTACTCATTAAGGATGTAAGTGAAATCATGTACATATATAAACAATACTGAGTGAATAAAATTAGATAGATAGCATTTAAACTTCAGAATAAAATCTAAAACCCAGTAACTCATATCCTCAAGGAAAATAAAATTCTCTTATATTTCAAAAGAGCTACAAGTCAAGTAATGTTAGATATGCATATTCACAAGAAAGAAAAAAAAAACAAGATAAACAAATGTTTCTTCACTTTTATAGAATTTATATTATTATTTGCAAAAGCTAATTATCACTTAAGTATTGACACTGGTATGCCACACTGGCTAATGAAGAAGAGTACAGGTAGGTCAATGATTTTGGTTGGTTGTTTTATGGTATATCAACCCTTTTCAGGTCATTTAACACTGAATTAAATTTCAAAACAATTCAGTTTAGTGTCAGTATAGTTTTTGTTTACAAATAGTTAAAGTTCAATTTAGCATAAGCACACCATTTAAATGTCAAAAACAGTTCTATTTCAATCAATTCAGTTTAGCATAAGTACACAGTTAAGTTCTATTTGACCCATAAATAGGATCCTATCAGGTGCTACCACTCCAGACAAGAGTGGACCTGGGAGCAATGGCAATGAAGGGGTACTCCACATTCCCCAAAGCTTCAGCATTACTGGAACCTCACCATCATGTTGTTTAGTGTCATATCCAGGACAATTGTTGAGAGTGTCTTACTCCTATGTAGAGTAGCAGTTGGTGTATTCTACAGCCCCAACCGACTGGGCAAATAGGTCAATGAATACTACTCTATAATTAGCAGTGTTGGAGGGACATTTTTTTTATCAAATTTATATCTAAAAGTTACTCAGAAACAAATGGTCTAATTAAACTGTAAATTGCTTTATATGTATTTTAATAGCATTACACTATGATGTATGGCACCTCACATGGTGTAATGGGTAGCAAGCTAGATTGGCAGTCCATTGTTAGTGAATTCAATTCTCACTGGGTGCCCCATACTTCTAGCCTTTTGCCACAACTAAGCTAAGCTTAATAAATAATTTTGTTACACCTCATGTAGTGTAGATTAGCAGACCATTGTTATTAAGTTCAGTTCACACTGGGCCCTCTTACTTCTGGCCTTGCACCACAATTAAGCTATTACACTATCATGCAGTGTTTTTTATATTACAGCTACAAACACAAGAAAAAATTGAATTTGTATATAGATGAAATGATAAAAAATATTTAAATTGTGCTTTTTTTTTCGAAAGAGTAATGAAAAGAATTTAAAAGAAGCAATGATGTATAAACTGCTTGGAGGCTGAAACAGTTGTGCCAAATTATTATGAACCAAGATCTTAAGATAAAAAGCCAGAACTTTGTACACCACACACAGGGAGAATGTAATAAAATCTTTAAGTGGAGAAAAAGCTGGTTTGAATTCAGTTTTCTTTCTCCTAGACTGGTTGCTAAACCAAAGTTAAAAGAACCCAGTCTGATTTACTATTTTACCCAGAGTTTGGGAGAAAAATATGAAATGAAATGCAAACAACTTTGTCCAGGATTTGAACTCAGGTTGCCAATTTCATTTCAAATAGTGATAACCATTATGCTAAATGTGCCTTTGAAAGCAAACCCTCCCCAATTTGTGTAGCACAATCTTCTTCCCTTTATTTGGCCTCATGTTAAGCTTAATAAATATTAGATAACCAGAAAGTTAATGCATTTATTTTGTTTATTTTATTCACTAAGTTTGTACAATATCCATTTTCCTAATGTGTATCCTTTTCTAATATGTTGGTAAAGACAGTTTCATTGCTTATGTTGAACCTTAACATTAAGTATTGGATATATTTGAAGTGGATTAGATTCAGCAAGTTCATCAATGTTTACAGGTCATCATTTACAAAGTGCATCTAATTATTTCTTTCCAGTTGAAAAACCTCCTGAATCCCACTTTAACAATTCTATCACTAACTTCACCTAAACTAAACACTGTAGATGTTTTACAGGCTATTTCTGTTGTTTTTATTCCTAGTTCAAATTTGTACAATAGATCAGCTCTTACAATGAACTTTTAAACCATTACAAGTATATTCCCCTTCTGTGGATTATTTGGTGGTAAATGACATTTGGTTTTATTTTGCAGAAAATGCATATAGTTTGTTCCAGTCTATTAATGTTCTGTGTTTTTAATCATCAACTTAAAAGAGAAACAGATAAATCCTCTGAAAACCAGAACTAACTTTTTTGGTCACTTGTTATATAAAACAAAAACAAACAAAAAAATGTTGGTATTGATTAAAAAACTAAGAATATTAGGAAAATAAAATTATGTCAAAGGCTTTTAATAATTTTGTACTTCTATTAAAGTCAAAATAATTACAAGCTAACAGATCACACTTACAATACACTTGAGTTCTCAACATTGAAGAGAGGTGCACATGAGCCACTTCTTCAGAAAAGTGGAAATTGAATATCTCTAGCAGCACCCCCTCCCCACAAAAAAATTTACTTAATACTGTTAACCATATTTACACACATGTACTGTAATAATGTTTTATAAATAAAAAATTACAATATCAACAATGTAGGCTAACAAAGAATACAAGATTCACAGCACATAGATAAAACATGCAACTGAGATGAGTTAGTACTAAGACAAATAATATAGCATCTCCAACAAGATTTCTAGACATTAATAGAAACGGAAAAGAAAGTTATTTTTTAATGTCTATTATGAACTGAAGTCTTTGGCACTAATACAGTCAGAGGTCAGCAGATAAGAATTTTTTTTTAATGTATTTAGTGCTTGAGTGGCTGAAGCAAGAAAAAGTCTGGGCTTATGCCAGGAAGTAGAACCCTATATATCCAGCAGAAGCAATGGTCCCAGTGAGTCTAAGAAAAGTCCTGCAGTTGGCAGCAGAGTGAGAGTAAGCAAGAAAGGGCTGTTAATGCTCAAGCCTGGGTCTCTTGCCCACTGCTTTAGTGGTAGTTGGCAGTTAGAGGCAGTCGGTTTAAAGGGAGTTCGAGATAGTTGGCAGTTGAACAGAGAAAGGAAGCTGCCAGACCAGGCTGGTGTTCTTTCTGCCACTACCTGCTATAGTTAGGGTATGCTCAGGTTAGATTGAAAAGCTAGTAGGCTTTAAGAGTCCAAAATATTTCAATCTAACCATTGATTATAAACTAGAAAATAAATAGATCTGGGAAATTTAAAATCATGAAAATCAAAGTTTCTACTGTATAAGTACAAAAATTGTTAAACATAGGTTAGGTTTAGTTTGGTTTAATGAACCCCTTATGGGTTGTTTCGTGCCAAAATTTGATTCATTTGTAAAAGTTTGATTATAATCTATATTTTCAACATTCTATTGCATTTTTTTTTAAATCACTTTTTTATTTGTTTAAAATAATCATTAGTATGATCAGTTATATGATATCAAGTATTCCTTCTAATGAAGATAATTTGCACACAATTAGATGGTTTCAAGTTATAATTCCTATTTAATAACAAATCATTTGTTTGCACAATTATATGGTATCAAGTATTCCTATCAAATACTAATAACTTTCCAACAACTCTATTTGATTCATAGATGGGACTAACAGGTACTACTACTCCAAGTCAGATTATAATGGCAATGAAGGAGTACTCCACATTATCCAGAGCTCCACTTCAGGATTCGGTTTAGTGTTATACTCAGGACACCTATTTCATAGTGAAGGATGTTACTCTTTCAAAGAGAATGCAGTCTATGTGTTCTAAGCTCTGCCAACAGGGCAATTGCTAAGTATCTATCACATAAGTATTTTGTTCAGTGAAAAGAAAACCCATTGTTCAAGCTAACTAAAAAATCATTGATATTCTTCATTTAGTTGAGTAGGTATGAAAGGTTTCATTTTGTAAGATAATTATACAGCCACATATCTGCCCAAAACTGAACTATCCCATAGCAGTTTAAGTCAGCTAATATTACGAAGAGAAAGACACACAATTTTCATATCAAGTTTTCAATAATAAATTAAAGTGGACTTTCATTAAATACCATACTTCAGCATTTATCAACTGTATAAATCTCTACATTTTGTGAAACCATTTTAGTAATGAAAAGAACAGAGTTGGTGCTTCTCCGGATGTCTGTAATTCTATAACAGCAATGGAGACAACACTCATGAGCTGAGGACCATGAGAACTATGACTGAGGGTCACTTAAACTTGACCCAAACTCAGGTTTCCAGTTTTCTCTCTTGAGAGACCACTCAGCTCTATACATAATCACCTAGACTTGGCTGGAGTTTCTAGAAGGGAAAAAATAAAGAAAAACACGAAACAAACTGCAGTCCTTTCTTGTGAATCATGTTCAACAAAGATGGTTAGTTCACAACAGAAGAAAATAATTTGTAGCTTCTTTATGTAACTAAATACATTTATTTCTATAACACAGAGTATGGATTTATGATGATTACAAGTTCATATTGGTAATTCTATATTTATAGAGGATAACATGTTATTACTTCAATGCATTGATGTTTCCAGATTATTATACACATAATACTTCATAATGTGTGAATTAGAAAAAAAAGGAAAGACAAAAAAATTGACAGGGAACATGCTTGTTTAAAACACTCTCTTAGTCCTGAAGTTTATATTTACCCAGCCTCTCTGCTAAAGGCAGGATATAATACAAGATCAATTTTTAAACAGAGTTTAGAACATTTGATTTTAGAGTTTACCTTTTCCTAAACTGGTTGCTGTACCAAAGGCTAAATTGCCCACTCTCCACTATTTACTCATAGTTGAGAAGGAGAAAAATAAGGAATTTATGGCTTTCCTAAGGGCATTAGTATGAAGGGAAACACAATCTCCTTTAGAATTTGAACTTAGATTGTCAATTTTATTTTCTCCAACAACAACCATTATGTCATGCACTTCCATAAACCTTGAAATAGTGTAAAATATATGAGGGATTAACACTATAGGTACTCATTATTTATCCAGCTTCCAAAAATCTAGAAAACTGGCTACTTTTTAAACCAACAAGTTTTGAATTTGGCACACTGTTGAATAGCCCTACAGGTAGAGCTGTGGGTTTTTTTTTTTTTATTTCCATGGCATCACATGTCACTAGTTTAAATGAGACTGTTACTGTATACAAATGATCCACATACATACAATGATTTTTTTATCTTAATTTATTAAATCTAATTAATTATCATGTCTAAAACCACAAATTTGAAATAAATTACCTTTTTTTAACATGTCCAAAAGAAATGTAATTTACTAATAGAAAACAGAAAAGGAGA
Source organism: Sepioteuthis lessoniana (assembly GCA_963585895.1). Taxonomy (NCBI): domain Eukaryota; kingdom Metazoa; phylum Mollusca; class Cephalopoda; order Myopsida; family Loliginidae; genus Sepioteuthis; species Sepioteuthis lessoniana. The sequence goes on from OY757912.1 coordinate 48,376,453, forward strand.
CATTCAGAACTTGATATAATGAAAAAAGTAAAGTTACTTAAGACTTGATTGGAGCCACACTTGCGTAACAGTTAACTACATAAAAATACAGATGAGGCAGTTTTCATTTCATTCTAATATCCTTGGGAAAGCACGATTCCCTTATCTTCTTCCAAGTATAGGTAAATAGTAAGACAGATTGGATTTTTTAGCCTTGGTTAGGCAATCAATCTAAAAGTAGAACTGTATTGAAACCAGCTTTACTCCACTCAAAAATAGATGTCAGATCCTGCCCAGGATTTGATAAAAGATGCTTTGGTGCACCACCAAAGTAAAATTTAAATGGATTAATAAAGATCAAACAGACACAGCTTTCAATTAGTATCTGCTAAGTCCAGTTTTGTTCTTTACTTATCCATTGTTTATTTCAATTACATATAGGTGATATCCAAAAATTTGGCAAATCCAAAAATCTAGACCACCTCTGGTCTCAAGTTAGCTGAATAAATGGTTCAGTATCCGTAACCTTTTTGTAAGTTATTATTGATACAACATAATTGATGTTTGCAACCCAGTCAAAACATCTAAATCCCCATGTTGAATCGTACACTTTATGTATATACGTTTGAGAATCATGACCAAATAAACCAGATTTTTTTTTTTAACTCAGGTTCCAGACTATTTATGATTAACCTCAAAACTCATCAGATGGCAAAATGGGGTGACAAGGAGTCAAATATAAAATACAAAAATGGTTTGTTTGTTTTTTAACCTCAAAAATGGTAGGACTGACAGGGCCATATTTATGTTTTTCACATAGCCAGCTATACATTAGTGAGTAATGATTAAAAAAAAAAAAAAAAAAAAAAAAAAAAAAAACACTACACATTTGCAAAAGATGAAAGAACAAAAAAATATTGTGTACAAAAGAGACTCTCACAAAATAACTAGAATTTTTCTTTACTTAAAATTATTTTTTGTTACATATTTATATAATGTTGATCTTTCTTCATCAATAGAATCTTGTAAAAATATATATCAGAATTATTTCATAAAAACATTTCATCTTTATTCTCCCCACCCCAAACATCGGTGGGCACTTTCTGTTAGTCTAATTATAGAATTGTTAAAGAAATTACTACTATTTAATAGTGTGAAGCCCAGGCATTCTATAGAATGTCTAGCATTTTTTGGCAAAGTATCAAATAAGCTTATTTCATTTGGATCATCAATACTTTATCCAAGATTTTAATAGGATGCCTAGGTATTCTATAGAATATATTTTTTAGCAAGAAGTTAGACACTTCATTAAAATAAATTTTAATCTTTGAAACTTAAACTGATAAAAATATAACAAATAACTGAAATAAAAAAATCTTATTAGCAAATTGCAAATTGATACCTCAACTAAATAAATATATTGATAGAAGTTGCATATTTCTAGTCTTTTATTCATTGCACAAGTCAGATTTGGGGTTAGCAGTTTAACATAAAACTTGCTTCATTGTATATACAGATTCACTAAGTATGTTTAATTAGTTTTATAGCATGTTAACTCTTGTTAAGTCATTTTATCATAGTCTCCAATTATATCCGGAACAAAAATGTATCTTCACAACTATTTTCAACAGGTAAATACTTTATATGTAGTTGTAGTACTAATGTTTTAAGAGCTAATGTATCAATATACTTCAAAATATTTTAAAATATCACCTAAATAAAAAAAAAATTAAAAAAAGATCTATTTGACCCATAAATAGGATCCTAACAGATACTATCACTAATTATAATCATTTAGATCTTAGTACTTCATGATAAAAAAATCCTTTTTCCTGATTTTCAATGCATTTCTGTAGGAAAAGCATTTAATACTTCATAGGGTAAGTACTTTTTTATGACCAAACCATGAAAAACCAACACTTCTTTAATAATAAGCGTTAATTTGCACAGTTATATAGTATCAGGTATTCCTATCAAATACAAATAATTTGCACATGGTTATATAATTTCCAGGTATTCCTATCCAATACTAATCATTTTCAAACAGATATATTCAACCTATAAATGGGAACTCTAACAGGTACTACCAATCTGGATCAAAGTTGAACTGAGAGTAATAGCAATGAAAGAGTAACTGAAAATGTCCCAGGGCTCCAGAATGAAGAGCTTCACCACCAGACACAGTTTAGTGTTAAACGCAGGACAAAGACATACTTGTATCTATCCCAAAGAATTAACGAATAGCAAAATAGAAAAGTCTAGGTTGTAAGGCAACATCAAACAATACTAAATTAAAATGACAAAAAAGGAAAAAAGAAGGCATTCATAATAGGTATGCATAAAAAGGAACAAATGCTTAGGAAATGCATACAATTATCGAGGATTTTATCTTACACTTCTTTTGAATGTTATGGCATTCTATAGAATGCCTACATTTCACACTTTGCCAGAAATAATACTACTCACCTACATTACATAATGATTTGGTAGCATTCATTATTCCTTAATTACAATGAAAATTTGACTTTCACAAGATAAAATTATATATTATACTATTCAACCATTTTGTTAGCTCTGTGGGTAGAGCTTAGACTATGCTAATTATATCCACTGCAAAGAAGTAAGACACTTCCCTAAAAGATGTCCTGAGTATGACACTAAACTACATCCAATAGTGAGGCTCCAGTTCTGGAACTCAGGGAAGTGAGAAGTACCCTTTCATTGACAATACTCCCAGGTCCACTCACACACAGTGGTAACACCTATTGGATAAGAATGATTGAAACCATATAACTGTGTGCAAACAAATTAATAGTAGTTATTAGTTGAAACCATATAACTTTGTATAAATTATTAGTATTAGACAAGAATACTTGATACCACAGAAGTGAGCAAATAAATGATTATTATAAAGTATGATTAAAAAATTGATTGCAATGGGACATTGAAAGTATAGTCAAGATTATAATCAAATTAAATGAACCAAATTTCGGCATTGCTTAATTTAGAATTGATACTGTTAAATAAACCAAACCAATTATATTTTGTAAATATATGATAAATCACTAAGAAAAAAAAGAGTTTTTGCTAACAGCTAGAGTTTCTTCAAGAATAAAACCTTAGGCCTTTGGTCAACAGTCATTTTTTTCCTAGTCATATCTTTAAGTATACAGTCAGAGTAGAATATCTATCAATTACTAAAAGTCTCATTTTTATATAAGTGTGTGTGTGTGTGTAACTATAAACTATCAAACATGACACATTGAGATTTGTATTATAGCAATACTCTTAAAATGCGATAACTTCCAGAATAAAACAATTTCCAGTCAAATTTTCAACTGAATGATAGTGGAGGTCTAAGTTTGTGCTGAACATTTTTTTAAGCATCCATATTCTCTATATAGGAGAGATAACTATGAAATGTTAATTACAACCCTTCACTTCTTTCTAAATAGATAGAAGCATCAATATCATGGACTATTATTATAACAAACCCAAAGGATTGACAGATTGTCTAGTAATACAAGATAGATAGAAGTAGTAATAAGTATTTACAAAGTTTAGCTAGACATGAGTGAGAAACACTCAATGAGGATCAACTTCATTAAAAGGTAAAGAGGATTATATTCAATTTATGTTAATGTTTCAAAGCTATAAAGGTAGACACGGAAGAAAGACATGCTTAAAAATAAATAAAAAACATAACATCAACTAAGATCACATGTTGAACATGTACATCTGATTTAGTTACATATGATAAAAAGGATTAAGGTAGACTTTAGTGGATTTTCAACACCAGAAGTATTAATCCCAAATCTGAGTCAGACATATAACAATTAGACATTATCCTAAATTAGTTGAGAGATGCTTCGGTGACATTTTTGGTCTCAAGGTCCGATTTAGGGTTATAATTATATCCAACACTGATTTAGCAAACTGATAAATTTCTATTTAAAAATTTTTTTTAAATTAAGTTTTCCAGGATTTTCTTGACTAAATAATCATTATGGATACTTTATGAGTATTGCATGTTCTGTTAAAAAGAAAAAAAAAAGAAGCTAAATATAAGACCAGTTAATTTTGAGTCAAGCAGAAGTTAAAGTTGGTCTAAGCAAAACATATCTGTGGAACAGATGCTGTTCTTTTACTGAGAGTAATAGTAGTATCTTACTCAGATGAGAACTGTATAACAGAGCTAATAAGAGAGTGGGATAGAAAGAAGATACATACTTTTTGTGGGAACTGGATATATAACAGAGTAAGTAAACCTTCCTTCCAGTAGGTAATGTCTACTGTGATGAACCAAAAAGTTAGGGGGAGGGGAACTGATACTGCATCTAAGTAAGGAAGAATAAAAGGCCGAGTTTGAAAAAAGTTATTAGTGCAGAATGGTTAAAACAAACATCTGAAAAGTATATTTTCATGTATTTGCATGTTCAAACCGACGTCTGAGATTTATTGTTTTGTTGGGGATAGAGGAACAGCAAGTCTCCTCAAATATCCATTATCTTCATCAGTATACTTGCAAAACCCAGCAAATACTGCCGTGGTTATCTCAATATGTCTCTAAATCTTCAATCTGTAAAAAAAAAATGGGAAGATTATTATCTGATTATAATATTTATAGTAAAATAATAGTTATAATTCACCAAATGTCTTTATTATTATTATTATTATTATTATTATTATTATCATCATCATTATTCATCTGTATAACATAGCCCCAGAATGGCTACAGCAATGGCTGTATTTTTTTCTATGTTTACTAATGAGACCCTGAAGAATGATTCTTCATTTTTAGCCAGGGATTCAAGTTATGCTGTAAGTGGGATGTTAAACTGGACTCTTTGCGCTTATCAGAATAAATAAACTGAATCTTTACCTTTTTGTTTAACCATATAAAGTAGACTTCTAGCCGAAAATTTCTCCATGGTTTCTTTTTTTTCTGATTACCAATAAAGACAGTATAAAAAAAAAAAAAAAAAAAAAAAAAAGCATGTCATATTTTCATTTGCTGTAAGAGCACTGGCTACCAGGCATGAGAGCATAAACATTAGCTTCTCAACAATATTTATTAGAAAAACATTTTAGTGTTCTGCTCACAGAATGAGTTTTTAGCGAGTAATAATAATATGAAGTTATCCCATAATAGAGAAATACCCGATTTTATAGCTACAGTCAAAAATAAAAAATCGGAAAAGGCAATATAAAATGCAGGAAATGTATTAAGTTTCATTAAGCTTACTCACGTCTTTTTGCAACGAATGTTTTTTTGTTTTTTTAAATATTCATCAAAGAGCAAAAATATTTTATATACTGCAACACAACTACCTATCACTTAGAATTTATATTATAAAAATAGGAAACCAAAACGCTAGGATTAGATTTCTTGAGTACAAACACAAATCCCACAAATCTGGATTATAAAAAAAAAAAATTTTTTTAAATTATCTCAAGACATATTTAATCAAAAACCATCAAACTATTGAGTTAACTTGCAAGAACCAATTCGAAGAACCAACTAAGCACTTTGTTTTTATAAAATTTCATCAGCATATGAGATCTACATAAGGTATGAAGTTATCCAAGTATCGTGCAAATGAAGATAGGAAGATCTAGTTCACCAGACTGAAAAATATCTCAGGCAAGATATATATATTAAGAACTATATACAAGCATGTGGATATCATTTAAGTATATGAATGTAATTATAATCATGTAATCAGAAGATAAGGAGGACCAAAATACTACCTTTTTTTTCTACTAGGAAGATCTAGTTCCTCTTATATCAACAAGTAAAGATATATTTCACTTCTACAGTGAAATATTAATTTCTTGTTTTAACTAAATTGTATACTAAAGTTTCACAAATAACATTTTTAAAAATGTATATGTGATGAACCAACAAATAAGGTGCAGTACAGCTAATAAAATAAGTTAAAAGGCTTCTTAACAAAAATAAAAAATACTATTCGTAAGCAAAGATGGGTGGGTACAGAATGAAAAAGGAAGAGATGGCAGGTTGACTACAGATTTATGATCTGCTTAATCATCAAAGTTTTAGAAACGGTCAAAGTGACATCTTTAAAAGACAGGCTCCTAAGATGTGGGATGCAAGTTCAAGACTCAGCAGAATATTATACAAGAGTTTTGTGCCGTTTGTTCTTAAAAAAAATAAAAAATAAAAATAAAAAAAAGGGAAGAGTATACCTCTCTTACCTATAGCATTGTGACTAAAACCAATGATGATAATTGATAAGTGTTCTGAGAAAAAGCAACAATAATAAAATAACACTAGTAATAGGACAATAGTAGTAATGAAGTGTGCATCGACCTCGTGTGATGTTGGTATGAAAGTGACAATAAGATGGAATAAAAATAAAAATGAAATATTAATGAAAAGCATCAAACCCAGATTGTTGTGATAAAAAGCAACAGTAATAAAATGGAGTAAGACTACTAATAAAATAATAGTAGTAAGGAAGTTTGTATCAATCTAGAATGCTGTGATAAAAAGCAATGGGATGTAGTAAAACTTGTAATAAATATCAGTAACAAGAGCTTATTGATCTAAAAAATAAATAAAAATAAGATAGTGTAAAGTAGTAAAATAAAATAAGAGGGGAAAGACTTTATCCAAAAATAAATAAAAATATTTCATGTTATTTATATAAAGACTCCACCATTTAATACTTGAAATCGAATAAGACATAAACAATATTGGTTGTTTTGTTATTGTTTTTAAGTGTTATTCATGCAATATTTTAGGTTTTAATAATATTAACAGAAAATATTCAAATGCATTTTATGAATACATTTTACTTATATAATAGTAATAATAACCTATAATGAACTTCAATATTTACCAACGTCCAAATCAATTATTAAATATTTCAAGATACTGAAGCATAGGACAACAAAAAGAATCAATGCTACAAAATTTGATCTTATACACACACACAGACACACACACATATATATATTAAACACAAAGATGCACACATTAAAACCCAAGTTAAAAACTTAAAATATCAATTTCATATATGCAGTCATATATGAAAATATCAATTTCATACATGTACTAATACATTAGTGATAATGATTGACACAAATCTTAAATTCTTTAACTAAATTGCAGTTTTTAATCATAATTTTAGTGAAAAATTTGCATTAACTTAATTTTGATATATTGCTGAAGAAGTACATTAAATTCATTGAAGTACAACAACAATACATTTGTTTTTGTTTTAATGGTTTAGCAACATCGATTCTTACAATTAGCAAACTATCTTGGATTTTGCAAGCACAAAACATTGGACACTCTAAAAGAAACTTTAAACTTTTCTCCATCCCCATTTCGTTTGCTTTCACTAACTCTACCCACCAATGTATTTAAAAACAAACTAAAAGGTACAATAAAATGTAACATTCAGAGACCTTTTGTTTTTATATTAGTCAAGATTAATAAACTTAAAAATAAACATAAAACTTAATTACCATGTTTAAGACTGAAAAGAAGAAAAACAGACGTGGAAGGGAGCAAAAAAATAAAAATAACTTACACTACTCTAACCAAATCAGTCATGATGAGTTTGCCATCTGCTGTCAACACTTAGTTGATAGAATCCATATATATTTAGACTCACTTTCATCAATAAGGCATTCATCAAATTTAAATCCATCCAACCTAAAAACATAACTTCTCAGCCAAATGAAAATTCAAAACTTAAGTCATATCCGACATTACATTTAAAACTTAATCCAACTCCTGTGAATATTCTCTCGTCAATATACCAACATACTAAATGTTGTCACTCATGACCTATCTTTGCTGAACCCAATACACTAACATCCCTTAGTCATAATACAATCCACCCACCTTTACTTCTAATTCACTCACTTCGACATAATTCCAAAGCATTGGGAGATACATGTGAAAGGAAATTAAACCAATTTTCGCAATTTCCCCTACAGAAAGACATAAACCTTAACTCTCAATTTAGATAATTTTAATTAAAGGTTGATTTTTTTTTTTATCAACTAATGTCTAAAATAAAGTAATTTTTAATATCAATAATTGTCAACTATCTTTCTAGTCCAGGTTAAAAGCGCAGTATGAGTAACCCGAACAGAACTTTTTTTCGATGCAGGTATCATTGGGGAAAAGGAAAAGTTTTGGTAAACAAGCCAAAGTCTTTTATAACCTTGACTTTTTTTCTACACCACTGTTTTAAAAAAAATATCTTTAATAAGTACTTTTTTCCAAACATCCTTTTTCAAATATAAATTTTTCAGAAAGTGGTCAAGTTTTTCTTAGTCAAATTGTACAAATTTCTTTTAGGAGGATATGGGAGGTAATTTTAAATTTCAAAGGATGTATCTTGCAGAAGAGACTTAAGTATTTCCACTTGCACTTGAAATAAGAGACATATTGTCCCATTTTTATTACTATAATAATGCAAATTCAAAGAATATTAACTTCATAACAATTTGTGTTCTTGGTGAAAAATTCTACTTAAATTATAGGAAAGTTTATTTATTCGTCCCTTAAAACGGCCATAATTTCCAACCCCAACTGACTTATCCAAGTCTACGAACAATTAATTGATTTTATTTATTTATTTGCTTTAATTAAATAGAGTTTGGTTTTTAAGTTTTATAAAAATCAATATAAATGCTGTTTTTGTTCAGTTGTATTTCAATAATAGCACAAAAAAAATGAATAAAAGACGTTTCAAACAAAAACAAAAAAGCGTTATTCTTATTATTAGATTCGGTTTTATACCAAAAATTAGCACTTAAAGACTAATCTAAGATTTTAGGAACTGTTTTCCTCCCCATTTAATCACTTAACTTGGATCATGTGTAAATAAATATTTCGTACGTGCCTAGGTCTCAAGATCTGGATAACTAGAAGTACCGATCTATGACTAAAGAGTAACTCAATATTTTTGTCGACTGATATGATTTTTCACTCAGAGTAATGAAAGCACGTTGAGGGTAAGTGTACTATAGTCTATTTTAATGATCTTTACTCTTATCACCGAGTAATAAGAAAAAAATTACATTACATTAATGTCTATAACCAGTAATTGTCATTATTTTCATGAGTAGCCAAAGTTTTAATTTGCCCAGCTTATTATTTTAAAAGTAACCCCAAAAAGTTGCAAGTAGCCAAATTCAAAATTTAGTAGCGCTAGGCAAAAGTCGCCCAGTTAGCACCTACTTTTAACTAGTTTTTCTTTTCTTTTTAAAGCGTGTCAAAATAAAATAATTACCTATCATTTGGTAAGATTGACAATGTAACACAAGACTACTATAATTCGTTGAGCACCTGGTCAATTTCAAATTTACTTGATCTATTAAATAATTGGTCTACGTGAATGACACGTTAACCATCACATAATAAAAACACCCAACGAGTATATGTAACTGCAATTATAATACATTATATTTAAAAAGAATAAAAATAACAATCCTGAATTAACCACCTCCAGTACAATAAATTCTGAAATAAATCCTACACAAACTTGTAGATCTACTTTTGCCATCATAAACCTTCCCCTTCGACATTCAAAGCTATAAAATTTGTTTTTGTTCCACTTTCTTTCTTGAAAATATTTTGTTTATCTGTCTGTGCGTTGTGATTTCTGTTTAGTGTTCAGACCTTTTTCTTTCCTTTGTCAGTTTAACTTATTAAACTGGTTGTTATGAGGCGAAAGAAATGAAAAAGGAATCGTTACGAGTACGTACAAAAATGTAAAATAAATAAATAACTCTAGTAGCAAGGACAGAAAAAGTACACCTGCAAACATCCAGAGTAATTCAATTTCACTATGAATTGAGTAATGGTTATAAGCATTAAAAAGAGATTAGCGAGTTCGATTCTTACAGGGCACTCTGATACTTATAACCATGTGCCAAAACTAAGCTAAATATAATAGATATTATAGTGTCAGCACATAATATAGCTACTTTTTTTCTTTATATTCGTTAGATATCTTTTAAACCTTCTAAAATCCCCTTTTTTGGGGGGGGGTACCCTCTAGTCTCTAACAAATCTTTCTAAATAGTTTAACCTTTCTTAATAAACTTAGTAATAATCTGCCATACTGTAAAAAAAGACTATATCTGCTATTTTTGATAACTATACATTACCACACTTTTTTTTTTTTTGTCTTTTCAAAGTTGAAAGCCAAAAAAGATTAAAAATAAAAATTCAAAATAATTGTGCGTTAGCGATTAAGTACAGTAAAACAATTTTGAAAATAATCACATAGGGATGGTAATCATTGAATCAACAAATGGAATGTTAAAAGTGGGGAGCACTTTTTTTTTTTTTTACAAAAACAAGATCTCTCCAAAAACACCCCCCCTCTCTCTCTCTCTCTCCCATGAATTTCGTTGCTGCTAACGAATGTACTCATACTACACATAAATTTCAATGTTCCGCTTTATGAAAAATCCTCTACGCACTTGTTTAAACGTTTTGTTAGATTGAGATGAATAAAAATGAAAAAAAGTAGAATTAATTTGATATTGTTTTAAAATATATTTTTTACAAGAAAAAAACAATTCCTTTCGCTTCTTTTTTCAAGACAACTTTACAGACGACTTTTTTTTAACTAATAAAAAGACTAATTGTGAAAGCGAAATTTACTTTTTTTTCAGCTCCGAAATGATTTTCCATAATAGAAAAAATAAAGGGGAGAAAGTGAGACGAAAACCAAAAAAGATTTAATCGTGAAGGGAAAATGATTTTAACTTAGTACTACTGTGCACGATATAAACACAAGGGCTGATGATTATACAATCTAATTAAGTCTAAGGCCAATGAATTTACAACAGAGCGGGATGTCAAAGGCATTGTTTGTTGTTTTATATATAAAGAATGAAGACAGACTTTTATCCACAAATAGATTTTTTTTTAAATTTTTAAAAGCTTTAATGTCATTACTTATTTTAATTACCTAGAATAAACTTAATATACAACCAATGTTTTGTTTGATTCACAAAAAAAAAAAAAAAAAAAAAAGGTCGAGTCCGTTTTAAAAAAAATAAACAAAAAAAAAAAAAATCTCTTTCGTAATTACTTTCACTTAAAAAGAAAAGAAGTTTACTATATAAATTAATGAGTATAAAGAGGTGCTTAATGTCAGTGACTGATGTATGATCATTAAAACACCCAACAGCAGAAAATGAGTATCGTTAAAACTTAATTTGTATTATTAAATATCTTTATAAAATACAGCTTCGTATCATCAACAAACTAAGATAAAAACGATATCAAATATTCCACCCTTAACTTCATGATTTAAACAGTAGTAAACACATCTTCATATAGAAAGTAAAAACGATTTATTTTAGATATCGAATAAATACTTCAAGTTTCAAGAGAAAGTGTTTACAAGAAAGAAAAGAAACTCGTAATTTGTAACACATCAATTAAAGAAAGAAAAAAGATGGAAAGGAAGCTGTTAAATTATTAATCAATAATGAAAGATTATTAATCATCGAGTGAAAATGTTATGCAAACAAAAAAACAAAAAATTCAATAATCAATGATAAACAAAATCATTTTTTAAAAAATAGGCGTGACCGCACTTCAGTAAACAGGTAGAGAGAGAAAGAAGGGTAGACTGATCACAGGAGAAAAAGGGATATATTCGCTCCTTTTAGCCTAAATAATTAAATCATTATCGACACTGTGGTATTCACCGCATCTTTCCCACTTGTTAGTTTTTTTTTAATTAAAAAAAAAAAGGTTGGGGTGCAAAAAGGGGACAAGAGATAAACAGTCGGTGCCTACTTTTTAGAGAAGCGGCCCACACACACACAACCAAAACAACAAGGTTTAGTTTTTGAAGAAAAAAAAAATCGGTAATCTTACAACTTAAATTTTTAATATTAAACATTTTGGGGAAAAACCCCTAAAGTAAGAGCAATAAATGAATAATAATAATAATCTATTAAAAGCATAACCAATTTTAATGCATGCTTAAAAGAGAAAAGTGGTGTTATTGCGGACGTCACTTGATGATTATAAAATGGGGGATCAGTCTTAAATTATATATTTATAAGTGAATTTTAAATTTTATATCCGGGAAAAAAAAGAAGAATAACGAAACTAATTTCTTGAGATAGCTACATCCTGAAAGCCATCAAATCTTTACCGATCAACTCATTTTCATACAAAATTAAACTCACTCATAAGAGACAGAAAAAAAAAATAACAAAATTGATCCCCATTTTTGTGACCACAATCATCATATGTCAATCAACGGCTTCAAAAAACTATTTAGGATGACAAAAATATGGATGCTGAATTTAACTGATGGTCATGTAATGATTAATAAACGAGCCGGTGAGGAGAAAAGTCGACTAAGTGGAGAGATTACTCACCTGGACATCCCACATTCATACCGTGTACTCCAGCAGAAGCCATCGAGCTGAAAGCCAAGTGAAAAGTGGGGAATACCTACATATCACGTGGGACCACTATCAGCGCCACCATAGCTGATGATCAACATGCAAGGGTAGATAAGTAGGCTAGGATTAAGGGGCCAAGTTTCTAAAATAGATCCAAGTGAAATTTATCTTAAGATAAATTGTAAATTAAGATACATTTAAAATAAAATAAAATAAAAGCTTTCTTCATGTGTCTTGTGTTGCAGATGTCTTCTCAAATTATAGAGTTTTTCTTTACTCATAAACTTAATGTCTTCTTAGTCAACTATTTATTTTCTTAAAGGTACTGCTATATTTTTGTTATTTTTAAACTATCAAGTTTGCATTTTATATATTTTCAGTAATTGTTAACATTATAATTGTTCTTTGCTTTCTATTAATTACTGACTAAAGAAATAATTTTAAACTGAATTTGTTTTAATTTGTAAGTGATCTGTAAGTACAAAGTCATACATTTTTTAAATATATTAATATGTATATTAGTGGGAGAGTCCCTCATGTCATAACAGCTAAAGTGCTGGACTGCAACCTTAAAGTATATTAGTTAACATTGAGAAACAAAACTGCATTTTTCTATCAACATAGATTTTCTTTTTCTTTACTGACAAAAATAAAAGCAAAGAATTTCTCCAAAGAATATATTCTAAAAGCACTTAACAGACTTAGTTTCTACAATTTAACATTTATTTTCATTGTTTTTTAACACTACACAATACAGCTATAATAAATATATACTGAAGTAAGTAGTCTAATGCAGGGGACAATCTATGTGCTAATATAGATTCACAATGAATTATGCAAGCTATGAAAGGAAAACAAACTTGAATGTGCGTTCCTAATATTGGCATCAACAAATTATTTAGTTATATAGTTTTTGTTGCTAGTTATTGATAATAATTTTAAGCTTTTCAGCTAGAGTCATCTTTTAGTTAATTAGAATAAAATTAATTACAATGAGCATAGAAAAGAGGCTTCATAATCTACAATAAGAAATGGAAACATTGTGAAAGGAGATGATAAAAATTATGATTAGTGTTTTGATCTCACAAACGAATAATATGGTAAATTATTTATTATTTAGACTCCATATGCAAATTATTTATCATTTAACACCCTAATACAAGGAACTCTAAATAAAACATTCAATGAGCATATAATATATATTTTTATCTTGTATGTGGGTCAGAAAGAAAGAAAGAAAAGTGAGAAATTGAATTTTCAAGCATTGTTAAAGAGATGGATAAATATTTCCTCTGTTGGATATGCGTGTATGAGAAAAAATATTAAAAATATCATATTTGGTAGACTATAGATATGTCTTTTCCTCTTAAAAGTCTTAGAATGAACCCCACTTTTCTTCCCAGCTCAAATTATATTTCTACTGTCTCCTAAAAGGATAGCATTGACATTAAATAACTCACAGAGGTTAATATGCCATTAACAAAGAAATCAAACCAAACCTTAAAAGTTTCAGTAACTACTATAGTTAAAAATTAAAATAAGACAAATATTGTTATAGGAAATGGAATCCGGGATCTGAGTTCGAATCCTGAACAAGACTATTTACCTTTCACACTAATGCACTTAGGAAAGGCATGAATCATTCTTTTCTCCCTACAGCTCTGGATAAATACTAGGGCTGGCTGAATTCTTTGACCTTGGTTAAACAACCAATCTAGGAGAAGAAAAACTCTGAACTCAAACCAACTTTACTCCACTTAAATATTGACCTTGTGTCACACATCCTGCCTGTTTTAGAGGTGTTCGGTAAACGTCGGCTTGGCTTTGAGAATGAAGATCAAAAAATGGGTAGTCCACACTGACAGTGAGAGCATTTGTGGCCTACAAGGCTAATGCAGGACAAATAGGCATGGTTATAGCAGCTACAGTTGAAGGTCTAGTCAGGATTTGATGGCATAGTGTTGTACTTTTTCCTCCTGTGCCTTTTGTCTTTGAGGGTAATTCTGTAGGCATTTTTAAAAGAAGAAACAACATGATTAGTGGTAAGATACCAAGCACCATGGTTCTTTGCTAGAGTAGAACATTAGATATGGTTGATATGACAGGCACCAAGGAATTTTCAAGTAGTCTTTGTATTGCTTCCTTGGTGCCCTTCTGTAACAATGACCAGTGGAAAGTTCACTGAACAGTGTGATCTCATTGTGGAAATATGTCCTAATCAGTGTAGCGGGGACTTCTGCAACATGGTCTTGATGTTGGTGATCTTCAACTGTTCAAACACTTGAATATTGATGATGAAATCACTCCAGTGGATGTTGAGGATGGTGCAGAGGCAGCATTGGTGGAACCACTCAAGGAGTCATAGGTGGTGACAATAGGTAACATACAACTCTGAGCCATATAGGAGGATGGCAAAGATTATGGCTCTATACACACCAATCTTTGTGTACTTCTTCAGGTGTCTGTTGCACCATACAGATTTGTATAGTCTGTCAAAAGCACTGCTCATCTCTCCCAGCTAGTTGTCTACTTCCTTGTTGAGCTTAGCATCTGACATGATGGTATACCCCAAGTAGGTGAACTGATGAACTGCCTTCAACTCAGTCATGCCAATGGTGATCTAGAGAGGGCAGTACTCTTCCTAAAGTGGCAGGCTGGTGAAGTAACTCCATCTTTTTCAAGCTAACTTCTAGCCCTAGGAGCTGGGCACCTTCTCTGAAGCAGGAAATAATATGCTGTAAAGCTCCTTCTGTGTGAGCAACAAAGCAGTATTACTGACAAAGCTGACGTCTCAAATCAGTTGCTCCAGGGTCTTTGGGTGGGCCTGTAATCATTGGAGATCTAGACTCCATCCCCAACATCAAGATTTTCTATTGTCTTTTTGAGCATCACACTGAAGATAATTAAGAGAGTCAGTGCCAGGATGCAACCCTGCTGCACTCCATTGATGATTGATTCTAAGAGGTCACTGTTGAATCTGACTTGGCCCAGCTGGTCTTCGTGCAGCTGGAAGATCATGTTCAGGAACTTTGCCACATTCTCCCTCTGCTCACAGTGTTGAATGCTTTAGTCAGATCACTTAAGTAAATACACAACAACTACAATTTTCTGTCAATATACTTTTTCCTTTTTTACTAGCAACTAAATATATTAAAACTCGTTTTTAATGTAACCTGTGTTATCACAGGTTGGATTTTTTTAAACATATCAAAACTTTTATTCACTCCAATTATTCCTTCTTCAGCTCTTGGTCTTTGTCACTACACCATGGCAATTTACTCTCCCACACAGGTATGGGGTTTGAATTCAAAATTTTCCTTCCCTTAAAGAGTTTGCCTTTACCTTGGCTAGAGAGCCCAGTTCACACTACAAGTTACCCAAAGCTGGAATGAGGGGAGAAGAGATAGATTTATACTTTTTTCATGAAGTGAAACACAGATAGGTTTGTTCAGAATTTGAATTTAACCTGCTGAGTCTATTTTCTATGACAATGAATATTATGCTACCTGTAACATAGTACCATGTGACAGTAGGGAAAAAAGTGACACAGTAAATACAGTTATATTAAGCACTGATTGCATTTGAACATGATATATAAAGACTAAATATATTTGTGGTAGGAAAAAACTGGTGACTTAACCGTCAACTTTTGCAAATTATTTTTCTTGCTTTACAATTCATAGTCATCATTTTGAACTTTGCTTTCTTTTTCTTTTCTTTTCTTTTTTTTTTTTGAGTTTCAATTTCTAAGTGGTGTACAACTGCTTTGAATTTAGTTTTTCTTCTTCAAGCCCAGTTGCCATACCAAAGCTAAAGACCCCAGTCTGCTCAACTATTTACCCATTACTGAGGTAAGGAGAGATAAATTCAATCCTTTCTCAAGAAAACAGCTTAATCCAGAATTTGAACTCAGGTCATAGGGTCTCTTTCTAACAATAATAAATATTACATCACATGCGCCTCCATAAAAATGTAACATTTACTCACAACAAAAATACTAATAGAAATGTATTGTCTATAACTTGTATTTCAACTAATTATATACTACCCTGGGCAAAAAATCATAGATCTAGCATACTTAAAGGATGTTCATTTTGGTTTTTATTTCCAATGCATTTTTATCGTAAAAATCATTTTTAATGAAATTTTATTGAAAAAATCATTTCTAATGCATTTTTCTGACAAAATTATTGAACAAGCACACTTAAATGATGTTCACTTTGGTTTCATTATTTAACAGTAAATACATGGATAACAAATAACACATAAAGCATTTTATCTTTATAAGCTAAACATTCTGGCTTCATAGTTTCAATGGACAGTTCTTTTGCTGGAGCCATGTTTCCTTTCAATCAAGTATACCCAACTACTCAAAGAACTATCTTTTAACTGTAGACTGATTTGTACACTTACACTTTTACTTGTATTTTTTTAAGAATACGAATTACAAGAGGATTGCATGATTTTTTCCTCAATATTGAGTTATCCCATAATATTTTCTTCTGCATGGCACAGAAAAAATATTATACTATTAATTTAAATAATCTAATCTAGTTAGTTTAAGGTATATTTTATGAAGGCAAAATCTTGTGCTAAATAATTTCTCATAACCATTATTTTTTAATTGCTCTTTTTTAGTAGTCTATAATAATTTGTTTGCATAGTTATTTAATATCAAGTATTCCTATTTAATACAAATAATTGTCAAATAGATCTATTTAACCTATAGATGGGACCCTAACAGGTACTTGCAGTCCTTGTCAGAGTGGACCTGAGAGTAAAAGCAAGAATGGATA
This sequence comes from Sepioteuthis lessoniana, assembly GCA_963585895.1. Lineage (NCBI taxonomy): Eukaryota > Metazoa > Mollusca > Cephalopoda > Myopsida > Loliginidae > Sepioteuthis > Sepioteuthis lessoniana. The sequence goes on from OY757912.1 coordinate 48,393,657, forward strand.
GTCCATACTCCTCAGAGATACAGAACTAGAGTCTTACCACTGAATGCAGTATGAAGTCATAACAAGGAATGTCCTTTAAGAGATTCTTGCCACTCTGCAAAGTAAGCAGAGGAACAAGACAAAGTGGTATAAGAATATTTTAGACACTGTACACTCTAACTTTTCTTGGTGTTTGTCACATTCAGTAAACTTCAAGGAATGTCAAAAAGAACTCTTTATTAGAATGGTTTTATTCTTAGGCATATCCTAAATCCCTAGGAACAGTTAGTTCTTCTTTTATTTTGCCAGTCTATCGCTCTAAAGAAAATCCTTCCGAGGGATTGAATTCACATCTCAGGAATCTTTTTTTGGTCAAGTAAACACAGGCTGAAGCTGTAAACATTTTCTTGATCACATCAAAAACATATATAGAACACCCTGTATTACACAATAAGCCAGTGGTTATTCTTGCAGCCCCTCACACATCTACCAATACAGAGTAGTTTCCTTGCTCACTTCATCAGCCAGGTACTAATAATACTTAAAACATATCCTTTCAGGACCAATACATTTCACTTCACATACACAAAAGACAGTACACCTCAAGTAAGTTTATTCTTGGACTCTTACCATGTACTCAACTTTTATAAAACAGACATTCAACAACTAAGCTTCTATATAATTCCTCTTTTCCCCACAAAATGGAGTCTGTGTAGTACAATGGCTAACATGCTGGACTGCAACGTCATAGTAAGCAAATTCGAACTCCAGTTGCACTATTACATTCACATTCTGACTTAGGAAAAGCATGAACTCTCATATCCCTTAAATAGTAATACTACTATTCTTCTATAAGAATGGCTTTGGCATTAGATAACCCATGAAGGTTTATATGCCATTAAACAAAGAAACTAAACCAAATTCATCTTTCCCTCAAAAGAAAAAAATCTTGTACATTTTGGTATATAATTTTCACTTCATTTGTTGATTCAATTGTTGTTTCTTAGCATTTCTTCCACACCTGTCATCCAGCAGGCAGTAGAATATTCCTGGACGAGTCAGTCCCTCCTCTTCGATTTTCTCTCTCTATTCTCCTTCTAGGCATTAACATATATAAATATAACAAGATACTCTTGTTTATTGTTATGTCTTTAAACAATAAAGTTGCTTCAGTGTATTGATAAAATAATTTTTTTCTGTGAATTTACAATGGAGAATTACACTCTTTTAATGAAGGAATACAGTTTTCTAATAATTGAAATGTTTAGAAATATTTTTATGATATTTTGATAAGGAAAAACTTTTGAAAATGATTATTTCACATTACAATAATTTGATTATATCAATAAGCTGCATTAAAATCAATTCACTTACTATATCTTTATTAAGATATAACAAATGAGTTGATTTCTAGATATTTAAAGAATAGAAAATTTAAGCCATGAGTTTATTACTATGCTAAAATATGTTAAAATGTTGCGCTAAAGAAATAAAATTGAAATAAATTAAAATCACCCTGCTGCGTGTGTGAAATAAAGACGATAAAACAAGGGAAGTAACCTGTAAAAGTATTGCTCTAAAATAGATTTAGTTATTTGGCGGTTTTTTAAATGTGTTCATTTGCATGCAGATTTAAACAGCTTTGAGTGAAAATTAAATATTCTATAAATACCAGTACTGGTGGATCAGTATTCTCTGAGACAATTTGTTAACCATTTTAATAATCCTAAAGATATCAAAATGTAAAATTTACTGGGATGAAAAGGAATAAGATTGTAAATTTTTCGTTTAAATGATTTTATAGAACCTCTCTCTCTAAATATATATTAGTTTTTATGTATATTTAATGGCATGGATGCTTATCTGTGACCGCTGGTTTCATGCAGTCTTTATATGGCAATCATCAGGCAGAAAAAATAGATAAGCATCCATGCTATTAAATATATATAAAAACTAATATATATTTATTTATTATTATATTATATAATAGCTCAAACATAGATATTGAGCAATCTCTAAGTTATACCATATTTGGTCTGCCACAAACTCATATATATATATATATATATATATATATATATATATATATATATATATATATATATATATATATATATATGCACTCACACACACACACACACATATATATAATAGTGTGCCTGTGTGTCCTATGAGATTATATATATATATATATATATATATATATATATATATATATATATATATATATATATATATATATATATATATATATGGAAGTAAACAAGGAAATTAATCTGACAGTATGAATAAAAGATTAAAAACCAAATAATCCAAAATTTGATGAATTTATTATGAAAGTCGACGTTGAATATTTTGGTTGTAATAACTTTCTTTGGGACTTTAAATTCATGAAAATGTTGTTAAAATAGAAATGGATGTTTAATGAAATAACAAGGGAAAAGAAAGTGTGAATAAAAAGAAAGATTCATAATAGTGTTATTTGTCTCTACCTTCCACCAGACAGGACTTGACACAAGGTCAATGACCCAAAGGTCGATTATAGTGGGGGCTGAGGGAGGGAGAGATCAGGCTTGAGCTGAGACTTGAACCCAGCTTGACTATGCTGGTCATCATTGCAACTATTCTTAATACAACTAATTTGCCTACATTTATATGGTATCAGATATTCCTATCTAATCCTAATGATTTTTAATCAAATCTATTTGATCCAAAGATGGGACCCTAATAGGTAATACCACTCTGGATCAAAGTTGACCTGGGAGTAATGGCAATGAAGGGGTACTCCACACTCTCCAGAGCACCATAACTGGAACTTCACAGGATTCAGCTTAATGTCATACCCAGGACATTCCATTTTGAGTGGATTTTTACACTTTTACAGAGGATACAGTGATTGTATTTTAAGTTTAGGTTTGGTTGGGTTTTATGGCATATTAACCATTGTAGGTTATTTAACGCCAAATCCTGTTTATACATATTGATTAAATATATATGATTTGCAAATATATTTCATTAATAACATTTTGAAACAAGCCTGAATTCATTTTTTTCACACGGTGGAATAGTTTCAAATATTTTTAATGCAAATAATTTTACTTACAATTAATCATTTGTTTGCACATAGTTAAATGGTTTCAAGTATTGCCATCTAACATTAATAATTCTATTCAATATTAATCATTTGTTTGTATACAGTGAAGTGGATAAAAGTATTGCTATTTAAAGCTAATTATTCTATTCAACATTACTCATTCATTTGCACACAGTTAAATGGTTTCAAATATTACTATGTATTACTAACAATTCAATTAAACAGTGATTTGTTTATACACAGTTAGATGATCAAACAGTTCTATTTTTAACAATTCAATTTAGTCTAAGTCATTTCTTTTCACACAGTTTAAATGTCAAATAGTTCTATTTGATTTTTTTGGTTGGTTGGTTGGTTTGTTGGTTGATTAGTTGGTTGGGTTTTTATGGCATATCAACCTTTTTAGGTCATTTAATGCCAAATCCATTTTTATGCAAATAGTTTGTTCTATTTCAAACAATTCAGTTTAGCATGAGTACATAGTTTATATGTCAAAAACATTTCTATTTCAAGTTATTTAGTTTATTCAAACAGTTCTAATTCAGCTAATTCAGTTTTGTATAAGTACAGATTTTGTTAACACATAGTTAAATGTCAAAAACAGTTCAATATTGAATAATTCAGTTTAGTGTAAGTACAGTTTTAATGTCAAAAACAGTTCCATTTCAAACAATTCAATTTAGCATCAGCACGCAGTTTAAATGTAAGTACAGTTTAATTGTCAAAAACATTTGTATTTTAAGTTATTCAGTTTAGTCAGAGTTCTAATTCAAACAATTCAGTCCAGCATTAATATGCTGTTAGTTCTATTTAACCCATCAGGTGCTACAATTTCGGGCCTGAGTGGACCTGGGAGCAATGGCAATGAAGGGGTGCTCCGCATTCCTCAAAGCTCCAGTATCACTGGAACCTCACAATCAGATTGTTTAGTGTCATACCAGGACACTCATTTGGGGGGGGGTCTTACCCCTCTGTAGTGATGCAGTTGGTGTATTCTACAGCCCCTGGGCTGAGTTTATTCTAAGCTCCTGCAAAAGGTCACCAAGTAAACTTTGTAATGTGAAACTTTTTGATTTTAATTCAGCTTACATGAAGATTGAGAAGCCATTAAAAGATACAATTCCTTCAGCTTATGTGGCACATATTTATTGAGCATTTTTGATTTTTCAAATTTGTGAAAATGCTGAATGAGTAGGAGTCCCCATGGCATAATGGCTAAAGAGCTGGACTGTGGCCCTGAAGGAAGTAAATTTGAATTCCAGTTGTGCTATTATGTTTACTTTTGAATTAATAATCTAGAGAAAACCCTCTTATCCTCCAGCTATAGGTTAAATAGTATCATTCCTGTTCTTCTACAAGGATGGCTTTCATATTAAATAACCCCTGAAGGTTGATAGATATGCCAATAAAAACAAAGAAGAAAGAAAGAAATGTTGAATAAGTGTTGAATGGTTAAAATTTAGTTCTGCAAACTCTCTCGTTGTTTTATGTGGATCTGTTTCCATAATAATTGGCTGTTGTTTATCACACAAGGACCCTCCTCATCTTCAATGCTCTCATTTTCTTTAACATATTTCTAGAACCAGTTGTGAGTTCTATATTTGTTGATAATAGCTAAAAGCTTGGTTGATATTGTGAGCAGTATCTACTGATTTACACCCCATTTTGATCTCATACAATCATCATCATCATCATTATCATCATCATCATCAAGTTATACAGTCAGCATGGATTTCCCTGACTCTCTCTCAATCCATCCTTATCATTTATCATTCCTGGTAGGTCCTCCAAACTAAATTCTGTGTGCACACAGAGCTGGTGTAAGTTCTTGCTGGTCAGCTAATACTGACACATCCATATGCAGGAGCCTGTCCAAGTTCTCTAGCAGTGCCTTGCTTGTCTTGTTCATCTTACTTCAATAGTTTTTGAGATGGGAGTTACTGTTTTGTGAGGTGTTACTTCCAGGATTTGTTCAAAACAGTACATAGCATTCTTGTGTAGTTCCCATCTAGCTTTTTCTCCATTCATTTTCTAAGCTTCCATTTAGTGTATTGATACATTGGTATTGACACAGCTTCAGCTTGGAAGAGATCCCATTTTATTTTATCAGAAAGATCAGATTTCCATATGATCAATAATCTGTCAATAGCAGTCCTTTACTAGAATACAATAAAATCACACAAATTTGCTTTTTTCCATCTTTAATTTGACAACCGAGGTTATCAAAATATTCTGTTACCAAGAGATGAGAGAACTGAGTAAGGAGAAAATCTATTGTTATGGAGAACAAGCAATGTGTAACTACTTGTTAATATGTTATTTAGTTTATTTTCTTAAAAAAATCATCTTAAAAAATAAAAGATATCCAACTTTGTCAGAGGATCCTTTTTATCTTTACATCATTTTACATCTAATTTAGTTTCCTATTTGAGACGTATTGAACATAAACTAAAAATTGCAAAGCGGCATAATGTTTTTGATGTAAGTAAATATGATGCAATTGCAAAAATGTTTAAATATTTCATTTGTTTTTACGGGACAATAACCTAGTTTTATACAAGTTATCTCCCTTAGATGATTTTTCCTCAACTCTATTTTAGATTTATGATTTATTCCTTACCCATCTTCAATTTGACTAAATGTTTTTCTTTTACAAAACATCTCAGTACTCAATAATTTGTAGATGATTACATATTCATAAAGATTAGAATAACCATTACAGGGATGCTACTCAGTTAAATATCAACCCATTTAATTGGATGAATCAAGTTGTGCTGATTGATCAATTGATTGATTGATTTTAATGATTGATTGATTTTAATGCTGACCTGTCAAGAAGTTAAGGAATTGCATACATTGTACATTTATACTTGCGTTTTTAAGGTAATTTAAGAGTTTTTTGCACATGGCTATATGACATCAAGTATTTAAGCTAACAACTGGTTGTGATATGAATAATTTGCAAACAGATTTACAATCACTTTAGGTCAAAGTGGATCCTGGAGTAATAACAATGAAAGGGTACTTTACACTCCCCAGAGTGTAAAGTACTCTACAGAGCTATAGCCTGTGGGGGGAGTATGTAATTTGGTTATTTCAGTAGATTGCTCTCTAAATTATTCCCACCACAAATACAACACAAAACTTTACAATCGCGCAAAAGAAATGGAATAGAACACAACAAACATTAAACAACAAACAATTTAATAAGCATATAACAGAATATGAAAACAAATAAAATACATGATGTGTAAATGGCCTTTTCGAAAATAAAGTTTGACAAGAAGAGAATAAATTTGTTTAAAGATGTGTGTATGTTCATGTTAACAGAGTCCGTAAATAAGTCGTTCTTACTTACATTAAGTTTATAGCGGGTTTTATGACTGTGGCGACAGCGTGTCGTGTTGATGAAAGAAAGTTTGTCGGGTTTTTCTTTTGAATATAATTCTCGGCCATTTGAAGAGAGTTCATGAACTTTAGTTGAGGAAGGAAAGGAATTTGTCGGAATGTATCGGCTACTGCTTTACTGGCTTAGTGGCTTGTCTTCATCTGTGTCTTCGTTTGTGTGTAAGCTTGTGTCTTGTGTGTCTGGCTCCCTAACTCTGTGTTATTTATATCCTACGGGTGGATCAAAGAATCGTCCTAAAATTTTGGCGCGTAGACATTTATCAGATTTGTATTTTACTATTTTATTTTCAAGCCTAAATATTTTCTGTTAGTTCACTTCCGATCCTAATTTTCTAGAATGTTCTATTCTATGTTTTTTACTGATTGGTTAAAAAATATAAAAATGTAATTTAAATGCTAATGCGGTTTTGATCCTAAATTTCTAGAATGTTCTTAAGTATGTTTTTATTGCTTATTTTAAAACTAGAAAAAATGTGTATCTTATAAGCCTTACCATCAAATGCAGTTTAGTATCATACCCAGAACTCCTCTGGGGAGGAGGTCTTACCCAATGGTGAGATACAAAAATCTTAAGAACAGGTTTTTTCACTACAGTTCTCACTAATAACAGGTCTTCTTACTACCAAGGTTTTTAATAGCAATTTTTAATGGCTGTTCCAATATACTCACAAAGAATGATCTTAGAGTTGCTAAATGTTGTAGTCTAGCAAGTGCAACTATTAATTTTAGTTATTTTCCCAACTTGAAAAAAATGTGTAAATAAATAAAAGTTTGAAAACCCCAGATTGAAACAAACAACTGGTTCTTGGAATAATGAAATTACAAACCAGTGCAAACCTGCTGAATCCCATCACTGGTCTTAGTCTCTAATGGAGATAAAGTCAGCATATTCTAAACCCTGCTGATACGAATAATTCATATATTGTCTTTAATAACAATCATTTGTTTCCACACAGTTATATGGTATGAAATAATCCTATCTAATACTAATAATTCATATTCAAAAGCAAGAACATTAGTTGCCGTATGAGCTGAAGCAGAGAGACATCAAATCGTGTCTTGTCATGTGTGAACAGCTGCTTTAACGGCAGAAAAGGAAAGATTTTTTGCATCGTATCATGACCAGCAATGAAGAGTGGATACACTCCATAACCCTAAGTGTAGAAGATTGTGGAGTAAGCTCAGCTATGCATCAATATCAGTTGCAAAGCCAAATATCCATAGTTTGAAGTTTCTGCTTTGCATTTAGTGGGATCAGCTGGGTGTAGTTTATTATGAGCTGCTCAAACTGACCACAACCATTACAGAAGATCGCAATCAACTACCATTGATGTGTTTGAGCCGAGCATTGAAGAAAAAATGGCCACTATACAAGCAGAGACATGACAAAGTGATTTTGCAACATGACAATGTTAGGCCACGTGTTGCAAAATGGGTGAAAACCTACTTGGAAATACTTAAATGGAAAGTCATACCTCAACCACCATATTCACCTGACATTGCCCTATTCAATTATCACTTGTTCTGATCAATGGTACATGGCCTGGCTGAGCAGCACTTTCATTTTATGAAAAAAAAAATGGGTCAACTCATGGTTAGCCTCAAAAGATGTGTTGTTCTTCCAACGAGAAATCCAAATGCTGCCAGAAAGTTGAAATAAAGTTGTAGCTAGTGATGGACAATACTTTCAGTGACATGTTTCTCACTAATTTTTAAAAATAAAACATTACTTTTCATGAAAAATCAGCAAGAACTTATTCAAGGTCCTAATAATGATTTTTAAACAGATTTATTTGACCCATAGATAGGATCCTAATAGATACTACCACTCCAGGCCTGAATGGACCTTGGAGTAATGGAAACAAAGAGGTATTCTACACTCTTCAGAGCTCCAGAATTGAGGCCTTATCATTGGACGCTGTTTAATGCCATACCCCGGCACTACTTTCTTAGATCACCCTTTTTCCCCCAAACTAAGGGTTAAATAATATCACTGCTGTTCTTCTACAAGGATGGCTCTAACATTAAATAACCTATGTATGTTGATATGCTATTAAACAAAGAAACCAAACCAAACAAACTAGTGTAGCAGACCATTTGTAAGACTGATTCTCAATGAGTGTCCAATAATTTTAACTCTGTGACTGATTAAACTAAACTGACTATATATACTCAGGGTGCCTGCTGTAGAGCAACAATTAACAAGCTAATCTTATTATTTAAACTGATTGCAAACAAATTGAATTGTCAAAAATATAACTGTTTGTTCAATTAACTGTGTATAAACAAATGACTGTTTAATTGAATTGTTAGTGATACATAGCAATACTTGAAACTATTCAACTTTGTTGACTTATGCTAAATTTGTTTGAAATAGAATAGTTTAATTATTTAACTGTATGTAAACAAATGACTGGTGTTTAATTGAATTGTTAGTGTTAAATAACAATACTTGGAACCATTTAACTTTGTAGACTTATGCTAAATTGAATTGTTTGAAATAGAATAGTTTAATTATTTATCTGTGTGTAAACAAATAACAGATGTTTAATTGAATTGTTAGTGTTAAATAGCAAAACTTGAAAACATTTAACTTTGTTGACTTATGCTAAATGGAATTGTTTGAAATAAAACAGTTTGATCATTTAACTGTGTGTATCTAAAAGATGTGTTTACAAATAATATATATAATATGCATGTAAAAACAGGATTTGGCAATAAATAACCAACAATGGTTGATATGCCATAAAGCCAAACCAAACCTATCAAAGGATGCTTTTGGCATCAAATAACCCCTGAAGGTTAATATACATTAAACAAAGAAACCAAACTTAAAACTCAAAGATTCAGTCTCAATATTTTTTATTATTGTATATAGTGAAATATAGAAAAAAAAACCTATGTAAAATAATATATATATATATGTGTGTGTGTGTGTGTGTGTGTGTGTGTGTGTGTGTGTGTGTGTGTGTGTGTGTGTGTGTGTAAAAAATACATATATGGTAAAAAATTTTTAAAAAAGAAGTAAAATAAAAAGATATCTATAAACATAAGTAAAATGAAAATCAGTCTACCTGTTTATCTATCACCCAATCAATATCTTTTTTCTCTTTCTCTGACCTTTGATGAAGAAGTTAGACTAAACAAATCCTTACTCCTATCCTATTTTCTTTGATATATGATAGTCCTATCAGTCTTAGATTAGAATACCATGACTAACTTTGATGTTTGCGAATGCCAACAGCTTCAAATAATTTTTTAAAAAACAACAAATCCTATATCCAAAGATTTCATTGAGGGGCCATACTCTAATAAACAAAAGGGATTAAAACAGCACACACACACACACACACACACACTCAGAAAAAACAAGATTGTGAGAATGTAATCAGGCAAAGTACAGCGTGACAGGATAAGATATCAACAAATAGCCCAAGAAAAGGGACCTTCTTGCATCACCTCTAACAAAATTATCAAAATTACTTCCAGAGTGGTAGCACCTGTTAGAGTCATGTCTATGGGTCAGATTGAACTATTTAATCCTTTTCTATACTTAAAACTATTTAACTGTGCAAACAAACAAGCTCTGGCTAGTGTAACAATTTTACCCACAAATCATACATATAATTACAGGATTTGGCATTAAATGACTCACAAAGGTTGATATGCCATAAAACCAAACCAAACCAAACCAAACCAAACTTGATTGTAAGTTCAACAAACATCGGAAATAAGTCACACTTCATATATGAGTAAATAAAGTTTGCGACTGTAGACGAAGGCAACCAGAAGGCTCCCTTTTCAATAGCTACTACACCAAGGTGTAGGGGAGAATGCTACTCCTTTCCCTGGATTGCTCCACTTTACTCTTGATGCGTACCTTGTATTGCTGAGTGTTAAGCAAGGAGGCATTAAGTACCATTTTTTGAGTCTTTGGTATGATGCGACCTGGGATTGAACCCAGGTCTCGCAGACCATTGGCAAACACTCTACCCACATGGCTAATGAGACCGGCCAATTGGCCTAATGAGTAGAGTGTTTGCCAATGGTCCGGGAGAACGGGGTTCAATCTCAGATCAAGTCATACCAAAGACTCAAAAAATGGTACTTGATACCACCTTGTTTAGCACTCAGCACTATAAGATGTGAATCAAGGGTAGAGTGGAGCAATCCTGGGAATGGAGTAGCGCCCTACCCTACACCTCAGTCTAGTAGCTATTGAAAAGGGAGCCTTCGGGTCACCCTTAACTAAAGTCGCTAACTTTACTTTTACTTACTCATCTATGAGAGTTATTCTAAAAGTTCTAAGGCTCACCCAGATTTTCAATTTGTCGCACACTTCTCACCTTTGTATGGGCCTCACTTGCACAGAAATTAAGACAGAAATCTAAATTAGTTTTTCAAGTTTTATGAATGTTAATATATTGCCATAACAAAAGTATTCAGCAATGGCGCTTTCTTCTGAGTGAGGCTTAGAACTTTTTGAACGCTCATTGTATATTACATTAATTCTGAAGTATGTTCTTTTTTTTCTTGTTATTATTATAGATGTTCTTAGGAATACTTAGTTTTAACTAACTTTACTTTTTAAAAGATATTGGAACTGATTTTATTGCAACAGTTGTCTTATCATTATGCACTTTTTGATAATTTTGCCAAAATTGATGTATTTTTGTTGATTAATTTTAAAATTGAAGGTAGAAGAAAATAAACAACATTTTTAGCCGATAAAGCTTTTTTTAGTTTTAGAAAAATAAAAATGCAACTCAAAAATAAAACACTCCTTCATTATCATTACTCCCAGATCCACTTTCACATGAATTGGTATGGCTCAAATAGAACTGTTCAATCTTTTACTTGGGATTATCATTAATATTGAGTAGAATTATTAATTTTAAATGGCAATACTTGAAACCATTTAACTGTGAGAAGACAATAAACAGCAATATATATACATATATATAAATTGAATAACCCACAAGGGTTGATATGCCATTAAACCTACCAAACCAAACCAAACTAATCAAAAATAAAAATTTTATGCAGTTTATGGAAAAGATACTGTAAACAAATGATTATGTTATAAGTCATTTATGAAATTTCATGCTAAAGATTTGTATGGATACTTGTCCTTGCCTACTGCCATTCTTTATTACTGGATCAATTCCCTTACTTGCAATACTCTTCACATGACCAGTAGAAAACTTCACTCTTCATCACCATAGCAACCAATCTGGGTATAAATGTTGAAGTGCCAAGATAAATCTTCCTCATTTCTTCCAGATGCTATGAAATAAAGAACTTAGATTTATTCGTCTGTAGGGACCCCATTTACTTAGGCCTAGCTCAATGACAATGGTCTGGCACAATACTAGTCACACACTAAATACACTCACAACATTACACACAATTCTACACAAGACACGTGCTTTCAAATAGAATTCTTGACACATTCACAACCAACAATGAATGAAACCCTTATCAAATATGCAAGTCTCACAAACTTTCACACCTTTTAGTAATTTTACAAAGATATATATATCATGAAGAACATTTCTACATATACATATTTCAGTGTTTTTGTGTATTTCTTCTTGTTTGGTTTTCATTTTAAATAAATCTTGCAAAGATTTTCCAAGAACTGTTTTTGCATTTCATTTTCATACAAACATAAACAGTTCTTATTGAATAATACCCCACACTTGAATAGACTAACTAAAACAATTAAATGAAGATGTTACTTGAGAATAATCAATATTGTACAATATCAAAGAGCCAACATACTCAAAATATTCAAAAGAAGTATTTACATCATTATTTATGTTAGTTCCTTTGAAATGTTATTTCCACTCAAATCCAGCAAAAATAATTCATAAACTGCATCGTCCTGTTAGCAAGGATTAATATACAATTTAGTATACAGTGAGGTTTAGAATATAATTTACAGTGAGACTTAGTATACAATTTAGTATACAGCAAAGCTTTCTGTACAGTTTAGTATGCAGTGTGGCTTATTATACAATTTAGTATATAGTAAGGCTTATTATACAATTTAGTATACAATGAGTCTTGGTATACAGTGAAACTTTGTATTCAATTTAGTATACAGCAAAGCATGCTATACAATTTAGTTTCCAGTGAAGCTTACTACACAGTCTAGTATACAAGGCTTAGTATAAAATTTAGTATACAGCAAGGCTTTGTGTACAGTTCAGTATACTGTGTGGCTTATTATACAATTTAGTATATAGTAAGGCTTATTATACAATTTAGTATACAGTGAGGTTTGATAGAAAGAAAAAACACTATTCAGATAATGATTTTGGAAAATTACTTTTTTGTTCAAAACGTTTTATTGACATTGATATACAGCTTTGTCATCCTTTGAGCAATGCAACATTAATGTACTACTTACTTGTTTTGGTCTTCATTTGATTTTTAAAGAGTTAAAGAGAAGAGAAATAATTGTAAAGGTGTGTATAAGATTTGAAAATTTTCAAATGTGTGGCAAATGGATTTGTAGTGGTGTAGATATTTGTTAAAGAATGAATTTGCCTTCTCCATGTTCTAATACCAGATTATTATCATTTATATTGGTATTGTTGTTGTAAGAAAATTCAGCATTTTTATAAGATTTTGTTCCAGCCAGTGGTGGAAAACAATAAAATTACAAAATTTCAAGGTTACCACTATTTATAAAGGGTATTGTTGGTAGAAAAATTGAATGTAATGACAATTCTTGGAAAGTGTAAACATGCAAATTTCCTTTGTTTGCATATTGAGATATTGCCACCTTTTTAAAGAATAATACACTATTATAGGACAAGTTATTTTGCCAATGTTACAAAAATAACATCTTTTGCATCAACAGAAACTTATGTTTATGTAAGCATCATTGTGGCATGTTATATACAAGTGTGTGGTTGCAAGAAAAATAAGACTGATGAGAAGATTTAGTTTATTTTGTTTATTGAATAAATAAAATAAACAAGTGGATAGAATATCCAGCTGGCTAATGGGGTTTATCTATTGTGACAAACGGTTGCTTTGATCTGGTTGGACGGTGTTGTCGGGTGATGCTCTAAGGACGGTCGGCGATTCAACTGGCATGTGACCTCTGCTTGGCTTATTTATATCTTCCCAACTTCAAACACCAGCTCCAGAAAATACTACTTGTGGAAAAAAAATGATTGGTTGAAAAATAGACCTTTTTTTCATAACTGAGAATTTTCTGGGGATTTTGGATAGACTATGCATGGAGCCTATGTGTAGAAGCCATGATTTTCTCAGTTTGACACTGGCCGTTTTTGGGTCAACATCCGGTAGCTGTTATTTTCTTCTACAGTGTCGATGTCTGTGGGTCTGTGTTTTGTGTGTTTTAGCAGTTAGGTGTGTGAAGAGTTAAATGGGTGAATTAGGAGAGATTTGATGTATTTTACTATAACAGGCAGAATACAAAAATAGCAATATCATTGGTCTAAACTATATTCCAAACGAATCCTCAGGTGAAGGAAAAATCAGATTTGTTGAGATAATCCAACTTGCATCCAAGAGTATGTTCACTTACTGAGAGGTTCTTTGGTATTCCTCTTTCAAAATAATGACCAAGGAGGTTGATATGCCGTAAAACAATCTTTCAAAATACACCTATATAGTATTTTTCTAGATTAAAAAATCATTGAATTGAGCAATCTTGAATGTGGCTGAGTGACATTTGCTAACCAATCATTTCTCACATGTGAGTTTATGATGGCATTTGACCTGAGTTAAAAAAGGAACCAACCTTTTCTCAGAGAATAACACTCTATGATTCCACTTCCAAAACAGCTCTTAACACTTGGTACTAGAAAGTCAACTTTGAGGCATATCTCTAATTCATCAAGTATGGCACTTCTATTCGCGGGGTTACCAGTTATTAGTAACAGTTGGTACCTACTCACCAAGGTCCAATATTAGCATTAGTATATCCATTGATACACTAATACAAAATAAACAGAAGGAAAGATTAAAATAGCTCATATGCACATAGAGGACATTTAATAGACACACACACATTCCAAGAATACACAAATAAAGATTTAAAAAAGAATATTAAGAAATTGAATTAAATACTGTTAAATTAGTTGTTTTGTAATCTAATATTCAATTAATTTATTGGGGAGTAAATGGAAATTAAATTTGGTTATAAGCCGGGGTCTATGCCGATATTCTAGCCTCAAGCGCATTGTTTTTTCTGCATAGGGTTCATATTGGCATCTTCTTCCTTAACAAGCATAGGAAGTATTCCAACAATATGTCATATCAACAGAAAGCAATCCTGTCAAATCCACCACAAAATCCAAAAGAGTTCCAACCACTTTTCATTCATTTGCTCCACAGCTACTGTGGACTGGTATAGGAGACTAATTCAGATGTGAAACTTTAGTTTTAATCTGTCAGCATCAAGCACAACCACTAAACACTAATGATCCACTCAAATGTTTTTGACTGATCCAAATTGCTTCAGTGTCCACTTCTACTTCATCTAAGATTTTACAGACCAGGTGCAAAGTTTTATGAATTATCCTTCCACTATGAGCAGGATGGTGACACAAGATCAATTTTTAAAAAGGAGTAAAGCTGATTTCAATTCAAAGTTTTCTTTCTCCTAGACTGGTTATCTTATCACGGTAAAAGAATCCAGTTTACCCAACTGTTTAACCATAGTGAGCAGGAGAACATGTATTTATACCTTTACCTGGGGTACTAGCATGAAATGAAAGGCAAACAGCCTCATTCAGGATTTAAACTTAGGTCACTGATTTCACTTCCTACAGAAGTATTAAACATGCCTCAGAGTAATTCTGAGCTGGTTCAAGCCATTCACTGACAACAACTTGTAGTTAGTTTGTCAGGATCTTGTTCAGACTTCATCGGAAATAGTTATAAGCTTGTGATCATCAAATTTATTTTCAACATAGTTGTTCTTCAATAATGTGATCCCATTCCCAGTAACATTCTGCAGGATTTCAACCTGGTCAAAACAGTGGTTGAACACAATTGTTAAGAGATTAACAAACATGTGCAACAACCTTAAGTAAAGTTCATCAGAAAAAACATTCAGTTCCAACAATTAATTCCTGCAGACCTTCTGACAACATTTTCAATAACTGAAACCTCACAGTCATCTGCTTCACTTGACTTCAGTCTGGGGAAATCAATCAATTAGCTCTGAAACTTCTGTTCATTCAGGTCAAGCTCCTTGATAAAAAAACAACAAAATCTTGTATAGGAACAACATTGCACTCTTGAATCAAAAAACTCAGTTACAAATAGAAATTTATAATTAGATAAACAAATCAACAAATCATAAAGCCAGTTACAAATTTTGAATTTGGTACCTAACAATCAAGTTTGGGTACCCAAAACCAAAATGAATCATCAAGAGTTAATTTTTAGATATTTATGTCACTGTTGATAATACATATGGATGATGATGAGAACAGTTTATGTGATAAATAAATTGAATAAATTCACAAGTTTTTACTTTGTTTTAGATCCAAGCCAAGACAACCACAAAGAAAAGGAAAATCTAGTCAAAAGTTGATTGGATCCAATGATGTCAAAAGATAGAGAGAGGTGACATACAGTCTTAGATCAACATCTCTTTCTTGAGACACTATAAGCTCTTCTGTCCCTGAGAGCACATATTCAGGTGCAATAATGAATATACATGTAGGTATAAACATGTCTATATGAGTATGTATGTGTATAGGTATAATGTATATATATGTATATGCATGTTCATGTGAGCATATCTGTATGGGTGTGTATGAGTATAGGTGGTATATATGTGTGGAGATAAATAAGAATGAAATAAAAAATAAAATAAATTCAAAAAGTGCAGTGGTTCCTAGAAGCCTCAGACAGGAAGTGAAATTTGTGCATGCCAGAAAGACAGACTTACTGGCACCAAAGAGAAACCCGTTCTCACTTCAGCCTTCACCATAGTGTCACGACCCATTCACAAACATTAACAGATCGGATTACTCACCCCTATAAACATAACATCCGGCTACGGACAGAAATGACGAAGCCCTTTTTTGACCCTGACCTGCGGTTACAGCTAAGAAAAGGGAATAAATTACATCTAACAACATTTACAGAACACATCTGGCTAAAGTAACTTGATCAAACTAAAGTGGATTATCTTCCAAAGCCTATCTCTAGCTAAAGAAGAACTCTACTTCCACTCTTATTTTTTAAAAGATGAACGTTACACTTAGGCAGACCTGTTAGACTGTCGCTGCTACTGCTGAATATAAACAAGGCTTCTGCGGCAAAAAAAAACAGAGTTTGTTTTACAAAGCTCTCAGGAGCCTCCTCTCAGAGCAAGGTATCCACAAGGCTGAATCCTACATCTTGTGGTTGCATTCGCCTTTCCATCAAATAGATATGCAAAAATGGTCCTTTTAAGGACCATTAGAAGTCACCTTCTGCGAGTTGGAGTATCTCTGACAGTCCTTACAGACTCGTCGAAGTAGACGGCCTAGAGACAAACACGAATAGGACTCTAAGACCATCCGGTCTTAACCACTCGATTGGTTCTGTTGTCTGTTCATCCGTTTGGCTGCGCAGCACTAAAGGCATGGATTAGCTTTTAGCTACCGCTTCCCTATCTGCACAGTGCTAAGATATCGCCAATATTAGCCATGGCCTCTGGGCCTGTTTGCTCAATAGTGCACAGCCATAGCTACCGTCTCCGATACGTTTGCACATATTTGGCACGGCACAGCCATAGCTACTGTCTCTGATACATCCACACGGCTAGGGGCACGACAAAGCCCTAGCCTCACTGATTCGCTCGCTCGACTTCGTATGTGCTAAGGCCTGGCAAACCATAACCATGGTTTCCCTGTCCGTTCACTTAGTCCGTAGTACTAAGACACAGTTAAGTCTTGGTCACCTCGCTCGCTTGACTCAGCACAACCAAGCTGCCAACACCGACTTCGACCACGACATTCCAGCAATGCACCATCCAGTCCATGTACGACTCACTGTACAGACTAACCTAGCATTGCAGCATCTAGCCCATGTACGACTCGCTGTACGAGCAAGCAACCAGATCGACACCCCCCTGGTTAATCCAACGCCCTGTCAAAAACCGGGACATTGATTTACCAACCTCGACCAACATCAGCTACCCACAACAAACGTCTAGCTGCACCTATCTACGACTCGATCAACATCAGCTACCTGCAACAATTGTCTAGCTACACTTCTACGACTTGACCAACATCAGCTACTCACAACAGTCGTCCAGCTGCACTTCTACGACTCGACCAACATCAGCAACCCGCGACGAACGTCTAGCTGCAACTTCTCTACAACTTCAACCACACCAACTACCTGCATTAACAATCTAGCTGAAGACACACCTCTCACGAACTTTACATACACACTTGTAAATATGACAACAAATTGTCATCTTTGTTACCTTGTGGGGATTTAGGAATTAACAGTAAAATTCCCAACTGGATATTGACTCGTCGGCTGCCAGATACAAAATGTATAAACGCGTTGCCACGCATAAGGCTCCACGCATCCATCCGGTTAAGAATCAAAAAAAAAGAAAATAATAAAAAGTAAAGTAGCCAATGGGAAGCGGTCGCGCCAAAATTAGAATGATTTTGGAGTAATGAATTTGGAGCTGGTGAAGAGAGATAAATATTCAGGTTTTCTGTGAACTGACCTCTTTTTCGGGTAGTGACGTCGAACCAACAACACCGATTTTGCTGTCTGGTGTTTTGGGCACCACGCTACGTCTTGGGACGTAGCGTTGGTTAGTCCATTCACCAAGTAAATAAAGGAAAGTATGGAAGAAATGTTTTCGTCTCTTATCTGTTTCTATCTTTCCTTTTTGTATATTTCTTTTGGGACTTTCTTTGGGCAAGGCATTGCTCCGGCCAGTCAACGTGGGGTAAAATAATATAACCAAAATATGGAGTCAGATATCTTACGGCAACACAGCCTTGCCCTTAGCCCCTGACCTCCTAAAAACCTTCAAACCCCACAACCTCACCTTTGTTTCTTTCATTGTCTTTGGCTGTCATTACTTGGACACTTAACTTAAATCATTTGCGGGGTCGACATGCTTATCGGCTCCGCAAGAATAGTACTGAAAGAACCCTCCTTCACTTGGTTGCTAGTAGGTGGCACACGTGTACACCCAGTCTCAGATTTGGAGGCAGGTTGTGTTTCTAGTAGCAGCAGCCTGTATTGAAAAACACCTATTAGACATAATCACCAACCTTAGACTTATAGAATACACATATTTTTAGTCTTAAAATAATCAACTCCAAAAACATGAATAAGAACATTCTAGAAATTTCGGATTGCTGTGGTCAGCAAGGATATTCAGAAAAAGTATTGGAGATTTGTGGTGACTCGCTGTCGTGGTGTAAGGCAATCTCCAGCGATAACCACCAATGTCGATGTGAGAATAGAGTGAAAAATAAACAATAAAATAGATGAATAATGAAATGCACAGCAACATTAACATCAGTTTTTTAAAAAAGCATTTCGGTTATTTGATGCGATAATAATTGCTTTTCATTTGTTATATTCAAATTGAAAATGTAAACAAACAAACAAATGTTTTGTTTATTATTTTGTTGGCTAAACAATTGCCATCCAGTCGACGTAGGGAAAGTTAAGGGAAAAATTCTGCAATAATTACTAGATGTTGCATTTATTGGAATCTTGATCTTTAATTAAATGGGCAATGAAAGAGATAATGCTGATGAGTTGTAAGTAAATTAAAAGTATACAAAAGAAAGAAGGCTAGGTCACCGGAAGTAGCCGTCTACGTATGAGTGCCGGTTGTAACGGAAGTGTTTACAGTTTAGTATTTTTATTTCAGACGCAGGAGAGTTCTAACAACAGATATAAAATCATGGCAGGGAACTTTTGGCAAAGTTCTCATTAGTAAGTTGTATAAATATTTTCCGCTATTGATTGTGGTTCAATTTTTTTGTTCATTCATTGCAACATAAGATCTATTTTCAGCTCTCCATATGTGAATAACTATTCGATTAATTTCGTGAAAGAAAATTTTAGAACCCACTATGCAAACGAGATTTTTTTACACCTCAAAACAAAAACGCTAATAATATTAAATAGTTTTGGTTTTTGAGTAAATATATTCGATACCTTGTCATAATTCTGAAGATATATTTTGCATTTTAGTTCTTTTCTCGCTGTCACTATGAGAGTTAAATATTGCATTTAAATAATTTTAAATGCTAAATTGAAATGTTTCGAATATGAATCGGCCATCTTTAAAAAAATTCAACTAAAAAAAAAAACAAAAGAGAGAAATTGAGCAAAAATTAAAAACAAAAACGAATTAATATCGAAATATTGTTTTTATTCATTAGCAGAAATGAATTAGTGTTATTTTAAGAATGATTGCATAAAAATGTTTAATCGTACTGATATTTTCATTAGTTTTGGTGGAGGACATTGAAATTTTTACTTTTTCTCTGATTGAAAGAACATTCGAAGATCGAATGAATTTTTCTCCTTTTTCTTTGTTTAATTTTTTAAAGTATAAAGTGCCTTTAAAAATAATGATAATTTTAATTTCTAGATTTCAACTAGCATTTTCTTTCTTTTTGCATCTAATTTTTATTGGATTCGCCGATATCTGATATATTACATTTTTAAAACTTAAAAAATCAAATCCAGTACCCTTCAAATTTATGCTAAAAAATAATCAAACTGACAATCATATGATCAGTATTTTTCATACACTTAAAATCTTAATCTTGATCGATATTTTTTTCTCAATTTATTTACTGTTGTGTTAGATGTCACTCTTGGATTACCAGTTGAATTAAGTATCAATTTTAGAGTTTCAGCAGAAGTCAACCATATTTCAAAGTTGAAAGCTTGATAAAAATCTAAGAACAAATTTTAAATCAATGTTTTTGTGAAAGAATGAAAAACATGTCCCACCCCATGAAAACGTTAAAGAGAAGTAGTTTTTAATTTTAGAAACTAAAATCTATGAAATCGGCTATTTCTTTATTGGTGGTGGGGGGAGCAGAAGTGTTGGCCCAGGGTCATTTGTAATATCAGACTCTCGTAAATTTAAAGTATTTATTTCGTAGGGAAAGAAAGTAAGGTAAGTTAATTTTTTGGACAATAATTAAATAACGTAAATAAGTAAAGTATATTGTGTCAAAATACCAAATAATTTACAAAACTATCAAAACACACAGGTGCGTCGATCTTTCGTTTTATATCGGTAAAATGAGTGATTACTTTTTTCTTGGTTAACTCACAAAAAATACAGGCCTCAACATATTTATTAGAATGTGGCAAAATTTTCCAGTTCCATATATTTAAAAATCCAGACTGAGAATTAGAGGGTATAGCAACTTGATCGTTAAAATAAATGTGTGCACATTGCTCCTTCGATGCCTAATGTCTTCAGGAAAACTTTTTTTTCTGTTTTGTTTATAGTTATACTAATAGCCACAACCAGGGCTTCTACTCTATTAATTTACATAGTTTTTCTGCAATTGAACATAATAACACTACATGAGTGACTGTTTTTGTTTTTATTTTTTAAATATTCGGTTCCTAATGTTGACAGGACATTTTTATGAATATTTTAATCCATTTATTATGAAAGTATATTTGTCCATAAAAATGCTAATATATATATATATATATATATATATATATATATATATATATATATATATATATAGTACTTATTTAATGTATATTGAAATAAGTACGCTCAAAATGTGTGTATTAAGTTAAGGTATTTATTCAATTTTCCACCAGGTAGAATTTATCACAGTCATTTAATGGGAGGGGGGAACATGAATCAAGACATACACGGCCGTCACATAAAACGATTGATTCCATCAGTATTCTCCATTTTGAGGGCACCTCAGGAGCCAAGCAATGGACTCAGCCTTGCAAAGCAGATTTTGCCTGAGGGACAGTCCCCTGGGACCAGGTAATCAATTTTTCACTCACCCAGCACAGTATTAAGTTAACAGAATAAAACTTAAATGACGGTCAATCTTACTGTTTTTTTTTCTTCTTCCCTTGTTGGTAATTATTTACTATCCCATAAAGACATGTGGTATGACTCCTTTTTAGTTTGAGGTGCCTATCAGTAAGCACATCAATCTTACATGGTTGATCATTGATCAAAGTTTGCTTTCTTCTCTTGATGTACCTATAACTACTTCTTTCTTTCTTTCTTTCTTTCTTTCTTTCTTTTTATGTGTAATGGAGAAGGACCAGGAATAGGTACATCTTTAAACTCTATGCAACACTGATACACTATACTTTTGTTACGCTAATTGCTCTAATGTTGTGGGTACAACTTTTTTTTTTTTTTTAATAGCATTTGCTATTAGAATTTGTCTTTCCTTCATATTTGTATCAGTATATGCTAAAATAGAAATGCAACAGAAAGCAATATAAACAAACTATATTAATGAAAGTGTATATCTTTTTTTCAACTTAAGATTTAATTGAAATTGTAATAGTTATGTATCCTTAAAAATTCCAGTTATCAGTAATGTAAATGTGCTGCACTCTTAAGGAGCATTAGGTTGCAACTGATCCATGTCTGATGGTGCTGTGGTTTTGTTGCAAGTAGGGTTTTATATGGTGGAATTGTTAGCCCCACGCCCCCTAGTTTTGAATTCAGAGTTTTCCCCTTCTAAACCTGCTTCCTCACCAAGCTAAAGAGTCCAGCCTGCCCTACTATTTACCAATAGCTGTGAGGAAAAGAGAGATATTAGCGTAGAAGTGAAATGCAGTCTTGTTCACAATTTGAAGTTGGCTTGTCAAGTCAATTTTCTAAGACAATCACTGTTACGTCATCTGTCTCTACTTATCAGTAGGTTTTATCAAAAAATAGTTATCTCCTGTACACCTAGTAATTAAGTCTTGAATAGATCAGTTAGCATTGCCCAGAACTCAAAGAGGAGTTCAAGAATGTAGTTTTTATTTTACTTTATTTTTTTTTTTTATTCAGCATATGTTAAGAATTACACTAAAACTCATTGAAAATCTACCCTACAAGTAGGATTCTATCTTAATCCATGCAGAAAGCCTACATGGGGCATTTGTTCCCAATAAGAGATCATAGATTTTAAATATTTATTTATCAAACAATAACTTATTTGAAAATCATCACCAGCATTAACCCTTAGATTTAATATAATTTAAATATCTGGGGAAATTTCACAAGAGGTTTCAAGTTTTCATATTTTTTAACTATATTTTTAATTGAAATATTGCGATCCTAAAACTGGCTATTGCTTATACTACAAATGTAAGCATGATTTTTTTTTTCAAGTCTTCATTTTGCAGTAACTAGGAAAAAATAACTTTGGTTTTTGGCTAGAAAATTTTCCTTAAATGGTTTCTTTTTATGGTTTTACAAAAAGATAAAAATTCGCTTTAGGTAACCTGACGTAAAAGTCAAATCAAAGGTCTAGTTAGCATCATACTTACATTGTAAATCCAACTCCTCATTAAAGGCGGGGTGCCTTGTGTAATAGCAATCTTTATTATCAGACTATTGTTAGTGAGTTTGATTCTTACTGGGTACCCCATACACTCAACCATATGACACATTTAAGCTAAGCAAATCTTAGTAAATAACTAAATGATAAAAAAAACTTTTGAAATTTTCAAAAATTATATGATCAAAACATGCTCCAGAGTCCTATGAGTAATTGTAGTTCTAGCTATCCTTGAGATATACAATAATAGACAAAAAAGATATTTAGTAACTTCATTTGTAGTAAGGTTTTTAACTTGCAAGTAAAATTGCTATATACTGCCTACAATTGCGATATGAACCTGTTTCAAATTGTCGATCATTCCACTTTGTGTCATAGATATGACTTATATGATTTATAAAACTATAGACTCTCATGGTTTAAAAATAATGATTTTCTTTCTCTTTTTCTTTTTCAGTTTTTATAGAATTTATTTTAGTTCTCAGAAATGGGCCAAAGCCTGGCCCATTTACCAAAACTTTTCTCATTTCTGAGTGATACCAGCATTGGAAAGATAAGATCTAAAAAAAAGTTTGGCTTCAGGTTACCCTTACTGAACTTTGTATTGTTTTCTAAATTTATGGTTGATATGTCTATTTTATTTTATGATTTAAAATTTTAATTAGGTTTATTATTGCTATTGTAAAAATGTTGAGTGTTTAAAGTCAGTTATTCTGTATTTTTTACAGCCAGTATATTTGAATGAAACAGGTGTAAATTGCCTTTATTTGAACATATATTGAACAAGATACTGACTCAGCAACTGTCTGGATTTACACCAAGTAAACTCTGTTAAATAATCAGTAAATTAATCTGTTTGGCACAGGGCAAATCACTGAACATTTAACTCAAGACAGCATTATTTTAGTGTTTTTCTTTATTATTCACCTGAGCCATACTCCTCTTAGTGTTCTGATTACTCAGGCCTAAGAAATGAAACTGTCTTTGATACTTTAGAATTATTTGTTGGTTTACCTTGAATAGATGACAGCACATTTGTAATAGATATTTATAAAGCTTTTACCTGACAAAATCACAGCCATAAGGATTTGGCTCACTAGAAATGGTTTTCAAGACTTGCTGACTATTGCTTTATTATAGGTTAAGATTTAAGTAACTATATTAAAATATTTTTACTTAAAATGTAATACAGGGTCTGGCAGAATGATTTCTTAGATTTGAAATGTAAATAAAACATGCAACATAGGTCCTATTCAATGTTTAATTTTATTCTCAGAAAGAAATTGCCCAGTCAGCTGGGGCTGTAGAATACACCGACTGCATCTCTGCAGAGGGGGTAAGACCCCTCCACCCCACCCACCCAATGAGTGTCCAGGATATGACACTAAACAATCTGATGGTGAGGTTCCAGTAATGCTGGAGCTTTGGAGAATGTGGAGTAAACCTTCATTGCCATCGCTCCCAGCTTCTCTCTAGCCCGGTGTGGTAGCACCTGATAGGGCCCTATCTATGGGTCAAATAGAACTAAATTGCATACTTATGCTAAACTGAATTGTTGGAAATAGAACAGTTTTGACATTTAACTGTATGTAAACAAAAACTATACTTATATAAAACTGTTTGACTAAACTGTATAGCTTGAAATAGAAATGTTTTTGACAATTCAACTGTGTACTTATGCTAAACTGAACTGTTTGAAATAGAAATGTTTATTTGAATAAAAATGGATTTGGTTTTAAATAACCTTGGCCCAGGAGACCAGGGTTCAATCCCAGGTCGAGTCATACCAAAGACTTAAAAAAAATGGTACTTGATACTTCTTTGCTTAACACTCAGCATTATAAGGTACGTATCAAGGGTAAAGTGGAGAAATCCAGGGAAGGAGTAGTGCTCTCCCCTTCTTGGTGTAGTAGCTATTGAAAAGGGAGCCTGTGAGTCGCCCTTGACTACGGTCGCCAACTTTTTTTTTTTGTTATCACTTTGTTTTAAATATATCATTTATTGTTTAGCTGAGCTATATTATTCTTACTGTGCTCTGATTACTCAGGCTTAAGAAATGTGACTGTCAATGGTACTTAGAATATACTGATTATAATACCTGCGGAGTTGTTACAATTAGCATATTCTAAACCTCATATCCAGGACATCCTTTTTTGGGTGTCCTGAATGTGACACTAAAGTGCATCTGGTGGTGAGACTCCAGTTCTGGTGCTTCAGAAAATGTGGAGTACCCCTTCATTGCCATTACTCCCAGGTCCACTCTGACCCAGAGTGGTAGTACCTATTAGTTCCATCTATGGGTCTAATAGATCTGTTTGCAAATTATTTGTTTCAGATAGGAATACTTAATGTCATATGATCGTATGCGAAAAACTTTTAAGAAACTACACAAAAAATGTAATTATAAATGTACAATGTACGCAATTCCCTAACCTCTAAGCCTAAAATAATCCCAGACAGGTTGACATGATACTAAAATCAATTGATCAATCAAAATTTAATTTTACTATTAGAAAGAAAAACTATTTGCCATTTTATTTTGTTGCCATCACTTTTTTAAAAAGATTATATCAGCCAAATGCTTCTGAAGTCTCACCCTGAAGTTCTGCAGCACTTGCCTAGTCATTATCTCTAGTATTGCTGCAATTTCATTACAAATAAAATCTTTCAGTTCATCAGTTGTCTGTGGACTTTAAAAGACTTGAACAGGATGAAATGAATTTCAGTCATAAATACATGGAGCCCATTCAGCTGGGGCTATAGAATACACCAACTGCATCTTTGCAGAGGGGTAAGATGCTTCCAACAAGTTTCCCGGATATGACATTAAACAATCTGATGGTGAGGCTCCAGTAATGCTGGAGCTTTGGGGTGTACCTCTTCATTGCTATCGCTCCCAGGTCCACTCTGACTCAGTGGTAGCACCAGATAGGGTCCTATCTATGGGTGAAATAGAAGTGTTTGACATTTAAACTGTGTGCAAACAAATAACTTATGCTAAATTGAATTGTTTAAAATAGAGCTGTGATCATTTAACTGTGTGTAAACAAATGACTGATATTTGATTAAATTGTTAATGATACATAGCAATATTTGGAACCATTTAACTTTGTTGGCTTATGCTTAAATGAATTGTTAGAAATAGAACTGTTTGCTCATTTAACTTAGTGTATCTACAAAATGTGTTCATAAATATATGTAAAAACAGAGTTTGGCATTAAATAACCAACACTGGTTAATATGCTATAAAACTAAACCATAAATACATGATATTCATCATTCCACAGTTTGATAGCAACTGAAATGCCATGTCTACTGCTGCTCAAAGACATACTGCTCACTATTACTAGCATCTGTGCAGCAGCAATTTTAAATCTGGTGAATCATTCTGCTGGAGCAGATTTTATAAGTCTTTTGTGTATTTATCAGTCCTTGACGTTTATTGATGTTCACCTTTCATAAAATCTTTTAAACAATTTTTTTTTCATCTCTAAAGCCTAATATAATAAATCTCTTTATCTCTTACCTATGAGGGAGCTTTTATTTATTTGACATTATTATTAACTTAGTATAAGGCCAAAAGTATGGGGTACTCGGCTTGCTTGTCTAGCTTGCTAACCATTTCACCACAAGAGCTGCCTTTTAAAACTAAGGCATAGTTTAGATTTTGGCATATTAATATAAGACATTCGATGAGGATTGAACTTGCTACTCTATAATAAAGGATCTTAAAGGCTAGCTTACTAACCAGTTTATAATAATGAGATGCCCCTTTACTGACGTGTTGACTGTTGTTGACAATAAAGTTTCATTATTTTTCTTCAGTTATTTTTAACATAGATCATCCTATCTATGTAATTAACAATATGACTTTTTTAGTTTGTTTCTTGTTTATCAGTCCATAACTTCTGCTTAGGATCAGAGTGTAGCATCTGTACCTGTAGAAACCTAATTAGATATATTACCCCTCCCTACTAATATTATATTTTATATATATATATATGTTTGTGTGTTTTTATTATCTTGTATTTATTTTTGACAAAGTATTCTCTCCAAAATAATAACTTTTCATTTGCCTATTTTATCTTATTTTTAAAATAACCATGGAATTCTCACTGTAGAGATACTACCCTCTGATTCTCGGCAGAAGTGCCAGTGATTTATACTTTGATCCTTGGCAGTCCATACAGATACTATTAACTAGACATTAATGCTGGGCCATTCATGAATGATTCTAACATTTTTTCTTGAGGAATATTCTTTATATATATATATATATATATATATATATATATATATATATATATGTGTCTATATGACTGTTTCGTTCTATCAGAATTCTTCAGTGTGGCTAGACACGCAGGACGCTCGAAGCCGGGATCGAAACCCGTCCAACTTTACATTAGCCTAAGATGGAACAAATACTACTAGCACACGGCCTACCTAAAGAAACTGTAGCAGCAATAACGATTCTCTATAGAAACACCAAAGTAAAAGTACAATCACCAGATGGAGACAGAATACTTCGACATTGTAGCAGGAGTATTACAAGAGGACAAGCGAGCTCCATACCTCTTTATCATTTGTCTAGACTATGTACTTAGAACATCGATTGACAAAATCAGAGAGAACAGCTTCGAGCTGACAAAGAAAAGAAGCAGAAGGTACCCCACAAAAACAATTACCGACGTTGACTACGCCGATGACATAGCGATACTGGCAAATACACCCAACCAAGCCGAAACACTACTGCATAGTTTGGAACGAGCAGCTGCAGGCATAGGCCTCAATGCACACAAAACGGAATATATGAGCTATAATCAAACAGGTGACATCTCCACTCTAGACGGAACCCCTCTTAAACTAGTAGACAAATTCACTTACCTAGGAAGCAGCTCACATCAACTGAAAAGGATATCGACATGAGGTTAACGAAGGCATGGACAGCTATCAATAGGTTATCGATTATATGGAAATCAGACCTAACCGATAAAATGAAACGCAGCTTCTTCCAGGCAGCGGTTGCATCGATACTCCTATATGGATGCACTACATGAACTCTTACAAAACGGCTGGAGAAGAAGCTAGATGGCAATTACACAAGAATGCTGCGAGCAATCTTGAACAAGTCCTGGCGGCAACACCAACTGTACGGCCACCTGCCTCCTATCACAAAAACTATTCAAGTTAGACGAACCAGACATGCAGGACACTGCTGGAGAAGCAGGGAAGAACTCATAAGTGATGTACTCTTATGGACTCCCACACATGGCCGAGCAAAAGCAGGACGACTAGCATGAACATAAATTCAGCAACTATCTGAGGATACGGGATGTAGTCCAGAAGACCTGCCAGAGGCGATGAACGATAGGGAAAAGTGGCGAGAGAGGGTCAGGGATATCCGTGCTACCAGCACGACATGATGATGATGATGATGATATATATTATATATATAAACATTGAAATATTGATAAAACCAACTATATTTCATGAAATGTAATAAGAGATAAAATGATTCCAGATTCGCTCTTTCTTTTAAAATATTATTGCAGTAAAATATTGGATTCCTAAATATTACTGTGGTGAAATATAGAAAAAAAAGTTATCATTGCAGAATTAACAATCCCTTTCGAGATCAACATCGACTGGGCGCATCAGTGGAAATTGGAAAAGTATGAAGACCTACATGAACAGTGTACTAAGAATGACTGGTCAACAGACATATTTCCTCTTGAGATTGGATGCGGATGCACTTTTACGACCATTAAAGGAATGCGTATCCATCGCACAAAAATGGGTTGCCTAAGTAGTCAACCACGTAAATCTCAAATTGAGATAAGTAAATCGAGTGAAGGGAACCATAGTCAGGAGAATTACCACAGTACCACGGTTCACTTTGGTTGTCAACCCAACACACCCAATGTGAAAAAGAATGCAATTTGTATAAATTGGCTTAAAGCTAATAACACTAAATGGAAAACCCTTGATGAAGAGTTGTCTTTCATTTTACAAGCAAGTCTGAATGAACCTATTGGGTTAAAATTGCATTCTTTCACAAATATTGTGCATGCAGTGTGTTTAGAACACTTTGGATCAGAAGACCAGCATAACCCTAAAAGAACTGCTAATAGAAGACAAAGAGAGAAAGGCCAACTTAGATTCGAACAAAGGCGCCTGAAAAAACAACCTAAGGAAATACCTGGTGACAAAACCTTGATAAAACAGCAATTGTCCAAGATAAAAGAAAAAATCCTTGTCATATCACGAGCGGAAAACACAAGGAAATGGCGGTTAAAAAAAAGAAAAGCTAGACGCGCTTTTAATAAGAACCCATTTAAATTCGCTAAAAAGTTGTTTGAGGAGGAAAAAAGTGGAGTTCTCAATGTATCAAAAGAGACCTTGGAAGCGCATCTATAGAGAAAATATTCCGACCCGCTAACTGATACCCCTATGGGTGATTTCAGTGAACTCAATAGACCGCAACCTCCGGAAGAAACATTTGATAATTCTCCTATAAAACTGGGAGAAGTTAAAGATTTCGTCTGAAAGGCTAGAGCTAAAAGCACACCAGGTATTAATGGTATCATACAAATTGTATAAAAGATGCCCTAAAGTTTTGACATCTCTTTGGAAACTCCTACGAGTCGCGCATATTAAAAAATTCATCGCAGAAGATTGGGGATTAGCAGACGGAATATATATACCAAAAGAAAAGAACTCTAAACATCTGGAACAATTTCGACCACTCTCATTGCTCAATGTTGAGGGGAAAATCTTTTTCGGAGTCATTGCTAAGAGAATGATGAGGTTCGTATTGAACAACAAATTTGTCAATACCTCAATTCAGAAAGCTGGAATTCCTGGTTTTCCAGGTTGCATCGAACATGCATCCATGTTGTGGGACTGAATAAAAGTGGCCCGAGATAATAAGTCAACTGAACTTCATGTCATTTGGTTAGACCTTGAGAATGCATATGGCTCAGTAAGACACCTGCTTATTGAGAAAGCAATGGACTTCTTTTGGATCCCAGAAAATATTAGAAAACTTATATCAGGATACTATAAATGTACATATATGAGATTTTCTAATGCTAAATATTCCACAAATTGGCAGAAATTAAATATTGGCATAATGATGGGCTGTGTTATCTCTCCATTAATTTTTGTTTAGGTAATGGAAATGTTATTACGCAGTACTAAAGATACCACTAGTAAGAAAACTGTCCCATCTATGAAGGCTTTTATGGATGACGTGACGGTGATTTCAGAGTCGAAATCACACATGGAAAAACTACTGAAATGCCTACAGGAGCTTTTCAAGTGGGCAGTAATGAAGGTAAAACCTTCTAAAAGTCGAAGTCTATCCATAATCAAAGGAAAATGCCAAGAAATCAAATTTGCTATTAATAATAATGTAATCCCCACCAATATGCGAAAAAAGCGTAGAAAGCCTCGGTCGCTACTATTCCCTTCCACTTACTGATCTTCACCGGTGGCAAGATCTTTTAAAACAATTAAAAGATGGATTACTCTCCATTGATAAATGTGACCTCATTGCAAAAGATAAACTGTGGTGTGTTTATTTTGGTTTAATCCCAAGATTAGCATGGCCCATGCTGATATATGAGGTATCGCTTTCAAGAATTGAAAAAATAGAGAGCTTAATCAGTAAGTTCCTAAAGAAATGGTTGGGAGTTCCTAAATCCTTAACAAACGTAGCATTATACAGTTCATCAACGAAGCTGAAACTACCAACAAAGTCACTTGTTGAGGAATTTAAATTAGGTAAAGCACGACTGTTTCAAATGTTGCATGACTCTGTGGACCCACTGGTGAAAAGTTCACAACCTGCCATAATAACAGGTCGAAAATGGAACGCGAAACATGCAGTGGAGACGGCAGAATCTTCCCTCAAAATGAAAGAAGTAATCGGCTCTGTGGCAACTGGGAGAGCCAGATTTGGTCTTCACCCACAAAGGTGGTGGTTGAAAGAGACCACAAAGAATAAACGAAGAATGTTCTCGAAAGAGATTCATGATTTTGAGGAAAGCAAACGTCTTGCCACAGCTGTGGCACAACCCAAACAAGGTGCATGGACTAGGTGGGAAAACACCAAGGACAGGACTATCACATGGAGCGACATCAAGCAAATGGAGCCTAAACAATTAGGTTTCCTCATCAAGGCAGTTTACGACATATTACCTACACCAGTAAATTTAAAACTCTGGGGGTTAAGTACATCTAACCTTTGCAAAGCATGTGGGAAGATTGCTAACCTCAAACACGTCCTAACTGGATGTCAGTATTCCCTAAGAAGTTATACGTGGAGACATAATGAAATCTTAGGGATTATTGCTGAGATTGCAAAAATGTGTTGTGAAACTGCCAATGAAATTTCATGTATAAAGACAAATATACAATTTGTTAAAGAAGGAAACGTTTTGAAAACTCCACTTAGAAATAATAGGCACAAACCAACATTGCTTGATGGTTGCACGGACTGGCACGTTATTGCTGACGTAGACCGACAACTCCCTTTTCCAACGGAAATAACATCAACTCGGCAGCATCCAGATCTCGTCATTTGGTCAGTTAATTCAGAAAAAGTTATCATTGCAGAATTAATGATCCCTTTTTTGATACCAAGACTGTTTAAGTAACGTAGTAATCCCAACATCGACTGGGCGCATCAGCGGAAATTGGAAAAGTATGAAGACCCACGTGAACAGTGTACTAAGAATGACTGGTCAGCAGACATATTTCCTCTTGAGATTGGATGTCGAGGTTTTATTTTGAATGCAACCTCTACATTTTTAACCAAAATCTGACTTACACCAGCAAAGAAGAGGGAATATATAAAAAAGATCCAAAACGAAGCTGTAACTGCATCTGAATGGATACGGCATTCATACAGATTAAACACCATCCAATAAAGTCTGGTAATATTGTGAGATACTGCTGGGGCGCCCTGGGTTAATGGTAATGATGCTTCGGCCCTGAAACCATGCCTGAACCCAGGGTCATCATCTGATGAAGACTTTACTGGAAGCAAAACTGCTTCTTTGGTGGCAGTTTTTGTATATGATTATTTATTTATTTATTTTTTTTTTTTTTTAGATGATTTATGGATTTGAAAAAAAAAAAAGACGATCACAGTTACTGTAAAACAGATCAACTTTTTCTATAAATTGTTCAAGTAGAATTGATGTTAGCTATAAGGACTACCCAGCATTGTATAACTTGGTTACAAGCTGATGAAGAGATTTATTATTATGATAGACTCTCATTATACCAGCCAACTCTTATAAACTTTGCTGAAACTTTTTTTTTTTCATTCTTATTAACTTAGCACATTTTTAACCAATATGTCCTCTGATCATAGCAACCAAACTAACTCTTTTTTATACTCAGTATTTTCTTTTTTTCAGTTAAGAAAAACATATTATCTTTTATAAATTATGGATATTTATTACTGTTGTGGTATCATCCCTAATTTTGATATACAATGGACTCTTCCAATAAGGATATAATATTTTGACTGTAATCCACTCAGTGAGTTGGTAGCAAGAGCTATACTGGCGGCATTGTATTACTTGTTTTACTGTAATATATAACCTTTATTCTTCTCTCTTAATACATGTTTGTCTTACTTATTTTATGCCCTTTTCCGAGGACATTCTTAGATATTTTATTTAATTATTTCTTTTTTTTTTCAGTCAACAATGGCTCCTAGACAGACAGGACATTCTCAGAGAACGGCAAGCTGACTTAAAAATACTTACTGAAGATGAATATCAGAAAATTATGGTTTTTTACTCAAATTGTGAGTTTGCATTATTTTTTTATAATTATTCATTTTTGATGAATGGCTTGATAGACAGAAAAATGTATACATTTTTCTCATTTTTTTTAGATCAAAGTAAAAATATACAAATGTCTCATGATAGCTTTTGTGTTTAGAGTATGAAATTCATATTTAGATGTTACAACTATTATGGGACAGAGGTAGTATTCTTTAATACTAATTGATAGTGTCTGCATGACAGCAAATTTTACAAAATGACTGAAAATTTATTTTTAAGGAGTTATATTTTAAAGTGGCCATTCCCTACCACCAGTGAACCTGGAACCTGGTTGTGTGACCAACAACAAAGGATCAATCATGAATTCTTGTGGTAGGTGTGAGAAATGATCACATACAAGAGTTGGGGATTTTCAAAAAGGATCAGGCAGTTAGTAACTGGCAAAGTGACAAGGAATGATTTAAGTTTTCAGACTAGTGAAACTGCCATCTGACCCCAATTCGGAGAGGGCTAAGATTTAGCAAACAATATATCAACTGTAGAATATCATGATCCAGTGGGAAGCAAAGCTACAATTATTTCAATTTAGAGGAACCAACATTTTGAATGATTTTGCATAAAGATTGGGATTATTGTGTTAAAATTTCAGTTACCACAAGGTGCTAACATTGAAAAGTAGTAGTGACCTAGATTCACTGGGCAAGTAGTTAATAATCTACTACCAAAAATCTGGTCTATTTAAGACAGAAATCTTTGGAATAATTAATTTATAATAGGTAGTGTGGTCTATACCATTTTTTAAATAGACATTTTAACATTCATTATTTAACATATTGTCCCATTATTAATTTAGGAATAGCCTTCTCTTTTCTATTGCTTTTCATTGCAGCTCTCATATCATTATTCTATGACTGTTAAATAAACAGTGTGAATCAGGAATAAGAATTTGCCTTTGACTTTGCATTATCTTATGGGAGGCTTACTTTGTATTTCCAATCCACAACCTTTATTTAACAGTTAGTCTTAGTGTTGCAATAAAAAACGACAGAAATAAGATGAAAGAAAGAGTAGTCAAAAATTAATTAGAACATCTCTTCATTTTGCTGTAAAACTGTATTGAAATAGTGTACTACTGATAGCTTTTGAGAAGAGACAGTAACATATCTGAAATTCTTTAATTCTTGTCAGGTGTAAAATTCCAAGAGAAAAAAGTGTCTGCAGGGGTAGTCTCTTTTGTTTTTGTTTTTACTAATGACAAGAACTGAAAGGATCAGTCAGCCAAAATGTTAGGCTAACAACATAAAACATTCCAAAAAATGACTCAATTGTCCAAAGAATATCCAGTATGAAATAATGCCATTTTCTTAAAATCTTTTCTATTACATGTTTGTGTTAACTTTTTATTTTCCAGTTATTCAGGCACTTGGTGAGCAACTAAAGGTTCGACAGCAAGTTATAGCCACAGCGACAGTTTATTTTAAAAGATTCTATGCAAGGTTTGTGTTTTGTCAAAATTATTCAGTTTTTATTATTTTTTATATTTTCAGGAAAAAAACTTGACTTTCTATTTTGTACCTATAAGACATGATATTGCTGTTTCAGTAATTTGAAGAAAAAAAATCTTCTTTATCATTTTTAGTAATCTCCCATCACTTTTTTTTTATTATAGTGTTATACATTATAGTTTGAATCTGTTTTTTTGGTTAGGAACTGAATTAAATTGAATTGATGGATTGTCATTGATAAATATGGAGGTGCTCATAGCATAACAGTTATCAATTTAGGAATTTGACTCGGTTATCCTAGTTCAATTCCTGAATGAGGCTGTTTGCATTTCACATAATGCTAATATCCTTGGAAAAGTAGGAACCCCACAACCAAATCAGGTGATGAGATACCTCTTTCTCTTTTTCTT
Source organism: Sepioteuthis lessoniana (assembly GCA_963585895.1). Lineage (NCBI taxonomy): Eukaryota > Metazoa > Mollusca > Cephalopoda > Myopsida > Loliginidae > Sepioteuthis > Sepioteuthis lessoniana. The sequence goes on from OY757912.1 coordinate 48,428,400, forward strand.
TTCATTGACAAAAGAAATTTTTTCTCTTCTTATAAATATTTATATATGACATGACTCCTCAAAGACTTGTGAAAGCTAGTATTTTTAAAGCTGGCTTTCTTCAAGACAATCATTTAAAATTTATTGATTAAAACAATTAAGTTTTTATAATTGATCTATGCAAATAATGTTGGTTGTTGGGGTTTTATGGCATATTAACCTTTGTTGGTTATTTAATGCCAAATCCATTTTTATACAAATAACCAGTTTTATCTCAAACAATTCAGTTTAATTGTCAAAAACATTTCTATTTTGAGCTATTCAGTTAAGTCAAACAGTTATTATTAGTTTTTGCTTATACACAGTTAAATGTCAAAACAGTTTTATTTCAAACAATTCAGTTTAGCATTCAAAAACAGTTCCATTTCAAACAATTCAGTTAAGCATTGATACAGTTTAAATGTCAAAACTTCTATTTCAAACAATTCAGTTTAGCATAAATACACAGTTTAATCATCAAAAGCATTTCTATTTCAAGCCATTCAGTTTAGTCAAACAGTTCTAATTCAAACAATTCAGTTTAGCATAAGTACACAGTTTAGTTCTATTTAACTCATAGATACATTGAGATATTACATGCTAACTGCATGGAAAAGAGTGCCATGTGATTCCTATTGAGGTTGGTTGTTGTGGTTTTTCTAGGACACTCAGTCATTTTGTTTCTTTCAAAAATAGGAATCACTGGTTTGAAAGTTGCCTCATATCATCTTCAGACCACGGTGCAATATGCATCAAGTTGGATTTGGTCGAGAGCAAAAAGTCTTCAGCATGAATGAAATGCACACAGAATCTCCATTCCCTGTGATTATGTAACATCAAGAAACAGTTATTGCAAGTGCATAATGACATCAACGGCTGAAAGTAAATGAGTTTTAAAAATGATAAACTGCACTAAAAATGAAGATGAATGTACAATGTAATTTCTCCTTTTAGTTGATCTGGCATATATATATAAATTCCCTGTCCCGTGGCAGAAGCTGCTTGGTAGCACCAGCAGTGGCAGTACCACCTTAAGCTACTGAATCTGTGTTATCACTCCTGGTTGGCGGCTGATGAGGGCAGTGTATTGCATGTACTTTCACACGTTGTATGATGAAAAAAAATAACCCATAGATCGGGCCCTATCAAGTGCTACCACTCTGGGCCAGAGTGGACCTGGGAGCGATGGCAATGAAGGGGTACTCTGCATTCCCCAAAGCTCCAGCATCACTGGAACCTCACCATCAGATTGTTTAGTGTCATATCTAGGACACTCGTTGAGGGGGTTACCCCTCTGCAGAGGTGCAGGCAGTGTATTCTACAGCCCCAGCCGACTGGGCAATGCAAATAATGCTAAACTTTCTAAAGTTTAATGGTCAGCACAACCATATAATCTACTTGTTATAAAGATAAAGACAGAATTCGATATTTTGTTGCTTAAGTTTTGGCACCATGTAAAATCATAATTTTCTTTTCATGAGCAAAAATTTCAATTTTCCAGATTAACCCTTTTTATTCTTAAAATATAGTAATTAAAATAAATATTCAATTTAAAAAATCATATTTTAATAAGAAATATGAATATTAGAGTTCTTGTTTTGAAATGGGAATTCTTCCTAGTTGCATCAGTACTCTTGTATGGTTGCACCACTTAGATTTAAATGAAATACCTGCAGAAAAAGTTAGATCAGAACTACATGTCGTTTTGAACTAATCCTGGAAGCAGCACCCTACAAAACAGGAGCTGTACAGTCACTTACCTACCCTCTCACAGACCATCCAAGTAAGTCAAGCAAAACATGCTGAACATGGTTGGAGAAGTAAGAACAAACTCAAAAGCAACATTCCTCTAGGGACTCATTATAATGTTTTGACACCAAAATGGAATTACCTACTTAGCACTATATATACTGGTAGGCAGACTGGCTTATAGTGGCTTTTTAACTTATACACTGACTATTGTTGGACTATTTTTGACCCTCCTCTGTGAAGATACTTGTTTTTACATTGGGGAGAGAGAAGGATGAGATGGGTATGTTGACTTTTAGATGAGTTGAACTTGAACATCCTGAAAGTATTTTTGACTCTCCTCTGTGAAGATACTAATTTTTACACACCAGTATCAGCTTTGTGTGGATACTAGATGCCCTCTAGAGGATTTACCAAAAGCAATGGCCAACAGAGATGGATGATGAGAGTCAAGGAAATCTATACCTCGATGATGGTGAATATGAGAGTTTACGGCTAGGGTCGTTACTTAAACAGTCTTGGTATCAAAAAGTCTTAGACAGAAAGAAGCTTAATCTTGGTCTCTTTAGACCTATTTTTGTTAAGTACCAGTTCTCTTAGGCAACATCTTTTAAAGTTAATTCATTTCATGGAGACTAATTGTTTGAATTAAGGACTTTAAAAAAATGTTGGTTTGATAGTTGTTTTTTATCTGTATTGCATGCAACAAAGATAGAAATATGAACACAGAATCATTTCAGTTTATTTTCAGCTTTAATCTACTCCCAGTTTTAAGTGTTATTCAATTCTTTTTATCATGAAATAATTTCTATTTTAAATTATTGTAAAATTAACCGATGAGATTATTAATCCAAATGGGTAAACATAGAAAGCAATGATCACAAAAGACATTATTTATTAATATTAAAAGAAATGAATTTTATTCTGAAACCTAATTATAAACTTTATGAATATACAAAATCATATTTCTATCTGTACTCTTATAAAAATAAACTTCTACATTTCAAATAGATTATGATATAAAACAAAACAACTAATATTGAAACTGAACTTGAGATTTTTTTTTTGGTTCTTCAGATTAATGTACTAGCCATGGTAGATTTAAACTAAGCTATAAAATAACAAAGATTGATTTAAATCAGTTAGATTGGTCATTTTCAAAATTTGCTTGTTTGCTTTAGTATTGATGTGAAGTTTTGTTTTATTTTTTTTTTAATATGTCCATTTTACATTTCATTTTAAATCATTTTTATTTCATATATTTATTTTTCATCTTTTTTAGAAATTCATTAAAATGTATTGATCCCTGGCTGATGGCTCCTACAGCAATTTTTCTTGCTTCAAAAGTTGAAGTAAGTAATGTTTATATTTTATCATATATTGCATATTTTATTTATCAACCCCTTCCAAACAGACTAACCAGATTATGTTTTACAATTTGTTTACATGTGAATCTAATGATATCAATTAGTCATAGATAGGTATATATTTACCCAACTCCTTTGCCATAGGCAGGATGTGACACAAGGTCAATTTTTAAACAAAGTTTACCTAGGTTGAATTCAGAGTTTTCATTTTACACTGGTTGCCTAACTATTTTTAAAAAAACCTTGTTGGCCTTACTGTTTTTCCCATAGTGTGTTATAAGGGATGGATATGAATACCTTTCCCAAGGGCATTAGAGTGAAGTAAAATACAATCAGCCTCGTCGAGGATTTGAACTTGGATCTTTGATTCCATTTTCTATGACAATAACTATTACATTCGGCATTCCTTGTCATGAAGGGGTATATACTATATAAATTTGTTTTCTAATCTTTTTCACATTTCATAAATAAATTCAGTCTGAGAAGGGTTAACTTTTCTTTTTTCTGATTACTGAATTCTTTTTAACTTGGTAAAATTTGTTTTATTGATTCTAATTCTTTATAAAATGTATTTTGTGTATCAATTGTAAAACTATTCCTTTTTCAATCTCTATAATCTTTTTTATTATATTAATTATTCCCTTTATTTGTGTTTTTCTTTTTATCTATTAGGAGTTTGGTGTCATATCTAACAATAAATTAATGACCACATGTCAAAGTGTTGGTAAGTGTATACTTTTTCTTTTCCTAAATTTTATTTTATACTTTTATGAATCTTCTATTAGAGTGAATCAAAAGTATATGTTTTTTATTCAGCTATATATATATATATATATATATATATATATATATATATATATTTTAATCTTATCCTTATATATATTGTCTTTCAATGATCCTAGCTCTTTTGAGAGTTTTCTAGTGCTAATGGTTATGTTCTCCTATAACTTGTATTTTAAAATATCATAACTGATGGGTTTTATTCCAAGAGACAAGTCACATTTCTTAAAAATGCTTAAACCAGAGTTGAACAGTACTATTAGATATTGTTTCATTGCCTTCCACTTTTTGATTTCATGAACAGCTCCAGTAGCTTTGAGATCTATTTTAAAATAATGTTTAAAAATTGCCAGAATCTCAATACTTTTATCTACTATTATAATAACTGAAGCAAAAAGCTCAGATGAAAAATATTGATAATGATACACACACACACACAAGATAACATAGAATTCATAGTTTTTAGATGTGTGCATGAAATAAGCTTTGGAATAAAAATCTAAAAACAATGAAAATATTTTTCATACAGCCTAATGTATATTATATTAATAATATAGTGAAGTCATAGATAGTTTTCAGATGTGTGCATAAAATAAGCTTTGGAGTGAAGGTTTGTTAAAAATGAAAACATTTTTGATACACCCTGATGTATATAATATTATTAATAATGTAGTGGAGTTAGCACTAATATCCTTCTGAAAGGTATGAATCCAATTATTCTCCCTCCAGCTATGGGTAAATAGTAGGATAGACTGTGTTCTTCAGCCTTGGTGAGGCAACTAGTCTAGGAGAAAGAAAACTCTGAATTCAAACCTGTTAAACTCCGCTTAAAAATTGACCTTGTGTCATATCCTGCCCAAGCGGAGGGGTTGGGTAAATAGGATTAATAATGTAGAGGAGTGATAGATACTCTTTAAATGTGTACATGAAATAAACTTTAAAGTAAAAGTCTGTAAAAAATAAAAATACTTTTGATACACTCTAGTATATATAATTATGATTATAATATTAATAATAAAGTGGAATGATAGAGACTCTGTATACAAGAAATAAGCTTTGGCATGAAAGTCTGTTGATAATGAAAATACTTTTGATACACCCTAATATTTCTTCATATGCTTTAACATCCTGTTATAGAATTAAAACAGGAATATTTTGGAAATATATCAATGCCAGTCATAAATTATCAAATGGTTGGAATGCCATTGACAAAATGAATATTTACTTATGATTCTTGAAGGACTTTAGAAGTAAGTATTTTTAGAATTGTTTTTCTTCAAAACAGTCCTTTAAGATATATGAATTAAAGCATTTAAATGCTTATAAATGATAGTTTATACAAGGTTTGTCCACAAAAGATCTAGCCATTTAATATTAATGAAAAATGTCTTGCTTGAGGCAATGGCATTTGAGCTCCTTTCAAAGTAGTTGTCTGAGGACCTTACACATTTACAAGGCTCATTTAATAAGTTTCCAGACTTTTTTCATATGGGCACTTTTATTGATAGTATACACATGAAACTCTAGTCCTCTTCAAAGTAATCTCCTCCGGCTGCAATGCACTTGTTGTACCGTTCCAACAATTTCTGGAAGGCCCCATGGAAGTCCTCTTGTGTGAGCGTGTCAATGACCTTCATCACAGCCTCTTTCATCTCCTCAATTGTTTCATAACGACAGCCTCTGAGCTTAGGGAATAACCAAAAGTCACAGGGAGCAAAGTCTGGACTATAGAGATGGTGAGCAACTGTCTTGATGCCCATCTTGATCAAATAGTCTGTGACAAGGATGGGGTTGTGGACTGGTGCATTGTCCTGGTGGAAATGCCACTGAACCAATTTGAAGAGTGCTGGCCTCTTCCGACGGAATCTCTTCCTGAACTCCCTTAAAACCTCAACATAGTATTCCTTGTTGACTTTCTGTACAGTGGGAACCCAGTGCATCTAGATCATGCCAGTGCTGTCAAAAAAAAGGATCATCAAAAGTTTGTGGGTGGATTTGCTCTGTCTGGTCTTCTTGGGTCTGGGAGAGCCAGCATGCTTCCACTGGGAACTCTGTCTCTTGGTCTCTGGGTCATAGCAGTAGATCCAGTTTTCATCGCAGGTCACCAGAGCATTAAGAACTGTGGGATCTGAATTGATCAGGTTGACCATCTCCCTGCTGTCATGACAACATCTTTCTTTCTGATCTTCTTTGAGCAACCTTGGGACAAACTTTGCACAAATCTTCCGCATCTTCAGTTCCTCGCAAATAATTGTGTGTACAGTTCCCACACTGACATTAAACTGTGCACTTATTGTCTCTATAGACACACGACAGTCCTTATCCATGAAATTCTTTATTTGGCCAATCAACTCTGGTGTTCTGACTTCCTTACTCCTCCCACACCTTTCATCATCCCTCACAGACTCCCTGCCTTCCTTGAATCTCTTATGCCACTCAAAAACTGATGCTCGATTCATGCAAGATGCTCCAAAAGCAGTCTGAAGCATTCCATACGTTTCTGTGGCATCTTTTCCAAGTTTAAAACAGAATTTTATTGCATATCGTTCTTCTAAAGTGTCCTCACGTCCAGATTGCATTTTTGAAATTCACTAGCTGTGATAATCAGGCTTTTAGTGGGGTGTATTCCAATTCCTGCTGTAGCTGTTGATTTGAAATCATAAAAATTGGCCAGTCATCTCATAAGATGTATAGCAATAACATACTGAATTTTCAAGAGTCTACAACAATTCTAAATGCCTGTACAAAAAAGTCTCATATTTCAGTGATTTCCATTTTTCAAAACAGTTGGCAAAGTTCTCTTTTAGGAACACTATCAGTTGACTCTTTAGTCTTATCCATGGACTGAAATCTCCCTTTCAGTGACATTCTTCTCTTTGAAAAACTATGAGTTTTAGGGATCCAAATCTGAACTGTGGGAATAGGGATTAACAAAACATGCATAAAACATCATTATGAATGTGAAAGTTGCACAATGTACAAGTTCATTTAATAGTATTTCATTGCCAATTAAGTAATCCCCATGAGAGAGTGTTAGTGCATGCACAATAAGGTTCCCTCTGTTATATCAAGGCTACACAACTAGTTCTCAGTATATTCAAAATGGCTGGATACCTTCTGGACAAAACTTAAACCATGCCAAATTCCATCTAATCAATTCCTAAAGCATAATCAAAATTTGACAACTTTTTCTCATGTTTATTTACTAAGCTTTGCTTCGTCTGTCACAAAGTTGAGTAGACCAAGTATAGAGATGAATATGGTATGGGAACCAATAATCAATAAGGCTAGATAAAAAATTGCAATATGAGCTATGGTAGAAAAGATACATAAAAGTAATAAGTAGTAATTCATAGTGTTGATAAAAACATTAGGTTTATAAATCCCCAAAATTCACCCTGAATTGTCCAGCAGGACACATAGCATAATGGATATAGGCATTTAGTTAATGAACTTCTAAGTGAAATCATCTGGAGATTGCAGGTTCAATCCTGACTACAGGTAAAAATAACAAGGAATACTTACTATAGCTTAACACTTGTACCAAGTTATGGTTAATGAAATTAGAACAATCTACTTCCATGGATTAAATAAAGGGTTCAATTCAAAGTTCTGTGTAGGCTCCTGAGTTTGACAAGAAACACCTTAAGAAGACCAAAAGGCACATTAGACAAAATGTTGTGAATATAGCAATAAAGATAAAGACAGCAGTCTAAATACTCTAAATGATAAAAATTCATGCTGTGTACTTTCATGAAAATATGATTATATGCATTGTTCACAATGCCAAAAAGATCTGGATCTTTTTGGTTGGAGCCTGATCATTCATTCATTTAACTTACCTGTATGTTTTCAATATGAACAACACATCACTAGTAGTAATTTACTAAGCGTTTTGCTTCGATGTAGCACAAGGCTGAATGAATGAGGCACCCAATGAGACTCAAACTCACTCTTGCAGGTTTGCAAATCAATCTTGCTAACCATTACACTACGCGAGGCGCCCTCAACACATCACTGGTAGCCATCATACCCAATCAAACATTCTGCTAGGTGTACACTATCTGGTAACTTGTCTACATAATTCAAAGATTTTTGTTCTGTTAAAAAGGGATTTATAATTGCAAACTAATAAATTCACTGCCCTATGAACCCCTATGCTTTTCTTTCTCCTGCCAAAATTTTATTCACCCTCAGGGGTATATGGACCACTTTGAGAAGTCCTGCTCTTGAGTAAAGATAACTTGGCTTTAAATTATCCCATCATTCTATTAAAAGAATGGTTGTCAATGGTCCTTATACTAAGTCTTTTTTTTGTTTGTATCTGATGATATATAGTAAAATAGTGCTCAGCATAGAATATTGTGCTTAAGGTTCAAAGAGTTAAATTTATGGTAAATATTTATTACACCTTGGATAAAATTAAGATTAATATTTTTCATGTTATTTTTCAGTGAAGACCAAATTTTCCCATGCATATACTCAAGAATATCCTTATAGGATGAATAATGTCTTAGAATGTGAATTTTATTTGTTAGAAATGATGGTGAGTACCAGCAACTTTTTATTATGCTTGGCATTTGTAATGAAATTTCTAATTTTTATCTGTTGCTAAAGATATTAAAGTGATTTTAGTTTAATATTTTAGTTTATTTCTTATCAAATTTAAATCTTATCAATAAAGAAATATTACAAAAAAAAAATGAAATCTTTCAAACAGTCCCACTCATGTTCATTGTTATTCTTGGCACAATAATTTTTTTTTTTATTTCACAGACCAAGCCCACAATTGCCACCTAATATAATAATTTTGTTTAGAAACTAAGTCTTTAAGGAAAAAGAATGAGTTTTAGAATGAATACATTTGGTGATTATTCTATTAATGAATCAACTGGACTCTGTTTTTTGGTTGCGAGAGGGAGATAAAAAAAAGATGCTTCAAGTTGACAGCTGTTATTTGATTTCATTATTAGAATGCATTCCAAAATTCCCAGTACTTTTTTTTTTAACCAGAAGCTGAATGTATGATTAAAAATTGCTTTTTCATTAGAAACTTTTACATGCACCTGATCTTTTCATCTAAATTTAACTTCATAGTGAAAAATATTTTGAGAATATTTATAAAAATTTCATATGATTCTTTTTTGCTGAAAATGCATATTACAGATTTATTTCGATATTGTTAAAGATGCTATATCTGTCCTATAATAGTTGTTTCATTTGCTGATAAAGTTAATGATAAATGTAACCACCATTATGGGACAGGCAGTATTATTCCCTGAAATAAATGCAGTTCACTTACCACTCTTTGGTTGTCACATTACTACCAATTTCATGTAGTCTTTTTGAGACAAGGCTACTCACATCTGAAAGTTGCAGTTTTTTTCTTACACCCTCAAAAAGATTGCATGAAACTGGTAGTAATAGGGTAGTGAAAGAAGCGTAAACATTTAAGTTTTATCTTGCTCTGTCAGCTGGTAATAAGCACTTTTGATTTTTTTTAAAAATTCATTTTTTAAAAAAAAAACTTATTCATTCTAATATAATTATTCTAATAGAATGTTGAATTTTCTTGATTTTTTTTGATTACTCAATATTTTTTCTTTCATCTTGTTCAGGATTGCTGTCTTGTATTGTATCATCCTTATCGTCCTCTAATCCAATACTGTGCAGATTTAGGTCAGGATGAAAACTTATTACCTGTTGCTTGGTAAGAAAATACATTTTCATAAATCTTCATTATTTTAGAATATCCTAGCAACTGTAAAAATTGGTACAATGAAAGTAGAAAATATTTTACATTGATCAAAAATAATTTATTTCATGTAATAATTCTTTTTAGTTCAGAAATCAATCAATATCAATTATCTTTAAACTAACATTGTTCTCATGATTATGATTAATGTATTTCAATGAATACATATATACATATGTTGTAAAAGATTAATTTGTCAAAAAAAATTGTTTTTATTACCCTTTTTGTAATCACTTGTAATTTTTCATTTATTGGATTTACTACTTACTTATTAGCCCTAATTGTATTTATTATTCATGATATATAAAAAAAAATCAAATCTTTTATCTTGATATCCTAAACTCAATAAAACACATCAGTGTATTGAAAACTTGCATGATTCTTGATATCTTGGTATGTTTGTTTTCCATTAATTCATCTTGGTCAATCAATCAAGTCATACAAATCTAAATATTTAACCAAATGATTTTGATTTGAGTTTAATTCTATAAATGTTTTTTTAATTATTTATTTTTCTAAGATTTGAAAAAGGTTAGAAATTTCTTCTTAATTTTATGAATATATATTTTTTACTGGTGTACTTGATTAAATTCAAATTCTTCCACCTACTCAGAAATGTGCAAAACAGTATGTTGAATGATTGCTTTCAAATTGATTTGACTTTTTCTTAAATTTCTCTTTCTGGTCCTGTAATCTCATTTTAGTTGTAGGGACTCTACTCATGTAGTATGTTTTGAGTAGGAATAGACTGGCCTAGTACATTCCTCTCCAGATTTGAATTCAGTTATCTTTTTCCTAGATTGGTTGCCATACCAGTCTTTCCAACTATTTACCTATAACTAGAGGGAGAATAGTTGGATGTATACCTTTCCCAAACAGCTTATACAAACAGCTTCGTTCAGGATTAGAACTCGGGTAACTGAGTTCACTTCCTCCAATGATCATGAGGTCCTTCTTCTCAAATTTACAATGAAATTAATCTTATGGTGATATTTTCTCTTAAGAAATATATTAAAAACTCAATTAAGATCAATTTCATTTAATCCAATATTGTATTTTGTTTGAAAACACTGATAATTTGAAAATTATTTTGATATGATATTAGTGTAAATTTTCAAACCTGTTCATTGCCACATATGAAATAACTTGTCTTAACAAGTCATCAGTTCAGTGCTGGTAGATAAGATAACTTGTTTTACAATGTGTTATTCTCTAACAAGATGACTGTATCTCTTTATGTAAACAAAGGAAATTTGCATTTATTTTGGTGACAATGAGTGAACATTTGTACATCTTTGTGTCTTTTGTGTAGATTTATATTTCAAAATATTTCATACTTGTTTAAATTAGTGTGACATTATATACATGCTCAGCTCTATGTGAGAGTGTGTACAGGTAGGTCTATGTATGTATGTGGTTGTGAATTGACCGTGGGTGTGTATGTGTGTGTCCATATTGGGTCTGGGACATATTTGTGTGGGAATCACTAATTCTTCCTTGCTAGTATAAAGCGCAGATGTCAGATGGAGGTGGATCAATGACTTTAAAAGATTTTATCATCACACCTTTAAGGGTCTCCTGCAGACTTGCTGTCTGCCGTTTGTTTTTATATCCAGTCTTGCATGGCTAAAAGTCCAGAAATAGGAATGTTCACCTTGGCAATTATATACAAGAGGTCAGAAGAACAGAGTGAATCTGCCACTTAGAGGAGTAAGAGGCAAATGTAGAAGAATACAGATACAGAAGAGATAGAAGGAGAGAATAGTCAGAAGAACAGACACAAACAGTACAGTTAGAAGAACAGAAAGGAACAGATGCAGAGGGTCAGGTAGCTGGGACAACAGTTACAGAGATGGGCTGAGAACCAAAGAATGGAGAACAGAGGTGGAGAGAGGACCAGAGATACAGAGAACTGAAGATCTTGTAGTTTTTTGTTTTTAATTAAGAAATCTACATAGCCAAAAGTGAAGACACCACAAACCATCATTTTTGTCACTCAAACTTCTTTCTCATTAAACATTTATTCAACTTTTTATTTTTGACTTGTTCTTTCCTGGTGAGACCATTCATCATGCATTTTGATTTGACCTGCGAAGAACAAACAAATGAGGAGTCAGATGATCTTGCAGCTGAAGATTTTCATTTTGCGGAGTGCATCACCCATTTGATATTCCCACATTAGTAAAATATCTTAATGCACTCATGTGTATGTTACATTTGTTACTTAATCCATTTTACATATTAGAAATAATTGTATGAAAATAAAACCCTTTCAAACACAGTGAGGACTCTATTTTCATTTATACTCAAGATTTACAATGTTAAAAATATGCTTGGCAGTGAACAGATTAAACAGGTTTTGACTATAAATTATTTATAACCATTCAAGCTATTAATTGAATTTTCAAATAATTTGTAACTTTTTAATATCTTCATCTTAGTTGTTTTATTGAAATCTATTGGTGTTGGTGGGACTTAGAATATGCTGCTTGTATCTCACTGCAGAGGGGTAAGGCCCTCCAAAAAGGTGTATCCTGAGTATGTATTTAGCCAACCCCTTTGCCATAGGCAGGATGCGACACAAGGTTAGTTTTTAAGCAGAGTACCACTGGTTTTCCCTCTAGACTGGTTGCTATACCAAGTTTAAAGAGAACAATCTGCCCTACTATTTACCTTTAGCTGGAAGGAGAATAGCTGGATTTATATCTTTTCCAAGGGTATTAGCACTATGAAATTTAAACAGTCTTGTCCTGGATTTGGACTCTGGGTTGCCCTGTCCATTTCTTATGACAATAACTATAACATCATGAATGCCTCGTATGTCTTGGCTATGTCCCTTTACTGTGTCTGGTGGTGAAGATCTGCGGAGTGTGAAGTACCCGTTTGTTGCCATTACTCTCAGTTCCACTACTCTAACCCAGAGTAGTAGTAGTATCTATTAGAGTACCATCTATGGGTAAAATAGATCTGTTTGAAAATTATTAGTATTAAATGGGAATACTTGAAACCATTTAACTGTGCAAATCATTCAGTATTAAATAACCCATTAGAGATTGATTTACTCTTAAATAAACCAAACCAAAGCAAACTTGTTGGTGTTATTTACAAGATTGTTTGCTGCTTATTTTTAATCAACAGTCTGTAGTGTTACTTGGTTATATTATTTTTTTGCAGGCGAATAGTGAATGATAGTCTTAGAACTGATGTCTGCCTAATGTATCCACCTTACCTGATTGCACTAGGTACGTATAGCATTATTGATGAGGAAAATGCTTATATTGTTTTTGATGGAATAATTATTATTTAGTAAGCTCTTTTTTATTGATCATTGTTTAACAAGCATGTTTAACCATGAAGTAAGTATGTCTTCTAGTGTACCATATATACTCAAGTAATGATTGACTAAACTTCCAAGTTTCAAAAAGATATCTTAGATAATGAACAACCTGTTGGTTTTTAGATAAAATAATTAGTCTTAAAAAGTCATTCATTACACAAGTATATAAAAGTATATATAAATAATAATCTTTTAATAGTGATGGTGATTGTTTAGTGACATTACCAATAATTTTGTGTGACTAAAAGAGTCAAGAAATAATTTTTTCCTTCCAAATGTTGAGAACCTGTGGTATATCTTCTATGAAAATTTTCTATTTGAATTTGTATTTAAAAAAAAATAATAGATATTTAAAAATAGGTAACTTATTTGCTTTTTAATTATCGTTAACACTTTAATTATTGAGTCATTCCATGATAAAACACCAGCAAAAAGTTGAAATCTGCACCCTCCAACACCGAATTACTTGAAATTTGGCACAAATGTTCCCCTTTATAAGTTAGAAAAGTGTGCCAAATTATTTTGTGCTAGACATTACAATTTTAAGGCAGGGGTGTATAATTTTCCTATTCGCCTCTAAATTAAGGCCATGCAATGTCACTGAATCTCAGTGTTTTTTAAAAATTAAAGAAAAATACTTCCATACCTTCAATATTTCTGAAATTTGGTATGTAGGGCAAATAAGAAGTGTAGAATCCAAATATTTAACTATTTTAAGTCTACACTTGATAGAAAATTTTATTTTACTCACCCAAATACATGACCCCAAAATCAACAACTTTTCACCGATGATAAGCTACATCGGTGAAAAGTTGTTGATTTTGGGGTCAGTCTATCAAAAATACATCCTCTTCAATTTTCATAATTTTGGCCTAACATCAACAATGCCTACTCAAGTTCACCAAAATTTTTTGTGAGGGTTTTAAGTCTACTTAAGGAGATATGACCCTGTCAAGTTTAGACTTTTTTCCCTATATATGTGCAGGATTTTCAAGAAAGATTATAATTAAAGACAATCATCCTAATGCTTCATGACCTCTAAAATATTGATATTGTGCTAAGTATGCTAATCAACAGTGCATAGAAAATTTGTAGATGGCACTTTACAAATGAAGTTAAAAGAAATTCTTTCTGTTTGTGTTTCTTTTAACTTTATTTTGGTTAATTATTTTCAGGAAACAAAAAAACATTTGATTTTTTCATTCTCAAAAAATTCATAAGATAAATGTGAATCTTTAAAACATAATATTTGTAGTTGGCACTTAAAATATTTATATAGTTAAAGGAAATACTTTCATTACTCTTTTTGAATTTTATTTTCTAAATAATTTGTCAAAATGATTTTCATGAAACAAAAATATTTGATTTTGTTTTAATCAGAAGAAAATCATAAAAATGAATATACAAAGAGTCTTTAAAAGATTACATTTAAACTACACTCTGCACTAAATTTTGTTAAATATGGCCTCTAGTAGCGTAATCAATAGTGCATAGAATATTTAAACATATTTATTAAGTTGAAAGAAAAGCTTTCATTACTGTTTGTTATCTACTTAATAATTCTTGTTTTGAATTTTTTTTTTACAAATTTAAATAATCAGTTTATGGAACAAAAATGATTTTTTTGGTGTAAAAAAAAAAAAAAAAAAAGGATTATGATTAAAACAATTCTTTAAATCTGTATCAAAGTGTTTTTTCCCATTTTTATCTAGTTCCTTAACTGTCTTAGACCAAGTAGAGGTTAGATCTATGGTACCTAGGCCATAAATGTGATAAAGATGGAAACAGGTCAAATTGGAAACTTTGAATGACCCTCCTTTGACTCGAGCTGGTACCAGTTTGTCTAGTCCTGAAACATCTGTCACTTACCATCCAGTATCCAAGGAGAAAGTTGATATTTTTCTAATAACTTGGATTTTTTACTTGCACACTGGATTTGAAGTACAGTAGTTTCTTTTTTCTGTTAAAGATGACTTGTTCTATTTATATAGAGCTAACAGTTGAAGCATGTCATGGTTTATTCAATGATAAACAGTTGGATTGATTTCAGTTGATGGATGCAATGGATGTAAAGCTTATTGCCTATAGAACTGGACTTGATGAGAATAAAATACAGACTATCTGTTACCCTATATACCAATCCCTCCGCTTGGGCAGGATATGACACAAGGTCAATTTTTAAGCAGAGTTTAACAGGTTTGAATTCAGAGTTTTCCTTCTCCTAGACTAGTTGCCTCACCAAGGCTGAAGAACCTAGTCTGTCCTACTATTTACCCATAGCTGGAGGGAGAATAATTGGATTCATACCTTTCCCAAGGGTATTAGTGCTATGTGAAATGCAATCAGCCTCGTCCAGGATTTGAACTCATGTCGCCATGTCCATTTCGTATGACTATCTGTTACTATCACAAGCAGACCTTGTTGATGTAACTATGAATGGCTTGAAAAGAGATGATATAATCCATTTAAAAATCATAAAAAGCAAATCAAAGGTGGTTTGAAACCAATTTCATTGGAGATGGCAGACAAGGCAAAGGCTAAGTTGGTATTAATCCCACGCAAAAAACTCTGCCATAATTGTCAAATACAAATCCACAAACTACTTCTCAATGATGAAGAAATACAAGAACTTGAAGCTGGTACTTCTGCAGAATCAGAAAAGAGTAGCAATAATAAAGAACCAAGACATGTATCAGATGAGGAAATGAATGAGTTTGATACAAGCTCTTCTGCAGAAACAGAAGAGAAATATCAATGAATGTTTTTTGTTTCCTGAAAATAATTAACCAAAATAAAGTTAAAAGAAACACAAACAGAAAGAATTTCTTTTAACTTCATTTGTTAAGTGCCATCTACAAATTTTCTATGCACTGTTGATTATCATACAGGAGGCAATGCTTACTGCTTTTTAAAGACAATCTATCTGTACAATAAGTAATATCTGCAAAATATATTTAAATTATTTTTTTTTAAATTGATAAAAACAATTTTATTGAATAGTTTAAGAAGTTACTTAGCACAATATCAGCATTTTAGAGGTCATGAAGCATTAGGATGATTGTCTTTAATTATAATCTTTCTTGAAAATCTTGTATATACATAGGGAAAAAGTCTAAACTTGACAGGGTCATATCTCCTTAAGTAGACTTAAAACCCTCACAAAAATTTTTTTTTGGTGAACTTGAGCTGGCATTGTTGATGTTAGGCCAAAAATATTATGAAAATTGAAGAGGATGTATTTTCAATAGACTGACCATAAGCTACATAGGTGAAAAGTTGTTGATTTTGGGGTCATGTATTTGGGTGAGTAAAATAAAATTTTCTATCAAGTGTAGACTAAAAATAGTTAAATATTTGGATTCTATACTTCTTATTTGCCCTACATACCAAATTTCAGAAATATTGAAGGTATAGAGGTATTTTTCTTTAATTTAAAAAAAAAACATTGAGATTCAGCAACATTGCACGGCATTAATTTAGAAGCAAAATAGGAAAATTATACACCCTCCACCTTAAAATTGAAACAGTAAAGTCTAGCACGAAATAATTTGGCACACTTTCCTAACTCATTAAGGGGAACATTTGTACCAAATTCCAAGTAATTCGGTGTTGGTGGGTGTAATGCCCTGGTGAATTGACATGGAATGACCCTATTGTCATTAAAGAAATCATTAGCTACATAATTGTGCTTACTGGCAAATTATTTACCTGAGTAATATATTACTACAGGCAGGATATGATACAAGGTCAATTTTTAAGTGGAGTAAAGCTGGTTTGAATTCAGAGTTTTCCTTTACCAGGACTGGTTGCCTAATCAAAGTTAAAGTAATCAGTCTGTTCTACTAATTGACTATAGCTAGAAAGAGAAGAGATAGATTCATGCCTTTTCCAAAGATTAGAGCAAAGTTAAACACAAACAGCCTCATCCAGGATTTGAATTCTGGTCACCATTTTCATTTCCTATAAGGATTAAGCTTCCTATTTCTGCCACTTTGTCATTTTTAATTAGGGTACATCGGGTGCAGATTACCATATTTATTTGTGTTTGTGAAATTTTTATATATATATGTGAGTTATAATAAGATGCACTATTTCTCCAAAGTTTTCAGCCCAAAAGTTAGGGATGCATATTGTACATGAGAACTATATAGTTAACTTTTTTCTGGCCATATGCCTCGCCATATTCAGAAAAGAATTACTGAAAGTAAGTCATATCTGTAGTCCAAATTAATGTGTGTTTATAATTTTGTTTCTTATAACATGAGCTAATTTTTGCTGCAAGCTTGTTGCATTTTTGTGCTTTAAAACATAATGTAAACTATATAAATTGTTATCTTTAGTCAAGATAAACTGATAAAAAGTTGAACAAATTCTAAAAAGTCAATACATATTCTAGAAAAGAATTTTTTTTCAAAGAATTTCATAGTCCAAATTTAGGTGTGCATGTTATACATAAGTATCTGTTATACACAAATAATTACAGTAGTTTATCTTGTATTAGAAATATTTTATTGATTCTAGGCATCTTTGGATTTTTGATTTTGGTCCAACTTTCATTTTTTGATTTCAGCTTGTTTACATATAGCATGTGTAATACAAGATAAAGATGGACGACAATGGTTTGCAGAATTGTCTGTTGATATGGACAAAGTAAGTAATTTCTTTGCATCTTTACATATAAAAAAAGACTGTAATGTATTTTTGGAAAGAGAATAAAATTTCATTAAGATGTAATTTATTTGTCAAGAACATTATTAGCCATGACAAAAGTCCATTATGAAAATAATTTTTTTATTCTTGAAAGAATCTGGAATTCTGGTAAAAAAGAAAAAGAATTCTAATAATTGTTGAATTGCTCTCTTCTCTTTACTTTTAAAAAGATTTCCACAAAGAAAGTATTCTAGTGATCTGAATAAACATATGTTAAGGTACTCAAGTTAGAAGAATGTAGTAAAATATCCCCAATCTAATGTTTTAAATATCTGAGTTTATTTCATTGCTTGTAGGCTTTCATTTTCTATTATTCATATCATGGCACTCTTCACAATAATGGTCTTTTGTGATTGTCTTGGTTTGCCTTATTCTGAGAGTTCATAATAGACAAAAATTATGTTCTACTGATTACTCACTAAAACCTAATGGGTTGGTATGGATTATTGATTTAAGTTTTTTTCATTCAGAATCAGATGATGTATTAATGAGTTGCACTAAAGGAGGATGTTCTCTTCTACAGCATATTTAAATAGTAGTCAGTTGATGAACCATATTCTCTTTTTTCTCAGCAAGAAATAAAAAATAGTTTCACAATGAGATTTTGTCTTTGTTTATAATGATTGCTTTTTGACAAATGGATTTATTCTGTCTCCAAATTTACTTTCTAAACAACTTAATGTATCCCTTATAGATTTTCAACTACTTTTGTTCCTGTAGAAATTTTAATAAAATAAAAAAATTGATTTTATAGAAATACCATTGATTTTTAAAAAATCAAAATATTTTCTTATCTGAAAATTGGCTGAATCATTTACGTTGCATTCTTTATTAATGCTTGTTTGTGTTTTCTTTGGGCAACAAACTGTTTTTTCTTAGCCTCTTTTCTATTAAACATAATGTGATATAGTTTGTATGTTACAAAACAATGGACACTGGCTTATATATATATATATATATATATATATATATATATATATATATATATACTCACATAGTGCTGGGTGC